>JANRMT010062857.1:11374409-11385678 GCA_026402145.1 Polypterus bichir lapradei | reverse complement strand
ATATATATATTAGGGGTGGGACTCGATTAAAAAAATTAATCCAATTAATTAGAGGCTGTGTAATAATTAATCTTGATTAATCGTATGTAATCGCACACGTAAATTTGCCCCAAATCGCAAATGTGTTTTTTTAATTTAAAAGGGTTTTAGTGGGCGACAGAATCAAATAATAGACATGGACATGAATATTGTAAACTCAAGCTCTTTTAATTTCTGAAAAAAAAAATGCTTTTAAACTGCATTTGAATTCAAAACAGAAACAAAAATATCATCCCTGGTTAAAATTGGGCAGACTTAAAAATAAAGTGGTAGTTTAAGTACTTTAAGTACATTTTCAGAATGGTATTGTCTTTAAATAATAATAACCAAAATTTCAACATAAAGTGCAGTTTTTCTTCTTAAAAAAATAAGTCAGAAACATAAAAGGTAATTTGACCAACTGAATCTTTAAACTCTGAGTAACCTTAGCCAAAATTATTTTGTACATTAGGCTAAAACAGTGTGATCATTGAACATTTTGTAATTAGATGTAATTAGAATTACTAACGGTCACGGAAGTCCAATGATCCCCAGTAAGAGCCACAAAGTCCGCTTTCTGTAATGCATCTAATTTTGCTTGCTTTTCACTGTGCACAAAACCATGCTTTTATCAAGGCTTCGCTCGGGTAGTTTTTTTAAATTAAATTATCCTCCGATCAGTCGTAGGAACGCGCTTCATTCAGAGTGTAACATTTTTGTAGCTGTGATGTGTGCATCAGTGTAATCGATGTACCAGGAAATCATGCATTGACAAAAGTTCCCCTTTGCTTGGAATTGAAAGTGTGATTAAATGCGTTATTTTTTGTTATGGAGTACATGCATCGAAGCTTCTCAGCTGTGCTTGTGCTAAGAATAGGAAAGATTTTAAAAATAACGTAACATGATTCTGCGTTAACCGCATATTTTTTCATACGTCTCAAACCAAGGAGATGCGAGGTTAAAATGAACCGAGAAGCATGCCTCTACAATTGCGCCACGGTGTGTGGCTTATTTATTTGAGAGTATGTAGATCGGGGTATATATATATATATATATATATATATATATATATATTCGCAGCGGAGACGTAGTGTGTTAAAGAAGCTATGAAAAAGAAAAGGGAACATTTTAAAAATAACGTAACATGATTGTCAATATACAGTAATTGTTTCATGAGTGTTGCTGTGATCAAGGATTCGATTATCATTATTTGTTTCAATCAGGGTCGTATTTGTACGATGTGTTGTGTTCAAGTTACATTCTGTGTTTGTCAGTCGTTGTAAAGATTAAATTCTGTAATTACAGCCACATTAGCTCCACAAATGAGACACACGGGTTTACCGGCAATGTCAGTAAACATATACTCAGCCTCCCATCGGTTTTTAAAGGCTCTATTTTCAGAATCAACTTTTCTCTTCGGCATCGTGTGGGCTAGCTTCGCAATAACTTGCAGCAACGCGGTAAGTGTTCGGCAAGGCAGCTGAAGCGCTGCATTATGGGATCTGTAGTTTATTGTGTTACCAGCGCTTCATATACCCGGGCCATTAATAACAATAATACAGTATATAAAATGATCTCGCGGGCCGGATATAATTACACGCCGGGCCGGATGTGGCCCGTGGGCCTTGAGTTTGACTCATATGGACTAAATAGAACTTGAAAAGAAATATTTTTTGGAATGTGATCGCGCAAGTCAGTACATCGAGCCCGCGTGCTATTGTGGTTTTGCTTGTGTGCTTCAGTAAGTTACCGTCCCCTCGCTCTTACTTTTTTACCGTTCATCTAATGAATACACTGAGTATGGCTTTACCAAAACAATCATTGATCGCGAATAAAGTATCCATTATTCATGAAGCTTCAATAGGTGAATAGGTGATCTGTCTTTCTGAGTTAACCGCATGCGTTTTCATACGTCTCAAACTAAGGGGATGCGAGGTTAAAATAAATCGAGAAGCGCGCGTACATACTTAGTGTATCCCCTCTCGGGAATCGAACCTCGGACGTGGGCGCTACAGGCGAATGCTTTATTATCGCGCCACAGCGTGTGGTTTATCTATTTGAGCGTAGCAGTGTAATTCGGTTTTTGTTCAGCACTCTTTGGAACTGTTACTTTTTGTCTGCGCACTGCGTCAGTTCACGTGAGCCGCTGAATATGGTTTTATATGTCACTCGCTCGCTTCTAATTGTTTCGCTGCCTTCTTAATTATATAATGCATGTTTTCTAAAGCGCGTTTTGTAGCTCTTCCTGGCTTTCTACGTAATGCGTGATTACGTGAGAGGC
This sequence comes from Polypterus bichir lapradei, assembly GCA_026402145.1. Taxonomy (NCBI): domain Eukaryota; kingdom Metazoa; phylum Chordata; class Cladistia; order Polypteriformes; family Polypteridae; genus Polypterus; species Polypterus bichir. Next base: position 11,383,379 of record JANRMT010062857.1, on the reverse strand, counting down.
GTGATGATGTCATACGAAACTCCGCCCCTCCAGCTGAACTCCATTACAGTAAATGGAGAAAAATAGCTTCTAGTTATGACCATTACGTGTAGAATTTCGAAATGAAACCTGGCCAACTTTTGTAAGGAAGCTGTAAGGAATAAGCCTGCCAAATTTCAGCCTTTTACCTACACGGGAAGTTGGAGAATTAGTGATGAGTCAGTCAGTCAGTGAGTGAGTGAGTGAGTGAGTGAGTGAGGGCTTTGCCGTTTATTAGTATAGATGAAAGCACAATATACATGTACAGATAGTGCAAATGGTTCATAAAGTTACTCAGTGTGTGCAATGTTGTAGTTGAAGTTTATAGTGAGGTAAAGATAATTCTAAGTACAAGCAGTTCTGCCAGGAGCACTTGATGGACTGATTGAGTGCATTTATAGCTCCTGGGATTAAGCTGTTTCTGAGCCTTGAGGTCCATGCAGAAAAGACTCTGAAGCGTTTGCTAGATTAGAGAAGTTTAAACAGACTGTGGCGTGACTGAGTGGAATCCATGCAAATGCTGGTAGCTTTTCTTAGGCAGCATATGTTATAAATACCCTTCAGGGTTGGAAGCTGTATTCCAATAATCCTCTGTGCTCTCAACACAAGCCACCGTATAGCTTTCCGATCAGCTGCTGTGCAGCTATGATAATACACAAACACGTACAATGGGTTAAAATTCCCCGATAGGTACACAGAGAGGAACCACGCTAAAGCAGCTATGGTATTTGGAGTAGGCCAAAGGTAACAGTGTAAGCACAAGGCAGTAGAACTACAACATAATTATACCTACAGCTAAACTAATACAAAAATAAGTATCCTAAAGTATTTTTCAGTACAATAACAGCTATCCTGTAGGAGAGAAGCTAAGCAGTTCCAAAATATTTAACAAAACGGTGCATTTTCAAAAGAGGCAGGACAGTCAGTAGACAGGCAGAGGCAGAATTGAGACTTCTTGAAGGAATGTATGAAGAGACTAAGGATCAGAGATATTGAAGAGCCAATCTTGTGTAGGTCAAGATGAGTTTTGAACTGGATCCTTACAGATGATCCTTGCCTTGGGGTAATACTGATTCAGTTGACCCAGAGGGCAGGTGTGACCTTATTGACTGTGTTTTTGAGGCCTGCTGTCTTTCATTCTGCTTCATCGTGACAGGAAGCACAATGGTTAGAGCCTGTTCTGCAGGACTTAATCCTGCCCTCTGGTGTGCTTTTCCCACTGTTAACCTTTTGCCTGCTGGGCACCTCCTGAATAGGGTTTTAATGTTTTGCATCTTCCAACATTGACACATTAAGCAATACTGTATACTGTAGTGGACTATGCAATTATTGGTACAGCAATAAAAATGAATAAAAAAGACACACAGATAATGAGCTATTTTTACACCTGAAAAGGAGATTAATCAATTAATTATTTTATTCCAATTGAATTATTTCAAAACATGTATTTCCAAATGAGTTACATTTATTAAATTTTACTTAAAAATGTACCAATTAATTTACAACATTGACATAGGACTGTCCATTCTTTACTGTTTATAATCCACCAAAATATGCTTTTATATTATCCATCCATTCAGCTATTCATATATCCATCAAAATCGTGTATGTGCATATTACTAAGAATCAGGAGGGAGTTATAATGTGCAACCAGGCGTACAGTTCAATTTGATACTTCATTTGATAAATCGGGTGTCAAATTCATGTACTGCCTTGTTTTATGCTCAGGTGTGTGCTTATATGTAAGATGGTCCATACATAGTAGATATTTTCTTTGTGTTCCCTTTTTTCCATAGATCAGTTTCTGCACTAATGAATACTATAACATTTTTGTTCCATTTTCTGTTCATGGCAGTGTGCCCTTAAAGTATTAATTTCAAAAATTAATAGAACAGACCTAGGTTTTTTTTTAAAATTTTGCTTCTAGTGTCACATGCTTTTTAATTCTAGTTGATGTTTCTTTGTGCTTGTTGATAAAGATTCAAATACCGAGTTATGTGAAAGATTTACCTTAAGGTCTATCCATCATAATAATCACTATGATTTTACAGGGGTAGAAAACAGTAAAGGTTGCATTGAATAAATGATTGGTTGTTATCATAATCTGTCACTTCTGCATAATTTTAGAATATATACTTATTAACTGAGTAAAGGCATTTTGTGGTCAATTCACAAAACAATTACATAAAGGATGGCAATACTACTGGTTACCTTGTTTAATAAAATAGTTTTTTCACTTTTAGAAACCCTTGTATTGGTGCCATGATACCTGTCAAAGACAGATAATGGGATACATTTTAAATTATGATAACATATTCAATGCTTTTCCTTGGTATCCTCACATGTCAGAACATCTCTTAACTGGCACTACCACTCACAAGTGCATTTGAGTAAAGCTTGCTTCTCAGACTCTCATTTTCAAAGCGCCTTGCTCTCTTTCTGTTTTCTTTTATACTTCTTGTCTTTGAAGGCGACTCTCAGTGTGCCTCTTATGCTTTCACTCCTTCTTATGTCTCTCACATTCACACTTCCTCTTTCAGTCGTGGCCAAACTGACCAATCAGACCAAAGACAAATTTGCCAATCAGATTGCTCAGAGACTTGACACACACAGAGGCAAGCATACACACAGTCCATAGTCTTTTATTTTAAAGTAGATAGACTGAAATAGGCGGATGTAGAGCCAAACCATTATTAATATTACATGTCCTTCATTTGGTCGAGGTCTTCTTGGCTGAGAGCGGATAGCCACAAAGAAGAGACAGACTTTGTCCACATTTGTAACAACTCTATTATTTTACATGTGTGTTAGAGTGGTTCTTGATTCAGGACCAGGGGCCTCATGCATAACGCCGTGCATAGAACTCACACTATAACATGACGTAAGCACAAAAGCCGAAATGTGCTTAGGCACAGAAAAATTCAGATGCAGGAATCTGTGCATTCGCCATCTTCCACATTCTTCCGCTACATAAATCCCGGTCAGCGTGAAAAGTAACTCTCGTGCACACGCCTGCTGTCCCGCCCCAACTCCTCCCAGAATTACGCCTCTTTGAATATGCAAATCCATATAAATAGCCCTTAAGCTCAGCGTTCTGTGAAAAGACAATAACAAAAGCAAGAGGGAAAATGGAAGAATTTCAGCGAATACCAAGTGGAGGCAAGGAAAAACGTACTATTTGTTGGTTTAAACAGTGGTATAAACAACAAAAGGAAGTTGATCGAGTGACATAGCGTGTCGGAGAAACTCGAAAGCTCAAGTCCACAAGTCACACAGTGCCCGAAATAAAAAAGAAGTTGTCAAATATCAAAGTCGCCGTGAAAAGGCGATTCATAGCCTACTGTCTGAGTGTCATATGAAAGCTTATTAGGGTACAGAGAAAAAAAAAGACACAGTGGGGAAAAAGCACAAAATGTCAACTTCAATCTCAAAATTTCCACTTTAATCACGTAGTTTATTTTGTCATTAAAGTAGAACATCATAAACTTCTTCTTAAAATCGTTTAATTAACTAATTTCTCAAATCACATCGTAAGTAAAGTAGCACGTTAAATGCTTTGTTTTGTATGTGTGCTTCTATGTGCTCTGTGTGTGTGAATCACTACATGCTTCTTAAACTGGCTCTCTTCCTCCGACAGGACACAGAATCCATTACATTTGTGATATTACAGCTCTCTGAATAACTAAAATACTGAGATGTATGCGTGATATTATTTTCATGATGATAGGAGTTAAAGCATGTTATTAAACATGGGTTTCATGGTGGTGCAGTGATTGTGCGCGACCTTCGATGAAATAATTTATTGCAGCAGTACTCATGGACAGCTCTAGGCTCGTCGCGGCCCTGGGCAGAGAAAGAATTGGTGGCCCCTTCACCCGCCAATGTCAATATGGTATCTTATGCATGGCGGATGGCCACGTCCGTTGTGGATACTGCATAGCCGCCTCGTGCTCATGACACAAGCGTTTAACTTTTGCTGCGTTTTCAGCTGTGTCGTTATTTTCTCTTTCTGTTTTATATTCAATATATATTGGTGTGGCGGCCCTGTTCAAGTGCACAGTTTGCACATGCCTAAGGCCGCCCTGCAGTACTGTCTCTTTCAAATGTACTAACCTCCAATTCCTGTCCTTACTTTTCTCCAAGTAAACGATCGCCACACAATCAGCTGTGTAATGGACGTTAAACCATCTGTAAGCTTATAACGCTAATATTTCAAAACTTTTAAGGAACATTAAAATATCTTCGTAGTACATGTTTAATTATTCTATCCTTCATGCCAGTCCCAGTGAAGCATGCAGTGCGCAGCAGGAACAATATGTGAGCGGAGCGCCAGATCCTTGTTTGCGTAGCAACAACGTGTCCTTTAATTATTAACAATATAGATTATTTAAATGAAGTTAAAGTTTTATTTGTATAATATAATAAGTATATTTTGCTGCATTTCATCTTAAAAATGATATTGTCATCATATGTACATACACTTTTTATAAAGTGGCTCAGGTTGTGCAATATTATAACTGTTCTGCAAGTTTACAGTGAGGTAACTGTACTGATAAGTACTAACAGTTCTACAAGGAGCAGTTGATGGACTGATTGAGTGCATTTAGAGTTCTTGGGATGAAACTCTTTCTGTACCGCCAGGTCCGTACAGGAAAGGTTTGAAGCATTTGCCATGGGAGAAATAGTTCAAATAGGAAGCATGGCTGAGGCAGCGTGTGCTTGATGCTGTATACCGATAATTCTCTTTCCGATCAGCTTCTCCGAGTGGTGCAGTGAGAGTAATATGGAAAAAGATGATCCACTGTGGCAACCCCTAACGGGAGCAGCTGAAAGAAGAAAAAGAAAGTGCAGTGAGAGTAACAACGCTAAAGCAGCTATGGTATTTAGAATAGTTTGACCATTCCATGGACTCATTATATTGTTACTGGTTAATTACAATCACGTGCATTAAACTAATAAACAATATGCGGTTAATTTCAGTGTATTTATAAAGCAACGTCAGGAAAAAAAAGGATAAGCACACAGGAACAGTAGCACTGCTTTGACACTGGGTGCCGCCAGTCTGCAAAACCGAGCGGAGAACTTGCGTATGACAGGGTATGAGGTACCATGGAAATGTGCATGGCTTTACGCCAAGTTTAGGTTTTATACATCGCGATTTGAACATGGAAACGTTCTTACGCAACATTTCTGTGCGTACGCACCGTTTAAACATGAGGCCCCAGTTTATGTTGTGCTGTCAATGTATAATCAGGGTAGACTCCAGCTTCCCACAACCGTGAATTGGATTTAGTGGGTTTTGGAATGCTATATTTTGATATTTTCAGCATCATGTCTGTTTTTTTTTTCAGAAACTGGTATGGTGGCTTAGTAAATTAGAACTGCGGCCTCAGAGCTCCAGAGACTACAGCTTGTGCACTTGTGATCCTTTCTCATAAATTTACCAAACTAGTGTAAGGTCTCAAAAAAAAGCCAAAACAAGCTTGGATTCCACCAGCCTGTACAGAGGAGGTGCACAAGAAGGCAGCATAGCTTCCACTGAATTGGCTGGCTTCAGCCTACACCAAACCAAAATTATTTTTTTTCATTTCAAAGTTCAAAAATATTGTAAGAAATCTTAATGATTCAAATTGCATCTCAAGAGAAAGGAAAAAAAAACATGAAAAAACTTTCAACACAAAATATCCCTCTAAAGAGTTATTATAAGAATAATTTATTGAATTAAAAGAATACAAAGGCAAAAAAGAGTTGACTAGCAGTGATTCAGACAAACACCAAATTGAAAAATAATTACAATCTTTAATTCAGAAACAAAAGGTTAAAGTAAGGCCAGAAATACAAAGAGGAAAACAAAGCTGACGATCAGAAATGAAATCCACCAGATTCATTGGAAATGAACTACGTCTGGCTTCAATTCCCAGGCTGCCTTTATAGGGTTGGAGGTGGTCCCTTAACAATAATGAATGGGTGACCCCGCCTGTCGGGGACCCACAAAATACAAGAGAGCCACAAAAAACACAGAGATACTGCATAATAGCTAAATAGAATAAAATGATCAGATATTATATAATTACACAAGTAATACATAATAATAAAAAGACAAAAAGAAGTACTTTAAACAGGAGACAGGGGAGGCACCCTGGATTAACAATGGCAGCACTAACTTTTAATTTGGGTATTTCACTGTTCTTTTATTTTTGTCAAAGTAAAATACTTTAAAGAGTAAAGGAATAGTTAATTAACACCATACACAGTAAAACACCTAGTAAATGAATCAAAGCTGCCATCTTATTTGAGATCCATGAAATGAGCCTGCATCCTATCCCGGATGGATTAGGGTTATGCTTAAAGTTCAATGAATAGCATGTTTTACAAAAGCAAAGTTTTGCTTATGTTATCTACATGTTATTTTGCTGGTTCCTACTCTGATGCTCACAGTAAGAAATGTCATGATGTTGTGACATGTGTATCCAGTTAAATTTTTGTGATGCATTGATAAAATGTCAAGTGTCAAACTGTGCATTTTTTGCTTAGTATATAACAACTGCCATTTGTGTGGGTGTTTTTTTCTTTTTTTAATTGTCCTGCTATATTAATTGCTGTGTCATTCAATATTGGATACTTCCCTTTGAGTATCTCACTTAACCAGATTTATTCATTACCAGTTGATGTGGTTATTGTAATGCACTGCATGTAGCTGAAATGTCAAATTTGCTCTATAAATTTTTGATGATTCGGTTAAATAGAGAATTAATTACACAATCGTTCCCCATTTTTATAAACCAATGATTATCCTCAGTCCTTTCTCCTGATAATTTACAACAGTTTAGACCGCCAAGATAACATCAGTGTTCTGGGTAAATTTAGCCAAAGTGAATCTTAGTCTTTTTGATTTACGTGTTAACAAAGTTCTTTCTAGTAATTTAAATATTTCTAAAACACGGGGTATTTTCATTGGGGATAGCACAGTTTATAGTGCTGCTGCCTCAGAGCTCCACGGCTTGACCTTTGTTTATTAGATTATTTTTTCAGGTTTTTTTTTACCACATTTGTTCATGTTAGACTTATTGGTGACTCTAAGTTGTCCTGATATAAATGTGCATACATTAATATGTCCTGACTTAACATGGCATCCATACATGCTTTATGCTCAAAGCTGTGAGAAAGAGTCCTGTTGTAGTACAGTAAATATTTTTAGTCCATGCATACCAGTATTACCAAGTAATCTTATCTGGCACTTAATTCATAATCCAGTTTTTTGTAATCTAATTTTACTGTGTACTGTATGTGTGTGGGTGCATGTGTGTGTGGGTGGCTGGGTCTGTGTATGGTGTTAATTAACCATTCCTTTACTCTTTAAATGCCTTAATTGGAAGAAAATGATCTAAAACTTGAGGAATCCCCACACCATGTACTTGCAACCACCATATCTAATTCCAGTGCCACAACAGGAAGGCTTCTTCTGGTGATTATACAGAGCTTTGGAAAGTTTCGATTCTGCCACACCCCAAAATTCATGAATCGATGCAAGATTCTTTTCAGTTATCCATTTCTATTTAAACTTTGCTTCATTAGATAGATAGATAGATAGATACTTTATTAATCCCAAGGGAAAATTTACATACTGTAGCAGCAGCATACTGATAAAAAACAATATTAAATTAAAGAGTGATAAAAATGCAGGTAAAATCAGACAATAACTTTGTATAATGTTAACGTTTACCCCCCTGGGTGGAATTGAAGAGTCGCATAGTATGGGGGAGGAACAATCTCCTCAGTCTGTCAGTGGAGCAGGACGGTGACAGCAGTCTGTCGCTGAAGCTGCTCCTCTGTCTGGAGATGATACTGTTCAGTGGATGCAATGGATTTTCCATTATTGACAGAAGCCTGCTCAGTGCCCGACACTCTGCCACGGATGTCAAACTGTCCAGCTCCGTGCCTACAATAGAACCTGCCTTTCTCACCAGTTTGTCCAGGCGTGAGGCGTCCCTCTTATTTATGTGCCTCCCCAGCACACCACCATGTAGAAGAGGGCGCTCGCCACAACCGTGTGATAGAACATCTGCAGCATTATGGAGACAATGATACCACAATGACATACTGTATGATCCTTTAAGTTTGCTATAGGTGTCTAAGTGGCCTTCTCACCTAGATGCTCTGTATTTGGAGAATACCATTGTACAAGTATTCAGAGCAACTTCTTTTTCTCAGTTTCATTTATATGAGACCTTTCTGGGGTTTAGGTGATTAACCATGATTAATCATTTCTCTTATACTGCCTGTAATTTGTTTTTCATTAACCTTACTCTGAAAGTTTCTTTAAATGCTTCCTTATCTTTATTATCTTTTTAACTTTATTATTAACATTATAATCTTGGCACCCAAAAGAGACAGGAGCATTTAACCTAAATATATCCATCCATACATTTGTCCATCCATCAAAAAAACAAATTTTCCCCTGGGAACAAACAGTTCTACCAATCTGTCTATTGTGGCAAGGTGCAGGAATGACAGGTTTTCCATAAAACAAAAGAAAGTTTTGGGTGGCAACCAGGTCATCCCTTTTATCGTCCACAGAAAGTAAGAAAAAGTAAGGTAAAATAATGCTTTGCAGCATGAGTCGCATATGCAAGAAAAAATAAAATAATGGCAAGCAGTCTTCTCTAGTGGAGCTCCATTCGGCGGTTTCTCATGCCATTAAATGATGCCTCCTTCCGGGATGCCCAGGACTTTATGGCATCTGAACTGGAAGGGGCAAGCTTAATCGCCATCTCTGGGCAGCTTCTCGATGTTGTGAGGAGAAAAGGAAAAGACAGGGTTAGCAGGTGCCCCCTCTAACGTTTTGGTGGGTTACTACATACCTCAACTAAGCCTGTGAGGAGGTCCTCCAACACACATGCGTGACTCTATCTATCTATCTATCTATCTATCTATCTATCTATCTATCTATCT
>JANRMT010062857.1:11363234-11374399 GCA_026402145.1 Polypterus bichir lapradei | reverse complement strand
TATCTATCTATCTATCTATCTATCTATCTATCTATCTATCTATCTATTTTTAAATCTGATTCTTCCTGGCAGGATTGCAGAGATTTAGAAGCCATTGTCAATAAATATCTGGTGCAAGGCAGGAACAACACCTGGACATGGTGCCAGTCTAATATGGGGTGAACACACACACACACACAGACACTAGGGCCAATTTACTATGCATCTACATGTTTTTGGACTGTGGAAAAAAAAAACAGACTACTCACAGTTAGCACTGGCAGAAAACTCACACAGACAAAATGAAAACATGAAAATACCACGTAGGAAGCACCCAGGACTCGAACCCCATTCTTCTTGTTGCGAAGCTTAATGTATTTTTTTTCACTACAACCAATTCATGTTGATCTTAGATGGTAAATACTTACAAAGTCTCACATGTTTTATGTAAAATTTCACATTCTACAACAAATTTTATCTTTTTTGTCATATTTTGTTATTCCTTACTTTAACAGAATGAAATGTAAAAAATGAAATTTTTTGAGGAGTGTCAAGAGTAATTATGGAGAATGGACTGGGGTGTGTGAATATTTGAAAGAGTTCTTGTTTAATGCAACAGAAGCATTTAGTTGGAAGGAAAACCGCAGTGATTGTTTTTTGGTATTTTTGTGAAATTAGTTGTATTAAATGTGAATTAACGCTGTATTTAATACTTGTTTTATTTATATCATAAAGTTAACATATGCAGGTTTATACTATGGCTGAGTTTATACATTTCCAGTCTGAAATAAGGGCATAATTGTACCATGCATACAATAAATTATAATAAAATATCCACAGTTAATGTATTTCTAACTTCAAATTATTATGAGGTGTCAATTTTTAACCTTCATTATTTTATTACTACTATTAAAAAACAGGGATTTAGGACATCAAGCCTCATTTACACTATATCAAAATCCATGATGTATTTACTGATTGGAATAAAAGTAAGGCTAGGTTAAATAAGAAAAGAATTTGTGATGAAACAGGTAGACAGCTGGAAGATGCTTTATCAGATTTTCTCAAAAGAGATTACTTATTGGAATTTAATAAAGGATTGGAACCTAATACTGTCCATCAGCTGTCGATCATGGCTCAAAGGATGAAACAGATGATTACTCCCTGGAACGAGGACATTTCTTTAACAGTGCTTTCATTATCTTGTGATATATTTTAAGAAATCTTATTAATTAATTTGTGACATATGGATATAACACACTTGTAGGATGTAAGAAATGCAAAAACAGACAGATCGATATTGTAAAGATGGGCCGGCATCTTGGATATGTTGATTGCTGGTACCTTTCCTGGTGGGGAGGCCAGATGATTGAAAGGACAGTGGGAGTCTACCTCCCAAAGACATACAGTCTATTTCCCTAGTACACTGAGTGACAGCATTCCTGTGGTAGCATTCCTTTTTGAACATTTTCAGGGCTTCATAAGAGTTGTAGTTTCAACTGGCAGCCCTGCTAGAGCTATGAATTGCCACGGAAGGGAGCTGTCAGGTGGCAGTGTGCAGTTTCTTTTTTCTCTTATGGGTCTACTGCATCCTGTCTCTGTCCTATGCTACTGTTTGCTTCATCTGTGTACAGTGAGGTGCAAAATGGGTAACTGGATTATATTAATGAATATACAAAGTCATATTCTGAATATATAAAATCATTGTCTGAACATGTAAGTCAAACTCTGTAAGAATCAATTCTGAATACATAAAGTCAAATTTGGTACACAAAAAGTCACCAAATGAATTAGGTCAGGTTGGGGGCCACATCCACTACACAACAAAACAGCTCGTGATCCTGGTTGGCAATCCCGCAGGCAGACACACGGTCCAGTCCCACCCTTCAGAAATGATCCTCTATCTGTCGCAGCCAGGTGTTATATAGGCATCCCCTTGGCCTGGTCCAGCCACTCGGGTCCTCAGCAATGAGGATTCTGCTAGCAAGATGACCCTTGGGGAATCGTGCCACATGGCCATAGTGCCGTAACTGATGCTCCCTCACAATGCAGCTAATGTGCCTCATTCTGTACTCCATGAGCAACCGCTCATTTGACACAAAATCTGTACCCAAGGATTCTCCAAAGAGACACAGTACCAAAGGAGTCCAGTCTTCACCTCAGGTCACTGGATAGCATCCATGTCTCGCAAGCAAAAGACTTGGACTTTTGTCCTTTTGCATAGATATCGGGAGCGACACACACCCTTTTCTAGCGACCTTATGATCCCCTGTGCTCTCCCAGTCCGTCTACTGACTTCATAGGAAGAGTCACCAGAGACATGAATGTTCCTGCTGAGGTACTTAAACCTCTCGACAAGGTTGACACTCTCTCCGCAGACAGACACACTGCTGATGGCTGTGTTCAAAAGGTCATTAAAGGCTGGGATCTTTGTTTTTATCCAGGATATACAAAGTAAATTCTAGATATATAATGTCAGCAAGTAAATACTGTATATAAATTCTAATTATATGTATATAAGTCATTCTCTAAATGCATAAAGTCAAATTTAAACACACAATTGAAATAATGTCAAACTTAAATATATGAATTGAATTCTATTATATGTTGTATTGCGTCTTTGGTTGAAACAGACAAAGTAACAAAACCAGTCTTTACAGTGCAGTCTTCACAAGGAAAGTTGTCTGCCAGAACTGAATACAAATTTAATGGCTTTATTTTGAAATAAAGCATACTACAAAAGCAAGCCAACAAATTAAATTACACAGCATCAAGTTACACAATTATTAGGCTCTGGAACAGACCCTTAACTAATTAAACCACAAGTGGACAGTGCTTTAAATGAAATCTAGACCAGGACGTTTTCAAAGAGAAGGTGGAACTTTACAATCCCACAAAAAACCTAACAAATGCACCTTTAATTTAAAACACACTTAAGGAGTCCTATACTACGTTTTGAATATATACTAAATTTAATTATAAGAAGTCGGGTTTGAAATATATCACAACAATATATACAACATTCCCACAGGTATTGTTTTAAATAAGGTCTACATTTCATAGTCTTGGTGTCTGACGGAAGAGTGGATGAAAGTAATTCTATTCCTCTCTAGTAACCGAAGTGCCAAGAGCAGTGTCATTGGAAAAAATATTATATGCACATTGTAATGTGTCACAGGCTTGCACATTGAAAAGAAGTTGTGTCCAGATTTTTAAAAAAAAATCAGTTTTATTGTCATCTCTTCAGCACTGTCAGAAACAATGGCACTCATGCAGTGACACTGTTATCATACTGCAGTCGCTCCCTTTTTAGAGAAGTCAGTCAAGTGAACACACAGTCAAATCAGCAACTGGTTTAAAATGTTCTGCGCATTAACTATACTGCATGGGGAGACAGTGAGCTTCCAGTTGCACCAGCAGCATTAGCATTAGTAGAGGGTCAATGTACAGTGCATTTGGGAGGTTGTTCGGTTCTCAAAAATCTCACTATATGTATATAAGTATGTATGTACTGTATGTATGTGTCTGCTTTATCTACAAAGTATTTTTCAGAACAGATACCCTGCCAATCAGCTATCTCTGGAATGATAAAGTCAGATTGAATACTGGACATTCTGGCCTTTTCTCTTAATACTTCAAACCTCACACTAAGGAACTTCAATCTGTTTTGTCCTGTTAAAAAGTAATACAGTGGTAAGCATTTTGCAGGTGAAAGTAATATTCAAAAAGCCATAACATACTGCCTATAGCACCTATACAGTGATTTCGTATAAGCAGAGATGGATGCCTTAATGTCATGGTAGAAAAAGTTCAAGATTATTGAATCTTACTTAAATGGCCAACCAGCCTGCAACACATTACGTCTGGAGATAATGTGGAAAATTACTATTTGACTTTAGAATGGTTTATTTTTACATAAATGTACTAGTGCAAAAGGTTGTGTTTCTTAAATAGCCCTAATATATTATTATTAATAGATCACTATCTGGTGTTGGAACGTAGATGAGCTTTTTGTCCTGTCTCATTAGTGTAAGTAATACGAATAGAAAGCTAAACCTAGTCTACTGTTTTCTTTCCTTCCTATCACAAACATACATATTCCTTTACTTTTCTGATGTTGTCTATGAAGCTTTTCTAAAGTAGCCCTATATAAATCAACATTTTTGACAGTTGGGACTACTGAACTGAATAGTGTAAACTAAAGTTCTTAAACTATAATAAAAATCAATATACTGCAAAAGTTACATCTTATGATTGTTTTAAGGTTTTAAAGTCTTTTTTAGTTTTTGTTTACTGAAAATGAACAGAACACAGAAAATAAACAGAGAACCATTATAGTTAAAAGATTTCGGCTTTTTATTGCTTGTAACTCACCGAATAGTGGTAACCATGGCAACAGAAGTCTGGGACCTTAGGTTAAGTTTTCCGACTATTGGAATCTTATTGGTATTCTTGACAGGTTTGTGTGTCATCGGATTGGGCTGAGCAGTAAAAGAAGTACCACAAGAGGTAAAGGGCTGGGGTCCATTATTTCTTATGGCCCATGGGCTGTAAATTGAAGTTAGTATTTGTACAAAATTAGTTAATTTATCTACCAAGTTGTATGTGTTATGAGGAATAGAATGCTAAGCAGAAATCTGCATGAACCTACCCTTAAAGAAAAACTGTGAAGCAGACTATACACTACAATGCATTTTATTAAGGCACAGGTTTTGATTTTTTTAAATGCCAAGCTGGAAAATTACCTGGAGAAGCTGTGCCATACGTTTAGTGAAATGTGGTGTCAGGCATGCAGTAACACAATACTCAAAATTGAAACAATTCCACCTTTTTTCTTTTAGAGACTAAAGAGGTGCCACTTGAGTGAGTTTTACATTTGTATTATAAAACTCTGAGCCTTGCAATAAAAAATGAGAGGATGTTTAAGCAGTACACATCTTGTTTGCTTACATACTAGCCAGAAAGTTTCAAATTAATTAGCTGCCAATGGATACGCAACCCTATTTCTGTTTTTAATGAGGCAGAAGTTAGCAGTCTAACAATTTTTCAGAATAGCTTGCAGTATGAATGGTGGATTTATAACATAAGCATTTGTTTTCTTTTAAAAACTAAAGAGTCTCTATTAAGGAGCCAAGAATGAAATAACAACACATAATACATTTTTTTATGGTATAATACAAGTATTAATATTATTCTATCAGTTAAATGAAATGGCAGGTTACAAAATAATGTCATTGGTTAAGTAAAATATTATTTTCTGTATGTTATTAGAGTATTTAGAGATATCATTCTCAAGTTCAAGCCTGGAGTCCTCTGTAGCTACAGACTTTCATTGAAACTTAAATCTACCTTTAACTTGAGTTCCTCCTTAATTATTCTTGCTGTTACCTCTACCTTCTTTGTGTCAATCCAGGAATTAAAAATTGAAGTTTTTGGTTTTTTTCCTCTTCCTTGAAGGGCAATTTTGTATATTGTTCGTGTATTCTAAAAGAAGTAGTCTCAACACACGAAAAAAGGTTTGGGGCAGCCACCCATATATTGTCCCTGGCTGCAAAAGGGTATTCAACAGGAATGATCTCTTTGGTTTGAGTTCCAAGACTGAACTGATGAGGTTTTGGAAAATGGTGGATTTATAAGCCATGAACCGGAAGTGATGTCATCCAGTCGGAACCGGAAGTGATGTCAGTCCTGGCGCAAGAACCAGAAATGATGTTAAATCAGGCAGGTTTTCCTGTATTTAGCCTGTAGAGATAACAGAGGTAGGTTTAGTGCATCCCGCCACCCCCTGGCCTGGCGGGTAATTACCTCCACTTGGTCCACTCAGCTCCTTCCTAGTCGCACGTGTGTGACAGTATTTTGTGACATTCAAGTTATTTTGAGCTTCAAAACCCTGTTCTTATATTTATGGACCTGATTAGGATGAAGCCTAACCATTGTCATGGTTCCAAACCACCTCAGCCCACACTGCGCCTGCAGGTTTTTGTTCCAACCAGCATCTGTTTTTAATTGGACTTCTGGGCTAATTAAGTGATGTGTTATTTCCCAAGTTCTGTGTTTTGGGAACAATATAGAAATTAGAAAACTAAGTTTGGTAAAAAAAAAAAAAATATTATGTATATATATATATCCATCCATCCATCCTCTTCCACTTATCTAAAGTTGGGTCGCGGGGGCAGTAGCTTGAGCATAGAGACCCAGACTTCCCTCTCCCCGGCCACTTCTTCCAGCTCTTCCAGGAGGATCCCAAGGGGTTCCCAGGCCAGCCGGGAGACATAGTCCCTCCAGCGTGTCCTGGGTCTTCACCGGGGCCTCCTCCAGGTTGGACATGCCCGGAACACCTCACAAGGGAGGCGTCCAGGAGGCATCCTGATCAAATACCCGAGCCACCTCATCTGACTCCTCTCAATGCAGAGGAGCCGCTCCCGGATGACTGAGCTTCTCACCCTATCTTTAAGGGAAAGCCCAGACACCCTGCAGAGGAAACTCATTTCAGCCACTTGTATTCACAATCTCGTTCTTTCGGTCACTACCCTTAGCTCATATCCATAGGTGAGGGTAGGAACGTAGATCGACTGGTAAATTGAGAGCTTTGCCTTATGGCTCAGCTCCTTTTTCACCACGACAGACCGATGCAGAGCCTGCATCACTGCAGACACCACACCATTCCGCATGTCGATCTTACGCTCTATTCTTCCCTCACTCGTGAACAAGACCCCGAGATACTTGAACTCCTCCACTTGGGGCAGGATCTCTCTCCCTTTTCCTGCTGAGGACCATAGTCTCGGATTTGGAGGTACTGATTCCCATCCCAGCCGCTTCACACTCAGCTGCGAACCGATTCAGAAAGAGCTGAAGATCACAGCCTGATGAAGCAAACAGGACAACATCATCTGCAAAAAGCAGTGACCCAATCCTGAGTCCACCAAACCGGACCCCCTCAACACCCTGGCTGCTCCAAGAAATTCTGTCCATAAAAGTTATGAACAGAATCGGTGACAAACGGCAGCCCTGGCAGAGTCCAACTCTCACTGGAAACGGGCTCGACTTACTGCCGGCAATGCGGACCAAGCTCTGACACCGGTTGTACAGGGACCGAACAGCTCTTATCAGGGGGTCTGGTACCCCATACTCCCGGAGCACCCCCCACAGGATTCCCCGAGAGACACGGTCGAACGCCTTTTCCAAGTCCACAAAACACATGTAGACTGGTTGGGCAAACTCCCATGCACCCTCTAGGATCCTGTTAAGGGTGTAGAGCTGGTCCACTGTTCCACGACCAGGATGAAAACCACACTGTTTCTCCTGAATCCGAGGTTCGACTATCCGATGGACCCTCCTCTCCAGAACCCCCAAATAGACTTTTCCAGGGAGGCTGAGGAGTGTGATCCCTCTGTAGTTGGAACATACCCTCTGGTCCCCCTTCTTAAAGAGGGGGACCACCACCCCGGTCTGCCAATCCAGAGGCACTGTCCCTGATGTCCATGCAATGTTGCAGAGACGTGTCAACCAAGACAGTCCTACAACATTCAGAGCTTTGAGGAACTCCGCGCGTATCTCATCCTCCCCCGGGGCCCTGCCACCAAGGAGTTTTTTGACCACCTCGGTGACCTCAGCCCCAGAGATGGGGGAGCCCACCTCCAAGTCACCAGGCTCTGCTTCCTCATGGAAGGCATGTTAGAACATTAGAACATTAGAACATTCTAGACGAGAACAGGCCATTCAGCCCAACAAAGCTCGCCAGTCCTATCCACTTGTTTCCTCCAAGAAAACATCAAGTCGAGTTTTGAAAGTCCCTAACGTCTTACTGTCTACCACACTACTTGGTAGCTTATTCCAAGTGTCTATCGTTCTTTGTGTAAAGAAAAACTTCCTAATGTTTGTGCGAAATTTACCCTTAACAAGTTTCCAACTGTGTCCCCGTGTTCTTGATGAACTCATTTTAAAATACAAGTCTCTATCCACTGTACTAATTCCCTTCATAATTTTAAACACTTCAATCATGTCACCTCTTAATCTTCTTTTGCTTAAACTGTAAAGGCTCAGCTCTTTTAATCTTTCCTCATAATTCAACCCCTGTAGTCCTGGAATTAGCCTAGTCGCTCTTCTCTGGACCTTTTCTAGTGCTGCTATGTCCTTTTTGTAGCCTGGATACCAAAACTGCACACAGTACTCAAAATGAGGCCTAACCAGTGCATTATAAAGGTTGAGCATAACCTCCTTGGACTTGTACTCCACACATCGTGCTATATATCCTAACATTCTGTTAGCCTTCTTAATGGCTTCTGAACACTGTTGGGAAGTTGATAGCTTAGAGTCCACTATGACTCCTAAATCCTTCTCATAAGGTGTACTCTCGATTTTCCGACCGCCCATTGTGTTTTCAAACCCAATATTTTTACTTCCTATGTGTAATACTTTACATTTACTGACATTAAATTTCATCTGCCACAAATCTGCCCAAGCCTGTATGCTATCCAAGTCCTTCTGTAATGATATAACGGATTCCAAATTATCTGCTAATCCACCTATCTTGGTATCATCTGCAAACTTAACCAGCTTGTTACTTGTATTCCTATCTAAATCATTTATATTATTAAAAATAGCAGCGGCCCTAGCACTGACCCCTGTGGAACACCACTCTTAACATCGGCCAGTTCTGATGAGATTCCTCGCACCATCACCCTCTGCTTCCCATGTTAGTGGGATTGAGGAGGTCTTCGAAGTACCCCCCCCCCACAATGTCCTGAGTCAAGGTCAGCAGCGCAGCATCCCCACCATAATTGGTATTGACACTGCACTGCTTCCCCCCCCAAGACACCAGAATCTCCTCGAAGCCGTCTGAAAGTTGTTCTCTATGGCCTCCCTAAACTCCTCCCATGCCCGAGTTTTTGCCTCAACAACCACCAAAGCCGCTTTCCGCTTTGCCTGTCGGTACCTATTAGCTGCCTCCAGAGTCCCACAGGACAAAAGGGTCCACCAACGGGTTCGAGGATTGCCATCACGACAGGCACCGACCACCTTACGGCCACAGCTCCGGTCAGCCGCCTCAACAATAGAGGCACGGAACATGGCCCATTTGGACTCAATGTCCCCTGCCTCCCTTGGGACGTGGTCGAAGTTCAGCCAGAGGTGGGAGTTGAAGCTACTTCTGACAGGGGACTCTGCCAGATGTTCCCAGCAGACCCTCACAACAAGTTTGGGCCTACCAGGCCTCACCGGCATCCTCCCCCACCATCGAAGCCAACTCACCACCAGGTGGTGATCAGTTGACAGCTCTGCCCCTCTCTTTACCCGAGTGTCTAAGACATGTGGCCTCAAGTCCGACGAAACGACCACAAAGTCGATCATCAAACTGAGGCAGCACAGAAGTCCAATAACAAAACACCACTCGGTTTCAGATCGGGGGGGCCATTCCTCCCAATCACGCCCTTCCAGGTCTCACTGTTATTGCCCATGTGAACACTGAAGTCTCCCAGCAGTACGAGAGAGTCCCCAGAAGGTATGCCCTCTAGCACCCCCTCCAGGGACTCCAAAAAGGGTGGGTACTCCAAAGTGCTGTTTGGCGCATATGCACAAAGAACAGTTAGGACCCATCCTCCCACCCGAAGGCGGAGGGAGGCTATCCTCTCGTCCACTGGGGTAAACCCCAATGTACAGGCTCCAAGTTGGGGTGCAATAAGTATGCCCACACCCGCTCGGCACCTCTCACCGGTGGCAACTCCAGAGTAGTAGAGAGTCCAGCCTCTCTCAAGGTGATTGGTTCCAGAGTCCAAGCTGCGCGTTGAGGTGAGCCCGACTATATCTAGCCGGAACCTCTCGACCTTGTGCACTAGTTCAGGCTCCTTCCCCTTCAGAGAGGTGACATTCCACGTCCCAAGAGCCAGCTTCTGTAGCTGAGTATCGGACCGCCAAGGTCCCCGCCTTCGGCCACCACCCAACTCACACTACACCTGACCTCCTTGGCCCCTCCCATAGGTGGTGAGCCCACGGGAAGGGGGACCCACGTTGCCTCTTCTGGCTGTGCCCAGCTGAGCCCCATGGGTGCAGGCCTGGCCACCAGGAGCTCGCCATCGAGCCCCACCTCCAGCCCTGGCTCCAGAGGGGGGCCCCAGTGACCTGCGTCCGTGCGAGGGAAAACGCAGTCCAAATTTTTTATTCATCATAGAAGGTCTATTGAACCGTTCTTGGTCTTATCCCTCACCTAGGACCAGTTTGCCTTGGGTGGCCCTACCAGGGGCATAAAGCTCTGGACAACAGAGCTCCTAGGATCATTGGTACACGCAAACCCCTCCTCCACGATAAGATGGCGGTTCGAGGAGGGGTATAATTGCTTGGTACACACATACATATATATATATATATTTATATATAGTGATGTATGGCCAGCCGTTCATCCCGGCCAATACCCCCACGCCACCAGGTGAAGCCCTCCCTACAATATGGAGGTTCCCCGAAGATACCTGGATGCTGGATACCATGGGGGCCGATAGGAGACGCTGCAGGAGGAACTATGTTTATTTGCCTTACGCCCCAGAAGTACGTCCAGGTCACATGGACAAGGGGAATGACGTGCTTCAGGGGAGTGATAGGAGATCACATGGATGGGGATTGGAACACTTCCGGGTCAGGGAGGATAAAAGGATTGTGGGAGCTCCCAGATGGCGAGCTGAGCTGGGTGGAGGGTGGCAATGCGTCTGGGAGTGGAGGATTGTTTATTGTATTGTTATTGATTGGTTTAATGAGTATTGTGGAGGAGAGAGTGCTTTGTTCACTTTGCAGAATAAATATAGTCTACTTTTGGACTTTTATCTGGTGTCTGGCATCTTGGACAAGGGTTCAAGGGAGTGATAGCACCCCCAATCTGTCACAATATATATATCTACATATATACACACACAGCTATTTCGTATCAGTGCAATACGCTGCTTGTTAAAACGGATAACTCCCGCTCTTACGTGCAAGTCTGCGTGGATATTATGAACTATCGTATTTGTTCAAGTTCTATTTAAAATTTAAATAGAAGGAATTTTTATTTAGTCGACAGAAATATCTTTGGTAGGAATGGTAAAAACAGACAGGAATATTATTCCTGAATAAATCAACTCAAACCTTAAACAACTTATAATATTTTGCTCTCCATAAAAATATATCCTGTCTAAATTATACAAGTTAGAAATAAAGTAAAC
>JANRMT010062857.1:11294975-11362834 GCA_026402145.1 Polypterus bichir lapradei | reverse complement strand
TGTGGTTTTGCCTGCATGCCTCAATAAGTGACCCTCCCCTCGCTCTTACTTTTTTACCGTTCATCTAATGAATACACTGAGTATGGCTTTACCAAAACAATCATTGATTGCGAATAAAGTATTCATTATTCGATTATGTAGATCGGGGTATATATATATACATATATATATACCCGCGTATCGCAGCGGAGACGTAGTGTGTTAAAGAAGCTATGAAAAAGATTCATTTCTTACTGCATCAATAAACAGCTCGTCTTCTTCTTTATCTGAGACCTGACACACTGCATGCACGGGTTTTTTTTTTAACACTGTCTTCCTTTAGCGGGACATTCACTTTTTCCACCGTGTGCTTTGTTTCTGCAGTAGCTGCAGTTATGAATAATATGCTTGTATGTATCAGACGCTTCATATTTTTTTGCTGTCTTTTCAATTGTGTAATTCGGTTTTTGTTCAGCGCTCTTTGGAACTGTTGTTTTTTGTCTGTGCACTGCATCAGTTCACGTGAGCCGCTCGGTGTACATCCATCGAAGTTTCCCTGTGCTGGTGCCATGTCGTGCTATGTCCATGGCTGTATCTAATGTTACCTAAGTCCCGGCACTTAAAACTTTCTCTCGCAGTTTCGCTGAGTTTGTGCCAAACACCACCCTGACCATCTCATCTTCCTCTGCATAAGCACAGTCCTACACCCGTGAATATTTACTTGTGGCAGTGTTTCTATTGGATTGCCGCTGACGGACGGCCTTATATGGGCAGGCACTAAATTACAAACGCCAGCGGCAGCCTGTCTATGAACTTAATTTAAAGTTTAGGTTTACATCGTGCTTTGTTTCCGAAGTAGCAGAACTCATGAATATGGTTGTATATGTCACTCGCTCGCTTCTTATTGTTTTGCTGCCTTCTCAATTGTATAATGCATGTTTTCTTCAGCGCTTTTTGGGCCTCTTCCTGGTTTTCTACCTACTGCGTGATTACGTGGGAGGCGTGATGATGTCACACGAAACTCCGCTCCCACGGGTTTCACGCTCATCTCCATTACAGCAAATGGAGAAAAACAGCTTCCAGTTATGACCATTACGCGTAGAATTTCGAAATGAAACCTGCCCAACTTTTGTAAGGAATCTGTAAGGAATAAGCCTGCCAAATTTCAGCCTTCTACCTACACGGGAAGTTGGAGAATTAGTGATGAGTCAGTCAGTCAGTCAGTCAGTCAGTGAGTGAGGGCTTTGCCATTTATTAGTATAGATATATATATATTTATATATTAATATTAATTTATGTATTTATATATTAAAATGCACCAAGCAGTTATATGGGAATAATGTATTTTTTTTCTTTTTAATAATATTTTCATCTTGATTTTCATTCTATTTTTTTAGGTGTTCTAATTGTTTAATTAATTCATTTTTTACTAATTAGTGGGTCTGATGCTAAAGTAGTTGCAGTCTTTGATTATTCAGTGTTGTTTGCCAGTGTGTCTGCTCTGCTCATTATTAATTGTCATTAATAAGATACAATGAAGGGGAAACACTGCACAGAGAAAGGGCAAAATAGAATGAAATCAAGAAAAGAGAGTTAAGCATTTAACAGAAATTTAGCAGAAATATTTCTAAATGTCTTATAAATGTAAAAATCATTTTGCTGTATTTTTCTGAATGTAGAATAAAAGAAAAAAAACACCAGCTAATTAAATGAGCTCAGTGTCATCAGGTGTATCACTGATTAGGAATCTGGTTGGAACAAAAACCTGAAGCCACAGTGAGCCCCCAGGACCGAGGTTGGGAAACACTGCATTAGTGAAAGCTTGGCCTAAAAACCAGATTGGGTCAGAGATGGACTGGAGAGACTCTGTTCACAAAATACTGAAATTGGCTTGTGGTGATGTGGGTGTTAACTTAGTGAACTTTGGAATTGAGTAACTCATCTGAACATGAGAGTTGTAATGTCCATTAAAGGCCACATCACCATCAAGGTGAACTGACCTATTCAACTACTGCTGTTAATCCGCAAAATTCAGAGTAGGAACTATTACATTATGAAATAACTAGTGGAATATTTACTGACAACAATGTGAAACGTAGGGAAAATAAAGCGTACTGTACAGTCTCATTCATGTTTGATGTCTCGATTTTCTACTTTTCCTCTTTTTGTCCTTTGTTTGTCCCTGACTAATCTTTTGTTGTGTCACTTCTCTGCTTTTACCTCCTGGTGTATTTTTGTTAATTTCTTTTTTCCATTCAGTTTTCATTCATTTCGATATTTTCTTTTTAAGTTGGGAAGTATATTTTGACTACATTTTCAAACAGAAGAATGCCAAATGTCTTGAAAATTCACTTAAATTGTGTTGTCAAATAAGATCCAACAACTGTGTGATTTGTATTTTCAACAAAAGTTACAATTGATTTTGAAACTTTTTATTCCTTCAGTTTAAATTCTTGAGGGTCTGTTCACCATGACTGCAGTTTAAGTCGAGCAGTTTAAAATAAACACATTTAAAGTATATTTTGAGCTTCACTTATGCTACATTTTTGTTTTACACTACAGGCACATTTCTTTAATAAATGAGGTAAAGTCTTTAGCTCACTAAATATCTGCCATCTAAATGCACTTAAGCCATACTGAGACAGAGGATAATGATATCCTATAATAAACATTCACATAACAGCTACAGTAATGTCTTTCCCTTGAGATTGGTTTCCATCCTTCCCTCATTGCCTGCCAAGTTCCAACCTACAACAATCTGCAGATGCATGCCTTACAAAGCAATCAGTGCATTTCTGAACCCTGCTAATGTTTTACCTGTCATTTCCTTGTTGCAAAGGTCGCTCTCATGTCATATTTCATTGTTTTAACAAATTAACATTTTAGAGTCTTTCTCTGGCTTGGATAGAAACAGTAAGCAACAAGGGACATTTGACACACAAGGCAACAGTCATGAACAATTTTATTTATTCTTGCATATTGCTTCAAAAGGGAAAATCTGGAGAGGATACCGAGTGAATATTGAAGAGGGAGAGGGAGCATAAAAAATCTATCTCTTCCTTCACACAATACAATTTAAATTATTCGTTTAAACTGTGGTGACTATGGTGGCCACTCAGATGACCAGTCATGGAGCTCATGTCACAGCCATCCAGTGATTTAGAATAAAAGTAATTGATTTATTCATACAAACAGTACAATTCACAGTTTTTTAGTTAATAAGGGCCTATTCAAGACCTCTGCAATGCTCTCTGGGTCAGGGAAATTGCTATCTTAAATAAAGAATAGTAACAAATGTCTCAAAGAGGGGCATCCTTTATTATAACAAGTCACATCATCAGGTCAGTTCAGCCTGGCAAGACTGAGGAATATAAAAGAGCATTGATCTTCAATGACTTTGGTTCATTTGCATAATGCAGTCAAGACACATATAAGTTTGCCCCAATCAGCATACAGATAAATAGTATAATCATTTGCACATCTATACCTTTTTTATGTCTTTAGGTCTCAAAATAGGTAAACAGATTAAATGTCTTTGTCAAACCATTGATCATTAAACATGACTTCTTATACAGGGTGTCCATAAAGTCCATGTGCAATTTAAAATAGTTGTAACTTTGTAAGTATATGTGATAGAAAGAATTCATAAAAAGGATAAGAAAGCTTGATGTATCTAGTTTATTTTATGTTTTTAGAAGTTTTATTTTTGCCGTATTTGGGGAACTGAAAATCCACATGAGTCTGTTGAACATGAAAGAGATTCTCCCAAAGTTAATGTGTGGTGTGCTATGGGAAAAAATCAAGTCATAGGGCCATTCTTTTTTGAAGTGTGTGTTAGTAATGGTGATAGCAATTTAAAAATGCTGCAAAATTACTTTATTCCTCAACATGAACAATTAGGACTGATAGAGAATACAGTGTTTCAACAAGATGGTGCTCCTTGTCACTTTGGTTTGCATGTTAGACAGTGTTTACATGAGAAATTCCCTAACAGATGGATTGGATGAGGTGGACTATTTTCTTGGCCTCCACGTTCGTCAGATTTGACTCCATTTGATTTCTTTTTATGGGTACATGTGAAAGCTAATGTTTATTCAACCAAACCTCGATCTTTAGAAGACTTGCAAGCTAGGATAACTGAAGCGATTGCTGGTATTACTGAAAATCAGCTTGAAAATGTTTTCTGAGAACTACAGAATCGTATTACCCTTTGTATTAGTAATGATTGTGGACATGTTGAAAATTAACAAGGCCAATAAAAAATGTGTTTCTTCTTTCTAATCCTTTTTACAGATTCTTTCTATCACATATACTTACAAAGTTACAACTATTTTAAATTGCACACGGCCTCTATGGACACCCTGTATAATACTACACTTAAAATTAAAATGTCATATTATCTGATGTTCATTTTCTGGGCACAAATAATAGAGAATGTCTTAGTTAAATGGGAAGACAGAGTCAGAATCATTATACAAATTCATACAGAAAGTTTTTCCCTAGTTTTGGTAATTCGCCCATTTTGAAAGGTCGTTCAAAATATGCACACTGCCCAGTACAGAGTCATGTTACACGTCTTGTAAGTAGTTAGCTGATTCTTTTTTGGTCATCCCTTTCAAAGGCCCTCTGCAAACCATGTGATTGGGCAGTTGTTCTGCCAGGGATAATGGAACTGACAAGCCACAAAGGCTACGAAAAAGGATGTGGAGATGAGCACAAAAAACAAAAACAAAGCAGGCATCAAAACCAGAAAGACTGTAGATCAGGAGACTAAACTCAACATATATTTTTTTTTATTTTTTTATTTTTTTGTCTCCAGCCGTCTGGAGTTTTTTTTTTTTTTTTCTGTCCACCCTGGCCGTCGGACCTTACTCCTTTTCTATGTTAACTAATGTTGTCTTATTTTAATTTCTTATTTTGTCTTTATTTTTCTTTTCTTCATTATGTAAAGCACTTTGAGCTACTTTTTGTATGAAAATGTGCTATATAAATAAATGTTGTTGTTGTTGATATGAATGAAGAAATGAGTCAGGAGAATGTAGTGAAAAGTTGTTGTATCTAAAGTTCTAATCAAAGCAACACTTGAAATAGTGTATATGTATTTCATCCACAAACTTGGACAGAGGCGATAGTAATAAAAATAAAATTACACTTACTAAGTCACACACTCCCAGGGACTGTGAACCTGGCAATGAACAACAGTGTCTTAGTTACAGTACCAGAAAATGGCAATGCCCACTTAAGAAAAACATGGTGGCACAACAAAAAAAATTATAATATAATATATACATAATTCTCAAGATTAAATGGAACCGAAAAATGAAATGTGAACAAAAATCAGCATAGTGTCACACAGGAGTGCATGGGAGGCAGCTAAAGGGCTCAAAAAGAAGGTAATTCCACACCAGGTCAAGGGGGTGGCAGAGTGCAATAATCCTTTCTCTTTTATCCCTGCAAACCAAACATGGAAAATTCTGCCTGGACCCGATGACACCATTTCTGTTTCCAGGCTTGATGGCATCACTTCCAGTTCTGGGCCCCATGACATCACTTCCCCTGACCGACCTTAAAAACCCACCAACTTCCTTCTGTTAGGCAGTTCTGTTTAGGACTCGAACCTGTAAACAGGTTGCATCTAATTACCTCATTTCAAGGATATGGGTGGCTGCCCCAAACCTTTTTCTTGTCTTAAGGCGTATTCTTCCACAATAGTTAAAAAACAAAAATACAAACATCAGCATAGTTAAAAAATAAAAATACAGAGTGCCAAAGAGAAACTTAATAAGCCAAGGAAAAAATAAGTACTGCAATTCATAACAGTGGAGAGCGAGCTGAACTGATGTCAGTAGGTTGTCTTCTTTCCATGGACTTTCAGTGTCTGTCTTGGACAGGTCCTACTTATGTTTCCTTTATTGGCTTCTGGTTCCCATCTGGGAGAAAAGAACATGCTGTTAGGCATCAAGAGTTCCTCGCCCTTTTCCATGAGCTTTTCCTGTGCTTCCAGTCTTTGTGTCATGATATGGAGGAGAAAACTGTAACACTTCTCAGTATTTCATTTTAAAGTTGAGTTGGGAAATGATTTAGTCCTCCTTACTTTTACACAAAAAATGTTAGGAGGACACCTCTACCATAAAAATCTGTATCTTATTAAAGTGTATGCTCTAATTGCAAATGATATTGAAAAACACACCTGAAAAACAACAAAAAGAAAAAACCCTAATGACCACTATGTTCTCGGGCTGGATTTTACAGCATACACCATACTGTTGCACAAAGCATTAGTCAGTCAGTCAGTCGGTCAGTCATTGTCCAACCCGCTTTATCCTAACACAGGGTCACTGGGGTCTGCTGGAGCCAATCCAAGCCAGCCCACCGCAAACAAAGCATTAGTCTATATAACATTTTGTACACAATTTATTTCCATTTCCATGTAACCTTAATTCTTTTATTGTACATGTCTAATTTACCATATATTTTAATAATGTCCCATTAATTGAATTAATATTAATTTATTCATTCATTCTCTGAGCCTGCTTCTTCCACTACGGGGTGTAAAGAAATCATTCTCATGTCTGATGCCTCAGGCAAACATTTTGTTTTCTAATGATATTACAGGAAACACCAAAGAGCAAAAATTGCTAACTCTACAGAGTTAACTTTTTTTTTTTGAAAGTGTAACAGCTGGAGTGTAGACTTCTGAAAGAATCCACAAAGACAAATACAGTATGAGAAAATTTCAAAAACAATGAAACTGAAAATAAATCATCATTAGTAACTTTTACTTAGTGGTGCCAGATCAGATACACCCACAATCCCACCCCAAATCTTGTATTAGAACACGCAGATTAAATAATGGATGGAAAAAGGTTACCTCTTATTCTGTTTAGGGACTGTCATAGTGAAATGTATATATGTGTGAATGGGAGGGAGCTACAGGGCTCGAATGAGGGTAATTCAATGCCAGACCAGGGGAGGGTGGACTGCATTAGCCCTTTCTCTTTTTCTCCTGCAGACCAGTTACATGAAATCCTGCCTTGCCCCAATGAGGTCACTTCTGGTTCCAGACTTCGATGACGTCACGTTCGGTTCCAGACCCCGATCACGTCACATCCGGTTCCAGACCCCGATGTCATCAATTCTTGTTCCGGGCATGATGATGTCACTTCTGGTTCTGGCCCCGATGACCTCATTTGCTCTGCCAGTCTTTAAAACTGCCATTTTGTCACATGCACATCAGTTCCCTTTTGAACTCAGTTAAAAATTGTTTTCTTTGCCTTTCCAGCAACCAACTACAATATACAGGGTGACTACCCCAAACCTTTTTGTGGCTTTTTTCCTTTGTTCTGACAAATATATATAGACTTGCACATCTGGAAGAATCCTAACCCATCTTTTTTAAGTCAGTGGGTATCTGGTTTTATATACTATTTGAAATTGGAAAAAAATCTAATTCTCACTTAGTATATCTGTTCAAAGTGTTTTTTAAACCTGGCAGGATCTAATCAATAACATTTTAGAATAAGCTTCTATATTGGTGGAGAACAATTTTCCTCCCTCATCTCTACTCTTAAAGTTTTACTCTAGCTCTTGGCCTTCCTCTCTTTCTCTTGGGTGAGGGTTGAATTGAATTTAGTTTTGTTAGGTTTCACTTGTTTGTATGGAATGTTATTTGCTTTTCAATAAAAAATAATAATAAAAAAATGTATGATTTACTACTACACACAATACTAAGCAGCTATATTCTGTTAATTTTAAACACAAAACAAATAATCTAA
Source organism: Polypterus bichir lapradei (assembly GCA_026402145.1). Classification (NCBI taxonomy): domain Eukaryota; kingdom Metazoa; phylum Chordata; class Cladistia; order Polypteriformes; family Polypteridae; genus Polypterus; species Polypterus bichir. The sequence goes on along the minus strand of JANRMT010062857.1, from coordinate 11,355,080 downwards.
AGTACAGTAAAATGAATTTTGAACAATAGTTTTAAATATAGAAAAAATGTCTAAGCAACTTTTAATGTTGTTAAACTACTGTTTCGCATTTTGCTGTAAAACAAAAAGTAGTAGACTTGTCATGAACTTAACTTGAAACTGTTCTGTAAGCAAATGCATTCATGCATTTTGTTTAAGATCAGCCAATATTTGTCATGTGGCGTCACTAAAATTAATAATGTAAGGTCGTAGAAGTAACTTTGAAATTAATTAAAATGCAAACTTCATCCACGAGTCATTATTAAAGAAAGTGTTGCCTTTCTTTATTTAACATGCTCTCTAGGAAAAAGTTAATTTTGCAACCCTACAATGCAAGAGAGGCAAATAGAATTTGTTTTAGCTGGATTGCACAGAGGTCCAAATTCTCACACCATCTGGCCACTGACAGAAGAGTGCAAAGTTCAAGGGCTTACGTGGCAGATTAAGATCCATGTCCCTGTACAATTAGCATGTCCTTCAGCATGCTTTAGTTTAGGATTTAAAAACCTGTGCAGTTCTCTTTTATTAATCTGTATAACTGTCAGTATAGATACAAAACACTATAACAACACATTTAAATCCTTGTTTGGATTTAAACACATTTCAAGCGGACTTTGTTTACTGTAATTAAAATGCTTTCTTGATGATTTTTCACTCTTCCTGGTCCAACTTTATAAATATTTAGTTTACAAAGTGCAAAGTATAATGCTATACATCAAAAACCAGGCACAGAGCTAAACACTATTTACCAGTGAATGTAAAATAATTTAATGCAAAGTACCATATGAATTCTGAAGGGATTTGTTAATATAGCTATCTCTTTTTATAGTAAGTTATCTTTTGTGCTGTGGTGTTTTCTCATATGCTGATTATGCTGTTATGTACAGTAAGACACTAATACAGTGTTGGCCCAACTTACAATCACCTGAAAGTGTCAGAGTATAATACAGGACTTTTCAACCAAATGTTTGAAGTTTGTTACATTTGTATTCTCTCCTCCTTATTTAGTTTAATTAGTGTGAATGAACACAATCAAAATGGAAATAGTTGGGAGTTCAGATGGAAGTCACCATTTAATTGCCTGGGGGCAAAAATGAAAGACAATAGACAAGGTTATCTCCCTCATGACTGCAGAAAAATCCGACAACCCAGTGGATTTCGGCACAACTGCCAAAATCCTTCCATAGTGTTACCTTCAACTTGATACACACAAAGATTGTCACTGTTATGATTTAAAATGTATTTCATCTTAAATTAATTTTTTACCAGCTTTTAAAGTTTTTTTCTTTGTTTTTAAACTCCGAAGAATTAGGTCTCTTTGCTATGTCTCTATTTGTATGCATATTTGTCAAAGTCAATTTTTATTTTTGTTTCTTTAAATGTTTAACGTACAGCCATTTTGTTTTTTGATAGAGGCAACCATTTGTTGGGTGGCACTCAAGATCATCTCACACCTCGATCAAAGAAAGTGAAACAAAGTTCATCCAAGATTGTGGATAGCAGCAGGTAGTTGGTGAATTAGTATTGATCTTCTGGTAATGAAAACTTCAGTGATTCCACTTAGATTATGAGTTTGGTTAACGTTTAGATATCGGAAAATATTTATTTGTCTTCCTGGTTTTGACCTTTTTTGTGGCATTTAAATTTCCCATTCTTCTTCTGGTCCTTTTGTCATTCTAAATCTGCTCAGTTTTCTACTGTGGCAGAATAGTGACATTCCATCATGTATTATATATATATCAGGGGCCATGAACTACAGGAAACAAGTACTTGCTTCAGTGACTTTTCTTTAGAACTTTAGAACAATCTAGACGAGAACAAGCCATTCAGCTTGCCAGTCCAATCAAAAAAACATCAAGTTGAGTTTTGAAAGTCCCTAACATCTTACTGTCTACCACACTACTTGGTAGCTTATTCCAAGTGTTTATCGTTCTTTGTGTAAAGCAGCGTTTCTCAACCTTTAAGTATTTGTGACCGAATCGTGGCCCCCTAACGTTTTTTTGAAACCCTAATAAAATGTATACCTATATTTTTTGCTGCCTACAAGTTTTATTATCGACATTTATCTAACTATATATTTATTTTTCTAGTATCAGAATGTAGTTTAAGTTAATTTGTTTTGGTTTCAATAGATGTATTTTTCATATTTTCAATTCTTTTCTTTTTTTCACATCTTTGCGCCGCACAGTTTGAGAACCGCTGATGTAAAGAAAAACTTCCTAATGTTTGTGCAAAATTTACCCTTAACAAGTTTCCAACTGTGTCCCAGTGTTCTTGTTGAAGTCATTTTAAAATAACAGTCTCAATCCACTGTACTAATTCTCTTCATAATTTTAAACACTTCAGTCATGTCACCTATAGTTGCTTGGATCTGCCCTGTCACTCTTTTTATTTAATGGGATGATATTTGCCATTTTCATGTCCTTCAGAATCTCTCCAATGTGCAGTGACTTCCTAAAAATAGGAAGGGTTTATATATGTACTCATTAGCCTACTTAAGAACTCGAGGGTAAATGTTATCTGGGCCTGGTGATTTGTTTCTTGTCACAATCGTTACTTCATACAGATTGTTAATTTCAACGTTGACACTTTCTGTAGAATATGGAACACCGTGGAAGTTTGAAAATGCTTCATATTTATTGAACAGTAGCTGGAACTATGTTTTAACCACAGGTCATTAAGTTACTCAATAGCTGTTCACACTGGTATGTTTTTATACATATATCATACGCTGTATTGTCTTACTGGCACTAGTGTGAGAAAAACCTGCAACTAAGAATTTCATTATGGTATGTGTACAAGATTTATTCTTGAACTTGAACTATTAGTTCCACCTTAACCAACATAATTTTGTTAAATGACATTTACAGGAGGTACTTCTGAATTGAGTTGAATCTATTGCTCGCCATTATATGACTTTATTAGACTTTAGCATAAAACCATCCAGTAGCCATACCACATGCACTTCAGAAGAGGTCACCCACCTAAAGCTAAGCATATTCAGGCCGAGCCAGTACTTGGATGGGAGACTACCTAGGAAAATGCTTGGGTTGCTGCTGGAAGAAGCATTGGTGAGGCCTGCATGGGGTGCTTACCTTGTGGTCTGAATGTGGATCCAAATGCCCTATTGCAGTGATTGGGACACTGAGCTTTAAAAATGGCACCATCTTTGGAATGAGACATAAAACCAAGGTCCTGTCTCTCTGTGGTCATAAAAGACCCCTGGGTGCTTTGCAAAGAGCATGCTGTTTCCCGATGTCCAGGCAAAGTTGCCTTCCATGGCCTAGTCATTCTGGCCCTCTAATTATCCCCTGTCACTAATTTGGTATCTCTCTCAACTTCTCCTCTTAACAGCTGAGGTATGGTGAGTGTACTGGTGCAAAAATGGCTGCTGTCACATCATCTAGGTTGATGCTACATTAGTGGTGATTGAAGTGGCTCTGTACTCACTATGAAAAGCACTTTGAGTAGTGAGAAAAGTGCTATATCAATGTGAAGAATTATTATCTTTATTACTAGAATAAAACAAAATACCCAATGGGTGCAGAGCAGTTAATAGGTAATGATACTCTTTAAAAAAATGTTCTGCTCATACTCACAGACCGAAGCTATTAGATCATGGTTACCATTCACTAACTGACATTTAGGAATGGACCCATGGACTCATGGAATTTTTGCCCTTTCTTGGTAAACTTTTATGATTAAATCAGTAAATACTAGATTTCTTCATACTGTATCAGATGATTTGACTCAGTTGTTACCTGACTGACTGAAACCATTATCTTGTACAAGTCATGCCAGCCTACATTGGCCTCTTTAGTCAGGAATGCCTTTGGCTGGTGGCTTATTCTCAATATACTTGTGATACTTTCATGAGTGAAATCCTCATTAGTTTAATAATCAGGCTTTTGTTGTTGATTTTTGAATAAATTCTTCCTGACTTCAAAAATGAATACACAATAATTGTTTAGGGTTCTTTACAGTTGTGAAGGCTTAAATCAGACACCCTTCTCATGACATACATACCCAAGATGTGGATTTGCTGGTGCATTTTACATACAGTATACTGTGGTCAGAGAGAATCACTAATGCTGAAGTTCTTTATAAATTAAATAAGACCATGGAGGTGGAAACAATAATAAAAAGCAGAAAACTGAATTTCTTTGGACATATAGATTCAAAAAGATATTGCAGTGTCCCAGATGGCTGGGTCCTTGTCCGGCTGGGACGCCTCTTCACAGGGAGGATCGGGGGAGCAATCATGGGCAGAACAGTACCTCACCCAGGATATTAGATGGCAGCCCCCATGTGTTGCAGTGGTGCCTCGGATTCCCGCAGGGCTTCATGGGAGTTGGAGTTATCTACAGCCCTGTTAGGATCCGGGAGTGCATTCGGGGGTACTGTAACAGCTGCTGATCCCTCTTGGGCGAGTTTTCTGCCAGGGGTGTTATAAAAGGAGCCAGCAGTCACCACTCCGGGAGCCAGAATCGGGAGGAGGGAGACAAAGCTTGCCAGAGAGGAGTGGAGGAGAAAGAGAAATAGAAAGAAAAAAAGAGAAAGTTAAGAAATTGTGATTGTTATTGTGATTGTGTTTGTGCTTGGACTGTGTTGTAGGCTCATGGGAACAGGGAAGACATTCTCCACAAGGGAAGAAAATAAAAAGCTTGTGCTTTTATTAGTGTGCATCTCGTATAGCGCCATTTACTGTCACAAGTACATTATAGAAAATATTGAAGGGAAATTTGCAAGAGAGTGGAGGAGAACAGTATGGTGAGCAATATTAAAAACTGGACAGAACTTAACAAAAAACAACTGATATGCATGGCGAGAGACAGATGGAGATAGGCCATTATATGTTTTTAGCTATGTTGAAAGTAAGTAATGATCTCCTGAGATGGCATTTGTATTTCTAATAAGGGGCTGCCACTTTGAAGGGTTTTTATTGAAAGGTGGTACTCCATTGCTAGGCAAGGTCAGCTGGAAGTTTAAGGTGTGTAGCATATCCAGGTCAAGAGCAAAAAGGGCACATAGTGTACTTGCTAGATGTCTTTCAATGGATTCAACTCAAACTTTAAAACTATTATGTCTTGGTTGTTTTGGAAAAGGTTGGGTTAATGAATTCTTGGATTATAATTTTATATTAACACTTTACTTCTGGTTTCTTATGTGTTTATTGGTTTTTAAATTTTTGCCCTCTCTACTTCACCATGATTTCGGTTACACATGTTAAGCCTAGGTTGTTTTTTAACTAAGTTCTGCTGCTATCCCATGCAGTCAGTACAATTTGGGCATCTGTTCCCAAGAAACCAATGTCAATGCTTCTAGCAGCCACTACTTTGCTACATTTAAAATTACTTAAAAATTTAAACTTGATCATTACTTATTGATATTAAACATTGATTGGTACCTGTCAACTTGTGTTTAACAGCATTTTCTACACATTGCCACTTATTGAACAGTTCCTCATACAGTTCCTAAACACTGTGTAAGTAATGAACGTATGTTAGCTTTGTATAACTTACACCTAGATTGTCAAGTTTAGGGCCATGTTTGGTAAGAGTCTATCCAGTAGCATGGAGAGTCCATCGCCAGGTCAATTTAAAATCATAAATTAACCAAACACACATATCCTTTAGGATGTGGGAGAAAAACTGGTGTCCTTAGAAGAAAAACACCTTGACACAGTTATAAAACGTATACTGCCCACAAACAACAAATGGGCACTGAACTTAAGCTCTCAGTAAAGGCAATGCTAACCACAGTGCCATCTTGCCATTAAAGTATTAGTTGCCATTTAAGAAAGAAACACGGCTTTACTCCTGATATTCCATTTAAATCAAGAAAGTTTACAGATATAAAATATTACACATATTAAGTCTTTTTATTTAGAAAAATCTACTTAAGAGGGGATTCAATATAACATAATCAAGAAAGTGTCAAACAGATTATGTTTTCATCCTGCCATTCACAAGTGGATTAATCTTCTTAATCCACTCAGACAGGATGACTGGCAGATTTTAGGACATTTCAGGTTTTAATATATTAACATGTATTTATTATGTGGCGCTATTATGTGGGCACTGATGTGCACCCTGTTAAAATTATGTTAATGACAAGGAAGACAGTGCCTTTCAGTGAACCCTTCAACCTTTGCTTGCAAGAAAGTATTTTACACAAATGGCTCATTTTCGTTTTACCTTTAGGCATTTGAGGGAGGATTAAAGATTAAGATGTTACTGAGATAAGATTTATTTTAAAAAATAAATCCACTTAATTTTGATATTACTAAAAATGACATTTACATTATAATAATTCATAAGTAACTGTCACATAAAGGGACCAAATCAACCACAAGAGCAATTTAAAAACATTAATATTCCTCCATCTGTATCAGACATTTCAATTACTCCTGAGAAATTAAAGATTGTAAATTGTGAAAAAACAAGATTGATAAGAAAATTATAAACAGTTCTTTTCAAACTGACTGCCTCCACAAAAACTTCACGATTATTAAACAAAGCTGAATTTACAAATCAATGAATGTACAGTATGTATAAAAAAATGATAAACAACATTAAATCACGGTGGAATTATCTTGACTTTGAACAACAGAAAAAGACTCTTTAATGTCTTTAAAAAGATATTAAAAGATAAAACAGATATAAATATAGAACACAAAATAACTGATCACATAAGTGTTCACCCTTTTCAAATCAGTATTGATAGTTCAGCAGCACTGACAGCCTTCAGTTAACTTTGCACAACTGGACGCAGACATTTTTCCACATTCATCTTGGCAAATCTGCTCAAGCTCAGTCATTATGTATGGGAATTATAAATGAACAGCCTTTTCAAGTCCAGCCACAAATTCTCAATTGGACTGAGATCTGATCTCTGACTTGGCTATTCCAGGTGTTGCGGAAAATACTTAGAAAACAAAGAACAATCTTGAGCCATCGATACATACTGTTCAATAAAATTAAGGGGACACTTGATCATCATTCTAACACCAGGTCAACTAAGCTTCAGGGATATCAATCTTTCCAGTTAGGAAGTATAAGAGATTGTCAGTCAACTTCACCTGCTTTTGTGCAAATGAAAGTGAAAACAGGCGCCCTGGAGAGGCAACAGTAAGATAACCCCCAAAAAGGGAATGGTTTGGCAGGTGGTGGCCACTGACAGTTGTTCTCTTCTTATCCTTCCTGAATGATTATTCTCTAGTTTTGTGTTTTGCTAGTGTCCTTGTCACTACTGGTAGCATAAGGTGGTACCTGCAGCCAATTCAGGTTGTACAGATAGTCTAGCTCCTCCACGATGGCTCATCCATATGTGCTGTCACAAGAAGGTTGGCTGTGTCTCCCAGCACAATCTCAAGAGCATGGAGGAGATACCAGGAGACTGGCCGTTACAAGGAGAGCTGGGGGATGTACGGGACAGCCAATTCCATCAATGCTTTTGTCATCCAGGAACTGCCTATACGCTATGGCCACATGAGGCCGGGCATTGACTTGCAGAAGGAGGAACCCGGAGCCCACTACACCAGTGTAAGGTCTACCAATGGCCCTGAGGATTTCAACTTGGCACCTAACAGCAGTTAGGGAACTGTTCACTAGCACATGGAGGTCTGAGCAACCCTCCAAGGTATGCCTCTCCAGACCATCACTAAGCAACCGCAAAATGGGACATGCTGGATGACGTTGCAGGCTACATAACATTCATTACTTTGTCTCTAGATTCTTTAACTTCTCAGTGTGAATCTGCTCACTTGTGTGAAGAGAATGTCGAAGCTGCCGATTGTGATATTCTCTGGCAAATTCCAGTCGAGCTGCATGATGATGGACTGTGAGCACAGGTTTCGGTCCCTCATGCCACCCTCATGGAGTCTGTTTCTGACAGTTTGGTCAGAAACAAACACACCAGTAGCCAACTGGAGGTCATTTTGTATAGCTCTGGCAGTGCTCCTACTGTCCCTTCTTGCACAAAGGACCAGATACCGGTCCTGCTGTTGGGTTGATGCCCTTATATGGGCCTTTCCAGCTCTCCTTATGTAACAGTCTATCTCCTGCTATGTCCTCCAGTCTCTTGAGACTGTGCTGGGAGACACAATAAATATGATGTGCCATCCTGGAGGAGCTGGACAACCTGTGTAACCTCAATCAGCTGCAGGTATCACCTCATGCTACCATTAGTGACAAGGACACTAGTAAAACACAAAACTAGAGAAGAATCAGTCAGGAAGGATAAGGAGAGACCAACTGTCTGTGGCAACCAACTGCAAAACCATTCTCTTTTTGGTGGTTGTCCTGCTGTTGCCTCTCCAGTGCACCTGTTGTTACTTTCATTTGCACCAAAGCAGGGAAAGTTGATTGACAATCGCTTATACTTCCTAACTGAACAGATTGATATCCCTGAAGCTTAACTGACTTAGTGTTAGACTATGATGATTTAATTTTCCTTAATTTTATGGAGTAGTGTATATGGAATTCAAAGGCTAGACATCCTTTATGCTGTTGTTAGTGCAACATGGCAGACTGAAGAAATCATACATTGCACTTCTTTTAATAAGCTAGGTTCATTTACATAGCACATTTCAATACATATTTAATTTTCACAAAAAAGCTTTAGATAAATGGTATGCTATAATGACAAACTCCTGAATTATAAGTATTATAAATTACTAAACTATATATTAAAAATCCTAAGTATAATAATAATAATAATAATAATAATAATGACTTTTTATTTATAAACTGTTATCAGAGAGCAAAACATAAAGTTAAATGTTATATATGTTCTAATTTTTTAACTTAAAATGTACTGGTACAAGTGAAGTCAGGATGTCCTGGCAGGGCCGTCTTAACACATGGGCACACTGGGCAGTTGCCCACAAGCCTAGGGGCCCCATGCTAATCTATGTATGTGACTTGCTGAGTGGTTGTGTAGGTAGAGGCCCCAGTGCTCTGCTTTGCCCAGGGCCTATAATGCTGTTAAGATGGCCCTAAGTCTTAGTTTAACAGGTAGGCTGTTTCAAGCACTTTTTGTTCTTTTCTCTTAAACGGGACATTACTTTGTTGTTTTTATGTTATGCTTTTGTAGGTCTGGCTTTATGCTTGTGGTCCTTGTATTGTTTGAAAAGAATTCTTCTTCCAATTTGCAGGTTTCTTGCAGACTCTATTAGGTTTTACCCCAGGAATGTCCTGTATTCTGCTGCATTAATTTTACCTTCTACTTTCATAAGCGTTCCGGTGCCGGCTGCAGAGAAACATTCCCATAAGTGTGATGCTGCAATGGTCTGTTTTTGATAGTGTACAGTGTTTAGTTTATAATTTTTGTTTTCATGGCCAAAAAGCTCAACTTTGATCTCATCAGACCATAGAACCGTCTTCCACCTAATGTCTATGTCTCCCATGTGCTTTGTCGTCAACTTTAGTTGGCTTTGTGTAACGGTACTCCTTTAACAGTTGTTGTGTGCATAGTCTCTCCAATCTCTTCTACTGTAGGTTACTTCTGAAAGGCTTCCTGGTAGCCTTCCTCTGTAGTCTTTGTCTTGTACAGTTTTTGTGGGTGGTCTGCTTTACTCAGATTTACAGCTCTGCTGTGCCTTTTCCATTTCTTAATGACTGATTTATCTCGACTCCAAAGGATATTCAGTGAAATGGATATTTTCTAACCTCTGACTTGTTGTTTCTAATAACCTTTTCATGGAGTTCCTTGGAGTGTTCTTTTGTCTTCATTGTGTAGGTTAGGCCACCGTATTGATACACCTCAAGCTAGACCTGCCAGATAAGCTGTATTTATACTACAATCAATTAAAGCCCAAGGCAAGCGATCTCTATCGAATTAATTTTGTGACTGTACCAGTGATGATTTAGGTGTGGTGTCACATTAGAGGAGGTGAATACTTATGTATTTAATTATTTTGTCTGTTATATCTGTGATTAATTTAGAACACTTGGCAGAGATTTGTACTCACATTGAGTTTTGTTCTGTTTTTCCTGTGGTTTGATGTCAACAAAGCCAAATTAAATCCACTGTTGTATAAAAATAAAGGGAAAACAATTAGTCAGTCATTATCCAACCCGCTATATCCAAACACAGGGTCACGGGAGCAAATCCCAGCCAACACAGGGCGCAAGGCAGGAACAAACCCCGGGCAGGGCGCCAGCCCACTGTAGGGCACACATATCTTTGGACTGTGGGAGGAAACCGGAGCACCCGGAGGAGACCCACACAAACACGGGGAGAACATGCACACTCCATGCAGGGAGGACCCGGGAAGAAAACCCGGGTCACCTAACTGCGAGGCAGCAGCGCTACCACTGTGCCACCATGCCGCCCTGAAAACAATTAACTGGCTGAATATTCTTTATAGACACAGCAAGTACTGGATATTTTTTAGTGTGTTCTTGGCCTGACGACTGTCTGTTTGCAGTTTGCATATTCTCCCTGTGTCCAGGTGGGGTGAATTCTTTTGATACTCAGGTTTTTCTCCCATATCCCAAACGCATGCAAATGAGATTAATTGGTGACTCCAAAACAGCAGTGTCTAAATGAAAAATGGTGTGTAGTGACTGTGTCTTCAAATGCCACCTTTATTCAGGGCTGGTTTCTGCCTTGAGTGTGGCGCATGCCTGGTTGGATGTCTGTTTCACAAAGCTCAGAATTGGATTAAACTGATTTGATGTCAAATAAAAAAAAAATGTAACCATCAAGTTATCAAGCTGTATTTGAGCAGTTTTCAATGTTGTGTCACAGCAGGCGTCAGCATCTTATAGCATAGGTAGTTAGATAATTAGGAACTAATTACTATATCTATCCAAGTGCTGGGAGAGAACAAGGAGCGGGCCATTTGGAAAAGTGTAGATTCCCATTGCTTCAATACATGCCATGAACAAAGACGTTATTACCTAATCAAATGACATTCACTTGAAGTATTTACCCAACACTGCTCACCAAAATCAAAGACTTAATTAAACATTTGACGGTATGTCTGATATCATCAATAAATACACATAATCACAGGATAGTTATGCTTGCACATTTTATGTGTTTCACAAGAGCAATTACAGGTAATATGAGAGTTATTATATTAGTTATCACTAAAGCTATACTCTGTAAATTACGCTTTAGTGCCTAAGAGTATTTTGAATCATTTAAATGCCACTAAGGTGAATTTTAATAATGTCATTGGGCTTCTGTGTTGTAATTAAAGTACTGTATTTGATCCAGGCTTACTCAGAAAGGCGTCCTGCTTTATTTCTCAATTAAGTGGATGTCAGTTGTAATATTCACATGGTGGCCTTGCTAAGATTTTGCAAAAACTAAGTACACCCTCTTCTAAAATGAGATAAATAAGCCAAGTGGTATTAAACACATAAAAGATTTTACTATTTATTAAAAGAAAAGTTAACATGTAGATATCATATGTGAAAAAGAAATTACATCCTTACTGCATTTGAATTAATTAATGCTTGATTAAGCAATATTGACAAAAAGGTATAACTTGTATATAAAATCAGAGCCTTTGATAGCTTATTCGGGAGTGTTCTGGTTTGTAATGACACATGTGGCATATGCATGAAAGGGCCTTATAGGGACCAATTTATAGGGGACACCAAGGAAGGATATTGAGATTATACCTTGTATTGCATAATAACTGACTATCCCCTTCCTCTGAAGTTTGTAGGACTCTGAATTTGAGTCTGCTTTCAACCTTCCCATAATTCCACGCATTGTGTGGCATCAGTCAGGACGAGTGAGCAATATAGACACTCCAGAAAAAAAAATGGAGCACTAACCTCATCATGCCCAGAACACGTCCATGCCAATGTTGTCAGGAAGCATGTTAACCCTTGTATAAGTGATCTTGGGATGTTAGCAATTCACGGTGTCATATTTACAACTCTCACAGGCTCATACAATTAAATTGTGGACACAGTTTCCAAAGGTATGCAACTCATTTATTTAATCCACAACATTTTACTACCAAAAATAGGCCAAAAATGATTTTATTGTGATTACTTATTTGCCTAAAATGTATAGAGTTGCTAATGACCCTGAATGTTGTAACCTGTCAGTATTTTTGCATGCGTTTTTAAAGTGCTGCTTTTTGTAAAGAGTACTCAAACAAAACACACTTTTTTTCAGGATATTTTTGTATCTACATATGTTCATTACAGCTGTGCTTCGATGTCGTTGCTTATTATTTAGGTATTTACAAGTTTAGGGAGATAAGTGATACAAAAAGAAATGCCATGACACTTATCAGCACAGCAAGCCCTTGAAAGAGTCCTGCAATTGATGGTAGAGAGCAATTTAGAGACAAACAAGTGGGGAGACAAAAGATGAGCAACACCAAGTTAGACAGTAGATAGTGATACTTTTGATACTTTTGTAGAGCTCACATGAGGAAGAGAAGTTTGAAGGCAAAGGTGGCAAGCAGCTGCACTGAGTGAAACCACACAAGCCATATCACCTGAAATAGCTTCTTATTGAAGCAAATGTGGACAAAAACAAAGAATGCACCACCTATGTCCAACATCACTGTAAAACACTTGATCGCTGTAGTATGTGCCAGCAGAAATGTTGCAGTGATCACAAAAGTTTAACTTTGGTCCATGATTATTGTGCTGAGTACCACAATATGACGGTGTAATTTATCATTTCTTAAGGGTTTGTGTAAAATATTAAAAATGTGTTAAAAAGTTGTACAGTGTTTAGGGAAGGGGCATTCAGTAAACATTTGCACAGTTATAATTATGGCTTATTGTGTATATAGATATATATATAGATAGATAGATACTGTATATAGTGACCAGTTCTAACCAGCCCCATTAAATGGCTAGGCAGTCTCCATAATGAAAGGACAGGGGGAAATGGCTTATGAAGGGAGCTATCTCCTCCAAGTTGCTCTTTGACAGCCCCCCTGTGGTGCAACAGCACTTTGGATTCCCACAGGGCTATATGGGATTTGGTATTTGTTGGCTTAGTCCTGTTGTGTTCCAGGAGTGCCTCCAGGGGTTGCTGTTGGAGCTACAGAGCCCTACTTGGTCAGGCTACCACCACACCTGGGAGGACTTCTGGATCTCGCTAATGAGCCACCTGGAGTGCTCCCTGGTACACTATAAAAGGAGCCTTCATTCCTGGAGCCGGATTCGGGAAGAGGAGGAGGACAATCTTTGCGTGGAGAAGTGGAGAAGAAAAGAGGAGGACAAGTGAAGCCAAGGGTTGTGGTGTGCTGTGTGTATATCGTGGACTGTGTACTATGCTGCAGGTGTGGGGAACTTGGGTAATGTTTCTCATGCTAAAATAAAACATGTGCTGTGTAACACGTGTGCCTGTGTCTAGTGTGTTGAGGTGTATATATATATTGTGAAAGGATCAGACTAGACACACTTAAAAAGGTTTGGGGAAGCCACCCATATATTATCCCTGGCTGCAGTGGGTTTGTTTTTTTTTTAGAGAGATGTGTCTGTGTTGGAGTCCAGATATAAACTGATGAAGTTTTGTAAAGATGGTGGTTTAAGTGATCAAACCGAAAGTGACATGGGGGAAACGGAAGTGACCTTCTTCTGACGTCAGTCTAGGAGCTGGAAGTGATGTCGTCCTAGGCACCAGAACCGGAAGTGATGTCTTCAGTGCTGAGTCAGACAGGTTTTCCTGCGACTCGCCTGTAGAAATAACAGGAGAATGTTTAGTGCACCCTGCCACCCCGTGGCCTGGCATGGAATTACCTTCGCTTGGTCCTCCTACTCGCATGTGCGAGTATATATATGTGTATGTGTGTGTGTGTGTGTGTGTATGTATATGTGCTGGGTCACTAAAGACATATAATACATTCTGTAAGTCCCATATATACAAGGGTTAATTGGCTGCTAAAATGCTACAATACTTTGAAAATTTGAAACCATGCTGGGAAGTCGTGAGGGCTGTATAATTTATCATCCTCTGTGACTTCTAGTTGCATAATCTGACGTCCTTAATGCAATGAAATGCAGCAGTTAGTGTGAGATGATCTCCTGCTTGTAGTTATGTAGTGTGATGCCAGCCTTTACAGTCACTCACACTGTGCCTTTACACCAGTCACTTATTAAGGTGGTGTTTAGTGATGAGTGAACTAGGTAAATTTTGGTTTGCATAATTAATTTCACTGGCTGTTTCAAAATGGTGAAATGAAACTCACTGAGGAGTTTTTTTGGAGTTTTGGGTGGAATACTAGGAATACTGCTCCGTAAATTCTCGTTCACTTTTCTTTGTTTATCTATAATCTTTTCATTAGCTATTTAAAGCATATAATCAGTAACACACAGGTAAAACCAATTCTATTTATGCCTCTTGTTCACATTGCCATAGAAGAGGGCAGTATGTTGTTTTTTTTAATGTGACATGCTGCATATTTTCCATATGAGAACACACTAATACACACCGTCATGCCCATTACGGTGTTTTCTCCTCTACACTACACAGAAAGTCACTGCTGCAGAACCCCATTCCCTGCCATTACCTAGAAACTGCCTTATCCTAGTTGAGGATATGCAGACTTGTGGTGATTTGCTTTTTTTCACTAGAAATGTTTAAATACTAAATGACAGGCAGATATGTAGAATTAATATTTAGAAAACAATTACAGATAGGAACTAAATGTACAAATTTCACTGGAAGCGAAATGGTACCTCATAATTATTTCATGAGCTTTTTGCAAAGCAAAACAACAGGTTTCGGTACAAATGTAATCGTTTTGCTCATCAATAGTGGTATTTAAGGGAGCTGTCATTAGATCCTATCTTGTGTCTGTTTTTGCTGTGCTTTGTTAAAGTTTAGAAAGCGGCTAACTACAGGGTAACAGTGCGTTGAATGTGATAGATGCCTCATAGACATTTGTCCCCAATCCAAAATATATTTTCTTGTACTTGTACTTAAATGTCCTCCATACTACCACCATGTTCAAACAATGCTGGGTAAATCATGTACTATTTTTCATCCATAAAAGTGTTTGGCAGCACAATGACAGCTCCAAGACCATGATTCACTCACCAGTGGAGAACTAATTTGGCCATATCCCTTATAAATAAAGTATAAAAAACATCAGTCAGTAAGGCAGATTTAAATAATCTTTACAGCTCTTCTTTTAACTACTTCATTATCAAAGAGCCTTAATGCTGAAAGTACAATGATCTGTTACATATATAGAATGTGTGTGAAATATGTCAATTAACATTAAGATTCTTTAGTTTACATAGTAGTCAGAGTTCAACCAGAAAATCTCATAAACTGTCAAATGTTGGTGCAATTTGACTTTGAGTAAGTGCAACTACAGCCTTTTTTTTCTTATGAGAACACCATTTGGTCTTACTGTTAAAACATTCCTGGTATGAAATGTCATAATTTAAAAATTTCAAAGAGTACATTAAATACCATTAGCACTTCTGAAAAAGATTGTTAGTCGAAGATAATGTTTGGCATGAATTTATGTACAGAATATATAGTATTTGAGAAAGGATTGTAAAGGAAGGTAGATATGAATCCTAAAATTAAAAAGAATTTCTTTGTTGTGTAGTCATCTTGTTCAAGACAGAAAAAGCACTAAAAGTTTGTACATTAAATAGGTACGTGCATTACTTATCGTCTCCACTCCGATCGAAACAATAAGGTCAACACAAGAGCACTCGACTCTGCATAATTTTCCACCTTTCCTTCTGCTTCACCCCAGGTCATTCTGAGCTCAACAATTTGTAATTGGTCTGCCTCTAGGTATCTTGCCCTGTGGTGTCCATCAAAGGGCTACTTTTTTCATGCTTGTTTCTGGCATCCTTAATACGTCTCATAGCTATCTCAGCAATTGTTGCTGTATTTGTTGAAGGATGCATGTGGACTTTGTAATAAGTCCTTAATTGGAGATCCAGTTAGCCAGCATATTCTGCTTATTTTTCGGAAACAGCTATGATGGAAGCTAAACAGTGTCCCATGTCGATCTTGATTATACTCCAACATTCACATGCTATTATAAGACTCTCAATTCCATCTTGCGGCTGTACTTCTTGGACTTACAGAAGGGTCTTAGCCATTCACATATTCATTTTACTTTAGCTAGCAAGATCTTAATGTCTTTTTTGGAGTCCTCGATGCTGACAACTTCGCCAAAGTAAATAAAGCTGTGTACTTGTTCAACTTTTAGTGCCATCAATGAGTAGTCTGGTGTTCGATTATTATTAAGTGGCGTCTCAGGACTCTACTTCATGTTGATCTGCAGTCCACTTTGATTTGCATAATGACTTCTTCAAGTGGTCTTGCCTAGATGAAAGAAGAATTTATATCATCAGCAAAATCAAGATCTTCTAGTGCCTTATCTGGACAATGGTAGTCTTTTTAGTCTCTAGTTAATGAGAATTGTAAGATTCTTTGTTATGAATCAGAGTTTTTTGACGAATTCATTTTTTTCTGGGCACATTTAGGCATTATATTATATAACGTTTGTGTTATTTTCATCATATCATGGCAGCACCACTTGGTTGCTTTTGTTATTGGTGGCCATCACCATTTTGACTCATTGTTTATGATGCTGATTTTTTATCTCTTGTTCATCAGTGTGTTGACATCATCTCATAGTCATTATTTAAATGGCATCACTGGCTCTCAGACAACCTAGTTTTGACATAATTTTCTAAAAAACATAGCGAATAGCAATTCACTACTATATACATATATACTGTATATATATATATATATATATATATATATATATATATATATATATATGGTGTGCTTCTAGGTTAGTTTTCTGAATTTATCTTTGTCTAACTTTTTTGTTTTGTGATGATCTGTGTTTTGTCTTCTTTGCAGCACTTACCCCCTTTATCTTCCCCATAAGATGTGTACACTACATCTAAAAAAAAAAATTGAAAAACTGAAAGAAAAAAAAATAATTTGTTTAGTGCCAGGGGTAGTCTGTGCTCATATATTTGCAATTTATGTCATTTCTAACACAGTGATTCTTTTTTCCACAACATTATTTTAAGTCTAAAGTTGCAACAAATTACCTTCTCTTGCTGGACCCCTGACTATGTGCTGCAAAGCTGCTCTTGCACTTCTACCTACAGTACATCGCTTGCATTTTGAATGTCCCCTTTGACTGAAAGGCTACAGTGCTTCAGTCAACGGAAAATAGTGTGCATTTTTAATTAGCTGTTGGCGGGTGACTGTATCAGAACTGAATGGTGTGGACAGCTAGTGGTTTTGCAAAGTCACGTGCTATATATAGAGAATAAGAGAAAACACACACAACAGATTTTGCAATTTTGCTGTTTTAAATCTGTAAAGTTAATTACTTATTACTATGCATTTTGTTTCTAGAGTATAGAAAATGTGTAAATGTTGGAGTAAGCTTACATTTCAGCACATTTGAATTTTTTTTTAAAGTTAGGATGCAAGTTTCACTATTATTTTTAACAAAGTTTTCTTTTTTTTTTCTTTTCACTTCTTTCCTTGAAGCAGACAACATTTTTGAAGCAGCAATACAAAATCAATAAAACATTCACATCATCTGCAGTAACCTTCCACATGAATAATTCATATCATGGGTAAACATGACTTTGATTATGTATTTGCTTAATTTCTGCTTGCTATTTATTTAGTATTCGCTGTATTTTTTTTCCTAGCATTCCAGTCATCACCATATGTTCAAATTTTCGATGTGAATTATCTTACAGTGACACTACATGGTTGAATTTAGCAAGTGTGGTAAAGTCTGCCACAAGTTAACAATGCTAGCTCTTCAGAATAACAATAAAAGTAATTATTTTTTTCCTTAAACAGAGGTATATCCTCGATAATTTAAAATAATGTAAAAAATAATTAGGAATCCACTTGACTGTAGGTGTAGTCATCTCAGTCTTTCTTCAGCTTTGTTGTGAGTACCTCATGTAATAAAGCATCAGGTAATTAGGGAATTTAATTGTAAGGGATTAAATATACCTTATGTTAATCTATGTATATTTAAGAGTCAGTTGTTCAAGGTAAAATTGATAAAATTTCCCTTAAAAAAGAAGCATTTTGAAAATGCTTTCCTCCTTCATGTTGACTTTAACTAAGGCATAGATTATTGATATCATATATATATATATATATATATATATATATATATATATATATATATATGTATATAGTTGCGCTTGAAAGTTTGTGAACCCTTTAGAATTTTCTATATTTCTGCATAAATATGACCTAAAATGTCATCAGATTTTCACTCAAGTCCTAAAAGTAGATAAAGAAAAACCAGTTAAACAAACAAGACAAAAATACTATACTTGGTCATTAATTTATTAAGGAAAACTAATTGAATATTACATATTTGTGAATGGCAAAAGTATGTGAACCTCTAGGATTAACAGTTAGTTTGAAGGTGAAATTAGAGTCAGGTGTTTTCAATCAATGGGATGACAATCAGGTGTGAGTGGGCACCCTGTGTTATTTAAAGAACAGAGATCTATCAAAGTCTGCTCTTCACAACACATGTTTGTGGAAGTGTATCGTGGCACAAACAAAGGAGATTTCTGAGGACCACAGAAAAAGAGTTGTTGATGCTCATAAGGCTGGAAAAGGTTACAAAACCATCTCTAAAGAGATTGGACTTCACCAATCCACACTCAGACAGATTGTGTACAAATGGAAGAAATTCAAGACCATTGTTACCCTCCCCAGGAGTGGTCGACCAACAAAGATCACTCCAAGAGCAAAGCGACTAATAGTCAGCGAGGTCACAAAGGACCCCAGGGTAACTTCTAAGCAACTGAAGGCCTCTTTCACATTGGCTAATGTTCATGTTCATGAGTCCACCATCAGGAGAACACTGAACAACAATGGTGTGCATGGCAGGGTTGCAAGAAGAAAGCCACTGCTCTCCAAAAAAAAATTGCTGCTTGTTTGCAGTTTGCTAAAGATCACGTGGACAAACCAGAAGGCTATTGGAAGAATGTTTTGTGGATGGATGAGACCAAAATAGTACTTTTTGGTTTAAATGAAAAGCGTTATGTTTGGAGAAAGGAAAACACTGCATTCCAGCATAAGAACCTTATCCTATCTGTGAAACATGTTGGTGGTAGTATCATGGTTTGGACCTGTTTTGCTGCATCTGGGCCAGGATGGCATGCCTTCATTGATGGAATATTATATCAGAGAATTCTAAAGGAAAATGTCAGGACATTGGTCCATGAAATGAATCTCAAGAGAAGGTGGGTCATGAAGCAAGACAACGACCCTAAGCACACAGGTTGTTCTACCAAAGAATAGTTAAAGAAGAATAAAGTTAATGTTTTGGAATGGCCAAGTCAAAGTCCTGACCTTAATCCAATTGAAATGTTGTGGAAGGACCTGAAGTGAGCAGTTAATGTGAGGAAACCACCAACATCCCAGAGTTGAAGCTGTTCTGTACGGAGGAATGGGATAAAATTCCTCCAAGCCGGTGTGCAGGAATGAACAAAAGTTACCGGAAACGTTTAGTTGCAGTTATTGGGGGGTCACACCAGATACTGAAAGCAAAGGTTCACATACTTTTGCCACTCACAAATATGTAATATTCGATCATTTTCCTTAATAAATAAATGACCAAGTATAATATTTTTGTCTCATTTGTTTAACTGGTTTCTCTTTATCTACTTTTAGGACTTGAGTGAAAATCTGATGACGTTTTAGGTCATATTTATGCAGAAATATAGAAAATTCTAAAGGGTTCACAAATTTTGAAACACAGCTGTATATATATATATATATATATATATGCTGATACTGCTATTTGCTTAAAGGAAATTTTTAACTATTTAACAGTATCATTAACATGAAACTATCCACTTGAGATGACAATTAACTACATAAACTGCCGCACATCCACTCGTGTTTCTTTTCAATGTGGCTGCTGTACTTCCCGGTTTCTTTACAGCCCAGTGGTACACCTTACACTGGTTTCTTCAGCCTCATTTAAGTAATGTTTGAATCTCTCTGTAATCCTGCCATTACAACTCTAATGTGGCTTTAAAAGCACCAACTGCTGAGGATGAAAACTCCTGAAAGCTGTCTGCCCATACCCATTAATGGATAGTCAGCTCAGTACCCTTTAACTGATATTGTTACAACTACATCTGAATGTATTGTAGCGAGCACTGGGATGACAGTAATGACACTCTCACACAATCGGGTGTCTTTATTTCAGACAACAAGACAAAAAGTTGAAGTACTTGCTCAATCTTTGTGTTGTTTATGTCACAGGAAACACCAGCTAATGAAACCAATTTGACATAATGAATGTCATATCCACTGAGTCTCTCATTCCTTCATACCCCGACTCCCTCAGAAGAAGATTGTTATGTTTCCTCACTGGTTCCTTTTAATCGTTGGACTCCACCCACTTTCCTTCATCTTTCGGACGAGTCTCCAAAGAGTGCTTGCCTTGCTTGTCTGTCTTACTGCTATCAACCCCATCCCTGGACCCAGCAGATAGTGATACTTTCAAGTGTCAAGGGTAAACAGCTACAGGATAAGCCATTCTCATTGGGCTGAGCCACATAAGACAAAACAGCAAAGTCTGCCGTTCTAAAAGTAGCACCATGGCAGTTACAATTGTCATGTTTTATTTTAAAATGTTATGCAAATTACAAATATAAAGATTCAAATATACTGCTCAAGAAATTAAAGGAACACTTTTTAATCAGAGTATAGCACCAAGGCAGTGAAACTTCTGGGCTATTGATCTGGTCAGTTAAGTAGCAGACGGGGGTGTTAATCAGTTTCAGCTGCTTTGGTGTTAATGAAATTAACAAGAGGGGCACTAGAGGGGCAACATTGAGACAACCCCCAAAACAGGAATGGTTTAACAGTTGGAGGCCACTGACATTTTTCCCTACTCATCTTTTCTGACTGTTTTTTCACTAGTTTTGCATTTGGCTACAGTCAGTGTCACTACTGGTACCATGAGGTGATGCCTTGGACCCTACAAAGGTTGCACAGGTAGTCCAACTTGTCCAGGATGGCACATCAATACGTGCCATTGCCAGAAAGTTTGCTGTGTCTCCCAGCACAGTCTCAGTGGTATGGAGGAGATTCCAGGAGACAGGCAGTTACTCTAGGAGAGCTGGACAGGGCCGTAGAAGGTCCTTAACCCATCAGCAGGACCAGTATCTGCTCCTTTGGGCAAGGAGGAACAGGATGAGCACTGCCAGAGCCCTATAAAATGACCTTCAGCAGGTAGGCCACTGGTGTGAATGTCTCTGATCAAACAAGCAGAAACAGACTTCATGAGGGTGGCCTGCGGGCCTGATGTCATCTAGTGGGCCCTGTGCTCACTGCCCGGTACCGTGCAGCTCGATTGGCATTTGCCATAGAATACTAGAATTGAAAGGTCCACCACTGGCGGGCGCCCTGTGCTTTTCACAGATGAGAGCAGTGCCAGATGTGAAAGGGTCTGGAGAAGCCGTGGAAAATGTTATGCTGCCTGTAACATCATTCAGCATGACCGGTTTGGTGATGGGTCAGGGATGGTCTGGGGAAGCATATCCATGGAGAGATGCACAGACCTCTACAGGCTAGAAAATGGCACCTTGACTTTAATTAACTATCAGTAAGAAATCCTTGGACCCATTGTCAGAATCTATGCCCAGCCTCATGTGGTGAGAGTATGCAGGCAGTTCCTGGAGGATGAAGGAATTGATACCATTTTCTGGCCCCGATGCTCACCTGACCTAAATCCAACAGAACACCTCAGGGACATTATGTTTTGGTCCATCTGACACCAACAGGTTTCACCTCAGACTGTCCAGGAGCTCAGTGATGCCTTGGTCCAGATCTGGGAGGAGATCCCCCAGGACACCATCTTTCGTCTCACTAGGAGCTTTACCGACGTTGTCAGGCATGCATACAAACACGTGGGGGCCATACAAACTACTGAGTATGACTTGGAGTTGCTGCAATGAAATTTCTGCAAAATGAATTAACCTGCCACATCATGTCTTTGAATTCAGCCCTCTGTAGGTTGATCATTTTCATTTCCATCAAACGATGTGGCATCCTTTCATTCCTAACACATTACCCAGTCCATATCAGTATGATATCCAGCATTTTCTCGTTGAGATCTGAGGTGTTTTCAAAGTGTTCCTTTAATTTTTTTGAGCAGTTTATTTTGACTTCAGTGAGATTGTACCAGTCAAACACAGAGTGCGGGAAGGTAAAAGGCAGTTTTGTTTCTGAGATAACTGCAAGTTTCCCACTGGTTGTGTGCACAATGATCCAGCTTGTGTCTCACAGTCGGGAGGCCTGCAGGTTCAAGCTGTGATCAGGCTGCTTGCCAGTGTGGGCTGCAGACACCTTGGAGATTTCTCATAACCTAATGCTCCTCCGTGGTGGAGTGGAGAGTTACAGTGGCAGCGGGAACAAGCCTGTTTATTTTCTATCACCAACAACTTCTAGGATTTTGATGGAAAATGTATTTATTTTGGCATCTGTCGTTATAGCAACAGACTAAATATGCAAAAACATAATACAGCATAATAGAAGATTTCTGTCTGATTGTCGATGTTCATTCCCTGTAAGGAATCACTTGTATTGAAAAAAATATGTGCATGTAACTTTTTTTTTTTTACTGGCAGAGAGAAGGAGAGAGAGAGGGACAAAGTTAATAAAGAACTTTTTTTTTGCTTTTTATCTTAATATAATGCTACTGATAATGAATTGGGCTGACTTGTCATCTACTGGAATCTGTTTATAGTAAGAAAGAATATATTTAGTGTAATGTACTGTGTATGAAATGCAAGACTGTAAATAAAAGCTTAAATTAAATCTTACTTGGAAAGATGAATATCAAGACTCCCACAATTTACTTTTGAACATGAATATTTTAGTGTATCTACAAAAATTAAATACTATTTTCTCCAGAGAACCATCCATCCATCCATTCACTGAACTCCTGTAATCCAGTTAGGGGTTCAAGGACCACCAGCAGCATTAAGCATTTAGGTTATAGCCTAATGACTAACCAATGGTGCTGTAGCTTAATTCCAAGTTTTATTTACAATACATAGTGATCCATTTTTCATTAACTGAGCCTGTATATCCTATCATATTAGTGATAAGAAACTGAACCCCAGTTACTGAGCACAAGGTTTTGAGCCATTAATTAGCAATGAATAATTACTCAAAATAGGACAAAACAGAGTTTCTGAGCCTCATTTTCACAAAGAACAATCATGGAGAACTTGAGTAGCATTGAGTGTAAGACACTAACCAAACCTTGGAGGCTACTACCTTACAAAGAATACCATTACAAAGCCCACCTACACATACTCACAGTTGTGCATCATCTGCATATGAGTAAAAGCAGATATTATCACCTCTAACTGTATCTCATGATGCAGCATATAAAGTGAAAGCAATAATAATATAAGTGTCAAACACCTTGGGACTTAAGAATTTAATGATGGAGTGCTGCCGTATTCTTCTGCATACAAAATCAATTTACTAAATATGAACCACTGTAAAAACAAAGCATGAGAACCCAGCGTAATTTTCAAGACTGAGTAACACAGTAGAGTGGTTAATGAAGTTAGACACAAAAGGGTGACCGGGCAGATCCAAGCAACTATAGGCCAGTAAGCTTAATATGCATCACAGGAAAATTAATAGAAGGAATTTAAGATTGAGCAGCACATGGCAAGTACAGAAGTTTTTCTGAATTGTCAGCGTGGGTTCAGAAGAGGGAGGTCATGTTTTACTAACATGTTGCAGTTCTATGAGAAAACAACAAAATGAGTTGATCAAAGTGGAAAATATGATATTATTTATCTTGACTTTGAGAAAGCATTTGATAAGGTGCCACATGAGAGGTTGGGCATCAAACTAAAAGAAGTGGGAGTTCAGGGTTTTTAGATGGGTGCAGAACTGGCTCAGACACAGGAAATAGTGGGTAATGGTGCAAGGAACCTCATCAGAATTGGCTGATGTTAGGAGTGGTGTTCCACAGGGATCAGTGCTAGGGCCGCTGCAATTTTTAATATAAACTGCTCAAAAAATTAAAGGAACACTTTGAGAACACATAAGATCTCAATAGGAAAAAAAATCCTGCTGGATATCAATACTGATATGGACTGGGTAATGTGTAACGAAAGAATTCCACATCGTTTGATAGAAATGAAAATTGTCAACCTACAGAAGGCTGAATTTAAAGACACCCTGAAAATCAAAGTGAAGAAATTATGTGGCAGGCTAGTCCATTTTGCCGAAATCTCATTGCAGCAACTCATAATCGTACTCAGTAGTTTGTATGCATGCCTGACAAATTCAGTAAAGCTCCTACTAAGATGACAGATGATGTCCTGGGGGATCTCCTCCCAAATCTGGACTAGGGCATCACTGAGCTCCTGGACAGTCTGAGGTGCAACCTGGCGGGGTCGAATAGTCCAAAACATAATGTCGCAGAGGTGTTCTATTGGAATTAGGTCAGGCGAGCATGGGGGCCAGTCATTATCAATTTCATGATCCTCCAGGAACTGCCTGCTTACTCTCACCACATGAGGCCGGGCATTGTCGTGCACCAGGAGGAACCCAGGACCCACTGCACCAGCATAGGGTCTGACAATGGGTCCAAGGATTTTTCTCGATACCTAATGGCAGTCAAGGTGCCGTTGTCTAGCCTGTAGAGGTCTGTGCATCCCTCCATGGATATCGCCTCATGCTACCAGTAGTGACACTGACTGTAGCAAAATGTATAACTAGTGAAACAACAGTCAGAGAAGATGAGGAGGGAAAAATGTCAGTGGCCTTCATCTGTTAAACCATTCCTGTTTTGGGGGTCGTCTCATTGTTGCCCCTCTAGTGCACCTGTTGTTAATTTCATTAACACCAAAGCAGCTGAAACTGATTAACAACCCCCTCTACTACTTAACTGACCAGATGATTAGCTCCAGAATTTTTATTGACTTGATGCTATACATATGTTCCTTTAATTTTTTGAGAAGTATATATAAATGACTAGCAAAATACCCGCGCTTCGCAGTGGAGAAGTAGTGTGTTAAATAAGTTATGAAAAAGAAAAGGAAACATTTTAAAAATAACGTAACATGATTGTCAATGTAATTGTTTTGTCACTGTTATGAGTGTTGCTGTCATCAAGGATTTGATTATCATTATTTCTTTCAATCAGGTTCATATTTGGAGGACATGTTGTGTTCAAGTTACATTCCGTGTTTGTCAACTGTTGTAAAGATAACAGGTTTCATTCATCGAAGTGTTCACTATCCAAATCGGTATTCGAGAATCTAAGATGTTTAACAGGCATTCCCGTTATTAAGTTGTGGATTTGCCTGCGAATATTTAGCAGCAGTGTGTCTATGAACTTCTGGAATTGCCTGCGAGTATTTAGCGGCAGCGTCTCTCTATGAAGTTGTGAATCTGCCTGCAAGTATTTAATGACAGCGTCTCTATGAACTTGTGGATCTGCCTACGAGTATTTAGCGGCAGCGTCTCTATGAACTTGTGGATTTGCCTGCGAGTATTTAGCGGCAGCGCCTCTATGAACTTGTGGATTTGCCTGCGAGTATTTAGCGGCAGCATGTCTATGAACTTGTGGATTTGCCTGCGAGTATTTAGCGACAGCGTCTCTATGAACTTGGCTGCAGTTATCAGCAGGGAGACATGAATACTGTGGCGAAGCAAGGAAGGGAATGAAGAGACCGGAGCGACAGACGGCCTTATATGGGCAGGCAGCCAACTACGTGGGAGGCGTGGGAATGGGGGAGGACGTAACGCCGCCTCACACGGCGACCTAGCTGCAGGCTATGGACGTATATATGTACGTAAGTAGGATTCAGTTATGACCATTACGCGTAGAATTTCGAAATGAAACCTGCTTAACTTTTGTAAGTAACCTGTAAGGAATGAGCCTGCCAAATTTCAGCTTTCTACCTACATGGGAAGTTGGAGAATTAGTGATGAGTCAGTCAGTGAGTCAGTGAGGGCTTTGCCTTTTATTAGTATAGATTTAGATAGGAATATAAGTAACAACCTGGTTAAGTTTGCAGATGATACCAACACAGGTGGATTGGCAAATAATTTGGAATCTGTTAAATCATTACAGAAGGACTTGGGCAGCATACAGGTTTTGGCTGATTTGTGGGAGATTATATTTAATGTCTGTAAATGTTAAGTATTTCACATTTGAAGTAAAACATTAGGTTTCAATACACAATGGGAGGTCTGAAAATTAAGAGTACACCTTATGAGATGGATTTAGGAGTCATAGTGGACTCCATGCTATCAACTTCCAGACAGTGTTCAGAAGTCATTAAGAAGGTTGGGTTATATAACACAATGTCTGGAATACAAGTCCAAGGTGGTTCTGCTCAAGCTTTATAATGCACTGGTGAGGCCTTATCTAAAGTTTTAGTCTTCAGGCTACAAAAAGGATACAGCAGTGCTAGAACAGGTCCAGAGAAGAGTGACTAGGCTGATTCACAGGCAACAGGGGATGAATTATGAAGAAAGATTAAAAGAGCTGATCCTTTTCAGTTTAAGCAAAACAAGATTAAGAGGAGACATGATAGAAGTGTTTAAAATTATGAATGGAATTAGTCCATTGGATTAAAACTGTTATTTTAAAATGAGTTCATCAAGAATATGGGGACACAGTTGGAAACATGTTAAAGGTAAATTTCACATAAACATTAGGAGGTTTTTCTTTACATAGAGAACCATAGACACTTGGAATTAGCTACCAAGTAGTGTGGTAGACAGTAAGACTTTAGGGACTTTCAAAACTTGACTTGATGTTTTTTTAGAAGAATTAAGTGAATAGGACTGGCAAGCTTTATTGGTCTGAATGGCCTGTTCTCATCTAGATTGTTCTAATGTTCTTAAACACCCTAATAACGTCAGCATTTCTTCAATCAGAAGACATTAAAATGTCATTGTCACAATGATCTAATGGTATATTTGTACTTCGCTGTGAAAGCCAGACTGAAACCTGAAACTTCTTAGCTATGTTATATTGAGTAAGTCGAGACTGGAGCAGTACAGGAATTTATATTTAATACTGTGTCCATTTCCAACTGATTTACCTTGTTGTAGTAAAACTGGAAATATAATAATTTCTGTAAGAGAGTACCTCTTGTTAGATGTGAGATGCTCATATTCAGGGTCTTGATTCCATATTGCACTCTTATTGTTGAACTCAACAGTGCCAAAAATCATGTGCAACTCCAAACAGAAGGCATTAAAGCAGGATGAACAAGGCAAAAACACAATAAAATAAATAGAAGACTGATAATAAGCACTTCCACAATGAACATCAGTCCAATTCACATGCCGACACCTGACAAAAGGTTCCAAGGACAAAAAGAGGCCTTTAAAACCCATCCTGTAGTTACTTAAGAACCAAGCACTTTTCTCATTTCAAGAATTAGCATTTGGCTTCTGAGATTCAAAGGTCAGCAGAGTAGTACTCGTGAACTTCTGGTTGGCCTTTAAAGGTCAACGTCTCCGAGAAAGCTTTCTACATTTGGTTTAGAGCAGAAGGGTGGCATTAATCATTGCTGGGATCTTTGAGTTGCCTCCAAGCTGCAGGAAGAAGGACTGCTGGTGATTGTTCTGTTTCTCTTCAAGACATGGATACACACAGGAATGATCACACTTGGCCTTGAAAGGCCATAGTGCTTCCAGATGTTTGTTGACTATTTTCTAACCAGACTATAGGTTATGTCTATAAATAAACCTATTATTTAATAGCAATCCATGGCTAGTGTAATATTTTACAGACATTTACAGCCGTGTTTTGATCTGGTAACAACTGTTCTTTTTGGTATGATCCTCAATATGAAACAGGCTACATCTCTGTGAATGGTTCATATAAGGTTTGACAGCTACACTACACTACAGTGAAAATAATAAAGTAATTAGTATCTAACATTCATACTGATGTACACCCATCAAAAGTGACCTTTGTAAACTCATTAAGTAGTCAATCCAGAGCAAGTGCAGTCAAGCAATTTAAAGAATAATATAAATGAATTTTGTTTTATGAATTAATGTTGGGATATGCTCCAGCTGCCCATAACCCTGCTCTGGAAAAACTGGTTAGGAGGGCAGGTGGACGGTTGGATGTTTTAGAGAAAATCACAGTTCACCCTGCAAAGTTCTCCTTAATTAGGACTCAGGTAAAGAAAGTGCAGAAATAGGAAAGATGATACAATCAGACGCAAAATAACTGCTCATTACCCTTGTGCTAATGTAATGATGAGGGAGATATCTTTATCTAGGAAGCAAGATATAGTGATTTGTGCAACAGTCTGTGTGGAGTTTACATGTTCTCCCTGTACCTTTGTGGGGTTTCCTGTTCTCCTCCCTTACCCCAAAGACACATAGGTTATACTGTATGTTATGTTAAATGTCAGTACTAAAAAGCTCAGTGTAACACGGTGTCCTGTCCAAGCCTGGTTTCAGCCTTCCTATTAAAACTGCAAAAATAGACTTTAGCCCTCTCCAACTCTACAACTGGATTAAGCATGGACAGAAAATAGACAGACAAACAGATATATGCAACCATAGCCTCTAGATACATTGAATTGAAAAGAAAATATGGCATGAGCACTTGGTCTAAATGCAGTACCAGGAAAGGTCTGCTTATATTCTAACAAGGTGAGGTATACGACTTTACACATATTAGACCTACAGTACTTTCATAAACTTTATGGGCTTTAAATCTGGTCTCAGTCTTTGTTGGGTTTAACACATTCCCAAAATGTCTGCATGCACATTCTCTTAGTATTCTGGTTTTCCTCTGTGTTTAGTAGGCTTCAGAGCAGCCCAGTAGGCGTGAGTACTGGTGTGTGAGTGAGTGAGTAAGTTCTGAAAGGATCTTGCTGGATGTTACAAGGATACATTCCGGCACTTCACAACCCAGAAACGTAATTTAGTAAAATGTATTGAAACAGGAGATGGAAAGATATTGTTTTCAAGATTGAAAAATGTTCTAATTTCTGTGTTTACTGAGTTGTGTTTGATTACCCTGCATTTATTTTCACTCCTTGCCATAGACTGGAGTAATCGTGCCATTCCTTGATTTCTGCTGATACGATTAAAACAGCATAACTCTTACTCATTATGTTATGCAAAGTGATGGTAGTCACAATGAAAGAAAACCGTTAACTAATTAAAAGAGTGACTCATAGAATTAATTCTGTCATTATCCTGTGTTTGAGCATCACAACACTGTCTGACCTTCTGATCTGTATGCCTGTCACCCGAGAGCAGTGTTCACAGGTTACTGCTGCAATGCATGTTTGTCACTTGTGCTGACACAACCAATTAACCAAGCATAGACATTCTTCGCAAAGCATTATATTAATAATCTCTGTCTATTTATGTAATACAGGAGAACTGATTGGAAAATTGTTTCATACTTTCAAGGTGCAGACTGTGGCGCAAGCAGGTTGGCTGAGGACAGTTTCCAGTGGCTACAAGTTATTTGACTGGGCATTCGGCCCAGAAGAGGGCACCACTCAGCCAATCACATGCGTTTTCTTTACAAAGCTAAAAATGAGAGATGATTTTTCTAGAGAGAGAGTATAAATGTTAACTAGGGGCTAAACTGTGTTAGCTTCATTATGGACTGATTGCTGGGTAACTGTGTCTGGAAGCTTTCAAATGCTGACATATCCAGAGGGCACAGGAAATGATGTTACCTTTTAATTCATGCAGATTTGAATAACCATGGTGGCACAGTGGCAGCGCTGCTGCCTCGCAGTTAGGAAAACTGGGTTCGCTTCCTGGGTCCTCCCTGCGTGGAGTTTGCTTGTTCTCCCCATGTCTGCATGGGTTTCCTCTGGGTGCTCCGGTTTCCTCCCAATCCAAAGACATGCAGGTTAGGTGCATTGGTGATCCTAAATTGTCCTTAGTGTGTGCTTGGTGTGTGGGTGTGTGTGCCCTGCGGTGGGCTGGCACCCTGCCCGGGATTTGTTCCTGCCTTGCGCCCTGTGTTGGCTGAGATTGGCTCCAGCAGAGCCCCGTGACCCTGTGTTAGGATATAGCGGGTTGGATAATGGATGGATGGATGGATTTGAATAACAAAAGACTTAAGTGTGTAGCATACTTTAATGAAGCTACAAAGTAAGAAAACAGAGTATGTAGGAGGAGAATGGGTATCCCAGCTGAGTTGGAGGATGATTCATTACTCAGATGGGAGGTCAGTGCAATGATGCAACCGAATTGGCTAGTGAGGTGAGGAAATAAATTTGACCCGACCAGTATGATTTAAAAGAAGTACTAATAAAAGCAGAGGGGGCCTTAGGAGTACGCGGGGCATTGGGAGAGTGACATATGCGGGGCCGAGAGCCATAAGTGTAGGCTATATACTGCACCACCACGCTCACGGGCTTGTCCGCCTCTAATGCTGTACGCCTTATTATTGTTAAAAAACATGGTGCCTTATTCCGGAGAAATCCACCACTTACCGTATTTCAGTCTATAATGGATTTGAATGTCTTGCAGAGGCCCCGCATATTTGTATAATGAGCTGACGGTGACAAAAGAATCTCCTATCGCGGGGCCCCCCTCAGGCAATTACCCTAGTCGCCACCCCCAAAGGCCGCCTCTGGGTAAAAGCCAATGGTTGTGAGTAAACAAGGTCAATGGCGAACAGACCATATTTAATGAGAAAAATACTTTGATGAATATCAACACTACTGCTTACCATTGTTTTCTAAATATAAGCGTAAAGGTAGTCATTCTCAGCCTTTTCTTTATTTTTCATCCTATTGTCCAATATTCTGTCTGCACATAATTGTCTTTGGAGTGTGCCTTGGCAGTGGCCTATATTGGCTATGTTATGAGTCTACCTTGCCCAGCTTATGAAAGCTAAGGTCAGTCTCAACTACTCAGACTTGCCAATATGACAAGTTTGTTGTTTTCTGTTTAATCAAATTAATTAGTTCCTTAGACTCAGTTATTCCAATTAGAGTCACATTAGGACTGGAGCAAACTAGGGCACTAGGCAGGAGTCATCTGTGCACTGGGGACCATTGATGTCCACATACAGTAGGATCTGAGCCTAGGATTCTGGATCCATGAGGCAGCAGTACTAACCAAAGTAGTCCCGCACTGCCCATTTATTGAAACTGGAATTGTCTGCAACTTTTTGTCACCTCCATACACCAGGATGATCCATACATCAATAAGCAATGAACAAAGGTTGTTGGGTTTAAGTGTGCTAACAGATTCCTTAGTTCATATCTGCACTTCATGAAACGTATTTATAAGACTTTGGCTGAGAGACATTTCAAATAAAAAGTCAGATCAAAGAAACTGAGAGATCTGTAAAGATGAAACATAGTCCTAAAGTATTTAATAGCATAGCATGTGTCAATTGCTTATAAATAATACACACATTTATTGTACAATGTGTCTGGTGGAGACCATTTATTCCAGAACCATTTATGATGTAAAAAGTAATCTACAAAAAAAATAAATAAAAAAGATGCAAATCTGTCAAAAAATAAAACAGACACAGAAGGGGCAAATAATCAAACCTTCATTTCATTGGAAGATACAACTGTAATAATAATATTATAGCCACTGTATTCGGTATTGTTGCTTCCTAACAGAAATAAACAAGCTCCACCAAAAAACCAGTCATACAGTAGATAGTTAGATAGTTACATTTATCTAGGGCTTTATTTAGACACTCAAAACACTTTACATAGAGGGGAACACTTTAACCACCACCAATGTGCAGCATTCACCTGGATCAGGGGTCACCAAGTCCGGTCCTGGAGGACCACTGTGACTGCAGGTTTTCATTCTAACCCTTTTTTTAAATGAATGTCCTGTTTGTGCTGTGTCAGGGATGCCAGGTGCAACGACCCGGCCGGGACACCTTGAGGGACCGGAAGAGGGTCTATGCCCGCCCTGGATCATGTGGGGGCTGCCATCCTGGTTGCTTTGGGGGCCACGGGTAGAGGGCATGGAAGCCCAACCCTGTAGGGACCCGTGGTCACTGCCAGGGGGCGCCCCAATGCCTTGGGGACCCTGGACCTCGGCACTTCCGTCACACCAGGAAGTGCTGGGGGGAAGAGGAGCAGGGACACCCGGAGAGCTTCCGGGAGAACAGCCGGCACTTCCGCCACACTGGGGCGTGTCCAGGGAGGAGTGCCGGGAAACACCTGGAGCCCATCTGGGATGATATAAAAGGGGCCGTCTCCCTTCATTCGAGGCTGGAGTCGGGTGGAAGCAGGACAAAGCAAGAGAGGAGAGTGGAGGCGGCCCGAAGAGAAGGCATTGTGTGGCCAGGACTGTGTGGGGTTTGTGTGTGTGCACGGACATTAGTATTGTAAATATTGTAAAATAAACATGTGGTGCTGATTAACAACATGTCCGCCTGTCTGTGTCCGGGACACGTCCACAGCTGCTAATTAACTTCTTGTGAATTCATTTTAATTGAATTGCTTTTTTAAGATTTGCTCCCCTGAATTTCTTCATCGTTTCTCTGAATTGCTTAATTTCTTTCCTTAAATGGCACCCAAACAGAAATTAAATGTGAAGTGAGTAAGCTAGCAGAAGACCAACTAAGTCAGGGCCTCAAACGGCAACCAATTTCACTCCAACCAGCTGCTTAGTAAGGTGCCAGTTCTTGTTCTTAATTAAACCCATTCTTTAATTCCATGGCTTATAGCTGCTGTCATGGTACATTAGCAGACAGTTCTGAAATTGTTGATTTTCTCTTTCTAAGAGCACAGTTAAAATGTTTTGGGGACCTGAGTGGATTGGCATTCTTGAGACCGTCATCTTTCTTTATTTTGAGATATTGTACTTTGGACACCAGTTGTTTTGGCTCATTTTGTATCTCATTATTGGTTGGCTGCTAACTAAGGAAAAAGAAACAGGGGTCTGAGTCTTCAAGAACAAGTCAATTAAAATTAGTTCAAAAGAAGTTAATTACCAGCAAAAACAGCTAATGAAAACCTGCAGCTACGGTGGTCCTCCAGGACCGGAGCTGGTGACCCCTGACCTGAATGATGTAACAGCATCCATTATGCACCAGTATATTCACCAGACATTAGCTATTTGGTGGAGAAGGGGTGAGAGATAGTTAGCCAATAAAGAACAAGGGATGAGGGGGCCAGAATGGACACGGTCACAATGGACACTTTAGCTGGACTTTAGTAGGGCACACCCTACTGTTTCCAATGGATGCCCATAAATCTTTTATGACCGTACAGAGTCAGCACCTCAGTTTTATGCCTCAACTGACAGATGAAACCATTTTTAATAGGACAGTGTCCCCGTCACTGCACTGGGGCATTGGGATCCACACACAGTCCACTGAGTAAACACCCCCTATTGGCTTCAGCAACACCTGTTATAGCACTAACCCAAACTTTTTTTAGATGGTCTTCCACCCAAGTACTGGCCAGGCCCAAATATGCTTAGTTTCAGGTGGATTACCTGTTCTGAAGTGTACTTTAAGTAGTATGGCTGATGGCAATCATGTGGCTGTAACTCGATACAGAGTATGTAGCACACCCAGGAGTTTCGATGGATTAGACAAGATATATGATCTAAGTGACTTTGATGGTTAGTACCGGTTGTGGTGTTTCCAATTTCTTTGAATCTGTTGCCCCTCTGGGGTTTTCACACACTATACTCTCCAGATTTGAGGAGAACAATGTGATAAACAAAAGGCATTACTTGAGCATTAGGTCTGTGGGTGAAAGTGACTTGTCAATGAGAGAAGAATGTCCATATTTGTTGAAGCAGAAAGGCCCCAAATACTCAAAAAACAGCTCTTTCCAGCTTTCCAGCTTTTTGTTCTCTGAACACAAAACATGTCTGTCCTTGAAGTGGATAGGATACAACAGCTGAAGACCACAGCAGGTTCCACTCCTGTCAATTAAGAACAGGAAGATGAGACTGCAGTGAGCTCAAGATCACCAAAGTGGTCATCTGAAGATTGGAAAAATGCTGTCTGGTGTGACAAATCTGGACATCTGCTGCAGCATGCAGATGATGGGATCAGAATTTTCATAGACCATGTAAGTCCATTGATCACTCCTGCCTTGTGTCAAAGATACTGGGAAGTGGTGATAGTGTAATTAAAGGGGAAATGTTTTCTTAACAAACATTAGGTCTCTTAATATTAAAACTGCGCTTTAACTAAGCGATGTTGGCGACCATGTGCCTTTATGGTTACACTTAACCCTTTTCAATCAAATACATCCAGCAAGATACAGTAGTGCATCATGTCACAAAGTGTTCATCTTTTTCAATCTGGTTCAACAAACATGACATTCATACCTCAAAGAATTTATTCCTCTTTATAAACAATAGGAGGTCCTACCACATGCTACATTGGTTTACCTAATAAAGTGGTCACTATATTTTTTCAAATCTCTGATAAAAATGGTACTATGTAAATATATTATATCAGGAAAGGATACATATATCCTTGTGAGTTTCAGAAAATATGTTTTTTTTTTCGGTATTTGGTACACTTTATTAATTCCTGAGGAAAACTGTCTTTTTGCATGAACTTTGCAGGTCAAAGCACAATATCAGCCATTATACAATGCCCCAGGAGCAATCTTTAGGTTAAGGGCATTGCTCAAGGGTCCAACAGAGTAGAAACCTTTCTGGTAGTAACAGGATTTGAACCGGTAACCTTCCAGATACCAGCACATATCCTTATGCTCAGATATAAATAAACAAATAAAACAAATCAAAACCATTGGGGCAGGATTACTTGCACCTTATTTTAATTTGAACAAGAAAATAACAAATTCTAACAGACAATACACTTTAATAAAAGGGTAAGTGTCTGTGTGTCTGTTCAGTTGCTATGTCTCTGTCATTGCAAACGTTGTTGCATCACAAACATTTTTAATAATAAAATTGCATATGTTATTCTAACAGATGGTGTATCATAAACATTAACACTGCTTTTACACAGCCCATACCATATGGCTTATAAAAAATACATAAGCATTGCATGGTGCACTGCACCACTGATGTCTACGTTGATTATTTAGATTTCAACCTGTCTTAGATGGGTAGCACAGCCAGTAATATATTTTTATTAACAACCAGATTTTTTAAGGATTAATGGATAGATTTGAAATTAGTTAAATTTTTTATAGGTCTGGCATAAATTTACCAATGTTTAGCAACCCTAGTGTTTAGAGGGTATAAAAAGTACCCCTTGGACATTTTCACATGTTATTTTCCTACAACATTGAATAACTGGAGATTTAATTTAGCTTCATTGACATTGATCATCAGAAATGTGATCTTTAATCTGAAGGTGAACACAGATCTCTGCAAATTGATCTAAATAATTACAGATATAAACACAAAAAAACTGATTTCACCCATTTAATATTCCACACCCAAATCATCACTGCTGCAGCCAAAGTTAGTATGGTGGTGAACCTACAAAATGAAGATGAAAGAATACTTAAAGCAGCTACGTTAAAAGGTGACTGAAAAGCACAATTCAGTGGAAGGAGAAATATTCAAGTCAGTCAATATCTGTTGTTATCCAGTTAAATCAATCATTAAGAAATGGCACAGATGGAAATCTGCCTAGAGTAGACCGCCCACAAAAACTGAGTGACCATGTAAGAAGAAGACCAATGAATGAGTTCACCAAGAGACCTATGAAAACTCTAAAGAAGCAACAAAATATGGGCTGAGATCAGAAAGAATGTGCACCTCAACCTCTTAACAACCAAAGAAACTGAACAACTCATATTTAAATCAAGACATTATTACTATGAACAATTACTATGAACTATTACTATTATGAAAGAAAAAGCTAATAAGGTCTTAGCTCAACAAATCCACAAGCAAGAAGTTTGCAATGCAATCCCAGCAATCACCAACACGAACAGACATGAAATCATTGACCATAAAGATATAATGCACACATTCAGAGACTACTATAAATCCTTATATTTTACTGAGTTTAAAAAGACAACACACAATCTAATGCATTTCTAGATACATTACAGATACTACCAATAGATACTTTTAGTGCAGAGGAACTGGATAAACCTTTGGCCCTGTCAGAATTACTAGATGCTATAAAGTCAATTCAAAGCAGGAAAGCAGCAGGCTCTGATGGCTACCCTGTTGAATTTTATAAGAAATTCTCCACTCAGCTAGCTCCCCTCTTATTAGCGACATTTACAGAAGCTAGAGACAATCAAACTCTACCTCAAACTTTTCGCTAAGCATTAATCACCGTCTTTCCTAAACAAAATTAGGACTTATTACAATGTGCATCATACAGAGCAATTTTGCTTCTGAATAATGATGTTAAGATACTCTCCAAAGTACTAGCTAGAAGGATGGAGAAAGTGCTGCCTTTGGTAATATCACAAGATCAAACTGGATTTATTAAAGGCCGACACTTAACTTCCAATCTAAGACGCCTGTTTAATGTAATATATTCACCAGCAAGGTCAAACATTCCAGAGATTTTATTATCATTGGATGCAGAAAAAGCATTTGACATGATTGAATGGAACTACCTTTTCACTACATTAGTGAAATTTGGGTTTGGCCCGAATATTTGTGGATGGATCAAACTACTGTATACCAATTCAGAAGCTTCAGTTTGTATTAACAACAGTATTTTAAACTAGAACGTGATACCAGACAAGGATGCCCCTTGTCACCACTGCTATTTGCAGTCGCCATTGAACCACTAGCGGTTCACTGTCGAAATGCTTATCAGATAAAGGGGATTATCAGAGAAGGACTTGAACAGAAAATTTCTCTATATGCAGATGAAATGGTACTGTATATATCAGACCCACAAAATACTGTGCCTGTAGTCTAAACAGCACTTACAGAATTTCAAAAGATCTCTGGTGTCAGAATTAATTTGAATAAAAGTGTGCTCTTTCCAGTGAATTCTGAAGCATACAATATTAGATTGGGCACCTTCCCTTTTATCATTGCAGATCAGTTAAAATACCTAGGGGTAAATATCACAAATAAATATAAAGCTCTTTTTCAACAACATTTTACCATCTGTATGGAAAACATTAAGCAAGATGGTCAACCCTTCATCTCACTCTAGCTGGAAAAATTAATGTTGTTAAGATGAATATCCTTCCTAAGCTTCTCTTTTTATTTCAAAACATTCTAATATACATCAATAAATAATTTTTTAAGCAATTAGATTCATCCATAACCTCATTTATTTGGAACTCAAAACATCCACATATCCAAAGAGCAACCCTACAAAGACCTAAGGCAGAAGGTGGCATGGCTCTACCTAACTTTCAGTTTTATTACTGGACAGCAAACATACAAGCTATAAAAACCTGGACACAAATAAATGAACATACACAGGCCTGGTCCGCAATAGAAGTAAAATCTTGCTGTACTTCTTTATATTCCCTGCTTTGCGTCCCAATAAATGCAAGTTATCGCCAATATACTAATAACCCAATTGTGCTTCACACACTCAGAATATGGAACCAATGTAGATAGAATTTTAAGATGGAGAATCTTTTATCAAGGGCACCTCTGCATGAGAACCACCTTTTTCAACCATCGCAAACATATGCAGTTTTTAATATCTGGAAAACATTTGGGATTAAATTGCTTAGAGATCTTTATATAGACAACATCTTTGCATCCTATAAACAATTACATTCCAAATGTAACTTTCCAGCAACACATTTCTTTCACTATCTTCAAATTAGAAACTTTGTCAAACAGAACCTGACCGATTTCCCTCATCTCACACCTTCCTCTATGCTGGAAAAATATTGCTCAGTTTGGAGGACTCAGAAAGCAACTCTGCAATATATAAAATTATTTTACAGTCCCTCTCTTTCAAAGATCCAAGAGGACAATGGGAAAAAAACCTGTCACTCATCATATCAGAAAAGGAATGGAAGGTAGCAATGCAGATAATTCACTCAAGCTCCATATGCGCAAAGCATACAATTATTCAACTTAAAATTATATATCAAATACATCTGTCTCACTTAAAACTGTCCAAAATGTTTCCAGGGCAAGATCCAACCTGTGAATGCTGCAAATAAGTCCCAGCTTCACTGGGTCACATTTTTTGGGCCTGCACCAAATTAACACCATTCTGGACAAAAATTTTTAAGTGTCTTTCAGACAGCCTTGGTGTCACAATCCCTCCTAACCCATTAACACCTGTGTTTGGTGTTCTTCCAGATGGGCTTAAAGTGGAGAAGGACAAACAAACTGTGATTGCCTTCACTACACTTTTGGCACGCACTCTTATTTTGCTAAACAGGAAGAATCCTAACTCTCCTCTTTTAGGTCAGTGGGTAACTGATGTGTTATACTATTTGAAATTTGAATAAATCAGATTCTCAGTTAGAGGATCTGTGCAGAACTTTTTCAAAACCTGGCAGGATCTGATCGATAATATTTTAGAATAAGCTCTTAAAGCACTGAGGAAATAGATTCTCTTCCCATTTTTTTTTTATCTGCCTATTAAACTCATCAAATTATGTATTTTGACCAGCTTTAAGTTTTACTCCGTTGGCCATTCTCTCTTTCTCAGGGCTGGGGGTTGGGTTGATTTGTTTTCAATCCTACTTTTTGCAAAAATGTATCTATCTGTATGGAATGATTACAATAAAATCAATAAAATTAAAATAAAAAAGAAAGATTGTGCAGACAACAACTGTTGCCTGTGTGCTTTACCAGTCATAACTTTATGGGAGAGTGGCAAAGAGAAAAAAACAAACAGAAGGCACATGGGAGGCTCTGAAATCACCTATAAGAAGGTTCTGTGGTTTGGTGAGACCAGAACTGCACTTTCTGGCTAACAGACTAAGCACCATGTTTGCACTGCACTAGTGCTGGATTGGTAGTAAAAAATTGACTTCAGTATTGATACCAGCTTTCTGACCTAAATACTGGTACCAAAGCAAAAGCTAATAACAGCCCCCACTCACACACCAACTCAGCCTCCCCATTGTGCCACACTTTACATCAATAAATGGAGAGTTTTTTTCTTAAAGCATCAAATTCATCGAAGAAAAAGTGGCATGACAAAACAAGGGGGGAGAACTGGGCCATGGGGTTTACATCGCCCCTTCCTCGTGAAGACTTCATCACATTGATGCTTTCTTGCCTACAGTGTAGCATTCATCAAAGAGCAGGGGTACAGGATGATATTTATTTCCTGTACCTATAAAACAGGAATGTGGGTAACATACCTTTTTAAACATTGGGTTTTTCAGTAGGGTGGCACGGTGGCGCAGTGGGTAGCGCTGCTGCCTCGCAGTTTGGAGACCCGAGTTCGCTTCCCGGGTCCTCCCTGCATGGAGTTTGCATGTTCTCTCCGTGTCTGTGTGGGTTTCCAACGGGTGCTCCGGTTTCCTCACACAGTCCAAAGACATGCAGGTTAGATGCATTGGCGATCCTAAATTGTCCCGTGTGGGTGTGTGTGTGTGCGTCGTGCCCTGCCCAGGATTTGTTTCCTGCCTTGCGCCCTGTGTTGGCTGGGATTGGCTTCAGCAGACCCCTGTGACCCTGTGTTAGGATATAGCAGGTTGGATGATGGATGGATGGGTTTTTCAGTAATTTCTCAGTGCCAGTGCACCACACAGTCTTACTCTGCACATTATCAGAAACACACCATCCATAGTATGAAACATGGTGGTGGCATCCTTATGCTGTGGGGAATGCATCTCTGCAGCAGGCTCTGGAAGACCTGTGAGAGTAAAATGAATGCAACAAAATACAGAGAAATCCTGCAGGTAAACCAGAGGCACTCTGCAAGGAAATTGAACCTTGGGAGAAGGTCTGTTTTTCAGCACAACAATGACTCCAAGCATAAAGTTAAAGCTACAAAGAAATGGCTTAAAACCGACAATGTTAATACCAGGGGTCTCATGCATAATGCCATATGTAGAATTCACACTAAAACATGGCATACGGACAAAAGTCAATATGTGCATATGCACAAAAAATTATAGATGCAGAAAACCGTGCATAAGCCAACTTGCACGCACTTCCACTACATAAATCCCGGTCTGCATGAAATGTAACACTTGTACACATGCCTGCCACCCCACACAGACTCCTTCCAGAAATACGCCTCTTTAAATATGCAAATCAATATAAATACTCCCTTAAGTTCAGCATTCTGTGAAAAGACAAAGGCAAAAGCATGGGGAAAAAAGAAGAATATCAGTGAATGCAAAGTGGAGGCAAGGAAAAACGTACTATTTGTTGGTTTAAGCAGTTGTATAAACGACAAAAGGAAGTTAATCGAAAGTTCAAGTTTAGAAAGTCGCACAGTGCCCGAAATAAAAATGAAGTTGTCAGCTATCAAAGTTGCTGTGAAAAGGCGAGTCGTAGTACACCGTTTGAGTGTCATATGTAAGCTTATTAGGGTACAGAGAAAAGAAACAGTGGAAAAAAAAGCTTGAAATGTGAACTTTAATCTCGAAATTTCCACTTTAATCATGTAGTTTATTTTGTCATTAAATTAGAACATAATAAACTTACAATCTTAAAATCTTTTAATTTACTGGTTTCTCAAATCCCATCATAGTTAAAGCAGCATGTAGCATAAATGCTTTGGTTTGTATGTGTTCTTCTATGTGCTCTATGCGTGTGAATCACTACGTGCTTCTTAAACGGGCTTTCTCTTCCGCCAACCGGACACAGAATCTATTACATTCATGATATTGCAGCTCTCTGAACAATTTAAATACTAAAATGCATACTTCATATCATTTTCATGATGAAATGAATTAAAGCATGTACTAAACATGGGGCCACAGTGGCACAATGGTAGCAACGAGCTGGCGCCCCTTCCACAGATTGTTCCTGCCTCCTACAAGATGCTTGCTGCGTCGTGCATGACGCTCGAGGAAATAATTTATTGCAGCAGTACTGTCCCTTTTTAAATGTACTAACCCTCTATTCCTGTCCTTTTCTTTCTCCAAGTAACCAATAACCACACAATCAGCTTTTTAATAAATGTCAAGCCATCTGTAAGCTTAGAACGCCGATTCATCAAAACATTTAAGTAACATTGAAATATCTTCATAGTACATGTTTAATTATACCATCCATCTATCCATCCAGGATCGCGCCAGTACCAGGAAGCATATAGCACGAGGCAGGAGCAATCCCTGAATGGGGCTCCAATTCTTCCCTACCGCTGTCCACCATGTCCACATGTTTAATAACAGTATATATTATTTAAATGAAGTTAAAAATGTATCTATATAATTTAATATATATATACTTTACTGCATTTCATCTTAAAAATGATTATCAAAAGCTCCAAGAAGATAGCGCTTGGAAATCTAAATCGACTTAGAAGCCAACCATCATCATCAGTAAATACGCGCTCTCTTCTGTTGAATTGAATTGAATTCCTTTATTGTTATTGTATGATACAATGAAATTCAATATGCAAATCCTCCATAAACTTATTTTCCTATAAAATGATAAAATAACAACAACAAAAATAATAATATGATAAAAAACTATGAAAATATAGAATATGAAAGTATAAGTGGCTCAGGTTGTGCAATATTACAACAGTGACGCAATTGTACTTATAAGTACAAAGAGTTCTACTAGAAGCACTTGATGGACTGATTGAGTGCATTTATATCTCATGGGATGAAACTGTTTCTGAACCGGGAGGTCCATACAAGAAAGGCTCTGAAGCGTTTGCCGAATGGGCGAAGTTCAAATAGACTGTGCGCATGGTTGAGGCAGCGTGTGCTAGAAGCTCTATCCCGAGAATTCTCTCCATTCATGATACAATCTACCGTAGAGCTTTTCAATGAGCTGTTGTAGAGCTGTGATTCCACACTCAAATACGTTGGGTTAAATTACTCAGTGGTGCACTGAGTATGACAACGCTAAAGCAGCTATAGTATTTGGAATAGTTTGGCCATACTGTGCACCATTACATGCTTATGGGTTGATTACATAAACTAAACTAAAAAACGATATGCGGTTAATGTCAGTGTATTTGATAAAGACGCATCAGGGATGTGAATCTAAAAAATAAAGGGAAGGCACCCAGGAACAGTAGCACTGCTTTGACACTGGGTGCCGCCAGTTTGCAAAACCGAGCTGAAAACTTGCGTACACAATGGTTTGACCTAGAGTGAGAATGTGCATGGCTTTACGCCAAGTTTAGTTTTTTTACATCATGATGTGAGCGTGGAAAATATCGTTTTTGTGTGTATGCACCGTTTATACATGAGGCCCCTGGAATGGATGAGTCAGAGTCCAGATCTCAATGAAATGAAGAATTTGTGACTGGGCTGTTCAGTCACAAATACCATGCAATCTGAGTTTTGCAAAGAAGACTGGGAAAAATGGCAGTGTGCAGATGTGCTGTGCTGACAGAGAGAAAGACCTGTGCACACAGACTCCAAGCTGTCATGGCTGCCAAAAGTTTACCTACTATATATTCACTTGAAGGCAGTGAATACTTACGTGATAAATTAGTGTGTGTTTTATATATGTAATCATTTTAGGTCAGTTTGCAGAAATCCACATTCACTTTGACATTAAAAAAGTATTTTTCTGTTGACTAATGCCAAAAACCTGAATCCAGTGCGATTTGATGTTGTATAACAATAAAATGTAAAAACATCCAAAAAGGTGAATACTTTGTATGGGCATTGAATTATTCTTTGTGTGTCCTTTGTGGTCTCCTGTCCATGGTAGGTTCCTACCTTCTCTCTAATGCTGCCTAGATGGACTCTGGCCCCTTAAAACTTGAAGTGGATTAAATGGATTCAACCAATGTATGGAAATGAGTTGAATTAGCTGATTGCAGGATTTTAATTTCCCAAAGGCATACATCTTTTGACAGTTTTCTGTAGACATTCTGTTTGTGTCTTCTGCCACATACCTACAGCGAATTAAAAATAGGCTGCAGTGAGCAGTACTGTAAAAGAAGTCAGCTTAAAGAAGTTAAATGAATGAGCACTTTCATATTCCTTTAAAAAAAATTACATAAAATGATGATTTGGCATTTTCAAAAATAATTCTTGCAGTCTCCTAATTTTAAGACTCATGTTACAAGGCATCAGCAGCACTGAGTATTTAACAAGTCCAGTGAAAACCATTCAGTTACTGAATGTGTATTTTAGGTGTCAGATAAAAAACTAGAAAAAAAAATAGGCAAACACAATGTGTAATCTCATCTATCACGAGTGACACAGAGAGTCCTAAAGAATGTATGGCTACACTGACCTTGGACCCAGAGTAGAACCTGATGTACAAGATAAATCTGAAGAACACTGCTATTTGTTAAGAAGAACACTATTATTCAAAGATAACTCAGTGACTTAATCCGGTTAAGTGATGACAGAGGGATTGCGAGGATGGTCTTCCATAAAGATGTGTTACTACTTAATACTCCTAGCTGTTAATCTTTGAAGTGTGACTTCATGATAAACCGTTTTCCACAAATGACTTAAAAATGGAGTTTGAGAGAAGCTACTGCATACTGTATGAATTGAACACATTGCACAACAAATGCTAGATGCAGAAGAAGCTTCATGTTTTATTTTTGTCTGTCAAAGTCTGCATTCATTAAAACCAGGATGTACTACTCATAATAATCTTCTTGCTTGATAATTCCTCTAAATTCATCATGCTTCTGGAATAGAAGGATATTTTTTTAAATTAAGCCACATCACACTCTATGATGACATTTCCATGATTTTCTATTTAGCCTTCCTCTACATGATTTTAGCGAGTCATGCACTTCTGTGACTCCCCAGTAATGTAATGTCCCCAGTGACTCTATAACTTGAACCCTACTTAATTCTGATATTTTTCTCCTTTTTCTCCTCCCTTTTATTTATTAAACATAACTTTTGTCATGTTTCTGGATTTTAAGAAGGGAAAAAAAGGTGTAATCTAGTACAGGTCGGAGGTCAAAAGCAAAGAACAAAAATGTTGATTTTCAAAAGCCAGTGTGTAAGTCAATCATACACAGTGTCAGAGGATCTCCTTGCTGGTTCATTTAAGATACCCGATAACCCGCCAGGGCGAGAGAGGGTCACTGTCACTAAGTGTCTTCTCCTTCTCACCCTGCAGCTACATGAAAACACCCAGTGAGGGCAATTAGCTCCACCCCTTCTGGTCCGCCCAAGATAAGAGTGCCTGGGATGAGGTGTCTTTTGAGACCACCACTTGACCGAGACCTGGCCGAACCAGAGCTCCCCAGGAAT
This sequence comes from Polypterus bichir lapradei, assembly GCA_026402145.1. Lineage (NCBI taxonomy): Eukaryota > Metazoa > Chordata > Cladistia > Polypteriformes > Polypteridae > Polypterus > Polypterus bichir. The sequence continues at coordinate 11,310,813 of JANRMT010062857.1, read as the reverse complement.
CTGTTTGTGTTAAAGAAATGGCCATATGGAGCCTTATAGAGCATATAGAGCCTTATTATTTATGTTATTTCATTGCCCTTGAGACCACTTTGCTTTGTCACCAGAAGGCATTGACTTTCGGTTCAAAAAGCAAAAAAAGAAATTAAAAGTGTTGGCAATCCCAACTATTCTTCAGTTGTCATCGTCCGTTCTTCCCCTGCCTCGCCACAATAGTCAAAAAGTTAAAAGAAGAACCTAAACACTAACTGGTATTCTTTAGCTCTTACTAAATAAACAATTCTGCTGATTTGCAAAAGTTATTTTTTGGCAAAAACTAAGACACAGAGCTTAAATACACATGGAGTCTTAACTTCAGATGGCATGGATCTTCAGACTAAGGGTCAGATTTATAAAAAGAGGCCTGAAAGATGCTTTGGAGTTTATAAAGGAAAACCTGATGGGAGAACTTCTGTATATTTATGACAACTCTGACTGATGTGTACAGAGCATTTCAGAGAGAGTGGGAAATGATAAAATTTTCTTGATCAAGCAGGTGCCAAACCAGGTGAATGACGACTCATGCCATTAATAATTCATATCCCCAAGCAGTTAATATAATGTGTGTTGACATGAAAAACATATTAAACTTCAAAATTGGTGAATATAATGTACTGGCTCTATATTATTTACCTATTAAAAGGGACATTGGTGTGTATTTGCACTAAAGAAAGTTTTTGTTTGTCACTTTATATTGGCTACTTGTTGTCATTTCGGGCAGCACGGTGACGCAGTGGTAGCACTGCTGCCTCGCAGTTAGGAGTCCTGGGTTCGCTTCCCGGGTCCTCCCTGCGTGGAGTTTGCATGTTCTCCCTGTCTCTGCGTGGGTTTCCTCCGGGCACTCCGGTTTCCTCCCACAGTCCAAAGACATGCAGGTTAGGTGGATTGGAGATTCTAAATTGGCCCTAGTGTGTGCTTGGTGTGTGTCCTGCAGTGGATTGGCACCCTGCCCGGGATTGGTTCCTGCCTTGTGCCCTGCGTTTGCTGGGATTGGCTCCAGCAGACCCCCGTGACCCTGTGTTCGGATTCAGCGGGTTGGAAATGGATGGTTGGATGTTGTCATTTCTCTGGATTAGAAACCAATGCAATCAGTTGGTCAATAATTCATCAAATAAAAATTCAGTTGTGATTTACTCTCTGTGTACAGAAAGCTCTACATATCAGCCCTACAGCCTATGATAATATCTGGCAATTTAGATTTACAAGAGTCATTCTTTTGGAACTATGTCCTGAGTCGGGCCCAGCATTAGAAAGAGAGAAAACCTGGCTCTACCTGTTTATATCCAGATTGAGCAATGGTTGGCTTTCTGGCACCAGGCACCTACCAAAGGGAACTGGCTGACAGGTCAGGAAATACTCAGTCAAGGTTCGGCTCCATAAATCATGCTGTGCTGGAAAGCCAAAAACTGACTGACGAGACGATATGTTCAGTTTCCTTATGGTGTGGATTTGATGCATAGTATTCCTCCTCACCCACCAACTTCAGCTCCTTCCCCCCAAAGAGAGGTAACATTCCATATCCCAAGAGTCAATTTATGGGCCTGAGTTTCAGTTCGCCAAGGCTTCTGACTTTAATCTCCGCCCAGGTCGCATCTCACCCGACCCCTTATTCTTCCTGTAGGTGGTGGGCTCACCTGAGGGCAGTTTCATGTTGCAATTTTTTGCTGTGTCCAACCAGGCTTCGTAACAGGCCTGTCCACCAGTTACTCTCCTGTAAGCACTCCTCATAGGCCTGCTTGAGGAGGAGCACCTGGTAACTCCATACAAGAGAGGCATCTCTTCTTAAATCTGTGTATCTGCAACCTGAGAGGGCACTTGAATCTTTGTCTGATCCCTCACCTGGGACCAATTTTCTTTGGGAGGCCCTACCAGGATCGTCTACACTGGACAACATAGCTCAATGGGGTGCACAAACCTGTCCACCACGATAAGTTGGCAATTCCTAGAGAGGATCTGGCATATATGCAATGAGACACTCAGCAGTTATTTACAAATCAACTACTGGAATCCCTTCCAGGCTCTGCAAATTATGGGGTATTTTTCCCAGAGCTACGTCTAGTGGCCCCAGGTAATCCTGCATCAGTGAGTTCCAGAAAAAAACGTTTGGGCTATCTGCCTACAATAACAATCAGATGTCCATTTACTGTCTCCATGGCACCTTATTGTCACACAAAGCTGCAAGCAGAATTTCTCCTCATGTTATGTCCGTTGTACATTGACATCCTTTTAGTCCTGTGGCCATGGAGCAGAAAATTGTAGTCATTCATATTTTTATTATGTAAAGTCTTAAATTGGTGCTCATTTATTGTACTATATTGTTAACAGACAGGAGAGGATTAGTATGTTCATTTTGCTCCTCAGTGATGAAGCTCTTTTTTATATTTTCTAACATAGATTGTTGTATGGAACTAATCATCATCAGAAGGGTAAAAATAGTGGTAGCAAGGTCCACTGAAGTGAAATAACTGCTTAGGTCTGCTAAGTCGAGCCCTCTATGAAACCACTGGAAGCAGTTCTGTGAGAGAATGGTAAAATAATATAAATTAGAACTGCTTCCATAGGACAGGAGGGCACAGAATATCTGTTTGCACCTCATTAATAGAAGTGAAACATTGTGCAACTTTTACACTGAGCAACCTCTGCTGAACTTGTTTCAAGTCCTTCAGACATTTTCTTAACAGATTTTACAATGAGCTATGCATTGAAAGATGTGCCGTGACTGGAATCTCAGAGGATTTAAAGATGTATTTCCAAAACTTTTTCTTAAAACAAAGTATGAATCAACTTTTTTGTATTTTGAATTAAAGTCGAGCTACATTCACACCAAAACACACAAATACATTGTCAAAGATTTTCTTAAGGTATTTCCACTAGGGGGACAAGAAATATACACAATACTGGAAAACATTATTTCAATTCACAAATGTAGTTATGGCTTTTTTAATACAGTAAGATTTTAGTTGCTTAAGAGGTAACATTTAAATATTCAAATAAAGAAATAATTATCTATGACTTGTCAAGTGTGTTGGTATTGATAGTTTAGAAATAATATTTTTTTTTGTAAATAAACAAAGAATTTATTGTTAAAAATGAACATTTCTGTTTACAATTGGAATTTCTGAAATACGATAAAACTTCTTTGAGCGTCTTTTTATCCACATTTGGTAAGGGAACATAAACAAGTGTTTGAATGTAAATGTGTCTAATTGATGTTAAACATACTTTCACTTTTTACTACCAGAAGTTTTATAAGTGAGCAGTGACAGACCTGGTATCAGAATTGTGTACCTTCAATACAAGCCATGCTGCTGATGGAAGAAACAGAAAATGTTAAACAATTATTATTCATTTGTGATGCTGAAGCTTTTCATAGGGACACCGACTTTAACATCATGAATGTGCAGTGGACTCATAAAGTAGTAAGAGCCCTTCACTTTCTGTCCACTTTAGTGTGTTGTAGACTTCATTGTAAACAGATAAATGTTAAATTTTTCCAACCAATCTACACTCAACACATAATGTCAATGGAAAAGTATGTTTTCATAAAGGTTTGATTATTTATAAAAATTTTCACAAATTGAAATCTTTCATTCATAAAAGTATTCAAACCCTTAATTTTCCACTTTGTAGAAACTCCTTTGGCAGTAATTACACCTTTGAGTCGTGTTGGGTTTCTAAAAGCTTTATATTTGGCTAGTGTCTAATTCTTCTTGATAGAAGCTCTGTTAGACTGGATGGGAAGTACTGTATCTGTAAATTGCCATCTTCAGGTCTCTCCACACATGTTCTATGGGTATCAAGTTCGTGGCAGTCCAGGACAGTCAGAGACTCGTCCCAAAGCCTCTCCATTGTTGCCGTGCCTGTATGCTTCATGCCATTGTCATGCTAAAAGGTGAAACATTTGTCACGTGCATCCTGGAGCAGGTTTTCTTTGAGGATCTCACTGTATTTGGCTGCATTCCTCCTTTCCTCCATTCAGACCAGTCTCACTATTCCTGCTTCTGAGAAGCACCCCTATAGCATGATGCTGTCACCACCATGTTCCATTTTAGGGTGGGTATTAGGCAGGTAATGGGCAGTACCTGGGGTTCACCTAGTGTTTGGAGTTCTGCCCAAACAGTCCAGTTTTTGTCTCATCAGACCAGAGAATCTTTTTCCTCATGCTCTCAGAGTTCTTTAAATGTCATTTGACTTTTACTCAAGATTGGTTTTCGTCTAGCATCTCTACCATAAATGTCTGATTCAGGAATTACTGCTAACATGGTAGTCTTTACGACAGGTTCTCCCATCCCAGCAGAGGAATTCTGAAGCTCTGTTAGAGTGACCATTGGGTTCTTTCTCACCACCTTCACCAAAGCCCTTCTTGTCCAGATGGCCAACATGAAGGAGTCCTAGTGGTTCCAGACTTCTTCAATTTACAATTACTAAGGACACTATTTTCCTGGGAACATTCCAAGCTTTAGAAATGGGTTTATCCCCTTGCCCTCATCTGCCACTGTGACACAACGTGCAGTGGGAAGAATGGCACTGGACTATACATGGGGCATCCTGTAGTTCGAGACCAATCGGGATCAGAATGGAGAGGTGTTGGACAGGGAGACACAGATACAAAAAGATGGATCTGCAAAAACAAAAGTGGATTTTTATTTACAGATGCATGGGAAATAGCATCAAGTGTGATTCTTTGAATACAGTCTGTACCACAAGTGACACACAAAAAACACCAAGAAGCAATGTCCCAAAAATAGTGAAACTGTGTAGCATTTACAGTAAATATTGTAAGTTCCCAAATGAAAAAGAAGCAAAAACAATAAATATATATATATACAGCTCTTCCAATTCTATGATCTACTAAAATATTTATAAAAAGAAAAATTAGTGTATATACAAAAAGATGAAAGATGAAAAAATGCACCAGAAACCCAAATCATATAAATACCTCCACCAAAACTATACTATAACTGGCAGATATTTACTTTATATACAAAAGAAAATGTATACAAAGCAAAACACAAGCCATTATGCTTAATATATTATGAAGATTAAGTTACACCAACATCTCACTCACCACCACGACAAGAGTCAAAGATGACCCCTGCATTGTGCATTTTATACTGGGGAGTGTAACTTTCAACCAGTCCTGCATCGTGCCACTCCGTTCATCCAATTGCAGCTGATGCAGGCACATTCCACTCACATGTTTCATCTGGACAAGACACTCTGTTCCCCAAACTTGCTATAATAAGTTGACATTGGGCTGATGAAAGTCGCAGTAGGCCCAGAGTTAAAGCTGGTAAAGCTCAGTTTGCCCAGTATCTATCAAAGGCATTATCTGTGTTTCATTTGGTTTCTTCAAGTGTAGTTACAATATACAGTCAAGTACATAAGCTCCCACCTGGCTATGAAACAGCTTGTCAGTCAAATGTCCATATACTTTTGAGCCCCTGGAAATGGGGGGACTATGCAGAAAAATGGCTGTCATTCCTAAATGACTCATATAATAGTTTTGTTAAACCCCTTGAATTAAGGCTGAAAATCTATACTTCAATTACACAATTTTTTCAGATCCATTGTGGTGGTGTACAGAGCCAAAATGATAAAAACTATGTTACTGTCCAAATTCTTATGGACCTGACTGCATATAGTAACAGGTTGTCCAGAAAGTTCATTGAGGTGACACGCTTTCGAAAGTCTGGTATTTCAGAAGAGAATCCCACACTGGTACCACTGGGGACAGAATACTCTTAATGTTTAAAGATGACCCTGCAAACTATTACTCAGTGGGCACTGATTGTAAGACAGATAGGTATTGGGGGATTGGCAAAAGTCCTGTAGATATTCTTCTGATTGGTGGCTGGAAGAAGAGGCTTCCTGTACAAATCATCTTAGAATGTTATAGATATTATGGACAGAAACTGGGACTCAGAGGTGCAGGGATAACCAGGGCCACCAGAGAGGACTCTATGAAAATGTCCTCAGGATTTTCACAATGAGTTTCATGTTGTAAAAGTGATACTGAAGGTGGCAACGCTAGTAAAGCCAGGGTCAGCACTTGAATAAGCATCAAGCAAAATAAGCACATGCACATATATCAAGAGAAGGGAGATGCCACAGAATTTGTTTCCCCAGCTATCATGCCCTTAACACTTTCATTGCCCCACTCAGCCTTAGTCAAATTTTTTGCTCTTATCTGTTAAAAAGTTTTCTTTGCTATCATGAGTAGCTAAAATTCAAAAGTTTATTGATTAATGTATTTTGTTTACAAATTTTGCTCTATTCAAATACTAGTCGCCACACTTCGGAAGTGTAATATCAATAAAAAGCGGCATTTTTCATGTTAAGATGACAAAATATCATTTTTTTCTAATTGTTGTGTTTATTACTATATTTTCCCAAATGTTAAATTTTGTAATTGCTGTAATTATGCATAATGTGTTTTGGCCTGTACTTACTGTAAATGAACAAAGCACAATCATGGTGTTCTCCAAAGTGTGTGCCAACGTGGGCGACTCTGTTGAGTATTTAGAGATTGCTGATTGGTGTCTAAGGAAAAAAATTAAACGTTTAAGCTGTACAAACATTGCTGCCAAATACCAGAAGGGAATCTACTATTTATGTTAATGAAAACTTTGCTAATGGGCAACTTGCATTTAAATGTCCCCCGCAGACTCATTAACATTAGCTGTACTGGTCATAGTTATCTATACAGCTAGAAACAATAGATAAGCACATCTGGTGGTACTTTAATTTTCTATCTTTTCTGTTTTGATTAATTTTGAATTCTTACTATTTTGTTTCTGTTCACTCATTCCCCATGGCTGCAGGGTAAACACCGGAATTACTGACATCCACTAATATTTTTAACCTTGAGATAGTATCTTCATTGAAATCTCACAGAAATATCATGTCATTTTTAGAAGTCACTTTGATGCAGTCATTCCTGAGGATGAGCCAACTGTGTATCCTTTACTGTAACACCCAGTCACTTTGCTTTTGCTGTTACTCCATACTATTTAGATATTTTACATCAGGAAAGTTGTTGAAAGATTGGTACTCATCCACCCATTGCCTATATACTCAAAGAAGTGACATCCAAAAAGGAGAAATTATGACTCAATTAACAATACTATATTTCATTGCCTAATGGAGACTTCTCAGGAATCAGGACTTTTACATGGGCTTAGAAGAACTACAGTGATTCAATTCATTTCAATTTATCTTTGTGTAATCTTCTTCACTGAGTGCAGGTACAGATCACTATATCAAGTTGTCAGATAAAATGCAATTATAAATTTTACAAATTACTAAATACAGAATTAGTACACATTAAGATACAAATTCATTTAAACACACAGAAAACAAATTAGAAAGTGACTAACATACATGGAAACCAACAAATTTCTGTCCATTAATTTATTGTCAAACTATGGCCACTTAACAACAGAGGAGAAGAAAACAAAAACTCCAGTCAGCCGAATACCTGGAGGAAAAACACTTCTTTGGGGTCAATGGCTAATTGCAAAAGAGAAAATCAATGACAAAGTCAGACACAGTCACCATCCTGGAGACCTGAGCCAACTAGCCACCCACCCACTCCTGGGCATTCTATCGTTGAGACTTTGCTGAGCTGTCAAATATGATGAGGGAATCCAATGCTCCTTTATCTGAGATTATGTTTTTCTATGGGTAGAAGAACTGCATAATAATAAATCAGCAGTCTTATGGTATGTTTGAATAAGCCAAAAGCTGGAGGGGGAGTTGGACACATGACTCAATGGTAGGCTTATAGTATAGATTAAAATTACGTGAAGGACATTGGTGTGAGCATGATGCAGCTAGGACCTTTTACAGAAGTAAATGGCAGTATGGGGGCTATTGAAAGTAGGGTAGTTTTGTTATATCAAAGCAGGTAAACACAAGAGTGATGACAAAGTATTTGACAACCCTATAGACCAGTGGTCCCCAACCACAGGGCCATGGATCATTTAGTACCAGAAAGAATACATTTTTATTTTATTTTCATTCTATTGACAAACAGAGTCTGCAGGGTGTTTTATTTTGATAAATGACCAGATTGTCTCTGTACAACAGTGACTATGTTCTGTGGATTATGTACCTTGATAGCCACTGTAGTTAATAAAGTAGAAGCCGAGGTATCATTTTTGGATGTGTGTGCAGATTGATTAGTTTGTGCTGTACAGCAAGCTGTTAATAACTGTGACCACTCTGAATTCAACATGGTGTTGGAAGTCATCAGTAACTACAGTATATACTTGCGTTTAAGTTCTCCCGCGGATAAGTCGGAGCTTGATTTTACCATATAATTTCACGTATCTTATAATGTCAGACATATAAGTCGAATGCGAAAAACCCACGCTATTGTTCCCAGAAATTATGATATTCTAACGCCCTCCTGATAGAGTAACCATGGAGCACACTGCCTTTTTTTCCGAAGTGACATTTGCACTGTTTAGTGTTTTTTGTATCTCTCACCCTCATACACCTTTATCGTAAGAGCATCCCTTATCTACGATGGAGCGTTCCTACAGAAGAAATTATGAAGCTGGTTTTGAATTAAACGTTGTTGAAGTGGCAAAAGAAATTGGTAACTGCACTGCTGCAACAAAATTCGATTTGTCAGAGAAACTGGTGAGTGGTTGGAGGAAGCAAGAAGATGTTAAAAAAAAAAATAAGTGTCGTATTTTTGAACGGGCGTATAAGTCGGGGTCTGATTTTATGATCGATTTTTTTTGGGTTTCAAGACCTAACTTATACACAATTATATACGATAATTCTCATCAAAATGTAACTCAAATGTTGCTCATGGTAATTGCATATACATTGATGGCATGACAGAAGGATTTCGTAGGCCCGGCAATATGGCGGAGAATCGGCATTTGTTTGAACAAGAATATGATATTTCATTACGGCTGCACATTCAGACAAAGACACATGTACATAACATAAGCAAAGCATTGTTAATGTATTTTAAAATAAGAAACAAAGCTAAAGAGGGAGGATAAAGAACAGTGACTATGTTCTGTTGTTTATGTACCTTGTTTATGTACCACTATAGTTAAGCAAGTAGGAGGGGCAGCATTAAGTAAAGTTTAGATGTGCGTGCAGATTGATTTGTTTGTCATTGTCCCCCACCACTACCAGAGATGGGACCATCTCATTGCAGGGAAACAAGCCCACTGATTCTGCATTATAGAGAGTTATATTTATTATGCACTTGTGATGGCCGGGTCGTGGAAAATTGTCTTCCATGAAACCAGTCCATGCTGCAAAAAAGGTTGAAGACTACTGCTATAGGCAGCATCACTAGCCTTCAGAATTCATTTAGGTCTAACCATAAAGCCTCTGTATTGTACAACTAAAATATATCACTACTGTAATCCTGGGACAAGCCTTCATTCATATTTCCTTTTGAAAGGAGGCCCAACATGACTGCGATATTTTGTATCCAAGGGGCTGCACAAAATCATCAAGCTTGTCTGCAACTTGATTTTCCTTAATGTGGGTGTATTGATCCTAGCTTAATCTGTTTGCTGCTCAGTCCTCTGGAAATATTTGCAGGACTTCACACTCCGCTTTGCATGCTACACATCACCTGTGAGCAGCTCAGAATACAATTAATTGCCCCCACAATGCCATTTGTTTAACTGGCAGGTAGATAGGCTGCCTGGTGCGAAAGAGTGACTAATGTGGCAGGGTTGATTCCACATTCGGGGTGACTGAAAGGAACACTATTATTTCACTTGAAGAGTGAATACAGAGAACCTTCATCATCTTAGGCTATGATGGTATATAAATTTTAATTATTTTCCATCTTTTGCTTATTTCACACTTAATTCTGAGAAAAGGTTTACAATTGTAAATGATGAATATAGAAAAAATGCTTTTGTTCCTTCATTTATGAGGCACCAACTTTGGCTTCTATTCATCTTCAGTGCAGAAGATAAAGTGTTCGTTTTTCGTTTGAGGATTAACTTACCAAGATACATGGGAAGTGGTTTTTCTGCTGTGCCCTTTCCTCTTTGATCAAACTGGAAAGTTCTCTGATACTGTAATAAGCTGAATTTACTAAAATGCATAAGAGTATGAAAACAATATGAAAAGTGTTTACCAGAACAGACCATTCAACCCCAAAACACTTTGTTTGTGCCTAGTTCTTTAAACCTTTGCAAAATATTTTGAACTCAAAATGTAAAACTCCTTAGAGTCAGCTGCACTACTTGGTAGCTTATTCTGGTATGTACTGTATAAGGGTCTCTGTGTGATAACATTTGTGCACATTAACCGGAAATTTACCCATGGGCAGCATTCATCTGTGCTCCTGTGTTCATTTTAAGCTTACACCTGGCATCCACCCTTTGAATGCCTTTCATCATTTTAAACACTTCTACCGTGTCAACTCTTAATGTTTGTGAAAGCTAAAAATTTTGTGATAGTGGTGCTGGAAGCCTAATAGCAGCAGCACTGATAATAAAATGTCAGCTGAACAATATCATAAAAAAAAATCACACAAAATGTAGATCCCTCAAGAAATGATTTTGCTATTAAGTACATAAATAATTGACTCTCATGATAATTATGACAATTATTCCAAAACAGTAAGTGGGACAGGTTCACACACACTTTAAACTGGGTAACAAAATAATAAATCAATTTATTGGTCGCGATAGTTTGGTACAAAACATTTTAAGAATATGTTTAATTATTGAGGTGAGCTTACTACTTATTTCATTTTTGCACAATAATGCAATCTGCTGAGGGCAGATCCACCTTCTTTTAATGCTGAGACACCATTAAATGCCATAAACATCTTTGTACTTTCATATTATATTTAGCAATGTAAATTTCCAAATTCATAATGTTAATGGAACATTAATCATCAATGAACATACCAGTAGAACATATGGCTGCTAAGCAGTTAAGTGTAGGCAGTTTACCTCAGCTCCTAAATTCTTTATTCTAAAAACATACGAGGTGAGACACAAAAATAACCGGATTCGGCTTGGGGCTTTCCTGGAAAACCGTCTGGAGGTTGGCCGGATGTGACTCATACTGTAGAACTATATTTCCTCATACACGCCTCCTCAAACCACCGACCGGCTAGGTATATCCTGTGAATAGTCCAGTCAGTATTTGCACAACAATCGCTACATGAGTTGTAACGACAATGTCAGGTGAAAAAATACAACGCTCCTGCGCACAATGACTGACAAAAACATTCCTGTCCTCGATCATCCTCCCTATTTTCCAGATTTAGCTCTCTGTGATTTTTACTTGTTCCCGAAAATCAAAAGTGACCTAAAGAGAACATATTTTTCTTCAATGGATGAGGTGAAGACAGAAACGGCAAGCCTGTTGAAGAGCCTCAAGCAAGATGACTTCCTGCACTGTTTCAATCAATGGAAGATAAGTATGGATCAGGGTAGACATCAGGAGAGGATGTATATAGAAGGTGACAATGTTTAGAATGCAATAATTCATCAATAAATATTTTTTTTACCAATCTGGTTATTTTTTGTGTCTCACCTCGTATTTTTTTAAACATCTTATTAATTTTAATAAAATCAAGCAAGATGCTATTCAAGCATGTCAAATTTAACAAAACTAGGTTTGAAGCAAATCAACGCATATTTTGTACTGCCTCTACTCTAGTTGTAGAGACAATAACACTTATAATTTGGCAACTGAGCTTTGTACAACGTGTAAGATATAAAAAACAAATATCAGTTGTTTGGCAAATTAAATACTTTCAAATTGGCTTACAAAAAAACCAGTGTGTTTAGATGTAAGCATTTCATTTCTTGCTGTTTTTTTAAAACTTGCTCTTATGGAATCTTAGCCTAAGGATTCTTTTACGTTTATCTGGAAATGGTTAGAAGTGCTTAAAATGGCCTTCAAGTGTTGGCAAGAACTCTAAGATCTACTTCAATGTGCTATGCCCAATGATAAACTTTCATTAAAATTATCCTTATTTTTTAAGCAATATTGTAAACAAGTATCATTCATCTTGTACATTAAATTAATTAGTTTAATTTATTTGCAGAAGCTTGCCTCATGGTACATTTCTTATTTTACTACAGTAGCTGTGCTATCCATCTACGACAAGTCAAAATCCAAGTAATCAATGGGTGGTCCATTTGGTCAGGTTTAATAATACACACCCAATCCCTTTCTCTTATGGCAGCCTTTTCCTTTTCAGATAGAGCCATCCATTTTCCCCATTTGCTCTCAGTGTTGCTTCTTGAGCTGACCACTCTTATAGTCAAAAGTGTTTTGCTGGGAAAATGCAGTGGCGGCTGCTACTATATTGGCCTGGTTTAGCAACTCCAGTCTACTCAGGTTGGAGTTTTGGACTCCCACTAAGTGCATTGATTTATTGTTATTTTCACTTATCCATTGCCTGCTGCATGAAGTTATCAGAAGTTAGCATTAAAGTTATAACACTTGTTCATTTGCCTCAAGTGTTTACAGGAGAGTTGCTATCACACTGCCATTGCTGTTGCATAACATTAGAAAGCAGAAGAGGCAAATAAACCGATTTTCTTATTTTTAGATCCTTATTTGGTTATTTTTACCTTTCTTGATCCCCCTTCTACATGTTTCCCCTATTTTTAAATTTTTCTTCCTGACCCTAGCAATTTGAGAGACACACAGACACTTGTCCTTTCATTAATGTGGATAGGTGATTTATTGCATTCATTTTACTATATTCTCCTTGATTAAATTAATATTACATTTTTCTTTTTTTTTAATTAAGAGTTAAACATCATTGGCCAGCTGGTGCACTTAACAATTTACTGAATCTTACACACATACCGTACGTACAGTAATTTAGCCTGCTTAATTCAATGTTATGGTTAGATAGTGTCAGGGATAATCTCCAAAATGCTGGCACAGTTCAACTGCCACTTGGACCATAATAACTGAGAATTGTCTTTGGGATGTGCGCCTTTAGGACGTGGGAGGAATACTGGAACATACAATCAAACAGCGAGCGGTATAGAATTCAGGCCTATTCTCTTAGACCTGTGAGGCAGAAGGTGTTGTGTTGCCATCCAACTTTAATTAACTAGGTGTTTTTAGATTTTGTTAATGCAATATGAGGTGGGTATTATCTTTTAACATTTAGTACGTTCCAATTAGCTTTTTAAAGCATCGTAGCATATCTTCTGTGACAAAGTCAAACTTTGTGTCAAGCTTTTCTCTTCAATACACCTACTGTTATGTTTTTAGCTACATCTTCCACATTCTGCTTGTTAATAACCATGGCCTCTGCATGTTAATGAATGACAAGGCAGTTACCCAAGGTCATTCTGCCTAACTCCAGATATATTTAAAGATGACACCTGACATCCACTGGTTCACTAGGTCAGGGTGATTTAGTTAATTAATGACTAAATAATCAGGCCACGTTTTTCAATTCTCCAATGTGCAGTGTGGGTCTTCTTGCAAAAGAATCAGTTCTTTAATTATAGGAATTGGGGCCTTGGTCTTTTTTATATTTATTGTGACAAGTTAAGGTAATTTGTGTCTTTGATATCCCTTGTTTGGATGAATAGTTGTTTTTAGTTGTTAGTTAACTGTCTATAACTATATTCATACTCTGCACAGCTCATTTATCGCTCCTACATACAATACTCAAACACTTTGCTATGGCACTTCAAAGTGTGCTCAGGTGCATCTTTTTCATTTTAATTTTCCTTGAGATGTGTCTGGAACTCAATTGGAGTCCACCTGAGACAAAACTAATTGATTGGGCAATGTTTAGAAAGGCACACACCTTGTACATAAGATCCCACAATTCAAACTGTATGTCAGGACAAAAACCATCAAATTGTGGTGAAGCATTGTGGTAATGTGCCACATAACCACTTATGGTCTGCCTTGCTCCTCTAACTAACAATGTTTTTCTTAAGCTGTGTCACTCAACTTTGTCTCTCCTGTCCTCCTGAATTTTACATAGTTCTTTAGATATTTGTTCTTCTTTTCTTTCGAGCTCCCTTCATCTCTTTTAACACTTGCTTTGTCTCCCAGCAGTCATCTCTTCTGCTGGAGGATGGGGGAATCATTTATATCCTCACATGTATAAGAACAAAGAATTGAGGTTTGGGGAGCCAAAAAAGCACAATCATACCAGTGCCAAGATAAACAATCAGCTATTGCCATCTTTAAAAAAAAAAAAAAAATTAAATCAGAGGTTCAGAGCTCCAGTTTCCTCAAATGCTGGTCCATGAATGACTTCTTGCGGGACTTGAAGTTATATATAAGTGGAAATAAAAGAGGAGGAACTTCAGCTTTGTAGGAAGTGACGTCAACTCTCTTCTGGGTTTTTCTCTTTTGGCACTTTAAGACTGTAGTACTTCTGTTTGATCTCTTGACAATATACAAAGACAATTTACACATACACACACACACATATATATATATACATACACATACTAGGTGTGTGGTCTTCTGGATAAAAGACTCAGTAGCAGTTTTACTATATTGGTGAACTTTCAGAGGCGTCAGCTAAGTGGGCTACGACAGGTCATACGTATCTTGTCCAAGAAGGACATGTAGTCGAGTGCAGCTGTAGCACAAATTGAGCAGGACAGGTTGGAATCTGTCTCAGACAATTGTATGGTAGCTTGCTATGTGAGCGTACAACATGCATGTATCATAAAGCTGAGTTTGTCTGCTTGGGTTCAAAGAGAAGTGAGGTGCATGCAAGTGCCGAAAAAATTTAAGAGTGCATGCATGTGCTATCTCACCAAGTGCAAGTCACACTTCTATAAGCTTCTTCATCTTCCGTAGAATTCGCACCAACACACATATTTTGTAGTGAGAAGTGAGGTGCATTTAAGTGCTAAAAAAATTTAAAAATGCATACATACACCATCTAGTGGCTGTGATTGAATTTGAGCAGAGTGGACTGCTCCATACACATACACAAACAGTTCTTTTATTTATATAAGTCTAATTTGTAGTGACTGTGGTGGCGTGCTCCTGCAGCCAGTCAAGTTACTCACTCCATAACCATTCTATTGTAAAGAAAACATGTTATATTCATATACGTAAAAGAGAATTTACAAGATCTTTCTCAGGCTCAAATCAAGTCTCTCTTTGTTTACAGCCAAATTTAAAGGTTGTTCCAGAACCCTCGTTAATGGAACACTTTTTTCAGGGGAGAGTTCTTTCCCTTTATCTTTCAAGAAGTGAAATGACTCCTAACTGGTACTGATGAGATTGCAACCTCAAGTTCAAGTTAATTGTCACATTTACAGAATACAGTGAAATGCCTGCTTGCTTGAGTCCACACACAAAGTGTCACATTAAATCCAGACCATGAACACCTCTTTGCTCTGTGGTCTTGTGGATAAAGAGTTGTCAGTATAGCTGAGCAGTTGAAAGTAATTGTCAGTAATTTTGTCTTCATGAGCTCACCATATATTTGATCTATAAATACAATAAACAATATAAAGAATTTTGACGTGGTCAATAAATATTCCATAAAGAAAGTCTCTACAGTATACACTGATTTTTGCACACTGAGATGAATGTTGAAAATAAGATAATGCCTAGTTGCTTGGGCTTGCACCCTTTAACTTAACTGAATGTAAATAGTAGAATAATAAAGTAACAGATTAACTTTATATATAGTTGTCTGTTTAGGCTAAACATAGACTTCATTGTACTCGTCTGATCTGAAGATTTTTGAAAAGAATGATTTTCTTACAGTTTATTTTTTACTAGCAAAATACCCGCGCTTCACAGCGGAGAAGTAGTGTGTTAAATAAGGAAT
>JANRMT010062857.1:11246212-11284975 GCA_026402145.1 Polypterus bichir lapradei | reverse complement strand
CTCATTGTATCACAATTTAAGAGGGGGTGTCGGAAGAGCGACCGCATCTCCTTGGGGTGCGTTCAGCTCCCCTCTTCACAACATGAGAGGCAGAGACGCAAAGTGGCTGGCGCATAGCGCAGGCCGGGGGGTTGGCAAGAGAAGTGAGCAGGGGGCAAGCCCCCTAGTATATATATAAGAGATCCAAGCAAAATGTGGAATCTAACCTGTACATCATTTTGATTCTTTCCCATGCTTACATATTTTGTACTGACTTATATTAGAATTAAGTGTCATTTTGAATATAGGCCAGTATATGACCTAGTTTAACCCAGCTTATATTAAATTTTTTGAAATTGGTTACACTAAGTAGATATCGACAAATTTTGAACAATTAAGATAAGTGTGGAAGAGTAACCCAGTGCTGCTGCCACAATATTCTAGGCTTCTGGGTTCAAATCCTGGCTTGGGCACTTTCATGTGGAGCTTGAACAATCTTGCTCCGCTCACACTGTTTTTTTTTCATGGGAACTCCAAAGTTCAGCATGTTTGGTGAATTGAATAGCCTGAATTGTTCCAGTTTGTGTGACTGGGCCTTGCATTATGCTGTTGCCCTGTTCAAGGTTGGCTCTTACTGTATTTGTGCTGCCAGCATAGGCACCAACACCCATGACCTTGAGCTTAATTAATTACGTTTGAAAATGGATGGTGTAGATGCCACACAGGCTGGACGGACATCCCGGCAAGGAAAGGAAGCAGACCCGGAAGGAAGAAATGGACGGACAGCCCCTATAGAAGCTGAGATTGCTAGGGAACTGTTATTCCCCCAGCACGCTAGATGGCAACAGTCCCGGATATCTCCACCCAGTGGGAGGCCAGCAGAGCTGCCCTGCCAGACTACATTTCGCGGCAAGCCCTGCTGGCTTCCCACTGGGTAGAGATATCTGGGGTGCTGCAAGAGGGCGTTCCAGGGAAACACACTCCCTACGCAAATAATGGACTTCCGTGTGAGCCAGAATTACTTTCATTGGGCAACTGCCCTGGCACTGGAAGTACTCCCGGTCGGTGATAAAAGAGACCACACTTCCTTATTCAGGCGAGTCACAGCTGGGTGGTAAAGAGGCAACACTTGACTGGAGGAGGGCAGTGTGTTGGTGACAGAAAAAGACCAGGGTATTGTGTGTATTGGTGACATTTTGGTGGTATTTAAATAAAACCTTCATTTCTTTGTGATAAAGGACTGTGTTTTGGTGATCGTGTTTGGGTTTGGAGCTCACTGACGTCTGGGGTTTATCACAATGAATAAATAAAAAATAACTGCACAGATAATGACACTAGTTAAAGATGACTCTCAAACTGCTGTCTACATGTGCAAGGATGTTTCAGTTTTTTATTCAAAACCTCTTCTGCAAAACATTTAAATTCTTTGTGCAAAATGTGGGCTGCTAATGTAAAAGAATGTAATCAGAGCTGTCAGCATGCTGCAATCAAATTTGTTTTAATCTCCAGCTATGCCATGAAAACTAAAATGCTTTGCTGACATCAATAGCCTGTTAAATATAAACCAGACTGCACAACAGTAGCATTTAATTCATATTAAAGTCAGTTAGCTTGCTTCCCGGAATATTTTAAAATGGTTTTAAATACCTCATCTTGAGTAACTGCCTCAGGAGTAAATAAATAAAATGCAAAGATTCGCACTAAATATTATTTTCATTATCTTGCCGCTGGCATTGTCCTTTTTTTTCAAGCTGTATGAAACTGCTTCTGATGAAACACTCTGGACAGCCAAGGTACTTCAAGGGTTTGGGACGGGTTGACATAACATAAGTCAGATGAGAAAGGGAAGACATTTTTTATGGGTTTTGGTGTCTTCTTTCAATTTGAGTAGATCCAGAATCATTCCTTAGTATATTTACAGAGGTATCAGTGCTGCAGTGAAACTAAAGGAGAAATCAGAGCCTTTGATCGGAAAGGAAGTATTCCTTTTTTGTTATGAAGAGCTTATAATAATTCATAATGGTTAAGAGAGTGATTTGATGGTTATAGGTGATATTGTAACTGCTGCACTTCAGATAGATAACCCCAAGGATTTTTATGATGGGTTTAAGTGATTTAATTGGCTCATCAGAATACCTGCCTGGCTGTGTGCCTGTAAAATTATTTTCACACAATATCCTTTATACTATGCACCAATTTTTTTTGTTCTGGTTTTACACAGGCAGGGGAAAACTATGCACCTTTGCAATCATCCTGATAATCATCATCATTTTTATTGTGCTTTTCTTAGTAAGGGAATACTGAGCTGGCCTTTTGTGTTTCACCAACTTGTTTGGACCTAATTTAATTTTGGGAATTAAACTGTAGAGGGATTATTCTGCTTACTGTGCCAAAATGCCACAATGGCAACAAAATATCCATACCAGCAATACAAATCATTAATGACAAGAATAATAAGTTTATACTTCGCTTGTAGGCATGAGACAAAATTTCATTGCACTGAAATTCGCTATACAAAATATCCCCAATATGAAATATGGCCGTGTACTGTGTAATGTATGACATTACCACATAACTGGAATGAAACACAAAAGCCAACAAATACTTCTTTCATCAAAATTTGACAAAATTAGTATCAGACCTATGGGGTCAAAGGAATTGCCTACAGAGTTTAGAGAGATTTTGTCGAGGCAGAGGCCCGGGGAAGGCTACTAAAAAAGTCTGTACCACTGTAGACTCCTAAGAGCACTGTTGCCTCTAAAATACATAAATGGGCTCTTCCTAGAGCTAGCACCCTGGCAAAACTAAAAGAGGGCACTAAGAACCTGATAGTCAATGTGACCAAGCTCCAGTGACACTGTGTGGAGATGTGAGAAACCTCTACAAGGATAACCATCACTGCAATACTCCACCAATCTAGGCTTTATTGCAGAGTCACAAGACAGAAGACTCTCCCTAGTATAACGCACATGAAAGACTGCTTGGAGGCCAAAAAAGAACTCTTAGACTATGAGAAATAACAACATCTGGTCTGATGAAACCAACACTGACCTGTTTGGCCAAGAGAAACAAGGCACCACTCATTACCTGTGCAATGCAGTTCCAGTGTGGTGTGTTGTGGGGTGTGTGCAGGGTGGTGAACGAATTTTAGAACAATCTGGATGAGAACAGACCATTCAGCCCAACATAGCGCACCAGTCCTATCCACGTAATTCTTCCAAAATAACATCGTCTAGTTTTGAATTTTCCTAAAGTCCTACTGTCTAAAACACTACCTCGTAACTAATTCCATGTGTCTGTGGTTCTCTGTGTGAAGACAAACTTCCTAATGTTTGTCTAGAATTTATCCTTAACAAGTTTCCAACTATGTCCCCATGTTCTTGTTGAACTCACCTTAAAGTAACAGTTTCAATCCACCGTGCTAAATCCCTTCATAATTTTAAACACTTACTTTAATTGTGTCTCCTCTTAAGACCCTTTTCCTTAAACTGAAAAGGCTCAGCTCTTTTAATCTTTCCTCATAACTAATCCACTGTAGACTTGGAGTCAGCCTAGTTGCTCTTCTGTGGACTTTTTCTAGTGCTTCTATGCCCTTTTTGCAGCCTTGAGACTAAAACTTTACACAGTACTCCAGATAAGATGTAACCAGGGTGTTATAAAGCTTAAGCATAACCTCCTTTGACTTGTAGCATTGTTTTTGAGCAGTAGGGACTGGGAGACTGCTCAGGGCTGTGGAGACTAAAGTACAGAGACATCATTAATGAAACCTTCTCCACAGCACTCTGGACATCAGACTGAGCTGAAGGCTTGCCTTTCAAAAGAACAGTGACAATAAGCACAAAGGAAAGGTAGCACAGGAGTGACTTAGGGACAACTCTATTAATATCCTTGAGTGAATCACCCAGAGCCTGGACTTGAACTCAATTAAACATCTTTGAAGAGGTCTGAAAATTCGCCAACAGTCTCCATCCAACTTGACAGAGCTTATGACGATCTGGCAAAAAGAATGGCAGAAAATCCCCAAATCCATGTGTTTGAAACTTATGGCATCTCACCTATGAAGACCTATGGCTGTCATCGCTGCTAAAGGGGCATCAACAAAGCACTGAGTAAAGGATCTGAATAGTTATGTCAATGTGATATTTCAGGTTTTCATTTTTAATAAAGTTGCAAGAGATTCCAAAATTTCGCTTTCATGTTGTTATTCTGGGGTATTGAGTGTTGCATGTAGAGGGAAATGAATTTAAATGATTTTAGCATAAAGCTGTAATATAAAACATCAAAAGTGAGGGGGTCTGAATACTTTCCGAATGCACCGTGTGTACATCACCCTACCATGGGAGGAAACTAGAGTACCCAGAGAAAACCACACAGAGACAGTGACTGAGTAGACAAATGAACCCTGGTCCCTGGAACCACTTTTTCGCCCAGTACTAAAAAAAAAAAAAGAATGCGACAGATAAAATAATAAAGGTAAATATTATGTTTTTCTCACTTATAAAGGCATGCCTTCTATATGCTGTTATGCAGCAGCAATTTTCTTTCATTGTGAGCTCTGGAACGCAGCTATGTACTCTGATAGTGTGAATCATCAGCTCATACATGTCACGTCCTTGGCTTCAGTCCAACGTCCTTCTTGGAAGAACATCCCCAGGCTAGTAAACCCCAATATCAGCATTTTGTCCTGAAATCTTAAATGATGTCATTAATAGATTATAGAAGCTACTTCTATGATAGGCAAAATCAGATGAATCCCAATTATTATCATTATGTTTATAGAAACCACAAGTCATTGGGTCATGTATGGAATTGTACCAATTGAAACTTATAGTCTGTGGCAATATTTGAAAGAGAAAATAAAACTAATAGGAAGCAAATGATCCTGTTAACTGGAAAAATGTAAAAGGAAATTGTGAAGAAACTGAAGTTGCTGTAATACAAGAGTAATCTTTATAACTCAATGTGAATTTTGACCAGATTAATGAAAGAAAGAATTCCTTGCTCTCATCTTAAAGAATTTGATTAGGCCACAGTCACAGGCCACTCTCTGAGTTTTACTAAACAAAATACGAAGTGTGAAGTTTGCACTTTCTCTGCATGTGTGTGGGGTTTTCTCCATTACTTATGTTTCCTCAGAGTCTTACACAATACAGTATGTTGTTTGGTGATTATACTGTTAATTGTCAATTCTCAATTGTCAGCAGCCATACCTTCTGTGGTTCAAAACAGGTCATCCACCTGAAACTAAGTACTTGGATGGGAGGCCATCTAGGAAAAGCTAGTGTTGCTCTTGAAAGAGATGTTGATGAGGCCAGTAAGGGGGGTCTGTGTGTGGATCCAAATGCCCCAGTGCAGTGACGTAAACACTGTGCTGTAAAAATCCTTCATATGAGACATAAAACCGAGGTCCTGACTCTCTGTGGTCATTAAAGATCCCTAGGCTTCTTTCAAAAAGAGTAGGGTTTATCCAGATGTCCTGGCTAAATTGCCCATCGTGGCCTCATTCATTCTTGCCCCCTAATCATCCCCTGTCTCTCACCCTTTGACCACCTAATACCTGATATCTAGTGAGCGTACTGACATTAGAATGGCTGCATTTGCACCATCCAGGTGGTTGGTACACATTGGTGGTGGTTAACGTTGTTCCCCTCTGTCTATGAAAAGCATTTTGAGTAGAGAGAAAAGCACTTAAGTAGAAAAGTAACTAACTAGCTAATTTATTAAATACCTCTATGTGAGTGTATGCTTGAGTGGGCTATACTAGGGACTGGTGCTATGGTACTGCCCCAGCAGTAGTAAATGCAAGTCACAGACTAGACCTGAAACTCTATTGAAGTTATATTTTGAGTAGTCATTTATTTATTTATTCATGTACATATTCATTCATTAGCTTTCAAGCCTGCCACGTTAAAGGGTCAGAGGGACCGAGAGCTACAGTCCTACCTACAGTCCATCCATTTCATGAACAGGGTTATGGGAAGGCAAATCTAATCCCAATAACATCGGCAGGAGCCATTCATGAATTAGCTGCTAGACCATCACAAGTTAAACAAATACACACACTCATGTCCACCCTTACTTGGGTTTGGGAAGAAAATAGGTCCTTACTAGTGATAAAAAGTATAAACAGGGATTTACATAGATTGTAATAATAAATTAATAAATTGAAGCAGTCATAACACAAGAGCAACATATAAATGTGCAAATATAAAGTACAATAATCAAACTACAAATTAATTAAACAAATGTGATGGGAATAAAAAGAAAAATAATAATGCAAAAATACAGAAAAACCTAAAAAATAATAAAAAAAATGCACACATTAACATGATGAAAGCAACAAAGAAGCGGTACAGTGCATGATAAAATGATTGAATCATTGAATTAGTTAAAGCAAATACTGTACGGTGCCCTCCATAATGTTTGGACAAAGGCATAACTTTCTTTGATTTAACCCTCTGCTCCACAGTTTAAAATTACAAATCAAACAATTCTGATGTGATTAAGGTGCACATTGCAGACTTTTCACATTGCGGGGTATTTTCACAAATATTGGTCATAGCCTGTTGAAATGACATCACTTTTTCTACATGGTCCCCCCATTTCAGGGCACCATAATGTTTGGAACAATGACAACACAGGTGTTTCTGTTTACTCAGGTGTGTTTCATTGTTTCATTAGTACATGAATAAGACACCTAGGCTTACTTCTACCCTTTTGAGTCTGCGGCTCCCATTGTGCCAACGAAAGTTAAAGAAGCAATTATAAGAACTGATCATCTAAATTCTGAGGTGTACAGAAACATCTCTTCTGCTCAAGTTTCAGTAAATGCCTTCAAACTCATTGGACGGCGCTTCATCCTACAGCAAAATAATGATTCCATACTTGCTGCTTACTGTAGGTAACACAGACATTTTTCAAACCTAAACAACTGAAAATTCTTGAAAGGCCAAGCCAATTACTTGGTTTAAATCAAACTGAGCAGGCCTTCCATATGCTGAAGAGGAAACGTAAGGGGACAAATCTATGAAACAAGCAGGAGCTGAAGATGGCTGCTTTAGTGGCTTGGCAGAGCATCACCAGAGAAGATCCTCAGCACTTGGTGATGTCTATGAATCACAGATTTCAAGCAGTCATTACATGCAAGGAATATGCAACAAAGTACTAAACATGACTGCTTTATTGGACCTGCTATTGCTGTGCCCCAAATGTTATAGTGCCCTGAAATGGGTAGCCGTATATAAAAAGTGTTGTCATTTCTACATGTAATGATCACAATGTCACACCTGAATTGTTTGATTTGTAATTTCAAATTGTGGAGCAGATGGGTAAATCTAAGAAAAAAATGTCTTTGTGTCAAACATTATGGAGAGCACTGTATATAAAAATTGATCTAAATGTATTGTTCTTGTTTTATGGCTTTACCATCTTCTTCAATATATTACATTATTACTACTATATATGTAAATGCTTGCTTATACCTAATATCATTGGTAATGACCAGTCTTCATTATAAGCACACTTTTTAACTTCTTTGATGCCATAGTTTGAGAAGAAACAAGTACAGCACAATACTTTACTACACTACATCAAGTCACTACCTGTAAAGCATATATTAAGTTCAAATCCATGATGCCTTCCTACAGAGTAGTCAACAAGTCAGCACCTATATATTTGGAGACACTGGTGAGGTAATGTTCTTCTTAACTACTCTGATCTGCTGACTAATAGCAACTGCTGATGCCACCTCTTCTGGTGTGTTACTCCTGGCTGGTGGAATGAACTGAGCACCTCCATTGGAAATTCTGACTCCCTCAATGTGTTTAAGAAGGTTTTGAAGACTCTCTTGTTTGGTGTCTAACTGATATAGGTTTTGAAACCTAGGAATTATAACTCGCTTGTATTTTGTTTTAAGCTCTTCACTTATAGATGATCAATTCTGTAACCTTGTACTATAACACATGTTCCCAAACAGTCCCCTAGAATGATGCTTACTCAATTACGTTGACCTCCTTTATAATTCAATTTGGCTAAAAACATCTGCTAAGCAAATAAATGGGAATGTACATAAATGTTTAAAGAAAAAATTGTAAGTTTGGACTCTGAGGTTTTGAGGCAGCAGTACAAACCACAGGGTCACTGTGCTTCCTAGTTATTATCTTTTTTAAACAATTTAACAGTTGTGTCATTTTTACCACAGACACAGTTGAATTTTGTGAATAGGGCAGATCACACAAACTCTTGGTATGAATGATGGCAGTGTGAGGTTTTGCTATCACTGTGACCCGGTACACTTCAGCTTCAACCCTCCAGCTCATCAATTACAAATCCTTTACAATTTTTCAAGTCAGTCTCTTTGCTTTTGGCATTTCTAATCTAAGCCTGCTGAACCAGGTGCCAGTTACTGCCAATTGTGTGTTTGTGGTGTGGTTACTTGTAATAGACTTTGAACTGCTGAAAGGCAAAAGATAAGTGGGTTACATCTCAAAGCAGGCTTAAAATTGACTTTTGCTGTGCAATTCACACAACACAGCTACCAATGTTTTGAGCTTATGAGACTGTGATTTAATGGAAATTAAATTTGTTCTGAGAATGGCGATAATAGTACCAATGTTTTAGTGCCCAAGCAATACTATGCAGCATGCATGCAACCAGAACAATTAATGCAGAATATCAATTATCCAGCATCACTTCAAAATAGGTGCTAAATGTGGGCATCTGTGACTTAGTTACTGGTAAATTACAGGATCTTACAAAATGCTTTATTTAGTCTTAATAAAATTTATAAAGGCCCCAATGACAACACTTGATGACTGGAGCTACTTATTGTGCATCAAAAGCGTTATCAATTATCAGTTCTACAAGTCTGACTATCTTACCTCAATTAAAATAACAGAAAGTGACAGGTGGGAATATTTAATAGGCTGACAGTCGTCGGAAAGCACTTGGACAATGTTCAGTTGTTTTCTTTAATCTGTTAGACAGAAACTTGTTCAGTTATGCCTTCCATTGTATTAAATTGTGTTGCATTCTCCTTTTTGTCAGCTGCTCCTTTTACCGAAACTCCTTCACCAAGAAATAAGGCAATGCATTATTAGCAATGCATAGGGAACTGTTATGTTTGTGAGGCTTGTTAAAACCCAGCTCTAATGCAAAATGAGCAAATTACTAATGAGTCTCATTAGTCTTTGTCTAGCACCACTAAACAAGGCCACTGCACTTCGACTGCAATCCATGACTCCATGCATATTAGTGACCCTTAGTAGGTGGGTATCAATGTGACATTCAGATTCAGGCTGCAGAAGACATAATAACATATTTAATATCACATAATAAAAGATACCTCCTTATTGTTAATTGCATATTCCTTAAAATATAAATGCAGTACATTCAAAAAGTATTCAGACCTATTCATTTTTTTCCCATTTTGTTATGTTGTAGCCTTATGCTAAAATTGTTTAAATTCTTTTTTTCCATTATCAGGGAACACTCAGTAGCCCAGAATAACAAAGTGAAAACATGATTTTAGGAATTTCTGCAAATCTGTTAAAAATAAAAAGGTGAAATATCTAATCAACAAAAATATTAGAACCTTTGCTATGACGCTTGAAATTTCTGTCAGGTGCATCCCATTCTGTTGATCTTCATTGAGATGTTTCTACACCTTCTTTGGGGTCCACCTGTGGTTAATTCAACTGAGTTAACATGATTACGAAAGACACAAACCTGTTTACAGAAGGTCCCATGGTTGACAATGCATTTCAATGTGCTGAAGGAATTGCCTGCAGAGCTTAGAGACAGGGTTCTAGCCAAGGCTACAAAAAATAACTGCAGCATTGAAGGTTCTCAAGATCACAATGGCTTTCATAATTCTTAAATGGAAGATGTTTGAAACAAAAACTCCTCTTCTTAGAGCTAGCCACATGATCAAACTGACCAATCTGGAGGGAAGGACCATGGTAAGAGAGATGACCAAGAATTCCATAGTCCCTAAAGCTAACTTCCAGAGAACCAGAGTGGAGATGAGAAAAACGTTCAGATGGACAACCATCACTGCAACACTCCACTGATCTAGGCTTTATGACAGTGTGGCTGGGAAGAAGCCTATCCACAAAAAAAGACACATGGAAGTCCATGAAAGTCTTGGTAAAAAGACACCTAGAGGACTCTCAGAATGTGAGGAATATTAGAAAATTGTTTTGATGAGTGCAAGCTATTCAGCTCAGTTCACCAATCATTTCCAGCTAATTCCTCCAAAACAACATCAATTCAAGTTTTGATGGTCCCTAAAATCCTACAGTCTACCATACTACTTGATAATTCATACCATGTGTCAATGTTTTCTTTGTGAAAAAAAACCTTCCTTGTGTATTTGTTAAATTTACCCTTAACAAGCTTCTAACTGTGCCCCTCTGCTCTTGTTGAACTCATTTTAAAGTAACAGTCTTGATCCACTGTACTTCTTCTTCTGCTTTTCGGCTGCTCCTATTAGGGGTTGCAACAGTGGATCATCTTTTTCCATCTCTTCCTGTCCTCTATGTCTTGCTCTGTTACACCCATAATTCCTTCAATAATTTTAAAAAAATAAATCATTTCACCTCTTACTTTTTGTTTGCTTATGCTAAAAAGAGTCAACTCTTTACATCCTTCCTCCTAACTCATTCTCTGCAGTCATGGAATCAACCTAGTCACGCTCTTCTGGACATTTTCTAGCAATGCCATGTCTTTTTTACAACAAAACTGCACACCATAGTCCAAGTGTGGCCTCACCAGTGCATTATAAAACTTGAGCATGAACTCTTTTGACTTTTATTCTGTACATCTTGCTATGTTCTGTTAAGATTCTCAGGTGGGATGAAACCATGATTAGCTTTCTGGCTGTAGGAAACCAAGTACTGATCATCAACTGTGCAATACTACTTTCAACGGTTAAACACAGTGGTGGTAGCATCATTTTTTTTCCAACAGCAGGGACTCAAAGACTAGTCAGAGTCAAGGGAAGGCTGGACAGAGCAAGGAATAGAGAAATCCTTAAATAAAACCTACTCCAGAGTGCTCTGGGCCAAAGGTTACCCTTTCCACAGAACAATGACCCTAAGAAGAATGCAAAGACAACAGAGGAATGGCTTAAGGACAACCCTGGGAATTTCCTTGAGTGGCCCAGACAGAGCCTAACCTTAAACCTAACTGATTAACTGGAGAAACCTAAAAACAGCTGTTCACCAAACTGATGGAGCTTGAGAGGATCTGTAGAGAAGAATAGCAGAAAAGCCTCAAATCCAGGTGTGCAAAGCTTGCCATGTCACACTAGTGAGATTTCGGGCTTTAATCTCTGCCAAAGGTGCTTCAACTAAGTACTGAGTAAAGGGTCAGTGTGATATTTCAGTTTATTTTTTTAATCCATTTGCAAAAATGACTAAAATCCTATTTTCGCTTTTTCATTCTTTGATGTTGAATGTTGCTTGGTGAAGGAAAAAAATGGATTTAAACATAAGGCTGTAACATATCAAATGTGAAAAAGTGATGGGAGTTGAATACTTTCTGAATGCATTGTATACATTCATTCAAATACATCCATTTATTCTGTAATCCAGTTAAAGGTTCCTGGCAGCCAATATATATGATATATATATATATATATATATATATATATATATATATATATATATATTCTGGCATCATCAGGGAAAAGAGGAAACTGTCCATCACCATATATTTAAAATAACATTCTCAAACCCACTTAATCCAATTTATGCTCACAGTGCCTAGTCAATTAGCAGAAGCACTGGGCCGCCAGTCCATCACAGTGCTTACACAAACAAAGACAGAGCACCAATTTAGAATTCACTGTTAGCCTAACCTGAATGTCTGCATCTGGAAGCCTAAAAAATCCAGTAAGAATCCCTCACATGTCATGCAGAGAACATACGCGCCGTGAGCAACGGGGCACAGGACTGGAACCCAGCATGTTAGATGTTTAAGGAAGAAGTGCCAGCCATAGTGCTAATCTTGCACTAAAGGATCATTACTCTTTTAAAGCTTGTGATAATGCTTATGTATGGGGGGTTGTGACTAAAGTGTTAAAATGTGTCAAGAAATCATGAAATGAAATCATTCAGTTTTCTTTTTTTTAATGTATGCTTATTCACACAGCTTAGAATGTGCAAAAGCCTCCCAGTTATCATCTTCAGATGCACTGTATGAACAGCATCACAAGATTAAGTCTTACTAGAGGGTTGCTAGAAAATCGCATAGGCTTTTAAAATATTAAAATTATTTCCCCGAAGAGCTCCTGTTGCTGGAGTCTGAGACACACCATTCTGGTTAGCGAAGTTAGCAAATCTTTTGTAGTGGGCTGTACAGAAAATGGTAATGGGATAAGCCTGTTGCACATGCTTCTTTCCTGCCCTTTAACAATTATTTGGAATCTGGTAAAATGATGGTTCACCGGGTCACTACATAGTGCAGCATCTGCAGTATACATCTTTCTGTAGCAGACACAGCGGCACACAGCCAGCTCTGGAACTTGAAATTCAGGGACAGTGCTTCAGGGCACAAGATTAACAGTGGAGGAATACTGACACAAACAGAAAAGCTTGAAGGGGCCTACTCCATAATTTACTGCTGCTGTACAAGAGTTCATAAATGTTTCAGGTGAACCTTGCAATTCAGGATCCTTTCAGATGAGTGGTATTTACTTTTATTTTCATAGCAACTTACTATGCCCTGGATACAGCATACAAAAAAATGGATTTTCATGGCAGCACTGACCTGATGTTCAGCTGTCTAATACTGTCAATATATTTCTTCTAATATACAATACTTTATATGGCTTGTACCTGATTTATGTAACAAATCTCATCAAAGTATGCATCACAGGCATTACAAGATGTTGGTTTTCTTAAGGTTCCAAGGATAAACCTAACTAACATGGAATGCGTCATGGCCTATTAACCTCCTTAACGTTAACCTTGAATGTCTCTTAGAATTTATCTGTTATAATCAGATGTCGACCATTAAATCCAAAAAACTCTCAGGGCACTATTCTCCTTCCATCTGAAGCATAAAATAGCAAGTTGTGAATATTTCAATGCTTATTGCCACTTCAAGGTAATTCATCAATATTCATAAGAGGAGCAAAGCCTTCAACCAAAACACACTGTCATGTGAATGAGAAGCTGTAAAGTCAGTTTTAGAACAAACTGAAACTGAGCCATTAGTTGAATCAAGTGAGAATGAAGACAATTTGAATTGGTCATCAGACATTGACACAGATAGTGAAACTGATGCAAATGGTGCTGTACGACCAAGCTGCCATGATTTGCCTTGTGAATTTGATTACCTGAAGGTTTACCATGGTTCAAGTAGGTGCATGGAAAAAAAAAGGAAAAGTCATTGTGATCAAGTAGATGGACAAGAAAGATGTTAGCTCCTCTAAGCACTATTCATAATGCAGTAACTGTCCTTCATGTCAGGGAATATGTGGAAGTCACTAAGCCTTGCACTGTGGTAGCCTACAATAACACAATGAGCACATTGATAGTGTGGATCAGGAACTGACATTCTGCCTTCTCATGAGCAAGCAACACAAAAAATATAAGTACGCAAAGAAACCCACATCTACTGTCTTGATTGCGGCATTGGGCTGTGTGTTGGTGACTGTTTCAATAAATATTACGCAAAGAATGCGTGTTAAATCTGCAAAAGGGCAGAGCAGGCTCTGTTTCATTAGGAGACTGAGTTCCTTTAATGTGGGACGTGACATCCTTCACATCTTCTATAACTTTGTGATGGCTACTGTGATTTTCTACACTGTTGTGTGCTGGGAAGGTAAGATCACTTTAAGAGAGGCCCACCAAATCAACAAGCTAATTGAAAGGGTAGGCTCGGTTATAGGACACACTGTGGACCCCCTGGAGGTCGTATCCAAGGTAGAGGATTAAAACAAAACTGAATGCCATTATGAACAATGCTACACATCCTCTCTCTGATACACTAACACTGAGGACTTTCAACCAACGAATTATACAGCAGAAGTGTGTCAAGAAACGCTAAGGGGGCTCCTTTATACCAACAGCAATACATCTGCCTCATTCTGAGTGGGACATCCAAGTCAGAAGACTTCTTTCTTTTGAATTTTTGTTGCTTTATAGTCACTACTCTTTAATTTAATATTGTTTATTTGTATCAGTATGCTGCTGCTGGAGCATGTGAATTTCCCCTTGGGATTAATAAAGTATCTATCTATCTATCTATCTTGTGGTGTGTGTTCATTCCAAAGTGTGTGTATATTTATTTTATTTATTTACTTACTTATATAATTATGTATGTATGTTTAATTATTTAAAGAGCTTCTGTAAAAAAAGCCAAATTTCCCCTATCTATCTATCATCTATCTATCTATCTATCTATATTTAACGTTTTGGTATTTACATGTTTCTGTTGCACATAATACCATTTTTCTTGTTGAAAAATGTAATGTTTTTGACCATTTTTTGGGGGCTAAGGTACTAAGTAAGCCAAGCCTCACACAAGTGACACACAGAACCATTTCTTAAGAAAAAAAAAACACACACACAAACACTTTATTTTATTTTTCTACATTATTCACAGAAATATTGAAGCAATTACACAAAATGGAGTAAAGGTGGGATGAGAACAACAATTAACTTAATCCAGGCCTTCAAGGACATTATTACTGCCAAAGGGGCTTCTACAATGTACTGAATTAAGGGGCTCAATACATTGTAAATGCCACTTGGGCTAGATGGGTATCCCAACCAGAATAGGGAATGGTTCCTTACTCAGACAGGAGGTTCCTAGCAGGCAGACAAGCATCCTGGCCAGGGGAGAGAAATGTACCAGACCCAGAACAGATGGCCAAAGTGTTGCTAGGGACTTTTTACTTTCCCAGGATGCTAGATGGCAGCAGCCCCAGATATCGGTACCCAGCAAGGAATCAGTAGCATATGCTGGGAGATATAGTCTAGCAGAACAGCTCTGCTGGGGTCCATGGATACAATAAGAGGGTGCTGCAGGGGGATGTGCTCCCTGTTATGTTGGACTTCCATATGACCTGGAAGAACTTCCAACGGGCAGGACGTCTCACGCCTGGACAAACTGGTGAGGAAGGCAGACTCTATTGTAGGCACGGAGCTTGACAGGTTGACATCCGTGGCAGAGCGACGGGTGCTGAGCAGGCTCCTGTCAATCATGGAGAATCCATTGCATCCACTGAACAGTATCATCTCCAGGCAGAGGAGCAGCTTCAGCAACAGACTGCTGTCTGCAGACTGAAGAGATCGTTCCTCCCCCACACTATGCGACTTTTCAACTCCACCCGGGGGGGGTAAACGTTAACATTATTCAAAGTTATTGTCTGTTTTTACCTGCATTTTTATTACTCTTAAATTTAATATTGTTTTTTGTAACAGTATGCTGCTGCTGGATTATGTGAATTTCCTCTTGGGATTAATAAAGTATCTATCTATCTATCTGTTGTCACACATGTGCGATTAGGAGGCAGCCAAAGAGCCTAAAGGTCAGTGAAATATCGTGAGATAGCGGGTCATCATGTAGTACTTACCTGGACTTCTTTTCATCAACAGAAATCCTGAAGAGAAATAATCCCACAACTTCTGATTTCCAAAATGGCCGCCATGACGTCACTTCCGGCTCCCACAAATCACCTCACTTCCGGCCCATCATGATGACGTTGTTTCCGGCTCCTGCTGCAACGTCACTTCCTGCTAACCATTTCCTGTCATATGATTCATTCTTGCTATAAAACCGCCATTTTGTTCCAAGTAAAACATTCATTGTACTTCCAAAGACTCTGAATCCCTTTTTTTCATCATTGTCTGTACGACAATATATGGTGATGGTCCCCAAAACTTTGTTTTTGTTCGTGTGAAGAATTATTTACTCGAAAGAAATACCACACTGTCTAAATATTATAGTGAAAATAAACGTGTATGTGGTGAAACATCATGTCTTCCTGTCTCTGTCCGCTAATAGCTAAACCAATACAATACTTTGGCACACACCACTAATCAAATTAATAAAATAACAATTACAAACAGGACAGCAGGTTTAAACATAAAATAATCAGATTTTAATAAATAACACCATTGGCAATCCATCTAATCTCAACCCTCCGTACCTCACTCTGGCAAGAATAAGTCCTCTCTGTTCTCTCTCTGTCCTCCCAAATCCAAAAATATTTAATTTATATCAAAATGCTAATCACAAACCCAGGGCAACTGATTAAAGTTTTACCATTATGAAATTGGTTACCCGTGTCATTTAGAATTGACTATTACTGGCGTATAAAGTCTTAAATAATCTGGAATGCCTGTCCTACACTCCAAGGTGTAACCTTAGATCTTCTTCTGTAGGTCTGCTTATAATTCCAAAAGCCAAACAAAAGAAATGGAGAGTTAGGCACCTAAAAGCTGGAATAGTTTACCAATAGAAATTCGCTAGGCTAATATTTTGGTACATTTTAATAAATGCTAAAAACCCATTATTTTAGTCTGTCTTTTTCGTAGCTACATTTTAGTTGTGCTCCCAATAAACTATATGAGCATAGAATCATCATATTCTTCAGGGATCTGCAATCTTTACTAATATCTATTTTTCTTTGTTGTCTTTTCCAGTTCTTCTGCAGTGGTGATTTGCACCACCACCACCACCTGATTGAGTCGCTAGGCAGCCACCTGTGATGCTGAAATGAAGGTGGATGGCCCAGATGTCCACAAGACCGACTTCGTCAACTCCTGTCACATGAAGCCTGGAAACAAAGAGGAATACGTTAAGAACATTTACTATATGTACGGTAGAATGTCCAGTGAGCAAGGTGGTCTTTTGGCCTCGGAACCTCTGTAGATTTTGTATTATTTTGTATTCTCTTCAGCCTAACTGGAGGGTTTTTTGTTTTATTTTGTTTTGTTTTTTTTCTGTCCTCCTGTCCATCTGACCTTATCACCAGATTTTTCTTTAGTGACTTCATGACATCATAACATTGTATATAAGAATGCTACTCTTCTGCTTGATATTTATCTGATTTTTAAGATCGTATAGATTTAGTTGTTACTTATCTTTTAATATTATTGCCTAATCTTATTTGTTTTTCTTTTCTTGTAACTTTCTCTTTGACGTCTTGTAAAGCTCTTTGAGCTACATTGTTTGTATGAAAATGTGCTATAGAAATAAATGATGTTGTTGTTGTTATTAAAGGAAATGGTACAAATTAGTTTGTGAAGTAGTAAATGGAGAGTATGCAGTTACAGGAGGTCAGACCAAAGCTGCGCAGTGATCTCTCTTGGGTATAGGATGTCCCATTAATGCATTAAAATCAAGGCTGAATACCCCTGACTTTAGTCTAACACACCCTAACCAGAGTCACTGATTAGATGTTCATACTACAGTATACCTCTGTTTGTTGATTATTTGTGCAAAAATTCTGTTGTGGCAATCAGTATGCACTGTTATTGACTCTCAACTATTGTGTTTTAATTGTTGATGTATATAGTGTCTATTAAAAAGTATTGACCACCCTTTGTGTTTTCACATTTAATTATTATACAACAGTAAATCACAGTGGATTCGATTTAGCATTTTGATATTGCTCAACAGAAAAAGTCTTCTTAATGTCAAAGCAAAAACAGATTTCTCAAAGTAACCTAAATTAATTACAAATAAAAAACACTAAATACTTCTTCGCATAAGTATTCAGACCCTGTAATATGACACACCTAAATCGACACTGTTGCAACTGGTTTCAAAATTCACATAGTTGCTCTGTGAATATCACCTGTCTGAAGTCAAAGGGTTTCAGTCTCTGTATATGTAAATTCCAACTTCTGTCTGTCTGTATGTCTGTCCGCTTTCACGAGAGAACTACTTAATGGATTTAGTTCAGGTTTTTTTCTATAATTTGCTTGAACATTCCGGTTCATTTTGCGACCTCTCTCATCACGCTAAGCATCATAGTTCACTTGCGGTAGCGATTTATTTGTGTGAATACAAGAGAGGCGCAGCGGGCTGAGGGGAGGGCAGGTGCGGGGATGGCGGGGACCTCGTCACTCATGTGCCAGCCTCAGGGTGTATCTTACATCTGCTTAGCTAGCGAACGAGAGAACTACTGAACGGATTTAGATCTGTTTTTTTTTCTAGAATTTGCTTGAATATTCCAGTTGATTTTGCGACTTCTCTCATTGTGCTAAGAATCATAGTTTGCTTGCAAAAGCAATATCTTCGCGCTAATCCGAGCCGGAGGCTACAGGCGCAGGGGAGGGAGAAGCGTGACGTCAGGAGTGGGGATCCGGGCAGGGCCGTCCTCACTGTCCTTTTTCACTAATATGTGGGAGGAGCCGCCAGGCACAGCTAGTTAAGTATATGTTAAAGTATACATACACTTTATCTGGAAAGTCCAGCTTGTGAGTAGTCCATATTGTAGCCTAACCTACACAATGAAGACAAAATGAAAACTCTAAGCAAGTCTCTGAAGGGATGATGAAAAAGCAAATGTCAGGGGTTGAAGACAAGGAAAATTCCAAGTCATTCAATAATTATTGCAGTCCAGTTAAATTAATGATTAAGAAATGGAAAGAGCATGGTACCATTTTAAATGTGCCTAAAGCAAGCCATCCACAGTGATTGCGCAAGGACAAGACTAGTGAGGGAGGCCACCAAGAAGGAGTGACAAGCAACAGTGACTCAGATTAGAGAAACCAGACAAACAACAGCTGCTGCCTGAATGTTTCAATTGTATGGGAAAAAGGCAAAAAGAAAGAAAAAAAATGCACATGACATTCTGGTTAGAGTTTGTCAGAAGGCACATAGGAGACGCTGAAGTTAGCTGGAAAAAGATTTTAATGTTTTGATGAGAGCAAAATTTAATTGTTTGGCCATCGTACTAAACACCTTGTTTGGTGCAAATCAACAGTGCAGATTTTCAATAACATAACCACCGTGAGGCAGCATTATGCTCCTGGCACCAAAAAAAAATAACATTTTAAACATTGGGTGTTCTGGTAGTTTCTCAGTGCTAGTATACTGCACAATACTACACTGCACATTATCAAAAACTCAACATCCCCACCACAAAGCATGGTAGTGGCATCATGCTGTGCAGATGTTTCTCTACAAAAGACTCCAAAAAGTTTGCGAGGGTAAAATAAATACAACAAAATACAGGCAAATCTTAAAGGAAACCCAAATACAGTCTGTGCCTTTGGAGAAGATTTGTTTTCCAGCAAGACAACAACTGCTAGCACTAGGCCAAAGCTACACAGAAATACCTTAAAAACAACAATATTAATGTCCTACAGTGGCCGAGTCAGAGTCCAGGGGCCTCATGCATAACACCATCTATAGAATTCACACTAAAACATGGCGTAAGGACAAAAGCGGAAATGTGCACAAAAAAAATCCAGATGAACATTCTTTCGCTACATAAATCCCGGCCTGAGTGAAAAGTAACGCACGTGCACATGCCAGCCGTCCCACCCCGTCTCCTCCCAGAATTACGCCTCTTTGATTATGCAAATCAATATAAATAGCCCTTAAGTTCAGCCTTCTGTGAAAAGACAATGGCAAAAGCACAGGGAAAATAGAAGAATTTCAGCGAATACCAAGTTCAGGCAACGAAAAACATATTATTTGTTGGTTTAAACAGTGCTATAAACAACAAAAGGAAGTTGATCAAGTCCACGAAGTTGCACAGTGCTCAAAATAAAAAAGAAGTTGTCAGATATTAAAGTCGCCGTGAAAAGGCAAGTCGTAGCCCACCGTCTGAGAGTCATATGAAAGCTTATTAGGGTACAGAGAACAAAAAGGCACACAGTAGGAAAAAAGCACGAAATGTCAACTTTAATCTCGAAATTTCCACTTTAATCACGTAGTTTATTTTGTCATTAAAGTAGAACGTCATAAACTTCATCTTAAAATTGTTTAATTTTCTAGTTTCTCAAATCCCATTGTAACTAAAGTAGCATGTTAAATGCTTTGTTTTGTATTTGATTTTCTATGTGCTCTATGTGTGTGAATCACTACCTGCTTGAATGGGCTTTCACTTCCTCCAACAGGACACAGAATCCATTACATTCATGATATTACAGCTCGCTGAACAATTTAAATGCTAAGACGTATACTTGACATCATTTTCATGATGATAGGAATTAAAATATGTATTAAACATGGGAACACAGTGATTCAGTGATTGTGACGAACTGGCGCCCCATCCAGAGAGTGTTCCAGCCTCCTGAAAGAAGCTTACTGATGAAATAATTTATTGCAGCAGTACTGTCTCTTTCAAATGTACTAACCCCCAATTCCTTTCCTTACTTTTCTTTCTCCAAGTAACAAATTGCCACACAATCAGCTCTGTAATAGATGTAAAGCCATCTGTAAGCTGAGAATGCTGATTCTTCAAAACTTTTAAGGAACACTGAAATATCTTTGTAGTACATGTTTAATTATTTTATCTATCTATCCATCTAGGGTCACGCCAGTCTCAGCAAGAATACAGTGTGAGGCAGGAGCAATCCCTGAACTTGGCGCTAGCTCGTCGTTAACACTGTCCACCGTGTCCTCACATGTTTAATGTAATAAACATACTTTGCTGCATTTCATCTTAAAAATGATATCAAGAGCTCCAAGAAGATAGCGCTTGGAAATCTAAATCAACTTAGAAGCCAGTCATCATCATATGTAAATATGCGCTTTATAAAGTGCCTCAAGTTGTGCAATATTATAACTGTATCGCAAGTTTACAGTGAGGTAATTGTACTTATAAGTACAAACAGTTCTACCAGGAGCACGTGATGGACTGATTGAGTGCGTTTATAGTTCTTGGGATGAAACTGTTTCTGAACCGCAAGGTCCCTATAGGAAAGGCTCTGAAGCATTTGCTGTATGGAAGAGTGTTCAAATAGGCTGTGTGCATAGCAGAGGCAGCATGTACTTGATGCTGTATACTGATAATTCTCTTTCCAATCTGCTGCTGTAGAGGTGTGATTCCACACTCAGATACAGTGGGATAAATGCTCCGAGTGGTGCAGTGAGAGTAACAACACTAAAGCAGCTATGGTATTTGGAATAGTTTGACCATTCCATGGACCATTATATTGTTACAGGTTAATTACAATCAGATATGTTAAACTAATAAACATTATGCGGTTAATTTCAGTGTATTTGATAAAGCCACGTCAGGGATGTGATTCTAAAAAAGAAACGGAAACCACACTAGAACAATACCACTGCTTTGATGCTGGGTGCCGCCAGTTTGTAAAACTGAGCGGAGAACTTGTGTACATCAGGGATTGAGCTGGCGTGAAAATGTGTGTGGCTTTACGCCAATTTTAGTTTTTATACATCACAATATGAGCGTGGAAACAGGCGCACACAACATTTTTGTGCGTACGCACCGTTTATACATGAGGCCTCAGATCTCAATCCAATAAAAAAATTGGATGGGTGGACTTTTAAAAGGCCTTTCACTCATGGTCCTCATGACATCAGACAGAGCTTGAGCAATTTTGTAAAAAAATATGAGGAGAAACTGTAGTGTCCAGATGTTCTGGGCTGATAGAGGGAGACCTGTCCACGTAGACTCATGAATGTCATGGCTGCCAAAGTGCATCTGCTAAATACTGACTTGAAGAGGATGAATACTTACTCAGTCAAATAGTTTGTGTTTTATATGTGTAATTCATTTAAATCATTTTGCAGACATATGTTTGGCTTTGACATTAAAGAGTATTTTTCTGTTGATCAGGGTCTAAAAAAGTCAAATTAAATCCACTGTGATTCAATGTTGTATAATAATAAAATGTAAAAACTTCCAAGGGGTAAATATACTGTATTTATTGGTACATTCAGCACTTGATCCAATTGCTAAATTTTCAAGCTACTATTCAACCCATGGGATGTGACACTTTGGGGCCTTGAAATCAATGACAGTAATGTTAACTCTAATTCTCTCTCTGGCCCTTGTGATATCATTGAATGTCCAGGAGGAGGTTTATGGCCAGTTGTCCTAGGTCATCAGAACTGTGACTTTGTAAATTATAACTAACTATGGGGTCTCACAGGGCTCACAGAGGTTTAATTTCACAGAAATGCTTTTGTTCCTTTCTGCTTTATCTCAGTTTGCAATATAAAGAAGCTTTGCATTGTCATGATATGCTTATGTTAATCAGTGAAATTGCTCTGTGTTCCTGTGTGTTTAATATAAATTGACTGTTTATGTATGTAAATGTTGTATGGCTTGTGAATTACTGTTAATTTACTGAGGCTGTTCTCAGGCATTATGCAAAGATAAATTTAATTGAACTGAAAATAAAACATGGACACTGTTGTTATAAATATTTTGTTAGTTGATTAAAATGATTGAAAAGCATTACAGTATATTAGGTAGAACTGAGCAAACTTAAATGTTATTTCATGAACATAGGATGCCTAGGTTTGATATATTTCACTTGCCTTGTCTGAAATCTGTGTAGGACAATTTTTTGTCCTTGCTTTCTTGGCTACCTACTGTAACACTAACTTATATTCTAAAATTTACCTATGCCAATAAAATTTGTAATTTCATGAAAATAAAATGCCTATAAACACTTCATACTCACATTTCTGTATAAGTGCCATACCATTTGAAACTTACATAATCAAGTCCCGAATCAGAAGGAGCCTCAGCCTAACTTTACAGCATTTGGCATAATGCAGCAACTAACCCTTAACTTTGTGCCAACCCACTGCAGGGTGCACACCCTGAAAGGGGCACTTTGAATCACCAATGCACCTAATATAGATGTTTCTGGAATGTGTAAGTAAAACCAGAGTACTCAGAGAAAACTCACAAAGACATCATGTATAACAACGTGCGCAGAAGTCACACTATAACATAGCGTACGGACAAAAGCGGAAATGTGCTTACGCACAAAAAAATCCAGATTCATAAATCTGTGCGTTCGCCCACTTCCAGGTTCTTCCGCTACATAAATCCCGCTCAGCGTGAAAAGTAACACACATGCACCCACCTGCTGCCCCACCCCAACTCCTCCCAGAATTACGCCTCTTTGAATATGCAAATCAATATAAATAGCCCTTAAGCTTAGCCTTCTGTGAAAAGTCAATGGTCAAGCATGGGAAGTAAATCATAAACTTCATCTTAAAATTGTTTACCAACTGTAATTGTTGTAACTAAAGTAGCACTTTAAATGCTTTGTTTTGTATTTGATCTTCTATGTGCTATGTGCTATGCTTCCGGGCTTTCTCTTTCTCCGACAGGACACAGAATCCATTACAATCGTGATATTACAGCTCTCTGAATAACTAAAATACTGAGATGTATACGTGATATCATTTTCATGATGATAGGAGAATGTTATTAAACATGGGAACACGGTGGCGCAGTGATTGTTCATGTCTCACGCAAGATGCTTGCTGCGCCATGCACGACCTTCGATGAAATACTTTATTGTAGAAGTACTGTCTCTTTCAAACATACTAACCTCAAATTCCTGTCCTTACTTTTCTTTCTCCAAATACACAATCGCCATACAATCAGCTCTGTAATAGACGTTGTGAACGCTGGCCCCGGCACAGACAGACGGACGACATTTTTGCACCCAACACACTGTTTATTCACACTATATACACTATTTACAAATGTCCAATTCACGCGCACTCACGAACCCCAGTGCCTTCAGCACCGATTTCCCCAATGTCCAGGGCCCACAGTCTCTGTGCCTTCCTGGACGCCTCCCGTCCTCTCTCTCCAGTTCAGTCTGCTTCCTCCCGACTTCCACTTCCTGACTGGAGAGAGGCGGCCCCTTTTATGGGAACCCGGATGGGCTCCAGCTGCTTCCCGGCACTTAACGTTGGCCACACCCCTGTGTGGCAGAAGTGCCGGCTGCGCACCCGGAAGCCGTCCGTGTGTCCCCTGTCGTCTTCCCCCCGGCACTTCCTGGTGTGGCGGAAGTGCCGGGCTCCCGGGATAATTAGGCACTGGGGCGCCGCCTGACGGTGGCCACGGGTCCCTACAGGGCTGGGCTTCCAAGCCCTGTACCCGAGGCCCCCTGCATAACCAGGACGGACGCCCCCACTCGGTCTGGAGGAGGCACACGCCCTCCTCTGGTCCTCCAAGGCGTCCCGACCGGGCTCCAGCCCCGGCCGAGGACCACACGGGATAAACCGGCATCGGGGCGCCGCCTGGCGGTGACCACGGGCCCCTACAGGGTAGGGCTTCCATGCCCTCGACCCGTGACCCCCAACAGAACCAGGACGGACACCCCCTCACGGTCTGGAGGAGGCACAAGCTGGAGCTGGAGCCCGGCTGGGGACCACAGTGTCCCACCGCTAGCGAGGACACGTGGGTCCGAACGACACAACCCGAAAGGGCAGCACGTCCCCGGTGAGGGTCCTACTATGTCCCCAGGGTCCAACACGGCACCCTGGGACATCCGTCTTCGGCACCCCCTCCAGCGCAAACGTGCCCCTCTGGTCTGCGCCGCTCTCGCCCCCGCTGTTCCCCGCAGCGGGGTCACTATAGGCCTCCCGGCGTGGAGCTCTCCCGCGGAGCGGCCCGTTCCCGGAGGGCAGGTCCCTGACGACGTCGGCCTCAGCGCTGTGGGAAAAAGAAACAGAGGGCCAGAAGCACTGCCAGGACACTCACCCCGAGCGCCCCGTCGGTCTCCGTACCGACAGTGCTCCTGCCCCTCTCCGACAGCCCCTAACTTGCCTGCTGAAGTCCTCCGCCGCAGGTTCCATGCCCGTCCGCTCGTCGTCCGCGGCACCGCTCTCGCAGGCAGCTCGCCCAGCCGCCCAGGGGATTTCCTTTGTCCGCACAGAAGATGGCCCTTCTCCGGACGCGCGCACCCAGCGCCGCGTCCTCTCCTATCGGAGGAACCGGCATTCTCCCTTCGGTTCCTCCTTCTTCTCTTGGACGGCCTGACGCTCTGGGTCTGAGCACAGTAAAAGCTCAAATTCAGCCCCGTCTGCGTCCAGGCAGAGCGACAGGAGACAGCTGCGGGCTTGGAGCGCAGGGCGCTAGGACCCAGGGCACTCAGCAGCCCCGATCCTACTAGCCCCTGCGTGTTCGACCTCCTCGCTTCGCTAGCCGCCTGCACCGCCGCGTCCGCTGTCGGGAAGTTGCCTACTCGGAGCTGATCGTCCCATAAAAGGTCACAGCCATGTTCGGCGAACCCCCCCACTTGCTTTACGGGGACGGTAATACTCACCCCCCCCGTCGTGCTCTGCCGGCCTCCGGTTTCAGCGCCGCGCCGATCCTCCGTCTCAGGCGGCATCTCTCCCGACGTGACCGCCTTACCCGTCAGCTGCTCACACTGAGCGGCGAGAACACTCAGCAAATCTTCAAACGACGGCTCGGCGGGCCGAAGGGATTCCTCCGACACGCGCCGAGCCGCTGGTGGAAAGAGAGAGACAGACGTCAGTGAGCTTACCTGTCCTTCAGCTCCACGCGACGCCTGCCTCCTCTGGGCCACTCCCTCTGGCCCAATCGGGTCTCGTTTTGGCACGAGACTGGCGTTCCTAGGTCCCGCCTCCATCCAATCCTCGGCGGGCACACCAGACACACCAACCAATCCCGTGCCTGTCAGCGGGCGGGTCCTCTGGCCCGCGGCCATCTTGTCCCCCCTGTTCTGGGTGCGGAGACGTGCCTCTTCGCAGCTCCGCAGCTGCGGCGATTCTTTGAGCCGCAGCGGCTCCAAATACGCAGCCTTCTCTGCTGCTGCCACCGCGCCGCCGACAGCCCGTGGCCCGGCGTGCTCCTGCCACGGACGCGGATCCGGTTCGTCCCTCCCTGCGGAAAACAAGGTAGGCACGACCCCGAAGGGCCGATGGTTACAGGGCAGGGCACTCACCTCCCGGATCCCGTCATGCCGAGGCCCCCGCCTCGGTGTGGCTTTTCGTGTCGCAACGCCGGCCTGGCTCTCCGTCCCGTCAGTTCCTCCTCCGCACCCGGGGATGGCCTCTCTGCGGTCCGGCGGCGGTCTCGGGGTTTAACCGCTCCCGCGGGGTTGTGCACGGGCCGCTCCTGCGGCCAGTGTGTGGGTTCCGCTGCTGCGCCGGGCCGTTCACAGAATTTTTTGTTTTTGATGCAGGTCCCCGCCTTGCACCAGGCGGAGCATCCTGCCGGCTACGCCACTGTGGACGCTGGCCCCGGCACAGACAGACGGACGACATTTTTGCACCCAACACACTGTTTATTCACACTATATACACTATTTACAAATGTCCAATTCACGTGCACTCACGAACCCCAGTGCCTTCAGCACCGATTTCCCCAATGTCCAGGGCCCACAGTCTCTGTGCCTTCCTGGCCACCTCCCGTCCTCTCTCTCCAGTTCAGTCTGCTTCCTCCTGACTTCCACTTCCTGACTGGAGAGAGGCGGCCCCTTTTATGGGAACCCGGATGGGCTCCAGCTGCTTCCCGGCACTTAACGTTGGCCACACTCCTGTGTGGCGGAAGTGCCGGCTGCGCACCCGGAAGCCGTCCGTGTGTCCCCTGTCGTCTTCCCCCCGGCACTTCCTGGTGTGGCGGAAGTGCCGGGCTCCCGGGATAATTAGGCACTGGGGCGCCGCCTGGCGGTGGCCACGGGTCCCTACAGGGCTGGGCTTCCAAGCCCTGTACCCGAGGCCCCCTGCATAACCAGGACAGACGCCCCCACTCGGTCTGGAGGAGGCACACGCCCTCCTCTGGTCCTCCAAGGCGTCCCGACTGCGCTCCAGCCCCGGCCGAGGACCACACGGAATAAACCGGCATCAGGGCGCCGCCTGGCGGTGACCACGGGCCCCTACAGGGTAGGGCTTCCATGCCCTCGACCCGTGGCCCCCAACAGAACCAGGACGGACACCCCCTCGCGGTCTGGAGGAGGCACAAGCCCTCCTCACGTCCTCCTGGGCGTCCCGGCCGGGCTCCAGCCCCGCCGGGGACCACAACGTTAAGCCATCTGTAGGCTTAGAACGACGATTCTTCAAAACGTTTAAGGAACTGAAATATCTTCGTACTACGTGTTTAATTATTCTATCCATCTATCCTTCCAGTGTCGTATCAGCACCAGCAAGAATACAGCGCGAGGTAGGAACAATCTGTGAACGGAGTGCCAGCAGCTCACTGGCGCTGCGGCACCGTGTACTTAAAGTTAAAGTTTTATCTGTATAATATAATAAACATATTTTGCTTCATTTCATCTTAAAAATGATATCGTCATCATATGTAAATATGCACTTTATAAAGTGGCTCAGGTTGTGCAATATTATAACTGTAGTGCATTGTGTGAGGTGATTGTACTAATAAGTACAAACAGTTCTACAAGGAGAACTT
This sequence comes from Polypterus bichir lapradei, assembly GCA_026402145.1. NCBI lineage: Eukaryota > Metazoa > Chordata > Cladistia > Polypteriformes > Polypteridae > Polypterus > Polypterus bichir. The sequence goes on along the minus strand of JANRMT010062857.1, from coordinate 11,257,644 downwards.
GATGGACTGATTGAGTGCGTTTAGAGTTCTTGGGATGAAACTGGTTCTGAACTGCGAGGTCAGTACAGGAAAGGCTCTGAAGCGTTTGTCATATGAGAGCAATTCAATAGACAGCATGGCTGAGGCAGCATGTGCTTGATGCTGTATACCGATAATTCTCTTTCCGATCAGCTGCTGTACAGCTGTGATTCACACACAGATACAGTGATATAAATACTCCGAGTGGTGCAGTGAGAGTAATACGGAAAAAGATGATCCGATGTGGGATCTGAGGTGCAGTGAGAGTAACAACGCTAAAGCAGTTATGGTATTTGGAATAGTTTGACCATTCTGTGGATCATTATATTGTTACAGGTTAATTACAATCAGATGCATTAAACTAATAAACAATATGCAGTTAATTTCAGTGTATTTATAAAGCCGCGTCAGGGATGTGGATCTAAAAAAGAAAGGATAACCACAAAGGAACAGTAGCACTGCTTTGACGCTGGGTGTTGCCAGTCTGCAAAACCGAGCAGAGAACTTGCGTACTCCAGGGTATGAGCTACCGTGGAAATGTGCATGGCTTTAAGCCAAGTTTAGGTTTTATACATCTCGATTTGAACGTGGAAACATTCTTACGCAACATTTTTGTGCGTATGCACCATTTATACATGAGGCCCCAGGAGAATGCAAAAATTTGACACTGACAATGTTTAGCCAAGGGATTTGAAAACCAGAACTCTTAACCAATGAGGAGGCAGCACTAACAATTGTTTTAACAAGTGTTCATGTTTTATGGAAAGTTTGGGTCTGACTTCAACTGTTTTATTTGTACGTGTCTATAGTGTTATATAAATGCACTATGGAAAAATTAAACAAAATATGTTAGATTTTTGAATTGGATTATACAATGATTAGTACTTCTACCTCACAACTCCAGGAGACAGAGATCCTAAATCTTTCACCAGGTACTGTACTGCCATTTTCCTACAACATCAGATCCACATAAATGATAAATCGATTGGTGACTTGAATTTGATCGCTATTTATGTACAGTTTGCCTAGTCACTCTTTGTTCATAGAGACTTTCTCCATTATCTCTTGCATGTCTAAAAATGGATTAATGAACAGAAATTAACAAAATTTTAAAAAATAAAATAAATTAGATAAGTACAGGGAGATTCTAATGGGTGGGGCCCCAATTTATGATGTGTTACTCATGTAAAAATGAAACGATACAAATGAAATAAATACAGGCATATCTTGATAGATGTGTAAACAATCCAATCACATTCGGTGTTGGCAATGGTCGCCTTCTTCTTGCAAACACGGATGGACACAGCACTCCATATTGGCAAAGGTATCCACAACTATTGTAGGGGTGATGGAGGCAATTTCCTGTTCAATGTTTCGTTGTAGCTGTTCCAGTATTTGAGGCTTGTTCTTGTACTATTTTCCTTCCAGTGCTCCCCAAAGGAAGATATGTGGAGGTGACAGGTCCGGGGAACGAGGTGGCCATAGTCCCTTTGAAATGACCCATTTGCCAACAAACAATTCAATTTGTGCCATGCTGCGAGCTGAAGTGTAACAGGTTGCCCCATCTTGCTGGAAATAACCTTCACTGATCTCACAGTCATCAAGTTCACTCACAAATAAGTCAAAAAGAGCGCCATGCCTCACTCGTTCATACATTTATCCAGGAGTACTGTGATCTTTACCTCATTTGGTTTGCTTCATTATTAAAACAGTAATACATCAATACTTGGAGGCCCCGCCCATTAGAATCACCCTGTATTAATAAATTAGCTAACTATTACAAATTAAAATTTATAGCTAATTAAATCAGATATTACATATACATTTAAAATTAGATTTATAGCTAATTCATCTTTGTAGGGGCCAAAGCCCATTCTGGCAGCCTTGGGTAGAAGGCAGTATCCAGTCCTGAATGGGAAGCTATTGCAGGGCCAAATCACAAACAAACTTACTCAGGACCCATTTAGAATCACCAGTTAACCTAACCTGCATGTAGTAGTAGTAGTAGTTATTGTTTTATGTGGATGTGAGGGGGGAAAAAAGAAGAATACCCACAGGAAAACATCTGCAAACATGAGGAGAAAACGGAACTTTAAATAGAATGACCAGGCACAGGATTCAATCTTTTAGGCAACAACATTAAGTGCTACATCATCATGGTGTAGCATGTTCATTAAGGTGCAGTGAGTTTTCGTTGGTGATGCTTAATATAGCTTGCGTACTGAGTTGTTCTAGAGTGACAGTTGAGAAGTCGATGTCGCCATATAATTTCCTCGAGAGCGATGTTGGAAGCCTGCAGAGGGTGAGAGTTGGCGGGCGGGGCGTTGTCATGAGTTCCCCATGACGTGGGAGAAGGGCTAGAGTGGACATTCGCGGCTCTTTCGTGCATAACCAATGGGTGGGGCTCTGTTAGAGTTGGCAGTCGTGGCTCTCTGTCTTGTGTGCGGTGAAAAGCCAACATGGCTCAGAGGTGCATGTGGACTTTTGCACAGACAAAAGCGACTGAGGCTGTGTTTGGCGAGTTGTTCTATGCGGGCACATGAGCAGGCAGTGCACATGCCTCGAGAGCGACACTGGACACGGGAGGACGGTTACAGTTGGCGTGCATGGCTCTGTCGTGCGCATCCCATGACGCGGTAGGAAGGTTAGAGTTGGCGGTCGGGGCTCTGTCGAGCGTATCCCATGGTCTTAGAGTTGGCGGCCGTGGCTCTCTGCCTTGCTTGCGCTCACTGTCTTGCGTACCCTTAGTGAATTATATATATAGATACTCAGTATCCAGCATATTTTAAAACAACTTAATTTTTATTAATTTGATTTTATATTGAGATATCTTTTAATACTGTCATTTGGTGGCTGTACTGTATGACAAAATGAAATGTTGATACTTTTGTGCGATTCTTTTATGTCATTATTTGGTGGATATTTTATTATCCCCACAGATGCCGGTTGCCCTATTCATTGTGAAATGCAGTATCTCCCCCTCACTCACTCACACAACATTTACTCTTTCCACTCTCTAACACTACTGCCAGCATACTGATCTTCTACAGCAGGGGTGCCCAAACTTTTTCCTATGAAGGGCCAAAAATCAAACTTGACTGAGGTGCCGTGGGCCAAAAGTAAATTTTGCATCATATATCAAACTGCATTACGTTAAAGTTGCTATGGTTTCCCCTTATTTATTTCATAATATTTAAAATAAATATAAAACAACTTTAATCTGATTAACTAATGCAATTTTAATTGTAAAGTTTTGCATTTTAATGAACTTATTACAATAAAAACAAACAATCTGCAAGTGTTCAATGTACAATACAGTTCAATGCCAGACACACTAGTCAAGCTGTAAGCAGGACAAACTGCTTCTGCAGCCACTGCAAGACATTCCTTGACGAACTCTCCAGTAGCGAAGGCTCTTCCACTTTTAGCAATTAGAGCGGAAATCTGATAACTGGCCCGTGTGGCGCTTTCTTGTGCTGTTAAAGGACGTAGCAGCGCGCTCTGTTCGAATCGAAATTTAGCAAGCAGCTCGTTAGCCTTCTGTTTTCATGCCTCACCGCTGTACTTTGAGAAAGCTGCAGAATGTTTTGTTTCATAATGACGACGGATATTGTACTCTTTTAAAACAGCAACCGACTGTTTGCAAACTAGACATACTGCCTTTGATTTGACTTTAGTGAATAAAAACTCGTCTTGCCAAACTTTTTTAAAATTTCTCTTGTCTGTGTGCCACCGCCTTGATTTCTCCATTACTGCGTTTGTTAATTTGTTGACGTTAATTGACGTGGAGTGTCGCAAAGCACCTTGAATTGCGCATGCACGAAAAAAAATCGAATTAATTTACATTTAATTTAAACATTTAATATCAGTTTACTCTTTTGTAGTTCAACAATAAAACAAACAAAAATGTTATGTCAAACTACAAATGACGATCTGTGTCGAAGGCACCCCCCCCCCCCCCCCCCCCCCCCCCCCCACCCCCCTTCTCGGATGGTGTGGCGGGCCAAATCAAACATTACCACGGGCCAACTTTGGCCCGCGGGCCCTAGTTTGGGCATCTCTGTTCTACAGCTTCCAGTGATATTTTCTTTGCCTCATCAATTGTTTCAGTTACTTATTTGTAGCCTGCACATTCACATTGTCAGCATTTTCTTACATCTCCCACCTGGAATCAGGTGCCACACCATCTAGCAAAATTTCCCCAACTCCATCAAAGCCAGAATTCTTCTTGAAATCGACCAGTGGCTACATACTGTGGCCAGTGGATTTAAGCAGCCAAGTAGGTTTTGTAAACACTTTGTTTAAGCTCTGTATCATCTCTGTGTCTTTGTCTCTCTTTCACTCACCCACACACAGACGCACACATACTCAACCACACAGGCACACAAACATCTTCTGCACAGCTTCTCAGGATGGCTCCACCACTTCTGACAGCCTCACAAGAATTTTCATTTGAAAAAGGCCACTGTTGCTCATAAGGATACATGCTGTTAATGGCCTTGCATAAAACAAGCACAACGTTACTGACTGATGGACAAAAAACAATTCAAAAGGAATGTAACTGGAAAATGTATTATATTATTTGTTTGATAACATTCTTTTAAAGTGAAATAATTTCATCAACAGTGTTCCATGCTAGTTTACTCCATGACTTGTTCTAAAAAGCTATAGCGATGATCATGTGTGGTATGTTGCACATAATGTTTCTTTTGAGATTGTTTTTAGACTATCATCCAATGTTTATTTTAATTAAAAACACACAAAACATGTGTGCATGCCTGTTTTTGATGTGTGTAATGGGTATATTGTTCCATTCAACATCTTTACTTTCTAGCTTTGTGACGATATACTTTATGGGCAAAGTGGAAACAATACAATAACAACTATGAAAGTAAGTAGAGGCCAGCTGCACCATTTTACTGATATGAAATGGATGGAAAAAGTTATATTTCACATAAACTTTTTCTCTTGGCATGACATATATAGGGGCGGCACGGTGGCCACAGGGGTCCTCCCTGTGTGGAGTCTGCATGTTCTCCCCGTGTCTGTGTGGGTTTCCTCCTTGTGCTCTGGTTTCTTCCCACAGTCCAAAGACATGCAGGTTAGGTGCATTGGTGATTCTAAATTGTCCCTATTGTGTGCTTGGTGTGTGTGTGTGCGCGCCCTGCGGTGGGCTGGTGCCCTGCTGGGGGTTTGTTTCCTGCCTTGCGACCTGTGTTGGCTGGGATTGGCTCCAGCAGACTCCCGTAACCCTGTAGTTAGGATATGGCAGGTTGGATAATGGATGGATGGATGAATGACATATATATTATGCATTAAATACATACATGGTAGCTTTTATAATGAGTGATCTATTTATTTAAGGCTGCATGATGATAGAAGGGCGGCAAGGTGGCTCAGTGGGTAGCGCTGCTGCCTCGCAGTTAGGTGACCCAGGTTCGCTTCCCGGGTCCTCCCTGCGTGGAGTTTGCATATTCTTTCTGTGTCTGCGTGGGTTTCATTCAGGTGCTCTGGTTTCCTCCCACAGTCCAAAGACATGCAGGTTAGGTGCATTGGCGATCCTAAATTGTGCTTGGTGTGTGGGTGGGCTGGTGCCCTGCCCGGGGTTTGTTTCCTGCCTTGCACCCTGTGTTGGCTGGGATTGGCTCCAGCAGACTCACGTGACCCTGTAGTTAGGATATAGCAGGTTGGATGATGGATGGATGATGATAGACTTGGGCGCAAAGGTGAACTAAGGCATGGGTCATTGATCAATAGTACATTAAATCTGCACACCTATCTTTTACTCTTACCAAATTGGTCATATAACTGAGCAGCTTTCTTTAAAATCTATTTTGTTAGTGCACTCTTGGCATAAATATACTGTAAGAGGAGACAGAATTTGGCACCATTATATAAGCACATACTTGCCATCTGTTCCATGTTACTGATGGGCCTAATCAATCACAAAGTCACACATAAGCTTTCACATTATATGACTTAATTGCTGAGTTTAAATGGCATGGCTTGACTGACTTGAAAGGTGTTAAAATAAAATATTTACAGTGCAAAGCCCAATAGCTACCTATAAAGTTAACAGTCCAGTGACTACACCAAAGGTCAGGACAAATTCCAGCTAAACTGTAACCTGCAAGCAACTTGGCATTAATTGACAAATGATAGATTCATGATGGCGTTGTTATAGGAAGAGGTTAGCAGGTTGAAATCTACCAAAATGATACATTTACTGAAAAACACACAAGAAAGGGATAAATAAAATGTTGGAATTTTGGTGCCTTCAGTTTGGCCTGATGCTACAAATTATGTGGCCATGCACACATTTATGAAGCTGCTGTTTCACTTGTCAACAAAATGGAGAGGTTGATTAGGAAGAAACTGGCTCGGGTTCACTTGGTGCCTCAGTAGTGTAGGGCTTTATGGTAAGGGAGTCCTGTCGCTGCCAATTTCTGTCCTCACAGAGGTATATAAATGTGCCAAAGTCTAGTTAGATATCAGCCTCACAGAATTTCAAGATTGGGTTATAAGAGGCTCTTCTTCAACCTTACTAACAAGCAAAAACTGGTCTCTGGCTTCAGTAGTACAGTATAAAATGTTAGCTATCCAACACTGGAACATAGCGGGCTTTGTCCGAAAAGGCAGAGGAAACAAAGAAATCCACCTGGCAGAAAACAATACCATCTGAATGTTGGCAATTGGTGTTGAAGGAAGTCCGCTGCCAGAAACAGCCAGGTAAACCAAAGCTATATCTCAAACCAAGCAAAAGTAATTGGTGAGATGAGAGGTTACTAAGAGTAGGATAATTACCTGGAAGGATCTGTGGACCATGAATTCAAAAAGGACAAGCTTTATCATCAGAGCTACCAATGATGTCCTGCCATCTCCCACAAGCTTAAATATTTGGCTAGGAGAGGATTCAGACCACCCCCTCTACTCAGTTCATGCTACTCTCAAACATATTTTGGTGGGTTATTACACCAACATAAATAATACAAGGCAAATATACCTGGAGACATAATCAAGTGATGAGGTTTCTGACAGCTGAACGTGAAGAAAAGACCTGAACAACTAATGTCAATGCATGTCACTCAATTCCCAGATATCCCTCCCATATGCTCAACACCTTTCATCTGGTAAGGAGCAAAACAAATGGAGGACTCACTCCTCAATCTCCAACAATGGCTCATTGAATATAGCCAGGGACTGAAATACCTGTATGTTTGTTGACGTAAGCAGTGAACTCCTGTTTCCCACAAAACTTACCAATACCAAACTGTGACCAGGGACCTCATGTATAACGCCGTGTGCAGAATTCACACTATAACATGGTGTAAGCACAAACGTGGGAATGTGTGTACGCATAGAAAAATCCAGATGCATAAATCTTTGCGTACGTAAACTTCTATGTTCTTCCGCTACATAAATCCCGGTCAGCGTGAAAAGTAACGCACGTGCACGCACCTGCTGTCCCGCCTCAACTCCTCCCAGAATTACGCCTCTTTGAATATGCAAATCAAAATAAATAGCCCTTAACCTCATTATTCTGTGAAAAGACAATGGCAAAAGCATGGGGGAAAATAGAAGAATTTCAGCAAATACCAAGTGGAGGCAAGGAAAAACATACTATTTGTTGGTTTTGACAGTGGTATAATCAACAAAAGGAAGTTGATCGAATGACAGAGTGTCGAAGAAACTCGAAAGCTAAAGTTCACAAAGTCACACTGTGCCCGAAATAAAAAAGAAGTTGTCAGATATCAAAGTCGCTGTGAAAAGGCAAGTCGCAGCCCATCGTCTGAGTGTCATATGAAAGCTTATTAGGGTACAGAGAAAAAAAAAAGGCACACAGTGGGAAAAAAGCATGAAATGTCAACTTTAATCTCGGAATTTCCACTTTAATCACGTAGTTTATTTTGTCATTAAAGTAGAATGTCATAAACTTCATCTTAAAATTGTTTAATTTACTAGTTTCTCAAATCCCATCGTAACTAAAGTAGCACGTTAAATGCTTTGTTTTATATTTGATTTTCTATTTGCTCTATGTGTGTGAATCACTACATGCTTCCGGACTTTCTCTTCCTCCGACAGGACACAGAATCCATTACATTCGTGATATTACAGCTCTCTGAATAATTAAAATACTGAGATGTATACGTGATATCATTTTCATGATGATAGTAGTTAAACCATGTTATTAAACATGGGAACACGGTGGTGCAATGATTGTTCATGTCTCACGCAAGATGCTTGCTGCGCATGCACAACCTTTGATAAAATACTTTATTGTAGCAGTACTGTATCTTTCAAACGTACTAACCCCCAATTCCTGTCCTTACTTTTCTTTCTCCAAATACCCAATTGCCACACAATCAGCTCTGTAATAGACGTTAAGCCATCTGTAAACTTAGAACACCGGTTCTTCAAAACTTTTAAGGAACATTGAAATATCTTTGTAGTACGTGTTTAATTATTTTTTCCATCTATCCTTCCAGCGCCCTGCCCGGGGTTTGTTTCCTGCCTTGCGCCCTGTGTTGGCTGGGATTGGCTCCAATATAGATTATTTAAATGAAGTTAAAGTTTAATCTGTATAATATAATAAACATATTTTGCTGCATTTCATCTTAAAAATTATATTGTCATCATATGTAAATACGCGCTTTATAAAGTGGCTCAGGTTGTGCAATATTATAAATGTAGTGTAAGTTTACAGTGAGGTAATCCTACTTATAAGTACAAACAGTTCTACAAGGAGCACTTGATTGAGTGTGTTTATAGTTTTTGTGATTAAAACTGTTTCTGAACCACGAGATCCATACAGGAAAGGCTTTGAAACGTTTGCCGTGTGAAATCAGTTCAATAGACAGTATGGCTGAGGCAGCATGTGCTTGATGCTGTATACCGATAATTCTCTTTCTAATCAGCTGCTGTGATTCACACTCAGATACAGTGATATAAATACTCTGAATGGTGCAGTGAGAGTAATATGGAAAAAGATGATCCGCTTTGGCAACCCCTAACGGGAGCAGCTGAAAGAAGAAGAAGGTGCAATGAGAGTAACAACACTAAAGCAGCTATTGTATTTAGAATAGTTTGACCATTCCGTGGACCATTATATTGTTACTGGTTAATTACCATCAGATGCATTAAACTAATAAACAATATGCGGTTAATTTCAGTGTATTTATAAAACCGCGTCAGGGATGTTGATCTGAAAAAGAAAGGATAACCACACAGGAGCTGTAGCACTGTTTTGACGCTGGGTGCCGCCAATCTGCAAAACAAAGCGGAGAACTTGCGTACATCGGGTATGAGGTACCGTGGAAATGTGCGTTGGTTTACGCCAAGTTTAGGTTTTATACATCGCGATTTGAACGCAGAAACGTTCTTATGCAACATTTTAGTGCATACGCACTGTTATACATGAGGCCCCAGACATGGTCCTTTAGTACAACCCTCAACCAGAGTGTCTTCACAATTGAGCTTATAGTCTCCTGGCAGGATGCTGTTGATGGGGCCCATGAACAAAAGACACTGCAATATAACAATCTTGAGCAGAGTTAGAAGAGAGAGGCTTGAAAGGCATTGTGTATACTAGGTGAGGTTCTTTGCATTGATTTTTTTTGATGATTTCCCTTTTTCTTTTGACCTAAATCATAACAAGTTGAGGCTTTGTCCCCAAACTATTTTCCATAATCCAGACTCAATGAGCTTCTCATCATGAAATGGCTTTAACTCCCAACCCAGAGTGACTTCCTGACAAACTCTAGAGTTTGCCCTAATTTTTCTCCAAGAAACCCAGACTAAAATCCCATCCACTGGCTATGGCAAGTCGCCCCACAGTTTATACACAGATTATCACTTAGCACACATATAACTATTTAGAAATTGTTATGAGTAAGGCACTTTATTTTTTTTGTTTAAACGTTAGAGGTGTGCAGAAGTACACTACCATGTGTGGGGCTCTGTGGCACATGTGGAAACTGCGGAGGCCTTCACAACTTCACATCACCCTGATCTGAGTGTTGTTGCCCATGCTGTTCTCTGCCACTGTTGCAGAAAGATGCGTAGTTACATCTATGCTCCTAAACTGGTCTGTGCAGGAATACTTTAGCTGCCGGCCTTGTTTTCCTTGTATCCTATGACAACTTGTGAGCTAGACTCCCCTTCACAAAACATTTACTTTTTATGAATAATAGAAAACTATGAGGATAGATAATGTGCAATGTAGTTTTACTGTTACTTTTATAGTCTAAAATTAGAGACATTTTACTACAATTACATCCTGTCTATTTTTTCCAAATTTGTGTCATTCAATTACCATACAAATAAGGGTAACTATGAATATAGTTGCAAATACCCATCATAAAAGTTGAGGAGAAACAAAGCAAAATAAAATATTAAATTCCTTGTGTTTTTAAAGGATGAAACTACATTTAAGTGAATGGTTTGTTATGCTGGTGCTACAGCAAGTTCTTGTTGTGTCTGACTGGCAAACCAAATCCTGGATGCACTTCGCTTTCTGTGCTGATGCTGCTGCAGAGGATTCTTCATGCATCTGACTGACCCGCAGTGACTGGCAAAGCTCTCATGTTCTTTTAACATTTTGAAAGTGATGCTCTTCTACTACCGCCTCATTGTTCTTCCTAGATGATGCATTGCTCTCATTTCCTGACCTTTGGCCTTCAGAAATGATGGGCCAGGACCCCTTATCTGCTCTCATTTTGATTGACTATACATTATATCTACGTCTAGAGAAAAAAAAAATGCATTAAAAATGGAAGGTACCTTACTGACAGACAGACAGATTGTGCATATTGTAATCTGTCCTTGTGGACCTTTGTTAGCTTTATATGTCTGAGCTTCCCAAGTAACATCTAACTCTTCAATCCTGTTAAAGTCAGTATCCAAACATATTGAAAAATTGTTTCTGTGTAAAGGAGAGATGGAATAACATCTTTTATTTTCTAGTTTCACTGATGCTCAAATACACTAAGATATTCCTGTGACATCAGTATTATTGCTCTGTACCGTTCTTGTTATAGTTTTTATGAAAATCCTTTCATTCTCACTTTCACGCCTTCCATTTGAAGTAGTGAATACTCATAAGGGAGGTTAATCCACAGAAAGATTAAACGAATTTAATTAAAAACATTGATAAATGCATTTCAGACAGAATCAAGGGATACAATTAATAACAAGGGCAGAATATTACAAAATGTCAAAGGTCAGAAAATAAGAATTGTAATCCAACTTTACAAGATCATCAATGTTTATTAGCTGCTGAATGCTCTGGGGACTTGGAACAAAAGGGAAATTAACATTTGAGGGGGAAATATTGGGTGTGCAGGATATTAGCATCAGTAAAAATCCAATTCTATCTATCTATCTATCTATCTATCTATCTATCTATCTATCTATCT
>JANRMT010062857.1:11217660-11246202 GCA_026402145.1 Polypterus bichir lapradei | reverse complement strand
TCTATCTATCTATCTATCTATCTATCTATCTATCTATCTATCTATCTATCTATCTATCTATCTATCTATCTGTCTGTTTATCTACCTGGCTTTTATGTATCCTAATTTTAATAGTTTCATATTTGGCAAGACTTAGCATTGCAAATGGATTTAAGCCATAAATGATATGGGGTTTTAAAACAGAACGCACTTGGGTTTGATTTAGAAGTTTTCCTAATGTCTACAATTCCCTTTAAAAATGTGCCATTTTGAGGCTTCGCTAGAGAGGTGCTGTAAAGTTTAATAAATGACTAAGAAACATTTATATCAATATTATTTAAAGGTTACTCATTTTTCATTTGATCCTCCTAGGCGAAAAACACTGGAGTTTGTAAATAATACTGCATCTGCTTTGAGAGATTTCTACAAACCTCCAAGTAATAAAAGAGCAAGTGATTTTCGGTAGAGAACCTTACACTGCGTTATTACCACAAATTCCTTTTTCAAAAGTGTGTGTGATCCTTGTTTGTTTTGTGACCCATTGAAAGATTTTTTTGGGGATTTCATTTCAGCTTAAAAAAATGAATGGTGTTAATATTTATGATTGATTTATCTATTTACTGAAATACACAAAAAGAATCAAAACAGTTTTCAGAAATTAAATTTACTTTTTGGTCTAGTGCATTTAGTAATACTAAAGAATTTGAATAACAAAGCGGAAAGGTGGCAAGTAATATTTGACTCTTTAAATTGGTTGTTATCTCAAGGGTAAAACTATACGTTTCAAAAATAAATGTAATTGTAGCTTAGATGATTTTGAAGGGGATATGCACTTGTTAAGTCTGAATACAGAAATTTTTTGTGATTATTGGCAAATGTGCTAGATTTTTGATTTTTTACATTTTATATTAAGAGTAATATAAGGGGAACATAAGAAGGATTTTTTGCATCATAAATAGGATGTGTTGTTATCAACTGCTATTTATTCTGATGGTGGAAGCAGAAGAAAGGTTTTCCTGGACAAGTCCTTATTCATTTTCTGAATGCTTTATTCGAATGCGATCAGCTCGTTTTTATGTCATTCCCAGGTCCAACATCCGACTTCCAAGGTATATAGAATGCAGCATGAGTTCATGCACATTTTTATATTCCAAAACTTCTTTTTGCATATTGCCATTGAGCCACTGGCAGTTCATTGTCGAAATGTTAATGAGATAAAGGGGATTATCAGAGAAGGTCTTGAACAGAAAATTTCACTACATACAGATGATATGATACTATAATCTATCAGATCCACAAAATATTCTACCTGCAGTCCTAACAGCAACATAACAGAATTTTAAAAAATTTCTTGTCTTAGAATTAATTTGAATAAAAGTGTGCTCTTTCCACTGAACTCTCAAGCACGCAATATTAGATTGGACACCTTCCCTTTTATTATTAGAGATCAGTTTAAATACCTAGTGGGTAAACATCACAAGTAAACATAAAGCTCTTTATCAACAAAATTTTGCAGTCTGCATTGAAAAAAATTAAGCAAGACTTGCATAGGTGGTCTACACCTTCATCTCACTTTAGCTGATAGAAATTAACACTGTTAGATGAATATCCTTCCTAAGCTTCTTTTTCTATTTCAAAACATTCCAGTATACCTCAATAAAGCATTTTTTAAGAACATAGATTTAACCACAACCTCATTTATTTGGAGTTCAAAACATCCACGTATCCAACGGGAGACCCAACAAAGACCTAAGGCAGAAGGTGGCATGGCTCAACCTAACTTTCAATTTTATTACTGGGCGGCAAATATATAAGCTATAAAAACCTGGACATGGACAGAAACAGACAAACATACACAGGCTTGGTCCGCAATAGAAATGAAATCCTGCAGTACTTTTTATAGTCTTTGCTTTGTACCCCAATATATACAAGTTATCGTCAATATATTAACAACCCAATTGTGCTTCATTCACTCAGAATATGGAACCAATGTGGGAAGCACTTCAAGATAGAGAAGCTTTTATCTGTGGCACCTCTGATTGATAACCACCTTTTTTCAACCTCTCAAATGTATGCAGTATTTAATGTCTGGAAAACATTCAGGATTAAATCACTTAGAGATTTGTACATAGATAACGTCTTTGCATCCTACAAACAATTACACTCCAAATGTAACTTTCCAGCAACACATTTCTTTCACTACCTCCAAATTAGAAACTTTACTAAACAAAACCTGCCCAATTTTCCTCACCTCCCACCAACCTCTATCCCAGAAAAAATATTGATCAGTCTTGAGGACTCAGACAGCATTTCTGTAATATATAAAACATTTTGAAGTCCCTCCCTTTCAAAGATCCCAGAGTACAGTGGGAAAAGGATCTCTCACTCAACATCTCAGAAAAGGAGTGTAAGGTAGCCATGCACAGAATTCACTCGAGTTACATATGCGCAAAGCATACAATTATTCAACTTAAAATTATCCATCGAGTGCATCTGTCTCGCTTAAAATTGTCCAAAATGTTTCCAGAGTGAGATCCAACCTGCAAACTTTGCAATTGAGCTCTAGCCTCACTGGGCCACATGTTTTGGGCCTGCACCAAATTAACATCATTCTGGACCAAAATCTTTAAATGCATATCAGACAGCCTTGGTGTCACAAATCCCTCCTAATCCACTAACAGATGTGTTTGATGGACTCCCAGATGTGATTAAAGTGGAAAATGACAAACAAACTGTAATTGCCTTTACTATTGGCATGTAGACTTGTCTTGCTCAACAGGAAGAATCCTAACGCTCCTATTATAAGTCAGTGGGTAACTGATGTTATATATTATTTGAAACTGGAAAAAATCAAATTCTCACTTAGAGGATCTGTACAAAACTTTTTCAAAACCTGGCAGGATCTAATCAATAACATTTTACAATATGCATTTAAATTGAGGAAGCGGATTCTCTTCCCTTTTTCATTCTATTTATATTTATTTATTTTTCCTACTATTAAAGTTTCCTACTATTAAACTGTTGGCCTAGTTCTCTTTCTCATGGGTGGGGGTTGAATTGATTCGAACCTAGTTTTGTAAAATCTGACTTGCTTGTATGGAATGTGTTTTGATTTTAAATAAATTCAATAATAAAAAAAAATCACAATGCAGATGAACAGTATTCACCCCCTTGGACTTTCATACAACTTAGAATAACAGTGTATCTAATTTAACACTTACCTTTTTTGACACTGATTGACAGAAAAACAATTTTTAACACCAAAGTGAAAAATGATCTTTGTAAAGCGGTCTAAATTAATTAGAGCTATAAAACACAAAATAATTGATGGCTTGAGTATTCACCCCCTTCAAGTCTGTATTTGGCAGTTGAACCTTTGCCACCCAAGGTCACATGGCTCTGTCTTCATCAAATATGCCCATCTGAACACTGCTATGAGACTCAACAGTCTTCACCTTTGCATAACTGCTCAAGCTCTTTTAGGCTGCATGGAGATAGTGACCAGCCTTCTTTTTTTCCCAACCACAAATTCTCAGTTAGATTGAAATCTGGACTTTAACTCAGCCTTTACACGATATTAGCATTGATGTTTTTAAGCCATTCCTTCATAGCTTTGGTTGTCTTCCAAGGTGAAGGTTTCTTGCAGACTCTAACAGGTTCTTCTCCAGGATTTCTAAGCATTTTCCTGCATACATTTTACAATCTACCCTTCCCAACCCTTCCAGTGCCTGCAGCGAAAAAGCAACCTACAGCATGTTACCACCACCACCATGCATTGCTGTGGGCATGGTGTGTTTTTGATAATGCCCAGCATTCAGCTTACAAAAAAAGTGGTGTTTAGTCTGATGGCCAAATAGCTAAAATTTGATTTCATCACACCACTGAATCTTCTTCCGCTGATGGCAAACTGTCCCATGTGCCTTCTGGAAAACCCTATCTGAGATGTCTTGTGTAACTGGACACCAAGGGGTAATTGGTGGCTTGTAGATTTTCTTTTCTCCATCCATATATCTGCCTTCAATCACCTTTTCATAGAATTTCCAGGAGTGTTCTTTTGTCTTCATTGTGTAGGCGTTGGACCTTGTACATGCAGGTGCATTTATGCTACATTTAATGGAATCTGCAGACTGGCATTGGCACTTGGTACAAGAAAGGAAGCCACCCAGACAAATGCTTGACATTCTGTCATAGGGTGTATTCATGTGCACACACAAGCACACTTACACATGGCTAATTCAGAACAACCTGTTAACTTAACAGACACCTCTTCTTCTTTTTCTTCTTCCTTGTCTGTAGCTATTCCCATTTTTAAATGCAGTTTTTAATAGATTTCTTGAATATAGGTTTTCACTTTTCTGGAGAAAAAAAAAACAAGTGTAGCGAGGGTCTCTACCCTCCAAATAGATACAGTGGGTGTAAATGTTGTTGAACAATATTTTATATGAAGTTCATAATGCAGATAATTAACTTATTAGTTACATAACTTAATAAATATATAGTTTAAGTTTAAAATATCTAAATTTAAAATGTGATGTGTATAGTAAATTAACATGTTACAATTTGTTTGTTATTGTTAAATGACTTTAAGATAATATGTATGTAAAGTAATGTGTCTCGTGAGAACGTACTTAGGAGTTATCGAGAGAACATGAGAAAGATCCTCCCCACGGACCACAGGTGAGCGGATGTCTCTCACGAGGCTCTGCTATGTTGCATTTAAAGTTAAAACTATAAATGTGTGAAGCTAAAGAAGACAATCAAAGTGACTCAAGGATTTAAGGACCTCTTTTCATGACAAGTGGCCAACAAGGTATTTTATTTGTAAAACGTCTTTTGTTTCATGTTTGCACTAAATGTTTTGTATTTCATCATTTGTGCACTCAAGTTACTGTGTATTCACTAATGTATTTTGTACTGATTACTCACCATGTAGTTTGCACGGCAGGGAGGTGTGACGGTGTGAGTAAGACAAGACCAAGCAATAAACGCCTGTTTCAAAGGACCGACCTGTGTCTGTGTTGTTGTGAAGAGAGCCACAGTGGGATTTGAATCCTAACCACTTTACCACCATGCTGTACCTTTTTCAATATGATCTATCTATCTATCACAGTGCATTTATGAAGGGTCTTTGTATACTGTATGAACAAAAATAACTATATTTCCTCCTGACTTGTTGGCAAACAATGAGTACTTGGTACAATACAATACAATACAATTATTTTTTTTTGTATTGCCCAAAATCACACAAGAAGTGCCGCAATGGGTTTTAACAGGCCCTGCCTCTTGACAGCCCCCCAGCCTTGACTCTCTAAGAAGGCAAGAAAAAATTCCCAATAAAACCCTTGTAGGGAAAAAATGGAAGAAACCTTGGGAAAGGCAGTTTAAAGAGAGACCCTTTTCCAGGTAGGTTGGGCGTGCAGTGGGTGTCAAAAAGAAGGGGGTCAATACAATACATTACACTACACAGAACAGAACAAATCCTCTATACAGTAAAAATATAAAAAGTTTAGAAGTATGGAGTAGAATTTAACAGTAGATGATTTGTTTAGAGTCCTGGAGACCTCATCCATCAAGCTGCCTCCCCCATTTGGCCATTCCACAGCTGAAATAGCGCTAATCCGATGAAAGGACCCCTCTTTCCCATGATTCCTGCGATCCTCCATCAGGGATGACTTTATCTTAGGCAGGCAAAACAACTTGGCAGGTGGGCTGTGGCACCAAGTGCCACATTTGAGTACCGAGAAGAGAAACAGAATAGGTGAGGGTTAGTATCAAATTATAACTATCATGTTACTTATGTTTTAGTGCTAATGGCTAACAACAGAGATGCAGTCTGTACAGTTAATCAGCAGCTCTAGTCAGGGTATGCTAAACTGAAGTAGTGAGTCTTCAGCCGGGATTTAAAAGCTGAGACTGAAGGGGCACCTCTTATAGTAGCAGGTAGACCATTCCACATTTTAGGGGGCCTGTAACTAAAAGCTCGACCTCCCACTGTTATTTTATTAATTCTTGGAATCATAAGCAGACTGGCATCTTGAGATCTTAATGTGCACAGTGGTTTGTAAGTCATGATAAGTTCAGACAAGTAAGCCAGACTTTGGCCATTTAATGCTTTATATGTTAAAAGGAGAATTTTGAAATCTACCCTAAACTTAACAGGGAGCCAGTGTAAGGATTTAAAAACTGGAGTTATGTATTCGTATTTTCTTGTTCTTGTAATAATTCTTGCAGCAGCATTTTGGATTAACTGGAGGCTGTATAAAGAACAGTTTGAACATCCAGTGAACACCGCATTGCAGTAGTCAATCCTACTAGAAATAAATGCATGAGTTAATTTGTCAGGATCCTGTTTATTTAGAAAGCGCCTTAATTTCCCAACATTTTTAAGATGGAAGAAACATGATTTGGACAACTTTGTAATGAGCGCTTTAAATGACATGCTAGAGTCAAAGATAACTCCTAGATTGTGGGCTGATTCAGTAAAATTAATGGTGATTCCAAACTGAGTTAAATGATGACAGAATATTGTTGTGATCAGCGTCATTCCCTTCAACGATTAACATCTCTGTTTTATCTGTGTTTAAAGACAAGTAGTTCTCATCCATCCACTCCTTTAATTCACTAACACAACTAATTAAAGACAACATCGGAGAAACTTCATTTGATCTAAATGAAAGGTATAACTGGGTGTCATCTGCATATGACTGAAAATTAACAGTATGTTTCCTAATGAGGGATCCCAGTGGAAGCATGTAAAGTGAAAACAGTAAAGGTCCCAGTACTGAGCCCTGCAGGACACCATATTGAACTTCTGTGTATAATGATGGAGTACTGTCAGCACATTTCTGTACGTATTGGAATCGATTTGATAAATAAGAACTAAACCAAGCGAGCACGAAGCCTGTAAGCCCAACATCATTTTCTAGCCTGTGCAGTAAAATAGAATGGCCAATGGTGTCAAATGCTGCACTTAAGTCTAACAGCATAATTACAGTGGAGTTTCCTTCATCAGAGGATATCAGAATGTTGCTTACAACCCACGTTAGTGCCGTTTCTGTACTATGACCAGTGCGGAAACCAGACTGGAATTTCTCAAATAAATTGTAATGCGTAAGGTGTGACTGAAGCTGATTGGCGACTTACTTTTTCTAGAATTTTGGAGAAAAAGGGTAAATTTGAAATAGGCCTATAATTATTTAGTATGTGTGGGTCTAGGTCTGACTTTTTAAGTAATAGTTTAATGACTGACAATTTTAGTGCATCAGGTACTGTGTCATGCAATAATGAACTACTGATAATGTTTAGAATAGGCGCCGCAAGAACATCCATTGAACTTTTTACTAGTTACTAGTGGAACTAGGGAACAAGTAGTGGGCTTCATTTTAGTAATTAAAGTTAAGACTTCCTGCTCAGTTACAGGATTAAAATTATTAAAGTGCTGAATGCAATGTGAGACAGGGTCTGCTAAGCTAGTATTTGGTTTGTACTGTGATGCTGAGATCTGGGATCTTATATTTTTAATTTTCTCATTGAAGAAGTTCATAAAGTCTTTACTGCTAATACCTTTTGGTATTTTGCACTGTAGATCTGAATTTTCATTTGAAAATTTAGCCACTGTTCTAAACAGTACCCGAGGATTTTTATTATTGCTATCTATTATTGTAGAATAGTATTCTGAGCGAGCTTTAAAGAGGGCTTTTTTATATTTTTTAACGCTCTCTGTCCATGCAATTTGAAAGACATATAGCTTTGTTGTTCTCCATCTGTGCTCCAGTTTTCAACACTAATTTAAGAGCTCGAGTGTTTTCATTAAACCAGGGAGAGTTTCTATGTGCTTTGATCACTTTTGTTTTAAGGGGAGCCACTGTCTCCAGAGCATCTCTCAAGGTCACATCATAATGTGATGTTAGCTGATCTAAATTGTTTTCCACATTTACATTTGATGTTAACTGATCTAAATGGTTTTTCACAATTAAAATCGACTTACTCAAAGTATCTATAAATTTTGAAACAGAATTACAATCTAGATGTTGCACTGTCTTTGTTTTAATCTGTGAGTGCGTTGGCAAGGTTAGGACTAAATCAAATGTAATTGAATAGTTATCGGAAATAACTTCAATTAATGGAGTAATATTAAAATTTTGAATTTCAACTTTGTAAGTTATAATTAAATCTAATGTGTGGTTATGATTATGAGTTGGACCTTTGACATTCTAACAAAATCCTACTGAATTTAACAAATAAGTAAAACATTTGCTAAAAGTGTAATTTTCCACATCAATGTGTACATTAAAATCCCCCATCAGTACTACGTGATCATAATTTATAGCCAAATCAGGTAAAAGGTTGCTAAATTCAGTCATGAACAATACATATGGCCCTGGTGGTCTGTAGACTAGGACTATAATTGTGTTGGAATCTGTTTTAATATTTAAAATAAATGCCTCAAAGGATGTAAAGTCGTCTAAATTTTTAGACGTGATTTGCATTTTGTTACAATGAATTATTCCAAGGCATCCTTCTCAACCAGAATCTCTAGACTTATGAAGGAACGAGTATCCATCTGGTGACGCCCCAACTAGGGGAACAGTGTCACATTTACTTAGCCAGGTTTCAGTGAGAAGGCACAGATCAGATTTTTGTACTTAATATAATATCATTTACCAAAACAGCTTTACTGCCAAGAGAGCGAATGTTCAATAAGCTGCATTTAAAACTGCATGCTTCTTTCTGAACTGGTGATATATTTTTTGTGCTTTACTGCCAAGAGAGCGAATGTTCAATAAGCTGCATTTAAAACTGCATGCTTCTTTCTGAACTGGTGATGTATTTTTTTTTTAATTTGAAGTAAATTTCTATTACAGATGCTCCTGGTGGAGGGTCTGGTTTTATCCCTTGGTCTTATTATACACCTTATTTTTTGGTTATCAGGTAATTTAAGGTTTGCATCAAGACTAAATTTACTGGATGCCCCACAACAGAGATTATGAGTAACAGCTTCAGGATAGTAACAGGTGGAATAAACAACAGCCTGTGATTTAAGATCACATGACTACGGCCTGACTGGTGCTGTGATCAGTCAACCAGGAAGTTTTGCTGCCATATTTTGGGATAATACATAAGATCCCCTCCAGTTAGGATGTAGACCATCTCTTTTGAAAAATCCAGGCCTTTCCCAAAAACCATCCCAATTGTTCACAAACGCTATGCTTTTATTTGCATACCAGGTTTTAGCCAGCAGTGAAGGGAATGCAATCTGCTATAAATCACATCCCCTCTATATAATCTTGGTAAAGGGCCAGATACAACTAAATTTTGACATTTTATTTTAGCTTTGGTGCAGAGAGATTCCTCTTTAATACCTCAGATTGCTGTAAATGAATATCATTAGTGCCGACATGCAGCAATAAGGTACATACTTCACCGGTGACACGGTCCAATGCAGCCTCTATGTCAGAAATCTTGGCCCCTGCGAGGAATTTAACATTAACTGCTGGTTTAACATAGTTTGGAATTCTAACATTCCGCACTATGGAATCGCCAATTATGAGCACTTTCTTATTCTCAGTTTCCACAGGCATGCTGCGGACTGCTGAGAATCTGTTCTGGGTCCGAATTGGTGACCTGGTTGCAGAGGGACTAAATTTTGGCTTCTTAGACCCCTGTCTTACTGTTACCCACTCGTCCTGTGGCTGAATTGGTGCTGCTGACTACAGTGGGACCTGGAGAGACTGTAGCCGAATTGTCTAAACAAACCGCGTTGATTGATTTTTCGATTTGCCTAATTGCTATCAGGTTCCTAACGTGGTCCTCCAATTCGCATATTTTCCCGACCAATTCTAAATGAACTAAACACTTGGCAGGTGATGCTGTCTACACTGTCGGCCGGAAAACCTGAACTATACATGCTGCAGGACACACAACATATAAACGTGCCCTCGATGGGCAGAGAGCAGATAGAACTTGCGTTTAGTGTTGATATCATCTTCTCTGTTTTTGTAGTAACTTCGGTGCTTCGGCGCTTTCCGCGTTCAGGTGAATCACTAAGAGACCATCGGCTTTAAGTTTCCACCACCTGCTGAGCGATCGGCTTTGATTTCTCACTGCCGGTTATTTCTCCTGGTCAGCTGCTGGCTTTACTTCAGTTGAACTTACTCGGGTGTTTGCGAAGGGCTATGCACCTGTGGGAGACACTGCTGCTCTGTGCTTCCGTTCGCTGCTACTCCGAAGAGGTGTGGCCTGAAGGAGATACAATCACAAATATAATCTACTCCTTGTACCAGTTCCTGATTAGCTAGGACCACGGATACAATCTGAAATGTAATCTACTACTGGTACCAGTTCCTGATTGGCCAGGACCACGGCCAGACTGTTGCACATGCTAACAGCTTTGCTAGCTAAATGGGATCAGTCAATTTAAGTATATGAATAAGTATTTGTTCATCATTTTTTTCATAGAAATATTCCTGCCACTAGACTGACTAATTGAGTCCTCTTCGACCCCTTTAAGTTATGCCTGAGTTACACATGCGCACTGTCATCCCAGAGTTGATTTGTTTCCAGTGAACAAGAGCTAGTGACAAAGGCCAGCTACTGCAATAGCATTTTAGTGTCAAAATGAGCTCAATGAAAGCTGTCTGCACCTAAAGCTCATATAGAGAAAAGCAATATGTCATATTATAACAGAGACATTTCTTCAGAAATGAACAGTTACAGCATGGTAGCTTCTAGTTTCAGTGATTGTGAAGCATATGAAGGTGGTGATTTTGCACAACAATTAAACTATGATGCCACTTCTGAATGCTCATTGCATCACAAGAGTTTCAGACAAATTTCAAAGATACCATTCAATGGATCTCCAGGGCACAAGCCAGATGTATCAGAATGGAATGCAGGTTGAAGTCTTGCCTGGCCAGGATGCCATAATGGATGGACTGGGTGATAGGACACATCTAGAGCAGTTCATTCCCCTACACAACAGGTGCCAGTGTTTATTAAGGCTGAACACTATTAGGACACCTGCAGGGTGGCATAGGAATTGAAGTAGAAACGGAGCCCTTTCGGGGTCTTTAGGTGCCACTAGCGGGTGCTGCCAAGAGAGGACTGCCTTGGCTTTCACATGACCTGGAAATGTCTCAGATGTCCTGGCTATGACACCGGAAACAGCTTCTGGGTTGGATTCAAAAGAGTAGTTGAGTCAGAGTTGGGGGGCAACACTCTGTGAGAGGTGGAATACATACTTGTGTATTGTGGCCCAATGGCAAACATCCAGGAAGTCCTGCCTTGATTTTGTTTGTTTTTACTGGCTGCTATTTAATGCAATTTCATCGTATTTTATTTTTGACTTGAGGTTGCGGTCACAATTTAAAATTATCGGTACAAAAACATAACACAACAAAACTTAAAAGAAATAATAAAATAAAAAGGAAGCAAAACCAATATGCATGTTCAATATATAAAGACCTTGGGTAGGTATATTGAGTTTCAGAATGCATTATTAGGCATAATTAGTATATGTTAGTGTTGTTTATTTAATAAATATAATTAAACCAATAATCATCAAATTAGCTGTTTTCCTGTACTGCTTCCTCCTTTGCTATATAATGAGAAGACCTTAATGTTATTTTCCAGACAGATTATGAACGCTATTCCAATTACCGGTTACTGAACTGAATGATTCACTAAACTGCAGGGCATATGTTTGTAAATAGGGAATGTGCACATTTAAAGATATCATAATATTTTAATTGCTCTGAATAGACCATGCTTTTTCATAAGACAGAAGAAGTTAAACCATTACACTTCCATCTAAACACTTACAAATCCTTTCATCAGGCAGAAAGAAAGCCAATTAAAGTTAAATGGAAAACAATGGAAGAAACTTAATTAAGGTTATTAGTCTCATGTTGTTTAATGAGATGCAAGTTCTTTTCTGACTGATGATTGGAAGTTTAGGCAGTAGGGTGCTCACAATCTATTAAATTGTAATTTGTTTATTTTATTTATTTATTTTTCAAGAAAGGTTTGTGATACAGAGCAAAAAGGGGGACATTTCTCACTTGCATTAATACGTTTCAAATATTACCATCTGGGTCATCATTTGCAAGGAGCATATTAGGCAGGAAAGCACATTAATATGTGTTGAGTAATAGTTTCATAATCGAATTCAACCACTTCTACAAGTACTTGGGGGTCCACGTCAACGACAGTTTGGACTGGTCTCATAACACAGATTAGCTATATAAGAAAGTGCATAGTGAGCTCTTTTTCCTTCAATAGGGGAAGTGACATCCTTCCATCTTCTATAACTCTGTGATGGCCAGTGTGACTTTCTATCCTATGATGTGCTAGTCTGGTAACATTACTTCAGGAGAGGCCCACCAAACCAGCAAACTGAATAAAAGGGCAAGTTCAGTTATGGGATGCACTCCAGACCCCCCGGAGGTCATAGCAAATGACAGAGTGAAAACAAAACTGAGCTCCATTTTGAAAAATGCTGCATATCTTCTCACTGACACTGAAGACTTTCATCCAACAAATTATTTATCATAAGTGTGTCAAGAACTGCATAATGCCTCACATGGACTGGGACTGCAAAGTTTTCTTTCTTTTTAATTTTCTTCCATTTTAGTAATTTTGGTGTGTGCTCATGACCATATTGTGTATATTATTTATTTAAAGCGTTTCTTTTTGTGAAAAACCAAAATTGCCACTGGGAACAAATAATCATTTAATGCAATTAATGTGATAATTATTAATTAAATTATTCATTGATGTTAGTCATTTTCAAGGAAACTAGAGAATATTACCTTTTTTTGCCAAAAACATTATCATTTTTCCAACAACAAACCCTTTTTTGAGTGTATATTTTACAGACCTGTCTCACTATTGAACAGTGATTTTAAGAATTAAGTACAGTGGAACCTCAGTTCACGACCATAATTCATTCCAAAACTCTGGTCGTAAACCGATTTGGTCGTGACCCGAAGCAATTTCCCCCATAGGATTGTATGTAAATACAATTAATCCGTTCCAGACAGTATGAACTGAATGTAAATATAGATTTTTTTTTAGTTTTTAAGCACAAATATAGTTAATTATACCATTGAATGCACAGGGTAATAGTAAACTAAATGTAAAAACATTGAATAACACTGAGAAAACTAACACTGCAGTAGTTTGCACTATAGCGCTAAGAACCGCTCGCTAAAAACACTTTTTTTAAATGAGTTTTAAGCACAGGGAAAAAATTAACATTTGAAAAATCCATAATTTAATAAACCACCAAGAAAAGTAACATTGCAACAATGCACGCTACAAACTGATCGCTGTAAACAGAAATGAAAACAAAAACAAGTCCAGTGCATTCTTTAACTGCCTTCTCTCTCTCGTGTGTGCGTGTGTCTCTCTCGCGCGCGCCTGTGTGTGTGTGTGTGTGTGTGTCTCTCTCGCGCTTGTGTGTGTGTCTCTCTCTCGCACCTGTGTGTGTGTGTGTCTCTCTCGCACTTGTGTGTGTGTGTCTCTCTCTCGCGCCTGTGTGTGTGTCTCTCTCTCTCTCTCACGCCTGTGTGTGTGTGTCTCTCTCTCTCGAGCACCTGTGTGTGTGTGTGTCGCGCTCTTTCTTTCTTGCTCGCTCGCTGCACAGGAAATGCACAGGCAGAGACTGAACACGTACAAACCGAAAGGGAAACTGGCTTGTTCGTATACCGAGTGTGTGGTCATGAACAGAGGCAAAAGTTTGGCAAACTTTTTGGTCGTAAACCAATTTATACGTGAATCGAGACGTTCGTGAACTGAGGTTTCACTGTATTAGCTTAGTTACCTGGCTTTAATTACTATCCTGTTTTTGTGCCTCAGATGTTCTACATGTGCCTGATGAAGTTTTTCTTTTGCATTCTGGATAGAAAATGATGACCACATCATAGATAACCTCCAACCCTCACCAGAATAAGTAGTTGAAGAGATGACATGAGATGTTATAGACAATTAGACAGACAGAGAGATAGATAGTGGTACAATTATGACCACTAGATTGAAAAGGCATTATATACATAAGTTAAACAGTTGGAAATGCATATTAGGCTGAAGGGTGGCACAGATCCCTCACGCCATATAATGAAATCAGTAAATTCATGTATAAATATGTGTTATGTAAATGTTTCTTGCATGTTAAAGGATAACTCAAAAACAAAAATGCAGTGCTAAGGATGAAATCATCACTCCTGCCCTAATGAAAATATATACAAGAAAAAATTGAAAAGGCAGCTATAAACTGAGACTAGGTTCACTCTTCATGTCCTCTTGATTCATTTCAGATCTGATTACATTGCAAATGTATCACATAAATTATTGCATGTTACTTTTTTTTGTAAATGAATTGATTTATAATGCACTCTTTGACAAGAGATCCCATAAATGCAATATAAACATAAAGAATAGCTGAGAAGCAGTATCATTATATATAGAGGCAGAATGGCGATACATTTCTACATGCCAAGCAAGGAAGACAATTGCCTAGGGCCTCAAACTGAAATAAGCCCCGAAGTGCATCCATTTACATGGTACTTATTGCAATGGCAAACCTGAGGGAACATCCTTGAAGTATAGCATTAACAGACTACAATGACACAGTCAGAACCCACACCCACGGGGCCCCATTTGCCTCTATGAGAGTGTGATGAACATTATTTTTTAAGTAAAGTTAAATTTAATCAGTGCCATTTTCATAAATCATGAAGCGGATTTACATGGTTGTAAGCAAAATAAAAAAAAAGAAGAACAGGAGGAAAAGAAAAAGCAGGACAGTAGTAAGTAGTAGAGAACATGTAATGTCGATTCAGTTAAAAATGTCTATGTCGGAGCGTCTCTTTTGAAAAAAACTGACTGAGTGTGTTACAGCAGCACAGGAGAATCGGTGATAACTTATACAGAGCGAAAAAGCAGTTGAATCCATCAGTAAAATTAAAATTACAGCTGGAATGAAAACCAACATCCAATTAGCAGAAGAAACCAAAGCATGCCCGTGTCGATCAAAAACAGGGAGCTCCGCAGTCTATTTATGACTTTACATGAGCAGCAAAGAAACGAAGTGGCTGGCGCTTAGAGTAGGCCAAGGGGCTTGATATGCAAAGCAAACAGAGGGAACCCCCTAGTTCATAAATAAAAAGAAAATATTTATAACCCTTGCAAACTACAATGATGCTGAATTTTCAAAGTTACAAAAGGCAAGCCAGGAATGTTTTTCAAATGCTCTCTGGTAGGGCTAAAACCCAGGCATCTTCACAGTAATTCCAAGAACATCCCAGATAGTGGCTGGATGTCCAGGAATGGGTGGGGCTGGACTGTGTAGGAGACACAATAACAGTCTCCTACATTCTTACAGCAGATGTTGCCTTCATAGATTGTCCTCAAGGCAGTCTGCCAAACAAAGTGGTGCTGGATGTGGTATACTATTACATTCACGTGCCGTGGTCAAGTCAACTTGTCATGTGTGTTTCTTGCATGACTTCTCACATTATCCAAAGCATTATGACTCCAAATAAAATCAAGAAAGATTTGGAAAAACCCAAGAAGGTTAAAAAAGCAAAACTAATCATCTTTATTAAAGAGTATTTAATAAAAATCAATGTATTATTAGGGCTTAATAAGACTAATATTATTATTCAACCAATTCAATCAATTTTCATATATTTTGATGTTTTCTGAACAGAATTTTTTTTAGATGGGAGAGTGGTTGTTTCTAAAATTAATTTTAAATAAGTAGTAGTTAGATGATTGTGTTGTGAGAATTCATGTTATGAATGGCTTTTCAGGAATTGATTTGCTTTGTAAAGCAGGAAAAGCTAGTATATAACACTAAGTCAATAGCATAAACAGATAACTTTCTGTTTAATCTCTTATGGTTCTGCGCTATGTTGTGAAATACACATGGTGGCTTTTAAGCTAAAACGGATCATTTTGATGCATACTCATATATTGGGATCAAAATCAAATTTTTAAAGATATTAAAAGTCAGCCGTACCACAGACATGTTCTACATCCAGAGATAATGACCTTTGAAAGTTCTCTTGCTGCCAGGAAGCATATTATACATAGCATTTGCTAAAAATGTAATGGTAGATATCTGCCTTTAACAGATACAAGTTGATTTTGTTATATTACAAAATGGACCACTTTCTCTATACTTCAACTTAATATTTCTCCAGAATCTTAAAATCATTGTTCAATAGTGAAACGGGACTGTAAAATATATGCACAAAAAAAGCTTTGTTGTTCTTTGGAAGCATACTAATATTTTTGGTAAAAATGTCATCTTCCCCAGTTTCCTTACAAAAAACTAAAATCAATGAAGGTGTTTTTAATTAAATCTCCTCTGGGTAGTCATCAGTGGCTTTACTACTTTATTGGAAATTTATAGCATCTCAGATTTTGGAAGGCTTCAATGGTTTGCTCATTTCAACTGCAAAATTTGCAAAGTTTTATATATTTTAATAATTGCATTTACTATCTCAATTTCAGAGTCTGATAATGCAGTCTTCTGGCGCCCTTACCTGGTTTAATTCATACTTTGCACGTAAAGATTTACAGCAGATTTACAATTTGGAATAAGAACTTTATCACCTATTAGTGGCTCCAGCTGTTGCTGCAAACCTAAAACAATAAAATATATCAAAGGAAGCTTTTAAAAGTAAAGAAGGTACACTAGTTTTTCTCTGGTGCTTGCTGTGGCCTAAACAAAAATGAAAAAATAGTCGACTAGGGCAGTATAGTCATTGACTGGGAGATGGGGAGCCAATGAGCAAAAAGAATTGACAAAAAACTACCATGGATCTGAGCAAAAAAGTCCAGTTTACAAAAGTGTATGGCAAAGGTTCTTACCTTAACTAAAAAGTGTTTCCCAACTAAATTATGCTTACAAAGGAATACCAAAGAGTTTTTAATTATCCAAAAGCTTTAATGCCATATGCTTGCGTTGTCTTAAACAAAGACAGCGTAATGACATCACAAGCTCTCTAGCATCATATTAAATGGTAGGCAACAAACCTTGCTACCAGCAACAACATGGTGGTACTCATTCCAAAACAAACTAAAATGTTGATTATCGTGAAAAAATCTAATAGGAAATAACACAATGATGACATTACTAAGATAACATGAACAATTCACAAAATATAATGCAAAATTAATTTCTGTAAAAATTAAATACTAATGTACATTGTCCTGAAATGATTATGACATTAGTATACCCTGACACAGAGAGACTCAGAAGGCACACTTTCAAAAGCACACCTGATTTTATTTTCTTCTCCCTTGTGGGAAATGTCTTTCCTGTCTCCCACAAGCTCAACAACACAGTCCAAATAGCACAAGTTCAATCACAACCCAATCCTTTTCTTTTTCTCCTCCACTCCTGCACTCCTCCACTCCTTCTTGGAAAGCTTTGTCTCCCTCCTCCCGACTCTGGCTCCTCAAATGGAATAAGGTGGCCCCTTTTATAGTTCACCTAGATGTGCTCCAGGTGCTCCCTGATGATCTTCCTGCAGCACTTCCTGGTGTGGCAGAAGTGCTGCATGGGCACCCGGAAGCACTCCGGGTGTACCTAGTTCCTGTTACAGCAGCAATTCCTGGTGGTGGAAGTGTTGCAGTCCAGGGCTTAGCAAATGTCCAGGTATCTCCTGGTGGTGGCCGTGGGCACCCACAGGATTGAGAATCCAAGCTCTGTTTCTGTGACCCCAACACCCAGCAGGGCGGCTGCCCTCTCATGTTCCAGCGGAGATACTGCTCCTCTTCCGGTCCTTCAACTCTCTGGGCATTCTGGCTGGGCATGAGCCCCAGCCATCCACCACAATATAAACTCAATTCTTTTTTCCAATCATTTTCTGAAGCCGATTCTGACATCAGAGTGCTGTCGAGATTTTGTAACCAAATTAGTGTCCCAACAATGTGAGTAAATGTCCGTTCTTAGTGTCAACAAGCCTTAAACAGAAACAGAGGATCTGGGAGATCCAACTAGGCCCTTCTTTGTTTCTGTAAGAGGAAAAGATAATTGTCTTTGCTAGTTCACTGCCAACCTTCACTGTTGTAGTTTCTTTGATGTATGCAGGAATGATTGTTGGTTTTCTTTTTCTTTCCCAATTTCGTTCCTTGTCAGACCACGAAATGTAATTGGCGATTTCTTTCATAGTTGGACATCTGGTTGGAGCCAAGGTATTTCCACTGTAGAGAGGATTATGTTTCATTGCCATGAGGCTCTGATGCTCCTGTGCTCTCTGCAAAATCTGTAAAAATTAACATGGTGATGATATCTGCAACAACTTCTCTGACAGTGACAAGTAAAGAAGGTACTGTGCACGGGGTGAAATAGCATGGAAAACATTTTCAAGACTGTGAACAGAAGATGCAACATATATCAGCACAAACTCATGAAACACTGGGACTTGAGCCTTGACCTTGTTCTTAATCTGGAGCTTATGCTCCATAAAACACTCACAAATTACTGTGGTTACCTTGGCTATGAAATTCGCCTTGAAGTCTTTCTCACAGCAAGTGGCAGCTTAGCTGTGTACCTTGGCTAAAGTAAATGAAAATCTTCAACATCTTCTGACAGTGAAGCAACTTGCAGGGACTGATTATGTGATAGGAAGAAGAAGAATGACTGTGTCGCTTTTCACTGCTTGCAACCTGCTGGTACTCGCAAACTACTGGGGCTAGGTCTGCTGAGTGTGTGGCAAATTGCAGAAGTTGAGTACATGATAGGAAGAAGAATGACAGTCCCAGCATCTGGAAAATTATTGGGGTCCATGTCTTTCTTACAGCTAACTGCATGGGCAAAATGATTGAGAAGATGACATGTCTTCTGAGTGTGAAGCAAATTGCAAAATCTAGTTATGTTATAGGAACATGGTTGCACTACATAAATATAAAGAATTATTCATTATTATTCTTTATTACTGAGGTTCATTGCCACTGGCCTGTAATCATTTAGACTGTACAGTAAGTACTTTGCTTCTTAATCACAGGGATGAGAGTGGATTTTTTGAAACAGGCAGGGACTTTGCATTCAGCCAAAGAATAGGTGAAAAATTCTCTAAACACAGGTGCTAACTGATCAGCACAATGTCTTAGTGTGGAGGGAGAAATGTTGTTTGGTCCAGGAGCTTTATAACATTTCTTTCTCCAAAGGAGCAAATTGACTTCATGCTCAGAAATGTGGAGAGGAAGATGCAGTTGGACTGACAGACAGATAAGTTAGTTGGTTGATGTCCTGCTTGATGGAGTGGTGATTCTCACACTTGCAATAAACACTGTTCAGCTGGTCAGGTATGGAAAGATTATTCCGTGGCAGGGGGTGCTTGAAGCTGTAATCAGTAATTATTTGCAAGGCACTCCAGACACAGTAACAATCATTGGTGGAGACATTCTGTTTCAACTTAGTTTTATACAGTACAGTATCTGCTTTTGGCATCCTTATAAGACTTGTCTAGCTGAACTTGAGCCTCTTTGTAAACAGCTTTATCTCAATACTGTATATGTAAGCATTCTCTTTATTTTTTATTTTTTTGTAACATTTCAAAATTTCAGAAAACCATGGGTTGTCATAAGTGTATTTGATAATCTTTTATTTGGAATACAGATTTCCTGACAAAAACCTTATGTAAGAAATAACTGTGTCCATAGACTCATCTAATCTCTCAGAGGCATTTCTGAATACCCTGTAGAGAGGAGAATCCAGTCCGTCCTGTAATTTCTCTACAGTACAGCCTCACTAGCCCACATTGTTTATTTGCATTGCTTTTATTTCTGGTTTAAATGATTTCAATTTCTGTCTGTCTGAAGGGACAAGAAATGTCACAGCTTGGTCAGAGTTGCCCAAAGGAGCCCATGAAATGACACGGTAAGCATCTGAAGTAGTGCTGTAACAGTGGTTCAGAGTTTTAAACTTTCTAGTTGCACATTTCGCCAACTGTTTGTATTTGGGAAGCTTAGATACCAAGGTGTCTCTCTCACACTTTCACTTGTAGCAGGTCAGAGAGATCACAGATAGATAGATAGATAGATAGATAGATAGATAGATAGATAGATAGATAGATAGATAGATAGATAGATAGATAGATAGAACTAAACTTTAATGTCTTTAGAATAAAGTAAATCTATATAAACAGTAGCAGAACATGGATGCACATTTTACGCAAATGATGACTAGGCCCAGATTAAAGCTCAGGTCCCTACAGCTGTGAGGCAGCAGTGCTAACCACTATGCCATGTTATACTTGTTGAAATCACTTTGTCATAGAAGCTAAACGTGGGCATGTGCTAAAGTCCTGTGTTGCAGTTATGCCATTTATTAATTAATATACTGCTTTTTTGATTAAACACATTGCTCTATCCAGCAAATAAAAAGTTTGCTGAAAATATATTATAGCCTTTAAATACATAAGAATGGTAAATTACATTTAAAATGGTGATTTGTATGCCTGTAATCCACTGTGTAATAATAAAAGGATTTTGTTCAGAATAATGAGTTAAGAAATTCAAATGAGCTCTACCCAGTTTTTAATTCAGTCTTAATTGGCTGATATAGGTATTGTCCAATTAGATTTGCCCCCAGGGAAGTATGATTGGCAGACATTATTCTTGCTACTTGGCATTGGTTCAAGTCTGTAAAGCTCAACTTGCTGGTGTGAAAGGTGGTTTTGGATACATAATTTTCATAAAGAAAATGTTGGCCTCTGTTGGTGAGAAGAAAAAGCTATTAAGCAAGTAAGTTTAAAGCTAAATGTATAAAAGATGACAAGAGCTTTATTTCAGCCAATTAGGTAATTCATCCATCTTCAGCTTTTGAAAGTTCAAGGATTACTACTGACTATTGGCTGAGGCTTTATTTGTATGATTCCAAAAAGGGGAAAAAATCTATATAAGTTTTTCATGTCTTTTTCAGATAATTAATCTCATATTACTTTTGTCTGCCCAAGTGTATCGAATTTTAGAAGTTCTAATTATGTGCCTAAGACAGCATGGCTGGAATCCAGGAATGCTTGTGAGAAATTAGAAAAATTATTATTTATTTATTAGTTTGCTTGTTTTGGTCAGTAACATGAACTACTGGATAACATTACATCAGATATGACACATGTGAGGAGATTTATGAGATAATATTATAGTGTTCAGGTTGGGCATTATCCACCAGGAGGAGTGTTTGTGTGTCTATCTGTATGTTGATTCAGTTGCTAAGTCTCTGTTATTCTAATACTTGGTGCATCACAAACATTAATGCTTCTTTCACGAATCCAATACCAATAGCATATAACAGAGACATATGCATTGCATGGTGTCAGTGGCATAGCTACGGGCGGGTGGAGGGGGTGGCACTATTGGCCTAAAGGCTCAGTACAATTTGTGTGTAAGCAGCAGGGTTCAGAAAAATATCACTCATGAATGAAAAATGTAAAATTCTCTGATTGTTATCCACAAATGCTTCAAAAATAATTTTCAGACTGTCCTTCTGTGACATCATCAAACATAGCAGTTGAAATTTATGGGGCAATAACAAAAATAAACATAAACATTACACCGATAATAATTTCTAGGAAGATAAACACCTAATTTACAATTTATAATTTCGTTTCATTATTAATCCAAATGCATTCTTGCTCTCCACAGAAAACATCCCCACCTATCACTTGTACACTACACTGGTTCTGGTTTTTGTAGCGTAATTATATTAAACTAATAATTAGAACACGGCTTCTATCTGTACTATACTATATTCTTGTCTAGCTGATGCTTATAAATAATTATATGTGAAAAATTATTGCTGTTTCTCTGTATATGAATACATCAATGTAAATTTTATCTTAATTTTTCTCTATACGACATTTTAATTTTCTATTTAAATAGGATAACATATTCAGATATGTTGGATGGTGGCAAATTGAAGCATCCCCCTGCCCGAGTGGCACGAACTCTAGCTACGCCACTGCATGGTGTACTGAAAAAGTTAACCCTGTGGTCTTTCATTGATTACTTAGATTTCAACCCATCTTAGACAGGTAGCATAGTTAGTTCAACATAACAGTATAGGTCGAACTGTGTTTCTTTAAAAATTGAACAGTTAAAATAACTTATTTAAAAGAAAATACAATATGTGTACCACTATCTAGCCAGCCCTGGCATGAATATGCAGTGATTTAAGAGTCTTCTGTTGAGCGTTACTTTGCATACCTACACAAGGCAACCTGCTCTGTGTGATAATCTCACTTACACTCCACCTGTTCACCCTGCCATATTGCCAGATAATTATTGCCAGCATTCTTTAAACTTCCAGTTCGGGTATGTCTGCTTGTAGAAAGCCTTATATATCACATTAGTTTCTTGTACCTTTAATCAAAATACTGCCTGATGACTTCCAGCCACAGTAGATATTCTAGCAAAATACAGCTTGTGTTGCTGTAAATAATTCCAGATGTACCTCAGAGTGGCCTGTCTTTATTGTCACTTTGCCAATGGGCACCAACCGCTTTTGGAGCATCTTGCAGCTCACAACCGAGATGAACCAGTGGCAAGTGAAGAGAAGGAGTCAGTCATTCAGTGTCCAATCTGTGAAATCTTTATAAAAGTGCAGTGCAATAAGTAATTCAATCCTTTCAATATCATCAATAAATTAAGTTCCAGTAGATTAAAATCTCCCAAATGGATCTACAACAGCATAAAGATTCATCATCAGGAGGTTTTTTATTAAAATCAATGCAACAGAATAGGCTCTTTCTCCCTTGTAACAGTTCCACACATAGTGCTGTTACAGCACTTCCATCATCTGGGACCTCTTGGGATACTGGGCAAAGACTCAAGCAACTTTTCATATATTTCCATCACTGTATTGCCTTCAAATCACATCCCTCCACAAACTCTCTGTAGAATACCGGGCAAAGTTCCAGGCAACTTTGCACAAAGCTCTGTCACCACATTGCCTTCAAAGCAGATGCCTCCACAAACTAATCCTTTCCTTCCAGCCATTGATCCTTCTTTGCTCCTCCAGAGGTAAATGAATAGATCCAGATCTTATCTCTTATCCGTTTTATTACTTGGAACTGTCTGAGCCTTTTAATTACTTATGGACGTATTTGTTAACTTATCCAACTTGTAGAATAAAGTTTCTACATTTTTGCACTGTTTAAACAAAAGACCATTTTGTGTCTCTCACTCACCTTAGTGCCCATTCCTGGCTATATGAAATATGAGGGGGTCCAACCTTCCTCCCAAGAGTCAGACACCCCCTGGCACAGTGAACCTTGACATCCTGCACAAAGCGCTGTTATAGTGCTTGCATCATCCAGGCTTCCTTCAGCTATTACGCGAAGACCTCAGCAACTTTGCAAACAGCTCATTCACTACATTGACTTAAAAGTATATCCCTCTATGAACTCTCTTCAGGATATTTGGCAAAGACCCCAGCAACTTTGCACACAGCTCTACACCACATTATCTCCAAAGCACATCCCTCCATGAACTAACACTGTCCTTCTAGCCATCAATCCTTAACTGCTTCTCCAGAAGCAAATCAACAGATCCAGATCTCTCTCTCTCTCTCTCTCTCTCGAGCATTGACTCTTCATTCTCTGGGACACCAGCCCTGTCCCTTGCACTCACACTCCAACCTACACCCTCTGTGCTCTCCTCACGTTCACTGCCCCACCTGCTATTTCTGTTCCACCCCCCGCCATCACTCCACTTGCCTTTTAAAAGTTAGAACTAATTAGCGCATGGTCTCCATCAATTACATGGACGCATGGAGCTACACACTAACTACTTGTAGCTAAATGAATTTAACTGATTTATCTCGTTTAGCACAAGGCACAGGGTATCACAGTAAGGCGAGCTTAAAGACTTTTGGTAAGGCCCCTCATAAGAGACAGTTGCCACCTACTCAGTTGTACAAAACTGCCTGCGCTTTGCCATTGGTCCTCTGTCCACATGTGTGTAGACACAACTCAAGGACAATTAAAGCAAAGGATACACCTGATCACAATTTGAAGTGCCACAGCAAAGTGTCTGAATATTTACATGTGTAAGACAGTAATGAATTATTGAAATGAATGCATTGAATTTAGCTTTGCATTTACGCAAACCAGTAACGCAGTAAAGTAGGCTGTTGAAGAACAATTTTGCTGCTTACAAATCTAGGATATGTTTTGATACATTTTTTGGTGTAAAATCACCCATCTTTCATTTAATGGGTCAAATTTGCTATTCTTGATCTGCTCTCTTGGGTGAATTGGCAGAACATCCTCATTATTATTATCACTATATATTTCTTTAACCAAGGTAGCTGTCAAGATCACGATACATTACAATGATTTTTTACAGTTGTGTTTGAGGGTTGACCTACGCAGGGTCACACTGTGAGACCAAATCAGGAACTGAACTGGTGATCTTAGAATATAAATCCCACGTGTTAATGATTAGATAACACTGGCTGTAGCAAGGCTTTTTCCAATTATTTGGATTTCTCATCTAATGAATGCACATCAGGTTAAATGGTTTAGAAAGATCATGCTTTGCTTTCCAATGGACTGGCACTCCATATATGCTGCTTAATTTATATGAGGGACGTTCAAAAAGTTTCCGCACTTTTATATTTTCTTTGGAAATGGTGAAGGTGGTAGTAGTAGTAATTGGTCATGTCTGAGAGTGTCATGTGACTAGTTCTGTCTGGCAAGCTGGCTGCCCTTGCAGTTTAGTATAAGAGTTGTCACCCTGTGGTGAAGATGGCTATGAAACTTATAAATTCCACCAAAGATGAACAGCGTTCCGTCATATGCTTTATGTAGGCAGAAGGTGTGCTTGTAGCAGAAATTCATCTCCACATGTCTACTCAGTATGGGGATAAAGTTCTCTCTCGTAGAGTTGTCTATGAGTGGATTGAAATGTTCGAAAATGGCCGTACTAGTGTGATGGATGCAGAGCTCTCCGGGCATTCAGCTACAGCCACGACCACGAGGAATGAAGAAAGTACCTCAGAACTGATTCACATCAGTGGCTACACGCTCAACCATAAACATGACATTAAAAAGTTGGTACGATGCTAGTAAAATTGCATCACAAAGGAAGGTGACTATGTAGAAAAGTGATGTCATTTGTTTTTGAAATTCTTAATAAATAGAGTTAAATGTCCCTCATACCTTACAAATATCGCAAATGTTAATGCCAAATACAACCTCTGGGTTTCTGCAACCATGCAAAAGCTTTATCCAAAACTGGGTTTACACAGTGGTGGCTGAATGATGTGATCATGTAGTGGTTAGTTTTGTTTCCATACACCTCCAGGTTCATGGTCACTGTATGTGTAGATTTTACTTATAAACCCCTAGGAAATTTTCCTGATTACAGCTTGGTGATCAGAATGATTACAGCTTGGAATCTGCAGAGTTGCTCCCTTCAGGCTTACCATCTCCCATTCAGCAGCTCAGTAAATTGCCTCATTTTTGTTTAAATGCATCATGATAAACTGCTTATTTTAAACAGTGCTATATTATTGTGATTAGTTTTGAATATATATATATGCGAAAAAGGAATAAAATCTCAAAAGCCATTTCATAAAAAAAGTAATCAAATAGGTTTGGGAGCACAATGTAGCATTGCTATGTGGGAGTAAGTGGCTCTGTTTTCATCAGTTTTTGTCAGACCACACAGAGCATATAAACAGAAAAACAACGGGATAGATGGCAGGCTGAATGGTAATAACAGGTTGTGTACTCACAACTGTTCACAAAACTATGAGCAAACACTTAACTAAACATTTAAATGAGAACAACTGGTCTATGTAAACCTTCCTGCCTGGTTATCTTGTTTTTCCAGCAAAAGAGATAACAAGAAGCAGCTCTTGCTCAACAAAAAAATGAGTAATGGAAGTCAAATAAAAAGCTGGAAAAAAACATGAACTAAGTCAAATTCTGCTTAGCTTCTAAACGGAGACATGTGACAAGCTTCTCATTCAGTAGTTCGCTCCCATTGCATCTTACACATACATGTAGTTCTTCAGTCTATTTACTTCACTTCAGAGGTTGGGACTGCTAAAGGACCACATACCACATATAAAATGAAAGCAACTGCTCTGAAGTCCTTGGGATCACTGGAATGTACTTACTTTAGCACTGGGACCACATAGGATGTTTTCTGGTATTAAGGAACCTTCTGCAAACTCAGAGAAGGGGAAAACAGATGCTGAAGGACCCCATAGAGCTGGCTGGCAGGTTTTCAGCATCCTGGGACTGATTCCTTTTGGCCCTTAAGCTCTGTATGTATGTATGTATATATGTATGGTGGCCTTTAAGGGAGTGATGGGATTTTGCCATTTGCAATTGATGTAAAAAAAAAAAAATACTGAAGTTGTTAACTTTTTGTGTCAATGCAATAGATATTTCTTGAAAGCTTGAATGAACTGAATGTTAGCATGTAGAGAAAAAACACAAACATCCTTCAGCTTTATGACCACATTGTTGGATTTAGGGTGAAATTTGCATTCCAAATGCCAGCTATGGCTTGTTTCTCAATTCTTTTGAAATTCCTGTTAAAATAAAAAAGCCCTTAGTGATCAGATTATATTAGACATGTTGAAGTTTCACTGGTTTTGGGATTCATTTCACTATGAATTAGAAAAGTGCAGACTTGCCTTCCCTGCATTGTAGAGTAGTTGATCAAACTGTTATGAAACAGAATAATAATAGGAATGTAGTCCAAGTTTAGAAGGAACAGATAACTTGAATGTCACATTTTTACAACAGAATACAGGCAGCCAATCTGAATCTGTATTTTATAGAAAACACTATCAGGAGATGCTATTAAAATCAAACAACAATATATTTCAAAGTAACAGAAACAAACCCTAGGTTACTTAAGCAAACAGCTAGAATTCAAATAGCAGCAGCACTAATAACTATTACACTTCACTAGCCATGAACATTATTAGTACTGAAGACTGTGCAGCATAGCAGGATGGTTAGACCAGCCACCTCACATCTTCAATATCCTGAAATGTAGAGATGTTGTAGAGGTGAGCTGAGAGTGCTTATCCTGTGGTCTGTGTCTGGGTCCCAATGCCCCAGAGTAGTGAAGGGGACACTGTGCTGTACAAATGAAACTGTTTAGATGGAAAAATTGAGGCCCTGCCTCTCTGAAGTCATAAAAGATCCTTGTGCATGTTTTGAAAATAGTAGAGTGTCCACCAATGACTTGGTTAAATTGCCTATCATGGCCTCAGCCTTTCTGGCCCCCTAATCATCCCGTCGCTTATTGCCTAAGTAACTTTCACCCCTTCACCACTTAATCGCTAATGTGTGGTGAGTGTACTGGCGCAAGAATGGCGCTTGTTGTATTGTCAAGGTGGATGCTGCACATTGGTGGTGGTTGAAGTGGTTCCCCAAAGTCTACATAAAACGTTTTGAGTGGATAGAAAAGTGCTATATAAATGTAATTAATTATTATTATTTTTAAATTAAAAATTCCAGACATGTCACTGACTGCATGGAGTTTCCATGTCCTGCTAGTGTCTTCATGAGTTGTTCCTACTGCTCTGATTTTCTTCCCACTTCCCGACGATGAGTTAAGTTGATTCACTATTTCGGTCCAGTATTCGTGCTGTTGTGTATATAAATAAATGTGCTGGGATCTGCTCCAGTGCCCACTACCCTAAACTCAGTTGTTTATTAGTAAAAGACATTTGGGAGAATTCCCCATCTGGTTAATAATGCCCACATGGTATGATGAGCTGACACAATAGGATTATTATAATGAAGACCCCTATAGGATAAAAGTAATAATCTTGTATGTTTGTACCATTGCTGTATTTGGATGTGCCTGTAATTAAATGGCCTTTCCCTTTATTTTGATTGCTGCTTCCTTCTGGTCTGTCCTATCATCTTTGTTGCTCTGTAACACTATTTATTTGCTACGAAATTATGAGAGTGGGGCAAGGAAATAAAAGATGGTGCCTGACTGAAATGCTTCATGCTAACAGTGTGCTGTCTGCGTTGTGAAACTTTTGAGCTGAAATCTTGAGTTTACTGCCTAGTGTTCAGTGTTTTGGACCTTTTGCTTTACTTTCTGAATTTTGGTTTTGGCTAGTGTTTTGTCTTGGTAGAGTAATATATTATTCTACTTTCCCCTTTTGTATTATTAATTTGTAACCTTTGTGAGAATGCCTCAACTCTCACAGACTTACCACTGTTTATAAGGTACTGTACCAAATAACTTCTCCTCACCTTCCCTTCTACATTTATAACCTCAGGCAATTAGGTATAGTAAAAGACAAGTAAGTTAAGAGTTAAGTTGCAATTTAAATAATGTATTTATGAAAATATTCATAAATAATAACAATAATATACAAAGTACAGGGTGGGCCATTTATATGGATACACCTTAATAAAATGGGAATGGTTGGTGATATTAACTTCCTGTTTGTGGCACATTAGTATATGTGAGAGGGGAAACTTTTCAAGATGGGTGGTGACCATGGTGGCCGTTTTGAAGTCGGCCATTTTGGATCCAACTTTTGTTTTTTCAATAGGA
>JANRMT010062857.1:11158899-11217260 GCA_026402145.1 Polypterus bichir lapradei | reverse complement strand
TCCTATTGAAAAAACAAAAGTTGGATCCAAAATGGCCGACTTCAAAATGGCCACCATGGTCACCACCCATCTTGAAAAGTTTTCCCCCTCACATATACTAATGTGCCACAAACAGGAAGTTAATATCACCAACCATTCCCATTTTATTAAGGTGTATCCATATAAATGGCCCACCCTGTACATCTGAATATTGGCAACCATACACAGTGGCGTAGCTAGGGGGAGCAAGGGGGAACAGCTGTCCCCGGGCGCAGCATCCAGGGGGCGCCAAATTGATGTTACGAAATTTTAGAATGAAACGTTTTCCATTCTTAAATGCACTAAAAAGTAAATAAAAAAACATTTGCATACTCAGTCCATCAGTATGAGGATATCTTTTTCTGATTTAGAACCACGTATTAGTTCTATATACCCAACAGACAATGATTTATCCCCACCACTACTCTAACTTGCTTGACTCCCACCCAGAAACGTTTTTGACATTATTAAACAGGTCGCGTGACTGACATGAGGCATTAGTGTATCATTGTCTAAGTTGTTGCAAAAGCCATTTGTGTGTGCCAAGTGATTTGTGTTTGATAGAAAATTGATTGGGCTGTGGTGAAGTATTCTAGTGGATGGCTGCAAAAGTCTAGACGTTTCCCCACCATATTTCCGTATGAATAAATTGTAAGTAATGCAGTTTTTTATAAATATATAATTATTTTGCTTTATAATTTGCTATATAGTTTCTTTAAAATCATTTTTAAATGCGGAAAATGAATTTTTTCTTACAAAAACTAATGACAGATTTAGATTTTAAAGAACATGAGGCGGCATTATCATTTTCAGAGACTTATATGAAGTTTTTTTCTTAAAATACTATTATTTTAAATACATTTTTAAAAATTTCCTTTCCCTTCCCCATTGCCTTTTGGCAAACAGGAGGGGGCGCGAAATCTTCAGTTGTCCCTGGACGCTGAAAACCCTAGCTACGCCTCTGACCATACAACCTGATAAATGGTGGTGTGTAGTTTCAGGCGGCAAACAGACTTGTTAGTTACTTAAAATGTCTCTAGTTAAGTCCTCATTTGTGGTCAACTTTCTTCAGAACAAGCTGCATGCCTGTCTCAATATGGCTGCAGAGTTGTGCTCTTCATTGTGTTGTCCTTTTTAGTTCATGGTGTGTGAGATGGTCTTTCATCAGTTTGATAAGAGAGAGAGGGTGGGGTAAAGCAAGCAAATTTATAGGTTTCATGTCCAAATCCTAGAGCCAATAGGGCGTCATGGTACTTAAAGGCTTCTGATACAAGCCAGTTCCAAACAGCCATACTTCAGACCAATGGGGTGGAGAATACCTTCACATCTGCCCCTGTGAAGTTTGCCAGTTAGGCAGTCTGGCGTTCCTGTGGGGGTTGATTGAGAGAGTCCTGCAGAGAAACATTTGCCAAACTTGTTTGAGGCACTCCCCCCAACCCTGTCGTAAAATTACAAAGGACTGGTTCTTAAAAGGGGGGAAGTGGTTCTTAATCATCAAACCATTGCTGTTCTTATCAATGACAGACATTAGTGTTGCAAGTTACCAATAAAGACATACAAAATATTTATCAACTTATATGCAAAATTTCACACCACAAGAACTAGTTTTTTTTGGATACATTGGCCTGAGTTTCTGTGCTTTGATATTGTGTGCCCATTTGCTTGTTTTTGATTGAACTTCTTTAGATTCTGGATTTTATTAAATATTATGTGATTTTGTATATTTATCTTCCCATGGAGCTGAAGTTGTCAAATCTGCATGCCACACAACTTTCAGACTTTCCACCACAGTTCACAAGACAGCATGCTATACTGCAGTTCTGTGGCTTAACTTTTTCTGCAATTAGCCGGCATCACTTTTTTGTATACTAGCCCATCTCTGTGAACGTGTTTAGTCAGATCATAAGTGAAAATGTACATTTTACCAAATCGAATTTCATGCAACTGATGCTGCTATGGCAATGAGGTATATATACACCAATTATCAACCATACTTAGTTCAGTTCAGGATGGTGGGTGTCAGAGCCTACCCCAGAAGTATCACGATGAACAGTGTAGCAGCCCATGTTCATATACAACCACACATACTCATACTGAGCAAATTTAAGTTAACCAATTGGCATGAAGATCTATGAGATGTATGAAGAAACTGTGATACCTGGAAAATAAAATAAACAAACAATGCTGACACAAGCAAAATAAGAAAACTCCACAGTTTAACACAAATCTTTAAAGAGGTAATAAGCAAACAGTTGGCATTTGATAGCAATTAGTTATCATTCTTATGCTTGTAGAATAGGCCTGTATATGATTTGTCATATTCAAAAGGTATGAGGTGATAGCCAGTCTTAATTATTTTTGTAAATTTATTCTTTCATGATGAACAAAATGCCAATTATCTCTCAGCGACTATCTGTTCCTGACAATCCAGTTGATGGGAAAGAAACAGTAATTGATGAAGTGTCCAATTTTTGGCTCATTAACAGATATGTAACGTTTATCTTACTTGGCACAAAATGTTGGAGCAGTTTCTGTCAATACCATAAACATAAAAGTCAGATTTCAAAGTGGAGGTAAAAAAATGACAGTATAGTTGAAGGTATGTCAGTCCCGAGGTCTTATATACAGCCACCATATTACCTGCCCAAGTAATCTGGACTGCCTAGGGTTAGATGAGAAACACAACACAGAGAAAAGTTGATCCCTCTTGATCCCTCAAGTTGTGTTTTAGTTTCTACCCAGCCTCAATTCCGAGTACTACCTCATCAAAGGAAAAACCCAAAAAAAAGTACAACTTGGAATGGCTTACACACTTAACTAATACTCCACCCAAAAAGTATGATATATGTTTATATGTTACTTACCCCATTTCCATTGATTATCAGTCATAGCCTGCATTTACAGTGTAGTGTGACATCCCCGGTGATCTGCAACTTCCCATGGAATACTACAACCAATAATTTTTTACTTATATATTTCTTTGTAGTGGTGGCCTTGAAAAGTTTTTAATCTCATATTTTCATGGAGAAAGGACTTCATATCGATCCTCATAGAACAGAACCCGGATAAAAGAGTGGATATCTAACAATTACGTATATTTAAAGTTCAGCAAAACAAAAATCATGATTATGGCTTCTTTTGGCACTTATCCTATATTTAATCAGGTGTTTGCATCTTTTCCATGATTGATAAGTCCAATGTTTGAAACCTTGGAGTTATATTTGATTTCTTTTGGAGTTTTATGTTAAATCTATTTCTCATTTCTGTTACTTTCATTTAAGGAACATTTCAGAACTGCATTCTATAGTTTCATCATCAGAGCTGGAAAAAATTGTTCATGTATTTTTTTTCTTGCGCTTAGATTATTGTAGTGCATTGTTTACTGGCTTGGACAAATCATCCCTTTCGCATCTACAAGCTATACAAAAAGCAGCAACCAGGCTGCTAACACGTTCTAGAAATAGAGATCACATTACACCTATTTTATACTCTTTGCATTGGCTTCCAGTGGATTTTAGGATTCATTTCAAAATTCTGGTACTTGTTTATAGAGCATTGAATGGACAAGCTCCGGTCTGTTTATCCAATCTCTTTCTCAAACTTACTGCCTTTTGCATACTTAGATCTCAGGCTCAAAATCTGCTAGTTGTTCCACATATGAGATTAAAGCTAGGGGGGATAGAGACTTATAATCACGTGCACCAAAGGTTTGGAACAATCCCCCTCTTTACCTTCATATGTCTGACTCTGTGGACTCTTAAAAACAGCTAAAAACGTTCTTGTTTAGCCATGCTTTTGGTTACAGTCTTATCGTTATTATTTTTACTTTATTACATTTTAATTTACTTTATGTATTTGTTATATTTTACTCTACTCTGTATCTTAATGTGTCTATGTCTTACCTAGCTTCACCTTTTTCTTTTCTTTCTTTTATTGTATAGTGCTTTGTGACTTCTCGTCTGCAAAAGGCGATTTATAAATAAGCTGTACTTACTTACTTACCATGTTGGCCAACTCTAGACAGTGACAAACAATGTGAAAAACGTCCATAAAAAAGAAAAAATATTCTCACGTAACTTGTGTCACATAAGCCACATGTCTGCATGCATTTTTTTCAAAAATACTATTAATACTTATTTCTGGAAAATTCTTCATAAAACAAACAGGAAAGGCATAATCCCACAATATAGTGTGTTTGAATTGAAGACAGGACTCCTGACCAATGAATTTGGGGGGGATGGGGTTTTCATTTCAAAAAGTGACTCCCATGAGGCTTTGAGTGTACTGTTAATGATTTGCTCTGTTTAATCAGGAAGTAACTATTTAACAATATTTTAGCAAAAAATCATGCATTTTGTTCATTTTGAACATAACGAATGCATAATGAACATTTGTATGAGGTAACAAGAGTAATGTGAGATTTCTTTTTTCTTTTTTCCATGGACATTATCACATTGTTTGACATTGCCACGTAGGGTTCTATGAAATACATTATGATGTCCTTTCTAAATGATAATATGAGAACTTCAGTTTTTCTTGGCGACCACAACATGAGGTAAGTAAGATATAAAAAATATAGTTTTTGGGTTTAGTATTTCTTTAACCAGAATCCTGTAGGACAGAGGTGATAAATTTAGACTTTGGAGGGTTGCAGTGGCTACAGGGTTTTGTTTTAGCACTAACTTCTCCATTAGTAGTCAGTTATTGCTGCTAAATTAACAGACTTCTTTTGGTTAATTTTAATGGATTTGTTTGTTAAAATTCAGACCTCTTAATGTTTTTTTTTTTTTTATTAACTACCAGCTACACAAAAATGACATGCAAAGATCCCAAATATGATCAGCTACGACAGGGAGCACAAAATCCAATCAATTTCATAATTGGAAGCTGATTAGTGAAACCAGTTATTTGGTAGCTTGGCAGGTTGGTGCTCATATTCTGCCATACCAGACAGTGATTTTCTTTTTTCTGAAGGCACCA
Source organism: Polypterus bichir lapradei (assembly GCA_026402145.1). Taxonomy (NCBI): domain Eukaryota; kingdom Metazoa; phylum Chordata; class Cladistia; order Polypteriformes; family Polypteridae; genus Polypterus; species Polypterus bichir. Next base: position 11,212,262 of record JANRMT010062857.1, on the reverse strand, counting down.
TCAAAATATTTTACGGACCCAAACAGGTCGAAATTTCTCAGACTTTCAACTGATGGACACACAGGTGCAAATCAGGTCACGTTAGCTTGCCCTGTGTGCTCACTTTACATGTCATTATTGTTTGATTGCTGATTAAGGAAAAAAAACAAGAAGTCGGAGTCCTAAAAGCAAGTCAATAAAAGAAAAAAAGGATAAAAAAGTGTGTTTCATTAACAATAATAATTATTGAGTAACCAGTAACGGCGCACTGCACGATAGCGTGCAGTGAATACACTTGACTTGAGCAGTCATAGTTTTCATCCTCTTTCTCTGTATGTTTAGCATTCATTTGCTCAGAGGTTAATGCACTTGCTGCTTCCTGAGCAGCTCTTCTTTTCTCCACCCTAGCGGCCCGTTTCTTCTCTTCTTTCATCGCCATCTTTTCATGTTAAAACTGATTAAGTCAGTGTTTGTGTTGCAATTACTTAGTACATTTTGTTTCATTTTTCACTTAAGCTGGCACTTACGTCTTCAATCTGCCTCAAAAATAATTTAAGATATGAAGAGGTAGGGGAAGTGATGGCGAAGATGGTAGGGAATGAGAATGGCGCCCATATGCATGCACCGCACGGCTGCCCTGCTGGTCGCTGCTGAGAGTTGATTCTACAATAAAATAAAAAGAGGAATAACCTTGGAGGTCAATCTTCACCCAAAAAGCGTATAGTAGACGTCACATAGTATATGTGTACCAAATTTTAGGTCAATAAGTCAAACGGTTTGCGAGCTACAGCTGATTTAAAATCCTGGACAGACAAATGGACAGCCACGGTAACGTATTATATAAGAAGATTAACAAAGTAGTTGGAATGACAACCTGCAGCCACTGTGGCCCTACAGGATCTAAGTTTGACAACGCTGCTGTAGGACTTAATGTCCACACATAGTTATAAATAAGATGGAAGAATGGACAATTCATCTTTGGTCAGCTAGTGAGTGTGGGTGTATGCCTGTGTGTGCCATCTGATGGACTGGTGACCATTCCAAGGTTAGTTTCCACCTTGTGCTCAGTGCTGCCAGCCCCCAGTAACCCAGAATTTGACCATACTTGGATGGTACTTATCACTTTATTAAAAAATGCATTTGATCAGTCATATGGAAAAAGAATTATAAAAAGTATATTCACACTTTCTAAAAAAATCTGGAAAAACCAATTACTACTGTGACTGGTTTACACTGATATGATTTGACGCACACTTGCTTTCTTCTACATATTTATACCAAGAAAATGTGACAAATTAATTCAATAAAAAATGTGTTTTCTGGTATTTACATCTGTCTAGCTAGGGATGTATCCTTTACCTGGCTATAGTACCTCATTTTTTCAGAGACAATTTAGTAAGATATGACTTCCCACACAACAGATTATATTCAGTGCAATGTATCTTGGAGGTAAATGTGTCTGAAAATCTATTAGACTGCTGCATGGTGACCAAAAGGCATTGACATCAAATCCCAGTCAGGCTAACATTCTAAATGAAGTGACTTCAATGATAAATAGGATATCACACGAATGGCAGTGTGAAAATAGAGTTCTTAGGAATGTGAAAGACCAAAAATTCATGTGATTGTCAGGGTCTCGACTGAATGAGGGAAGCTCCATTTCACACCACCTAACCTACAGTACAGCCGTTTCATAGCTTGCTTCATTTTATTTTTTTTATATAACTATGCACACATAAGCATGCACATACAGTAAGGAGGTGATTTTTATATGCAATGTAAAAAAATTTCATTGAAAAGCTTCTGGATGGATTTACAACTGAAACCTGAGAGAGAAAATATTTGGATTTTACCTCTAAATCGTTTCAGCATGTTCATTATTCGTAGTTCAAGAGCTTTTTTTTCAATTTCTGAGTTTTGTTGCATTAGTTTTAAATTTAAACATTTCCCATTTCAATAGTCAAATCTACATACTGTTCCCTGAAATTGTCTTTCTATTTTGACAGCTCTTTTATAGAGAAGTGTTATTAGAGTCCTTACAGTCAAGAGTTCACAATTCTGGAAATCCAGAAAACTGTTTTGAAAGCAAGATAGTCAACCTGCCAAATATAAATACATGCACATTTCCACTCATACTGAGTGTGCATATATATTCCTTTTTGAAATAGAACATATTTAGTGGACGCCCTGACTCCTTAAAAGTAGAAATAGAAGTCTGAAATATATCAGAGTAAATAGCTTATTCATTAAGAGAGAAATGGTGATATAGTGAGAGTATACTACCAAATTAATAGGCTGGCACAACTGCTGATTTTCCTTCACCAATTCTGGAAATCTCTAGAGCTGGCAGGCAGTGTGGTGTAATGTTTAAGGCTTTTCACTTCAAACCTTGTGGTTATGGGTTCAGGTCTCACTACTGACACTGTGTGATTGGGAGCTAGAAATGGAACCAATTGTATCTCCGATGTTTTAGGTTGCCTTGGATAAAGGCATCAGTCAAATTATAATAGACCAGGGGTGAGCAAACTGTTTTGGTGGCAGGCCATATTGTCAATAAAGACTCATTAGAACATTATGTGACAGGTACTGGCCATTCAGCCTACCAAGCTTGTCCAAAATAACATCAAGTTAAGACTTGAAGGTCCATAAAGTCCTGCTTTCCACCACACTACTTGGTAATTTATTTGCGTGAAACATTTTTGCGAAATCTGCAATTAACAAGTTTCCAACCATGCTCCCGTGTTCTTATTAAAAGATTTTATTTTAAATTAGTACAGTGGCTCCCAGTTGTTAATTTTTTTCACAATTTTGAAACACTTCAATCATGTCACCTTTTAATCTCCATTTGTTAAATCTGCAAAAGTTTAGCTCCTTCAGTCTCTCCTCATACCTCATACATGGAGACCAAAACTGCACACAGTACTCCAGGTGAGGCGTCTCTAATGTGTAACATAATTTAAGCATAACCTCACTTGACTTGTACTACACACATCATGATATATATAACCTAACATCCTATTAGCTTTTTCGATCACTTCTGGCTGCATAAAAACTTGCTGTGTCTATGAACCCAGGCAATCTAGCACATATATTTAAGACAGACTTTAACTTTAAAAATATTTGCATCAAGATTGTTTAAATTATAAAACTTTTTATATTTAAAGCTATTAAGAACAATTCTCCAAGAGCAGTAAGAGACAATGTCCTGTTCTGGTCTGTTCTGTTCATGAACATAAAACTGCTTGCTATTGCACAAACTGTAAGTATCAACTGAGAAGCTGGTTGTCAGAAGACATGTAATTGCAAGTGCAATTCTGTACTTATTTAAAAAAAAACTCATTTGTGAGAAGACCTGCTTGCAGCTATATGTGCTACCAATAATGGTTACATGCACGCAGCAGGCTTCCAAAGCATTGGAAAGTAGTACTAGGGTGATTACATCTTGCCTGAAGAAGGGGCCTGAGTTGCCTCGAAAGCTTGCATATTGTAATCTTTTTAGTTAGCCAATAAAAGGTGTCATTTTGCTTGGCTCTTCTCTAAAGCATTGGAAACAAATCCTGAGTCAAGTATAATCTATAAAAATCAAGCAAAAACAACTTATTAAATATATTTTAAAGTTCACTATTGCTCTAGGGTTCAAGTACTTCCAGTGTGCAAAGAGGTGGATTATCCAACTCTAGTATCATGATGTTCAGACCACCTAACGAGGGCTAAAATATTATATATTTCTATGAATAACCCACCGCTGATCTAGGGGATTGTGGTAAGTATCTCCCTTAACTTATCTTTCTGGCACACACTCCATATACAATTGTTAATATTAAAAAATCTTCCCCTCAGCTATTAAGGTAAATAATTTACTCTATCATTTATTTTTAGTTTCAGTTCAAATTGTGTCACCTTATTACATTATCGTTACAGGTTTGTTGCTTAGGATGCGACTGCCATTGGTAGATTAGATTAGGTAGATTTGTAGATTTGGTAGGAGTATTTGTGTTTTAAATTAATGCTTAACATCATCACTGCCAACAAATGAATGACTGAGCGCCATATTAGCATGTTGTCACAAGCCGTCTACTAAAGCAGATGGACTGCTAGTAGTTTTTGGACTGACCAAGACTGAGGGGGTATTAAGAGAGGCAGATGTTCAAAAAAAGGTAATTTTATTATTCTACTATAGAAAAAAAACAGTTACCAACATAAATGACTGCAAAAAAAATATATATAATCCAGTGACAAAACAAATCTAATTATGAAAATGCAAAGAAGAAAAAACAGAATATGTAAAACACAGAGGCTCTTACCCTGATATATACACAGTCACTTTTATACAATATAAGGGTATCTAGAGCCTTAAAATAACACAAAACAGGACTCTGTTTCAGCCCCTGCCATAAATGCAACTTCTCAAAAAAAATCAGGAGCTGTTTTCAACCAACAGCTCAGCCACCAGGCCCCTCTTAACCTGGCGTCCTCGCACAACCTAACCCTTCTAAATCTCTCCAAATGATTGTTTCCTCTAATACGGCAACAACTGTACTTATAAAGGCTTCTCAATTCCCACGGTCATCTCACCTAAACATAGCGAGATACCATTTCGGGCCTGCCAGGGAAATCATACACTTTGAGCAAAAGTCATAAACATCTGACAACAAAATACACATAATAAAACACTATATAACAAAACAACAAAAACATTTATACCTAACCTCGAGGTTACTAAAATACAAACGGAAACATTACAGTTCACCTACATTACTCATCCAAAGTGGACTCCCCTATAGCTGTCTTTTGACCTTCCCAGGCACCTGTGACTGCAATTAGCTTCGGCACCACCTTTAAAACATCAGTCGGAAAAAGTGGAATATTACAGGCAAGGCTTGTATCTGAAACAAATGGCAGAATATGTAAAAAAAAAAACGAAAGAAACAACCAGGCGGTAAGTCCAAAAACCTTGTTAAGTAATTTTTTTTTCCCATTGTAAACTCGCTGGCATATTTCTCATTGCGGTTCATAAAGCTTATTAAGAATCTTGCCGTCCAGTATCTGTCTGTATTATACTGTGTTAGCGTCCCGGTGTGGCTATAGCGTCACACTTTGTAATAAGAAGTAACTACATGTAGAAATCATCTAAAAAATGTAAGACTTATTTGGCTTTAGTTAACTAAGCATTTTCAGAGTTTTGCTTTGTCTTGTCTGATTTTTGTTACCTTGGTTAATTAACCTTTCCTGTAAAATACTAACATGCCTAATTTCTTACTCTGCAACTCAAATAAATACAAAAATAATGTTCATACATTACATATGTCATTACTTTCTTGTAAGCGTGTTCAGGTGTAGGAGATCATCTAGGAAATGTTTGGGTTACTGATGGAAGAGGTGTTGGTGAGTCCAGCAGGGGGCGTTTACCCTGCATTCTGAGCATAGATCCCAATGCCCACATGTAGTGATGAGGACACTGTGCTGTAAAAATGGAGCCATCCGAGGTGTTTACTCTCTGTTGTCATAAAAGATCCATGAGTATCCTTTGTAAAGTGTAAGGTGTATGCCAATGTCCAGGCTAGGTTTCTCACCACCACCTGGGATCTCGTGTATAACGCCGTGATTTTGCACTATAACATGGTGTAAGCAAAAAAGCTGAAATGTGGTTACGCACAGAAAAATCCAGATGCAGGAATCTGTGCGTACTCCAACTTCCACGTTCTTCCGCTACATAAATCCCGGTCAGCGTGAAAACTAACGCTTGTGCACGCACCTTATGTCCCGCTCCAACTCCTCCCAGAATTATGCCTCTTTGAATATGCAAATCAATATAAATCGCCCTTAAGCTCAGCCTTCTGTGAAAAGACAATGGGAAAAGCATGGGGGAAAATATAAGAATTTCAGCGAATACCAAGTGGAGGCAAAGAAAAAACATACTATTTGTTTAATTAAATCGTGGTATAATCAACAAAAGTAAGTTGATCGAGTGACATAGCGTATTGGAGAAACTTGAAAGCTCAGATATCAAAGCCGCCGTGAAAAGGCGAGTCGTAGCCCACCGTCTGAGTGTCATATGAAAGCTTATTAGGGTACAGACGAAAAAAAAATAGGCACACAGTGGGAAAAAAGCACGAAATGTCAACTTCAATCTCAAAATTTCCACTTGTGGTGGATTGCCAGCATTTTACTCCGGCCCTCACCCCCAGGCCGCCAGAAGGAGCTCTCCCAAGTTCCAGCAGGGCATCATGGACTATGTAGTGTTTATACACAGCCCTGCTGGATACCTTGGGGGCCACAGGGAGTCGCTGTAGGGGGGCTTGAGGGCTCTTATGTGCCCTATGACCCGGGAGTGCGTCAGAGTCACGTAACAGGAAGAAACAACGTGCTCCCGGGTTGAAGAAAAGGACTGTTTACCCTGACCCGGAAGGAATAAGGGACTGTGGACTGATTGGGCAGGAACACCTCTGGGTCAGGGGCTATAAAAGGACTATGGGCCAGTCCAGACACTGAGCTGAGCTGGGAGGTAGGAGGGCGAAGTGTCTGGGCGAGGAGGAAAGAGAATAGTGTTGTTGTGGTTAATTTATTTGTGGTTTATGAGTGTAGAGTGGAGGGTGCTTTGTGCACTGTATAATAATAAAAGTATAGTTATTATACTCTCACCTGGTGTTCAGAGTGGTACCTGAGGGTGTTAGAGGTGGACCACGCCTCTATCTGCTACACACTTTAATCACATAGTTTATTTTGTCATTAAAGTAGAACATCATAAACGTCATCTTAAAATCGTTTAATTAACCAGTTTCTCAAATCACATCGTAATTAAAGTAGCACGTTAAATGCTTTGTTTTGTATGCGATCTTCTATGTGCTCTGTGTGTGAGTCACTACTTGCTTCTTAAACCGGCTCTCTTCCTCCAACTGGACACAGAATCCATTACATTCGTGATATTACAGCTCTCTGAATAACTAAAATACTGAGATGTATACATGATATCATTTTCATGATGATAGGAGTTAAAGCACATTACTAAACATGGGTTTCACGGAGCAGTGATTGTGTGCGACCTTCGATGAAATTATTTATTGCAGCAGTACTTATGGGTGGTTCTAGGCAGAGTAAGAATTGGTGGCCCCTTCGCCCACCAATGTCAATATGGTATCTTATGCACGGTGGATGGCCACATCCGTTGCGGACACTGCATAGCCGCCTCATGCTCATAACACAAGCGTTTAACTTTTGTCGAAATTTGCCGCTGCGTTTTTAGCTGTTTCGTTATTTTCTCTTTCTGTTTTATATTCAATATACATTGATGTGGCCGACCCTGCAGTCCATGCTTTTCTTTCTCCAAGTAACCGATCACCACACAATCAGCTCTGTAATAGATATTAAGCCATCTGTAAGCTTAGAGCGCCGATTCTTCAGAACGTTTAAGGAACACTGAACTATCTTCGTAGTACATGTTTAATTATTCTATCCTTCACGCCAGTCCCAGTGAAGAATATGGATTATGTAAATGAAGTTAAAGTTTTACCTGTATAATATAATAAACATATTTTGTTGCATTTCATCTTAAAAATGATCATCATATGTAAATATGCGCTTTATAAAGTGCTTCAAGTTGTGCAATATTATACAGTAACTGTAGTGCAAGTTTACAGTGAGGTAATTGTACTTATAAGTACAAACAGTTCTACAAGGAGCAATTGATTGAGCGTGTTTATAGTTCTTGGGATGAAACTGTTTCTGAACCGCGAGGTCCGTACAGGAAAGGCTTTGAAACGTTTTGCCATGGCTGAGGTAGCGTGTGCTTAAGTCTGTATCCCGATAATTCTCTTTCCGATCAGCTGCTGCTGTGATTCCCCACTCAGATATAGTTATATAAATACTCCGAGTTGTGCAGTGAGAGTAATATGGAAAAGATGATCTGCTGTGGCAACCCTAACGGGAGCAGCTGAAAGAAGAAGAAGATGGTGCAGTGAGAGTAACAACGCTAAAGCAGTTATGGTATTTGGATTACTATGGCTATTCCCTGGACCATTATATTGTTATAAGTTAATTACAAACAGATGCATTACACTAATAAACAATATGCGGTTAGTTTCAGTGTATTTATAAAGCCGCGTCAGGAAAATAAGGAGTAACCATACAGGAACAATAGCATTGGTTTGACGCTGGGTGCCACCAGTCTGCAAAACGTAGTGGAGAACTTGCGTACAACTCGGTATGAGGTACCGTGGAAAAGTGCGTGGCTTTACGCCAAGTGTAGGTTCTATACATTGGGATTTGAACGTGGAAAAGTTCTTACGCAACATTTCTGTGCGTACGCACCGTTTATACATGAGGCCCCTGGTCATTCTGCCCCCCTAATCGTTCCCTGCCTCTAATTAGCTATATGTCTCATCACTTCACCACCTTATAGCTAATGTGTGGTGAGCGTAATGGCGCGTCAATGACTGCAGTTGTAACATCCAGGTGGATGCTACACATTAGTGGCGATTGATGTGGCTCCCGAAGTGCTTTGAGTAGTGAGAAAAGCGCTATATAAATGCAAAAAAGTATTATTATCATTATTATTAGTACAATGTCAGCAGCGCTGACAGTGTTATACCAATCTATTGGTCTGATGACTGTTGCTAACCCTGTGAACAACTTTTGATGTTAGAGCAACTTCTCCACATCATACAGCGCATTTGACTCGCTAATTCTCATGATACCCATGGCAGACCTGGCTACAAACTGATCCAGTGCACAGCAGATGTCGCAGTCATTTATGTGGGCAACAGCAGAGATGCAAATTCTGAATTTCCAGACTGGATATTCTTCAGGTTGTGGCAGATACTTTGCCTATAAAGGAAAGAAAACGAGACATAGAGTACTCTTGATTTGACTTAATGTTCAATTGTCTGAATTCACTTTCAGCTCCACAAATACAGAGAACAAATGGAAGGTGTTCTGACAAGCAGGTTCTTGCCAGTGAACACTACCACAACATCAGGCTTCTGGACTTCTATTAAGATTAAATAGAAATAAAATGTGAGCTACATTTTGGATTGCCCGTTGTCTGTTCCCTTCTCTAAGACTAATTTGCCAGTTATATCATTACTGATGGCACAATGTTACTGACAACAATTCTCACTAAAGTGCCTAATCTGATGTAGTCATTATCCCAGGAGGTGATCATCTTTTTTAAATCAACCTGAAGGAAGGAGGCTGTGAAAAAATTGTTGTGAATACATCATGGGGTGCATCTTCAGCGATGTACAGTAACCCATGGTCATCTGGGGCCTCATGCATAACAGCGTGAGTAGAATTCACAGTAAAACATGGCGTTTGGGCAAAAGTGGAAATGTGCATATGCACAAAAAATTTAAGATGCACACAACTGTGTGTAAGCCAACTTCCATGCACTTCCACTACATAAATCCCGGTCAGTGTTAAAAGTAACGCTTGTGCACGTGCCTGCCGGACCACCCCGACTCCTCCCACAATTTCACATATTTTAATATACAAATCAATATAAATAGCCCTTTCTGTTCAGTGTTCAGTTAAAAGACAATGGATAAAAGCCTGTGAAAAAAAGAAGTCATCCGTAAGCTTAGAACACAGATTCTTCAAAACTTTTAAGTAACACTGAAATATCTTCATAGTACAAGTTTAATAATTCCATCCATTTATCCATCCAGGCTCACGGCTGTCCCAGCAAGCATACAGTGGGAGGCAGGAATAATCCCTGAACGGGGCGCCAGTTCATCGCTACTGCTGCTTAATTTTTAACAGTATACATTATTTAAATGAAGTTAAAAATGTATCTGTATAATGTAATATATATATTTTACTGCATTTCATCCTAAAAATTATATCAAGAGCTCCAAGAAGATAGCACCTGGAAATCTAAATTGACTTTGAAGCCAGTCATCATCATCTGTAAATACATGCTCTCTTATATTGAATTGAATTCCTTCCTTTCCTTTTACAATGAGATTCAATAGGCAAATCCTCCATAAACGTATTTTACTGTAAAATAGTAACACAACAACAACAAAAATAATAATATGATAAAAAACATTGAAAAATATAGTGTTGATAGGATAAGATTTGGTCCGTCCACTGCTACCCTAAATAGAAACAAGAAAGTTTATTATATTATGTTCTGCATGATTTTGAGGAAAACTGTGAAAAACACACACACAGACACTAGGAAAATGTGTAACCTCAACACAGATAGTCACTGGACTAGCAATAGAAATCTGAGCCATGAATCTGTCAAGAAGGATAGTTGAATTCTGCATCATTGTCCAATATCTTCTCACTTTGTCCTCATTCAACAGAAAACATGCTTACAAATGTTAAAATCTTTCACTAGTGATGTTATAGCACCCCCCAATAAATCCTGAATCTTATTCAACATTTCCTTTTCTACCCTAAAGAAAAGGTCATTAAATTAGATCATCCAACAAGAATGCTCTTCCTTTTTGGCAGTATAATCCAGTTTTAAGACACACTTGCTAATTGGCATGGCAGTCAACAACAGCTTGTGTATGCAGGTGATTTTATGAAGTGTTCATATTAGTATGACTCACACCTTTTCTAATTTTAGTTGTTTTTTTTCACTTTTTTAAACAATGACATCATACTAAGCAGGAATCTGGCAATAACCAAGACGGATTTCTTGTTATCATTTTTTTCACATTTTCACATTATTAAAATTCTTTGCCTATTTTTAGCAATCATTCAAAAATAAGAAATGCGAATGATTTTAGAAACAGCTGTGCAATAGTAGATACAAAAATAAATGAAAAGCAGTGCACCTTCTTTGTTCCCATCAATGTATAAGCCAAGACAAGCGTGCCATTCAGAAGAAACACTAAACAAATCAGACGGGATACATCTTTACAAAGCAAAAGGCAACTTCTGCAGCTTCTGGCTGAAGAAGGCCAGTATTTAACGATTCAAGTGACATGTATGTTGTCAGGTTGTTGACTTGTACTTTTGAATGCATTTTTCTCATATATATTATTACTGGTTATCTTGATCACAGCTCACTGTGTAAAAAAAGATACAACACCTCGCATGAGGACTCTGTGCAGCACAGCCATGTGTAAAGGCTAAACCTGATGTGACCTAATAACTAATGAACTGGCACTGGCACAAGTGCTATGCATGTTTTAGCTTTTTTCTTTTTAATTGAATTTAGTTTTTATATATCACGCATCTGCTGGACAATTTTGCAGGGAAATTAAGCGACTCAATTACTGAAAAGAGCATCTGGGATTCCTCTCTCATACTTATAAAAAGGTCAGTATTTTAAAAAGGCAGGAGTTTGTGCAGTGCCTACAGTACAATTGATCTAACATAGTTTATTTTATTGTTGAAAAGCTATTATAAAATATTCTGATTGCACAGACTTAACATAAATATGCTCATGTCATAGCCATTCATCATAAAGTTTGATTTATAGCTAGGTGGCTCATAAACTAAAAAAAAAGTTTTCTGTTTTTTTGTAATTTGTTTGTTTTGCTTTTATCTTAAGACTTACATGTGTGCTATTGCCATAATGGCAATAACACCTGAAAAAATGGAAATTAAGGTCAAAGCTATCTTATGTAATAATGTACTATCTTAAATTAAGATTACAAAATGTCAACAAAATTTCTGAAGCAATTTCTCCATGATCAAATGGTTAACTTTGTGAGCTGGAATGTTAAAGGTCTCAAACACGAATTAAAGAGAAAGAAAGTATTCTCTAACCTAACAGGTCTAGACGCTAAAATAGTATTTTTACAGGAGACCCACTTATTAAGCAAGGGTCAGTTTCAGGTGCACAAAGACTGGACTGGCCAAATAAATATTCCATTCCAGCTTTACAAAGAAAATTAAAGGGAATAGGTGGCGGTTGATTTGACTTGAACTTAGTTCTGTAAAATTTGACTTGCTTGTTATGGAATGTTGCTGTGGGCTGGCGCCCTGCCCAGGGTTTGTTTCCTGCCTTGTTTCCTGTCTTGTTGGCTGGGATTGGCTCCAGCAGACCCCCGTGACCCTGTAGTTAGGATAAAGTGTGTTGGATAATGGATGGATGGATGGATGGAATGTTATTTTCTTTTAATAAAGTCAATAGAATGTAAAAAAAGAAAAAAAATTACATGTGTGCTGTATTCTGAGACCGGGCGCTCTGCATTTTGAGTAGTGGGCTGCTGCTATTATTACTATTTCTACAATATAATAAAAACATACATTTGATTTGAGTCTGTAACACCCGCTGTAAATTTTGGCTACTTGTAAAAATTAGCACTTGTTTGTTTATTACTCCGTTTTTTTCTCTCAGTGACGTTCACGTGGTTCAACGAACTTGCCTGTCCCTCTCTGAGTTGATGGCATTTATCTCCGTTCTTATCACAAGAGCAGCGCTGTGGCTGATGCCTGCTCAGAACTATTTGTTGTACCGGCAATCAAAGATACAATGTCCTATGACCACTATCAGATTGGACAAAGGCAGGACTGTAGCAACAGACAGCTTCTTCACAGTGCTTTCGTTGGCTAATAGACTGCTGCATGCAATGCGACTCTTCTTGGCACCATAAGTAAAATGGGTCTTTCACCTGCAGCTAAAGTCACTTCAGTGCGCGAGCAATTCGCCACGCTAGTGTTTAGATCTGACAGCGCTGTGCTGACGGTGTATGCGCCCAAAAACAAGAAGCCTTTGATTTTAGTCTGTAACAGTTGGTGTAATGTTTGTAAAGTAAACCGTTGACTGGTGTCTGTGTTTCCATACATTAAAGTGCCTCTATGACACACAGTGCACATACAGTAGTCTTCATATGCTTCTTCATCCATTAGGACCAAAGGCCGACCAACTCAGAAGCTAAATGCAATATTTCCTGAGCCACCTGGTGTCTAGGAACATCGGGTGCCCAGACATCTAGCAAAGAGAGCTGCTATTCATCCTGTTTATATAGGCTGTTTGCTGTGCCCATATTGTTTTGCTTTTCCTCCAGGCACATTTAAAACTTAAATCAGCTTAATGAATGGAGTAAGTAAAAGTTTGAACTCACTCCTCTGCTTGCTTTGTACTTTATCTTACTTCCCTGGAATTAGAGGGTTAAGTGAAAAGTTAAAGTTATCAGTACAGTCAAGTCTGATTCACTCTGACTGTGACAACAAGTGGAGATACAGACAGCAGCTGCCATCTCTGTGACAGGTTGGTTAATTTATATATAAAGAAGCGGGGCAACTAGTTTGGGATATTCAGGTCTACATAGGAAAGGGTTCTAAAGTGAACAGGGGCTCATCTACAGACCCCTCGTGGACAAACAAACCTACATTATTTATAATGTAAAATTGGTAATTTACCTTTAAATTTGTTACAGTGGCCTAAGCCTGCTCTCAGTGCTGTAAATGAATAAATTGATTCCAATAATCAGGTCTGCTTGCAAAGAAAAAAATTGCCCTAATTTCACAATGTTACTAAGCAGGAGAAAACTTGCTCCACAAAGTGTGCAAATGTAATGACTTAAAGTTAAATTTGTGTGAACGGTAACATGTAAATTAGATGGGTTTAAACTGAAATAAAAAGAAAATCCTTAAAGCAGTTCAAAGTTAAAGGTATTGCCTTGCTATTCACATAATTACCACACTCTAAATCTACTTCTATTTTTAGTGATTTTTTTAAGACAAATATGGCCTAGAACTTGTTGGACATCCCATTGCAAAACCATGGCCATTAACATTTAGCTGGACCCAACGTTGCAGCTATAACAGCCTCCGGGCTTACCTCAAGATTTTGCAGTTTGTCTGTGTGAATTTGTGCCCATTCAGCCAAAAGAGTCTTTTTGAGGTTGTGTACTGATGTTTGACAAAAAGACCTGAGTTATACAACAGAGCATAGGCGATTTTTACTCATTATGGACACTCAGAGGCTTCGCTCTATGAGTTTGCATGGTCCACCGCTGCTGTTGCTCCTAGATGCTTATACTTCATATTAATAGCAAGTACAGTGGACTGGGACAGATCTAGCAGAGAAGAAATTTCATGCACTTTTTTGTGGCAAAGGTGGCATCCTATGGTGGTGCCATGTATAAAGCAACTGAGCTCTTCAGTGCAACCCTTTTCTACTGTCAATGTGCATTAGTGATGAATGCATGGCTTTGCATTATGAACCTGTTAACAGTAGGTAAAAAACCTGAACTCAGTACTTTGGAAGGGTCTCCATATACTTTTGGCCATAGTGCAGTGTAATTTCCTCTATTAGCTTAGTTTACCTCACTGAAGCAGTCAATTTCTGACATAACTGTAAAGTATTATTCAATGTAATTGGCAAATACAACAAATTATCAACACAGTTGAAAGCAAAATTGATATTATATTTACATCACCTAATAACACCATATATGGAGAAACAAGTATTTTTTTCTCTGGCTAACCTCTAAGGGACACAATGTCCAATTACAGACAGAAGTGGAGGGAAGGAGTTCCCGCCTCAGATGTTTACACATACTGGATTTAATATTGAAAAGTACAAATGCAACCAACTAAGAAGAGTAAGTATCTCATTAATTACGTTTCTAAGAGTTTTTATAAAGACCTAAGTCACTTGGGTTGTTTGTTTAGTTGTAAATAGTGATGAGCAAACCCTGCAGAGTTTGATTTACCATGAGTCCAGTAAAATCACAGAAATGTTAGGGCTCTTCGCTGAGCTCTATGAAATGCATTAAAGTCAATGAGAAATAAAGAATTGAACTAGGTTTGAGTATATTATAATGGTTCGATGGTCTTTCAAGTGTCCCAAAGTACTAGGGAAGCATCTCCCAAATATGCTGGACTGATTATTGTGGCCAAAATTGTGATCTGAGGTGTAAGGTAGCAGTGCTAACTACTGTTCCACTTTGCCTTAAACAACAAAAGAACAAAAGAAGCAAATGGAATAATAACCACAAACAAATACACAAATGGTCACAAACTAGTGATAAGTTAAAAAATATATATATATTTTGTGACCTCTACCACTTGGGAATGCAGCTGCTCTTCAGAAACTCCCTCTTAAACAGTATTTTAATGAGGAATAAACACAATCTTGCACACTTTTCCTCCTCCTCTGTGCAGAATCAGATGTAGGCTTGTTGACTTGGTGTGTGACGTGCTCCTCGTGCAGGGCTTCAAACATTTAAAAGACCGAGCTGCGGCCGTCCTAATGTCTCACTCTCCTGTCCCCTCTCCCCTAGACTCCCTCTGCTCCGGTTGCTGCTCCTGAGCTGCTGTACCCACTTGAACAGGAAGACTTTGTGTTCTTTTAACCAGAAGTCGGGGGGCTGAGCCGTCACGTTTGACAGCTGTTTCCTGTGAGGCCAGACCACTTCTGAAAGAGACTTGCGTTTGTAACTGCCAGTAAAGCAATAAAGTTTTTACGGAAAACCTTCTGTGCTCTCCTGTGCAACTTTGTGACCCAAGCTTGATTTTATATATATATATAAGAGAGAGAGAGAGAAAGAGCGGTTAGGAGCACGCGCTGATACAGCGCATTGCCACACCCACCACATGACAAATCAACCCAGGATCCCAGATTACCAGATTAGGACCCGAGTGCAGCCATGCAACGGGTGACACCTCAGCACCACACTACTTTGAATGGAGTGGAACAGTGTGAGGTTTTTTTGGGGGGCTGGAGTGCCAGTTCTTCTACCAACCCCCAAGTTTTTTCCTGCAGGTTGGAGGGCCTACTTGCAGGGCTGGATGCAGATAAACATCATACCCAGGACGGTATATATATATATATATATATATATATATATATATATATATATGTATTGTGGCGGATGGCCGACACCCCTTCAGTATATGTTCGGGGGGGCAACCATGGACTATTCAATACTTTCCCCTGGACTCTAGGTGGCAACCCCGCTGGGTTGGAGCGGTGCCTCACTCTCCCACAGGGCTCCATGGAAATTGGAGTTTGGTGCAGCCCTGTTGGGTCCCACAGGCGCCACCAGGGGATGCTGCAGCTGGGTCTGCTGAGCCCTTATGGGCAGTGTTTTCACCACACCCAGAAGTGCAGCCGGAACTCGGCAATCAAGCACCAGAAGCACTTCCGGGTGCCTTATAAAAGGAGCCAGCAACCACCACTGAGCAGGCTGAGTCGGGAGGAAGAAGACAATGCTTGACGAGAGGAGTGGTGAAGAAGAGTGTGTTGTGGTGACTTTCTTTGGGTTTATTTGGTGTGCTTTGGGACTGTGTACTGCCTGTGGGACATGGGGAAGACGTGCCCCACAGGTGAAGAAAAAGAAATCTTTTTTGGTTGATTTTAACGTGCCTCTGCTGTCAATCTATGTCAGGTCAGGCGCATATATAGCGCTTTTCACTATATATATATATATACATATATATATATATATATGTATATCATTGCTCTCACAGTGGGAATGTCTTTCTTGTTTCCAATCTTTATGTACTTTTTTCTTTCCTGAAGAGGGCAGAAGTGCCTTGTAAAGACTAATAAATGTTTTTATAGTGTCCCATGTGGCTTTTTTTTCATTCCTTTAAGAGTTTGTTTTGGATCGTAGCTCCTGCACTTGGCTAAGTATGCAATGCAATATATCTTTTATATATCTGTTGGCAATACTCTATAGAATAGAATATTCTCATTATGGTCAGCTGATGTGCCTCTTAAATTAAATGAAAATACTGCAAGTTCTCTTTTTTTTTCAAAGAGTTGATTGCTGGAGTACTGATCTGTTCATGACATCATGCGTGCCTGAAGCAACTCAGCAATGATCAGCTTGGTGGTGCCACAAAGGCCTCTCAAAGTGTCATGGCACACAGAGGTGTTGAGATAAAAAATATTTGTCTAAGCTGGCCGCAAGTCAAATGCAAGGGAAAATATTTGGCAAATAAGGTCAGTTGCGACCACAGTATATTCAAAGATTTGATTTGATAATAATGTTACCTAAAAAGGTCTAAAAAGGTTTTTCTTTCTTGTAGCATGGATCATATAAATCTGTTAAACATTTACTCTACATGCATGTCCGCTGTTATTACACATGCAAGAGAAATAGACTAGTGAGTACATACCACGAGTGGTGACACAGTGGTGCAGAGGTAAGTACCACTGCCTTGGTGATCCAGTATTCTGGGTCTGAACTCTGTGCCCAGTTGCTTTTTTGTGTTAGGTTAATTCATGATTCTAAGTTGACCCTGTGTAAACACCAGACTGGGACCTAGGATTGGTTCTTGGCTTCCTTTACTCCAAATTAAATTACATTTTTTTCTTGCAACATTTTATGTTTAATTCAGTTATCTGAAAAACACAACTGGGTCTTATATATTTGTGCTGTGTGTTGCAGCAGGCCATCACCTCAAAGGTCCATTTTATGGTGGCTGGCCATTTCTTTTTCTCAAAGAGCTGAACACATTGCTTCATTCTTCTTATAGCTGATTATACTTTTCAGTGCTGTTTTTACTGCAATTTAACTGGAACTTTTTTAATGAAGCATTAAAAAGTTAAATTTAACAACTGATCAAGAAAAGTATATTTGAGAATATTTTAACGAACAACTGTAATTTTATCTTCAACCTGATTGCAAGTTCTGTGTTACATTCAGGCACAAAAATGTTTTGACAATCTCACTTTCCCACGCAGTGTACTTATACCAACATATTTTAAGTATAAAAGTTGTTGCATTTTGAAGGCGCATAAAATAAACTCTGAAAAGCTATTAAAACTCAATAACTTCAATTCCTTCCTGTCAATCACAGTACACGAAGAAGAAGGATTTTTAACGTTTGAAACATTCCATTTTCCGTAAAAAAATAAATAAATAAAGTCAAAAGAGCTAAAGGCAGCACTTAAGAATACAAAGTACTCCATGTCAGATTTATCTGAAAGATTCCAAGCTGTGTAGGCCACTCAGTCACTTTGTTCTTCTTGCAAGAGAAACTAAGTGACAATGCAAACTCAGTAGGAAACTATTATGGTGTTATCAGGCAATATAACCCTGTGTAGAATATTCAGACTTACATAACCCACAATATATGATTTCTTTAAAACAGCTTTTGCCATAACTACTGATTGTATTATTAGAGGCGACATCATGCATGTACACTGCATGCTCTTGATATTGACTTGTAAAAATAAAAACAAGACATTTATCACATATCTACAATGCTTTGGGAAAATATGCAGGCTCCTTCACTTTCTTCACATTTTGTTATGTTGCAGCCTTCAGCTAAAATATTTCATTAATTATTTCTCCCATTAGCAACACTTGATATCCCAGAATGACAAATGTATTAAAATAACATGCCATTCCTGCTGAATCCTGAACAGGGTTGTAGGGGGGCTGAAGCCTAATCCAGCAACCATAGGGCACAAGGCAGGAACAGGGTGAACATACAGACTCACACATACTACAGGGTGAACGTATGTCATCAATCCACCAAACCTGCATGCCTTTGGACCTTGGCTATAAACTGTAGCATCTGGAGGAAACCCGTGCAGACATAAGGAAAACATGCAAACTCCACACTGGGAGAACCCTGGAAGTGAATGCTGTTCTTCTTTCAGCAAGCCAGCAGTGCCACTACTATGCCCCCAAATTTATTAAAAATAAAAAAAAACAAATATCACATTGAGACAGGTATCCAGACCATTCATGCAGTACTTTGTTGAAGCACCTTTGGCAGCAATTACAGCCTGGAGTCTCCCTAGGTATGACCCAACAGCTCCACAAACCTGGATTTGGGAATTTTCTGCCATTTTTCTTTTGCAGATCCTATCAAGCTCTGTGATGTTGAATGGAGAAAGTCAGAGGACAGCTCTTATTGGATCTTTCTGGGCTTGTCTTGTTGAATTCAAAGCTGGGCTCTGACTGGGCAACTCATATTTGCTGTCTTTGCTTTGTTTTTTAACATCACTATCCTGTTGGAAGGTGAATCTTTGAACCCAGTCTAAGGTCCTAGTGAACACTGGAGTAGGTTTGGATTAAGGACATCTCTCTGCTTTGCTCCATCATGCACTCCCTCAACCCAGTCTACCAGTCCCAACCTCTAAACATGATGCTGCCACCATCATGCTTCATTTTGGATTTGTATTGTACAAGTAATAAATGGTGCTTGGTTACCTTCATAAATGGCACTTAGATTTTGGGCAAACAGTTACATTTTGGTTTCATCAAAGTCTAAAGTCATTTAGGTGCCTTATTGTAAACTCCAAACAAGCTTCTGTGTCTCTTTTACTGAGCATAGTCCATTCTCCCTTAAAGCACAGATCAGTGGAGCATTGTAGTGATGGCTGTTCTTTTAAAAGTTTCTCTCATCTCCACACAGTTTCACAGGGGCACAACCAGAGTGACCATTGGGTTCTTGGTCTCTTCTCTTATCAAAGCCCTTCTTCCCTGATTGCTCAGTTTGGACAGGCAACCATCTCTAGGAAGAGTTGTGGAGGCCACTGTATTCTTGGGAACCTTCAAAGCTGCAGACTTTTTAGTAGCCATCCCCAAACCAGAGCCTTGTGTGACTAAGCTCTGCAGGCATTTCGTTTGACCTTAAAGCTTTACTCTGATACACACACTGTCAACAGTGGGATCTTCAATTGACAAGTATGTGCCTTTTCTAATAATGTCCCATCAATTGAATTGACCACAGTTGGACTCCAAACAAAGTTTAGGAACATCTCAATGATAATCAGAAGAATGGGATGCACTTGAGCTGAATTTCAAGTGTCGGCAAAGGGTCTGCATACTTGTGTCAATGGTATATTTCAGTTTTTATTTTTAATAAATGTGCAAATATTATACAATCTTGTTTTTACTTTGTAATTCTGGAGTATCAAGTGTTGCTTATTGAGAGAAATAATGAATGTAAATGATTTTACCATAAATCTGCTGTGACATGTGATTCCCTGTCTTGCACCCCAAAACACGAGGCTGAGTTTCAGTACTTTAGCAAAACCAACTTTGTTCAGCTTGAAACAGGCACATTACAGTTATTTATGGTAGCGTGATTTTCCGTTCTCCTATACATAGACACAGCAATCAGGCAGGTTCATGGCCAGGTTAGTGGGCAAGTAATCCTGTTCCCTGCATTTATAATGTTCCTTACATCACCCATTGACGGCAGGCACTCATAGTGCAACTGCGATCTTTTAGAATTTGTTTTTGCAGCAAGCTGTTACAGCGCTGGGAGCCTGTGGTTGCCTTTGCAACCAATATGCTGTCTTCCACAGATGCTGCAATTGCACTTCGGGACGCTCTTTGTCGTGTCATCCCATTGGGTGGAGACCCAAAAGAGTTTAGAAACCTTACACTACATATTCACTTGCTCTATTGTAGTAAAGTATGATATATTACCTATAATAATTCCACTTCCCAAACACTACAGACAGTGAACCTTGACTTGAAGTGGATTGTGGCAGATAACACAGTTCCATCTTAACTACAGAGTAATTTTGACATGGATCTGTCCAATATAAGATCTTCCCACTGCAGAATGCAGTACTGCCACAAAAGAGAAAGTGCATGTTTTGCTATGAAGAAGATGACAATCCTGTCATGGACCGAGATCAAAACTTTGTGTTTCTTTAACCAAATACTTGACAGTTTGGTTTGTTCAACTCAGGAAGACATGTTTGGAGTTTTCCATCTTCTACAGGTCAAGGAGGTAGAACCCCCATAGTTTACAAGACTGAGTAACGCTGGGAAAGTCCCTGACAAACAGTGACTCAAAAAATGTTAATGGACATCAATTTCTTGTGCCGTGGACTGCTTTTAGGAGACGTCTAACTGTAGGAAATAAACACACTGAATGTGCTCAAGTTGGTCTTTTACAGTGAGATGGAATCAGTTTTTTTTTTCAAAAACATTTGTAGCTTTGATAGCGCTCCTCACTTTTCTATTCCCAGTGGCATCTGGAGAACGCAACTTCTCAAAGCAAAAAACTATTTAGAAAAACTTGATCTGCAGTAAAATAACACACTGTACTGGGTTGGCTACAATTTCCATAGTGCATAAGCTGACACAGAAAATTGAAATAGAAGAGGATCTTTACAGCCGTTAAGGTCTAACATGAACACTTTTGAACGTAATAGTATTGGTTAATGTAATAGGGCTTCTTTAAGTGCTTTAGCATTGCCAGTCATTATTCTATAGTTTGTGTCTGTTGATATGTGTGAGATAGAGAGATGGTGCATTACTGAGATATTTGCATTGGTGAAGGTTGTATCAAGTCATCATTAAAGCCTGTAAGAATTTGTTGGTTGTTGCCTTAGTGCTATAATATTAACGCTTTGTTTGTTCAGGCAGATTCGGGATTACGTAAGACTTATATGTGTTATTATCTGCTGGTTGTGATGCAAATTAAACGGGGACAGCCTTGGATTTTTTTGTGTGCTAATGAGTAAGAAATGGCTTAAATCACCATAACATTAAAAAACTCTGAAATAACAGCTTTTAGTTTAAGGGTAGAGGTTAGTTGGAATGGACGTCTGGAGCCATAGTGGTTCGCAGAACTGAACTTGAAAACCACTGATATAAGCATTTCCTTCCTTATTATCCAGCAAGTGAATGCAACACAATAGCTGATCTCCTTTTATCATGTCATGTCTTTTGCACCTGTATCTGTCCGGCTTCTAACTAATTGTCAGAATTTAATTTCAATTAGAAAGCAAATTCCACAGAAAAGAATAAAATGGTAAAATAAAGTTCATCATATAAGCTATAGCAAGTGTATACTTGAACACTGATTGCAAAATAAGAGAAGTAAAAATTGGAAGCATATTAAACAATATATTGAGTAGAAGTAAGATTGACTCATTTGTGTAAGTTGTTGGAATAAAAGCCACAAATCATAGGGTTACTACAGGGCTAAATTTGACAATCACTCATCTATTGCCGATAACACTGGCATAACTTGACCAGGAACAACCAAATAAAGAGAGTTTGGAAACAGGGATAAAAAGGAGACATCTAGCCAAGGACACTAGCAAATAGCAAATAACCTCCTCTGCCCAGCAATTTTGTGGCATGGTAATAAAGTATAGTAGATGAAATGAGAGTAAGACTAGCATATACCAGCCATACTAGCTACAGTATATGGTACACAGTTTCCTTCTGTTCAGGACACATATGGCACAAGCTGCAATTGAAAGTGAAACAGTAAAGATTTCATCCACCCTGTGCAGACACTTTTCTCATTTTTTGATTTTTTGGTAATTATTATATGACAAGTGGCACTCGCTTCACTGGATTCAGGGACAGTTTTCTATCTTCTGGTCAATAAGGCTGCTCAGTAGCTGTTCGCATTTTATGTCAGAGTTAGCTAGCAGTTTACATTCACTTTACTGTCCATGAGTGTTTTAGAATTTTTTTTTTTTTTTTGCAGTTGAACTACTAACCTCTGCCCTCATCATATTCTTTTTGAAAACAGTCTAATTTATAAAGAGCCAGTCAGGTTTCCTGAGAGTTAACAACTGCACTAATTCCAGCTTCTTAGCTCTGCATTAGTCTTACTTTAATAAATTATCATCATGCCTGATGGTTCCACACTTAGAAAACCTTTTACTGAGGACACTTTTTGCTTTCGGGTTAAGTCACGTCACTGGAACTGCAAGGAACACTTGTCCCCTTTATCAAGCAAACCTCCTAGTGCATTTCTTTTAAATGGAGGCCTTATTGTTTTATTAGTCACAAGCAGATGTTACATTTCTTTGTGACAAGGAGGAAGGTTCAGGATCACCTGAAAATGTCATAGCAGCTGCTAAGCGGACTATAGTACCTCTTGTAAGTGGTTCACATAGATAATAGGGAAATTACGTGTCAGTCATTAGCATGCAGCAAAGGTGGATTGCACCAAATAACGGTATTTACTAATTTGTATGTCATGCACCAATGATACCAAAGCATTGTGACAGCTGATTTCCATGCTAATGGGGCTGAGCTAAAACATAGCTCATCCAAATGGCTCAGAGCAGACGTTGATGCAATAAAATTCCATTGGATCATAAATATGGCACACTATATTTACAGCATATAACAACTGCAAAAGATGTAACAACTACAACAAATTTCAGCATTTAATGGTAAATGGTTTCATTTTAGAAGGCTTGCATTATCATACCAGTGATCTGAATATATAAACCCAGTTATGATGGATTTTATAAAATGCTTGCTTAACCAGTACCATTCTATTTTATGCTTTTCTCCAAAGTACATATGTCAGTTAATAAAACAGTTAATAATTTACAGTACCTCCCTGAGAATTTAGTCAGTGACTTTTAAAAAAATGATTTGCATTCACTCACGGGTTCTAAAATGTAGTTCTTGAGCAATCTTATATTAGGTGGTTTTCATTGTGAGTAATTTTTTAATTAGAAGCCAATACCTGCTGTTAATTGAACATCTTGTTTAATTGATTGTTTGTTCTTCTCTGCTTGCGATGCAGAATGTTATGCATCTTGGAGCTTTAAAACTTCAATTTGTAAATAGAAATGTTACCCTATGGTTTAATTCTTTCTAAATGTTTTTTTAAGCTACTTTCCTTTCCCCGCACATAGGTCCATACACTGTCAACCTTTTTTGAGAATATTCATGAAGCTACTTTCAATTTGTTTGCACAATACAACTGAGATTCGGAAATTCAGAATAGAGGCTGTTAACAAAAGTTCTAATTATACAAAGAAGGTTTCCATCCCTCCATCAATGAATCCACTTTCGCGGCCAATCCTGGTAGCCTTGGATGGCATGTGTTTGTCACTATACACTGTTTAAAGTTTCTCTTAGTATTTGAGATAAATTTATATATCTTGGCATTGTGATTTTATCGGCACTTTATTAACAGAATTCTTTTAATTCTGTGTCTATTTCATTGTAATAAGAGTATTTTAAGAAATAATAAATGGCTCTACATTCAATCAACATTTATTTATATAGCACATTTTCATACAAAAAATGTAGCTCAAAGTGCTTTACAAAATGAATAGAAAAATAAAAGACACAATAAAAAATAAACATAAGTCAACTTTAATTAACATAGAATAAGTAAGGTCCGATGGCCAGGGTGGACAGAAAAAAAAAAAAAAAAAAAACTCCAAAAGCTGGAGAAAAAAAAATAAAATCTGTAGGGGTTCCAGACCAAGAGACCGCCCAGTCCCCTCTGAGCAATCTACCTAACATAAATCAAACAGTCCTCTTTGTATTTAGGGTTTTCAAGGAAGGACCTGATGATGATGGTCACGTAGACTTCTGGCTTTCAGTCCATCAATGTTGGTGCATCATGATGCTTTGGGTAGGTGGTGGTGGCGCAGGCCGCCACCACAAAGAAACCGGAAAAAGAAGCAGAAGAGAGAGTATGGATTTTGGAGCCACTGTAAATAGTTATTATGAAGAATTGAACATACAGAGTATCAGTATTACGTTAAAGTGAAGTTATAAAAAGGCCATGTTAAAGTAGTAGTGTTTTAAAGTGCTCTACTGTATTAGCCTGGCGAATTCCTATTGGCAGGCTATTCCAGATTTTAGGTGCATAACAGCAGAAGGCCGCCTCACCACTTCTTTTAAGTTTTGCTTTTGGAATTCTAAGGAGACACTCATTTGAAGATCTAAGGTTACGATTTGGAATATAACGTGTCAGGCATTCCGATA
Source organism: Polypterus bichir lapradei (assembly GCA_026402145.1). Classification (NCBI taxonomy): domain Eukaryota; kingdom Metazoa; phylum Chordata; class Cladistia; order Polypteriformes; family Polypteridae; genus Polypterus; species Polypterus bichir. Next base: position 11,187,684 of record JANRMT010062857.1, on the reverse strand, counting down.
TATAAGATGGAGCGAGATTATTTAAGGCTTTATAAACCATAAGCATTGGCTCCAATGTGTGTGTAAGTAGTTCCTTTTATGGACTCAAGACTATTTTGTCATAGTAGGGTCCTCAGCTGACCCTGTTCTCCCTTTACAGACTACATTATGTAGCTCATAACAGAACGTCCTGTGAAAGAAAATTTAACTGCTTGCAAGCTACTAAGGGATAAAAGCTGTTTTCCTATAATGGCAGGTTATTCATACAGGCGTCTGTTATAAGACAGGTTGCAGTTAGCTGACCAAGGATGACAATTTTATTCAGGTTGAGTCCATTAGATACAGGAAAGATGACTTTTCCTTCTTTAGGGTCCTTTTTTGCAATGTAAACAAAATAGAAATGTTAGTCGATGCATGCAATGTAAGATGAATTCCTTTGATAAACATTTTGTGTTTATTGATAAGTAAGGGGGAGGGAGGGAGGAATATTATTAAAAGTCAAGTGACACAGAGTAACTTTGCTCTTCTGCCTTGCAACGTGGAATCCACGTACTCATCTGTGACTGAATAAAGACTGATTGATTGAACTATTCCTGTCTTCTTCGGGGGTCACTTCCACAGTCCCAAATCCCATACTCTTACCACATTGCCAGGATTGACTGCTGTTGCAGTTTAATACTTCTCCCTTTCTTTGACATCTGTAACCCTTTGTAACTAGACAAAGTGCCAACATATGTAGAAGAAAAAGTTACAGTTTTGTTATGCATTAGCGATAACATAGCCAAAACAGGAATAAAATGAGTGTTGGTAAAATAATGCAACCTGATAAGTGGCTACCAGGTGTCTCTCTGTCTTGTTATGTTGATTGGTTTATGGTTCAATATGGTCTGGTGTGACCCTTGGATGGAATGTTGGAAAAAGGCAGCATGGATGTCTGAATATGGCTTCCAAGAGAGATGGTCACCTGAGGATGAAAAATGGCAGAGAGACCAGCATGCCTTTGCAGACCTCGATGTTTCAATTTTAATGTTCCTTGACGCAGAAGCTGGAGTGCGTAGTTCTCAATGACTCAGCTCAGGCCAGTCCAACTGTGGCCAGTTCGTACTGTATCCTTTCATCTCAGTTACCTGTATTCCCCCAGGCTAGCTGACCAGTCAAGTTTCTGAGATTTTAATCTATACTAGTTCTAACCTGTAGCAAATACAACAATTGCTTTTTCTGTGTATATATTTCACCATTTTGCCTAAAATTTTAACAATGATTCTTTTGAATCTGATATTTTAAATGTCGGCATTACTTGTTTGTCACCCTAATCCACTTTAATCCTGTTTTATCCATGTCTGGATGTTGACCTGTAGTGTTAACCATTTGGCCTGCATCTTCATTGTGTTTACATTGTTTCACCTGCCTTATTTTCAGGTTGGAATTATTATGTACTCTACTGATCATGAACGGTCATTATTGTGCAGGCTTTAGGTTTAAAAGCTGAAGTTATGTAATGCATTTTTATATTATGCGTACTCTCTACTAAAAAGAAATCATTGTTTTTATAATGACTGGTTAACTATGCTTATCAGCTTCCTGCTATGTAGTGCATGAGCTCTGCCTGCACATTTATTTTACTGTACATGACTAAAAGCTCTCTGCTTTTTAAGCATTTCCATATGGAACAGTGGTAGGCAACAGGAAAGCCTGAATAGAGTAACAATGAGGCAGCAAAGAAGAAAGGCTTTCACCTAATTTATCCTACCACTCTCTACATTGCATTCAAGGGCCCCAGAAGAGCACATTGGGAAACAAATGGGTCACTTCCCCAGTTACTTTCTGGTCTGCTACCCACTAAGTCTTCAGACTGAATTCCATTGTCAATCTCAGGCTGCCTATTGACACTGCTATTGATTTTCTGATTAATGTACCTGTCTCCTATTGGCATTTACTGCAGGAGGCATAATTTTAATGTGTGCATGATCAATAGCTCCATCAACTCGAAGAATTCCTGCTGTCAGACTGCAGGGTTTGTTGTAGGATTGCAGGAACTCCACATTCTTTCACAATGAGAACAAAGATTTCAGAAGCTGACAGGGAAGAGTGCTTTAATATTACATTTGTTTGCAAAAAAAGGGAAAGAAAACTGCTCAAGAAAAGTAAACTCATGTTGAATCAAAAGCATGGCATGATTAATTTAAGGCGCTTTTCAGCGTGAATGATTTTTTTTTTTACCTGAAATTGTAATTTTTACTTCTAGCTAGATCTTGAATTGTCTCACACTTACAGGCTTTACTTATTTTTTGTTGTCAAGAAGCTCCATTAAGTGCAGCACTACTTGCCTTTTACCAAGACCAGTCTGCATTTTCAGGACCATTTTTCTGAAACCTGTTTATGACATATTATTACATAATTTAAAATTGCACATATAATATGAATCACTCTGAATTGGTCATGAAGCAGAAGAAGCAGGACATGAGGCCAGCAGTTTGCATTTAATGGATTGAGGATCCTCAGTGCTTGATTCACTGCACTGATCAATAAAAAAAACACACAGGGGCAATTTCGTCTACAACCTTCAAACAGTGCAAAGTCAAAAAATGTAACATTCTCAAACCTACTTAATACAATTAAGAATAATGGAGGTAACAGCCTACCCTAGCAAAACAGGGCATTGTTATGAGACAGGCAGTCTTCCATCCCTGGCTCATGCCTCTTTTGTTCTTATTTATTTCTTTTATTGTTATTTGTGTATTCTCTTTTTTGCATTATATTATATGTTAATGATTATTTTTTGTATTTATTTTCACGTGTTAATAGTCATTATATTCTCTGTCTTTTGTGTGTTGAACCGAAGGGTGCAGGCCCTTCTGACAACAGAGCTCTGAGACCACCTGCAGCCCTATATAAACTGCAGTTTAACACAGTACTGGTGCTGTGGCATTATTGAATTCTGCTTCTGTTATGTGCTCTCTTTTGGATTTTGTGGATTACAACTTTGTAAGTGCTTCTCTCCTTTTTTCTATGAGCTATGGATTGGTGTCTTGTTTATGGATTACAGACATCCTTTTTTGGTTTTTGATTACTTTTTTGCTTTTGTTTTTGTAGTTATTGGTTTTTAATATTCGTCAAATAACTGTGTAAATACAAAGGAACTTTTTTGTTGTTTTGGCAAGGGGTCTGGTAATTCCTCTCTCCCATATTTGAGTTCTTTTTCCTTAATTTTATAGCCCATATATTTTTTTTTTGAGTCTGTGCAGGCGGGAAGCCTGCTTCTTCATTTTGGGGTACACTTTATTGTGGGCCTCAATTAAAGCTTTGATGGCCATTTCTGGAGGCAAAGTCTCAGTTTTAATTTTTGAGAAACCAGCAGATCACATCAGGTACAAGGACTGAACCAGGTGTTTTATCTCTCTATTATAATAAAATAATCCAGGGAGACGAGACTTTTTATCCTGCAACGAGACGTGATCTTTTGAAGAGAGACACTTTCACGTACCGCGAGACAAAGAGTAGATGACAAAGTAGAATGTCACAAAGAATGCAAAAGCGCTGGCACGATACACATGCAGAGCAGGTTAGAGATAATGAAAGTATGAAAATTCGAACGTCTCAAAAAAATGATAGTAAAGAAAACAAGCAAACAAACGGAAATTATTACTCGGTGAAATAACAGAACAGTGAAAGTTTGGTGAAAGTGAAATCCCACGAGAGAAAATTTCAAGCCCCGCAAGACAAAAGTTTATGCAAAGAGATTTGGAAAAGTCCTGCCCACATCTAAAACATTTATAACCACACGCACGGTTCAATCATTTCTCATTTGTGTGAATGCTATTGTCAGACACAGTTTGTGTAGAGAGAAACAAACAATTTTCACTCATGGGCAGTTTTATGTTATATTGTCACGATGTAATTCCAAACACGGAATCAAAATTCAATTGGATATTGACGAAAAGGTCATAGCGAATAGAGATCGAATATATGGACATAGGTGATATGACAGAAATATGTGGATATTATTTGGCTTTAAACTTTAAGTCAGAGACTTGTAGATCATCTAATTCGTGTTGCCATCAGGGAAAAGTAGTGTTTCTTTCCAATGAAGAGGCATATCTGTGAGAATTAAAAATGTTGTTGTTTGCGAGCGGCAGAGACGCAAATTACCCCCGGAATTCCAATAATCCATCACGTCAGGATGTGCACCATTTGTCTACTGCTGCTCAGGTGCAGTCCACCCTATTTAAATGTTCCTACACTCCCTCGCTCTCTCACGCGTGTGTGCACACATACCCTTCTGTCTTGGTGACTTGCGGGCTACCCCTTCAGCCTCTGTTAAGTGAGTACTGTTTAACTTACTCCCTCTTTCAATTCAATGCTTTGCCACACATGTGAATTCCGTTTGCCAACTACTTTAAAACTGAGCTTTCTATTGTTCTGACCCGTTTCTCTGACTTTAAATATTGCACTTTCAGCATCTCTCCTCCAGTGGTTACGGAAGCACTCCTCCGCACTTGGCTGTCAGAAACTGTGAGCATGCTTAAACCACTGGTAAATCTTTGTGCCACTGTTGTGTTAAAGCAGGTAAATTAAAACTTTATTTCTTTAACATTTTTTTCCAAATGTCCGTGATGAGCCAAGCGGCTGCCTCTTTATTTGCATTATCTACAGCCACTGAACTTGGCTTATCACACATGCATATTTCAAAATAAGATTAATTTGTACATACAATTGGACTCTTGCTTCATGTATACTATCTGTATGTTTTACAAATTGTACTAGTGGTTCTAATATAGGTATGTCTGCATTAATTGAAAAGTGATGGTATAAACATTTATTTGTAGTTTTAAAACCATTTATAAATATTATTGACAGATATTACAAATTTACATACATAAATATATTTAATCCAATTCACCATTATGCCTATCCTGGATACAGTGGGTACGAGGTACTTTTACATATACATTTATTTGCTTAGTGGGCCCTTTTATCCAAAGGAACTTCAAAAAGAGGGTAATATAAATGAATAAACATCAGTCTAGGCAACTGTTTGGGAAACGTGTTACAGTACCGGGTTGCAAAATTGATCACCACCAGTGAAGAGCTCAGAACAAAATGCAAGCTAGTTACAAGAACCTATCAAATTCATTATCAATTAGACAGACATTCACTATACAGAAGACTCTTCAAATGCTTCTTAAACACATTGAATGACTTAGAAGTTCAAATGTAGGAGTGCATCTCATTTCACCAGCTAGGAACTACACGTGATGAGTCAGAATTGAGATTTGATGCCATGTAGAGGTGATATCACCAGAAATTATACAACAGCAGACCTGAGTAGGCAATAAGGATCATAGGAACTCATAATTGTCTCCATATATACAGGATACTGACACACTGCAAGGATGTGAACATAACACATGCTTCTACGGGGAGCCAATGTAGTGCTTTGAAAAGAGGAGTGACATGTGCCCGCCTTGGCTGGTTGAACATCAATCCTGCTGTTGTGTTTTGAATCATCTGCAGTGGCTTGTTGGCAAATTCTAGTAAAACTCCTGCCAGAAGAGAGTTACAGTGGTCAAAATATAACAACACCAAAGCTTGGTTCCAGGTATACTTTGTCAGATATAGTCTTATCTTACGGATGTTGTATAGAGTGAATCTGCAAGACTGAGAGACAATTGCAGCAAAATCAAAAAAGGACAGCTAATCAATAGTGAGTTGAGCTGAACAGTGAAGAAGTGCTGAATAGATGGACAAGCTGGGATAACAGGAAAGGTCCCTCTTTGCCAGGTTGAGCTGGAGATAATCCTCCCTTCATCTAAAATAGATTACAATATCAGTGAGACATACATATATTCTATCCTCTAGAGGGAACCACATGTACAGCTGCATATTATCAGCATAGCAGGGATATGAGAAACCATTGGAATGGATTATGGGGCCCAGAAGCTATAAAGATAGAAGAGGAGAGAATCCAACACTGAGCCTTGGGGCACATCCGTGCTTTCCTGGTGAACCCTTCATATCTCTGTATGCAGGGAAACAAAGTAGGATCTGCCTAAAAGGAAGGACTCAAGCCATGTAATGGCAGTCCCAGTGATTCCAAGGTCAGAGAGGGTGTCAAGGAGGATCTGATGGTTGAATGTGTTGAAGGCAGAGGAGAGATTTAGGATTAGGACAGATGGCCTGCTGGTAGTTCTAGCTAGCCATAGCATGTCAATAAGATAAAATACAACTCTGGACAAGTTCTCAGTCAATTGCAAACACCTCAGGTCATTCACAAGGAGCCAGTTTGGAGTTATTAATTAACCTAACATGCATGTCTTTAGAGATGTGGAAGAAAACCTCATGCTAATTTGGCAGAATGTGAAAACTTTAGGTAGATAATGACCAAGCATTGATTTCATAACACACAGAATGCTGGATCCATGAGACAGCAACACTAACCACTGCACTACTGTGTTGCCCAACCATACAATACTTCTATACATTACATACTATACATTACTTTATGTGATAATATTCTCAGACTCCTGATCCATGATGCAGCAGCATAAACCACTAACTATTGTGCTGACCCAATTTACAGTATAATTAAGAGAAGAAATAGGTGATGGGTTTTGTAGAAGTTATACACATATGGTGTAAGCTTATGAGAAAAATTTGTGTTTCTTTCTTTATAACAGATAAAAAGAAAGAAAGGAAAAAATCAGTATACATAGGGAAAAATCCCAGGTGAACTACAGAGTGCACTCCAGCACATTTATGTGATAAACCTACCTGGTGTTACATCTGCAATGCAAATAATACAAGATGCCAGATTTGTTTAGATGCAGATTAAGCAATAAAAAATGATTCAAAGTTCTGATTTATTCTCAATAAAGACTAGTTGGCATCTTGGAGTGAAAAATGTAAATCTGACATTTTCATTGAAGTTTATGCATTATTATTTTCACACAGTATATAGTAGTTTCAATAATGCAGTATGATAAGTACAGTGGCAGATATGCCACTTGACTAAATACAAGATTTAAAATTGTATCATGGAATGAGTGGCAAGATCCCGAGTTTCTCCAAGAGGCAGATCTGATCCCTTGGGGCTTGAAAGAGTTGAGTGGACTGAGTTGTCTTTTATTCTGTATTTGCTGTCCATGGATCAGTTCAAGTTCCTGTGTAGATCCAATAGTAAAGTAAGTAATGCTGGCTGATCTGAGTCTGCAGTTAGTTAATGTTGATGGCAAGCAGCCCTTTGACTGAGACGGACATTACAAATTGTGGACAAAGTGCAGACCAAATCAGAAATCAATTTAGAGTTTCAATTATCATTTTTAAATGGCTTAACAATACCCCTGAAAGAGCTAACCAGTTGTGCTATTCAGTTGTGCTACTTAAGTGTCACTTTAAATATTTAAAATAAATGACTTTTTAAATTTTAGGTGTCATTATGAAATCAACTTTGTCTTTTCATTATATCTTTAGACTACTCATCACCATAGATAGATTGATGAATACTCATATAAATTTGTAAATGAATTAAATCAAAGCTCAACAATAATTTATTTAATAATATGTAACATTTTTAAGCATTAATCTTCATTTTCCGTTGTTCATTTTTTCAAAGCACTTAACAGGATTTAGTTTTTAATGAATGCTGTGCCATGTGTTGTTTCTTAGCATATTAAGGTTTAGTAAGCATGTCATATCATTTACAAGACTCAATTAAGGGCATAAATTAAATTGTAACAGCCCTTGTAATTTGCTCATTAGACCAGGAAGTGTTGTATCAGCCCTCTACTGAGTGTTACAATAATGGGAATATTTTAAATTTGTTCTGTTTGCTCAAAACATTTTTATATGTGTTTTTATTAATAAATATTTCTGAAACCTTTTGCTTTAAATGAAACAAAATTATGATCAGTGATGCACTAAAAGGAGTTCTGCTCCCTTACAGATCCACAGGTTTGAAACCCAGCCCAGTCACATGACCTACTTCTTGTTGTGAAGGCTTCCCAACGGATCATACAGGTTGTCCTCCCAAGTCTGGACATTGTTTACAGTAGTCCACTGAGGAATAAGGCCAGAGCCATCGCTAGGGACACAACACATCCAGGCCTTCATCTCTTCGACCCATTACCATCGGGAAAGCAGTGCAGGACATTCAGTGCCATGTTGTCCATCTCCCCTTCCCTGACTCAAATTCTGCCAAATACACTCTTGGGTACCCCAATAGACATTTAACACACACACACCAACACAAACAGGCATACACAAACATACAGAAAATATAGATATGTATTCACACAAATGAACTTTCGAAGAATGATAAATTATTTTTTACAAAGATGCTGCTATCTAAGTAGATACTGTTTATTGATTATATTACCTCTAGATAATCATTGCAAACTGTCAAACATGCAGCTTTTTAGTAAATACTTGTATATATATATATATATGAGTACCTTAATACTGTACAAGTACCTTTATTATACATAATGTTACTTATAAATTACACATATACGCTGCTCTTTTCAGTACCCATCTTACTGTAATATCTGTGTAATTGTTCAGAATGCCTATGTCTATTTCTATGCATATTTATGTCTATTTTTTATGCATACTTTGTACTGTAAATATAGATGTTTACTAAATTATATTGTACAGAAGGGCAACAAAATTAATGACAATAAAGCTCCCCCCTCCCCCCCAAAGGGTTTTTCTTGGTACTCACCAATTTTCCACTAATGTCCTGAAAATGTGTGTCTAAATTCTCTTATTGTGTGCGTGAATGTGCTGTGTGGTGATCTGACACCCTGACTAGTTCATGATGCTCTGATCTTCAGAAATCATGAATTGGACCAGTGGTTAAAGGAAATTGATGATGGGATGGTTGGATATATAGATGAATGGAAAGATCGATGGATGGATGGATGGATGGATGGATAGGTAAAAATTGTGATCATCATAGTTTATTGCTTTCTTTTCCAAAATTATAATTCATCAATCCATATCCCGAACTGGCTTTATCCAGTGTGGGGTTTCAGGGAGCCACACCCCTTTCCTCCACCATTTGATACAAACAGGAGCCTGCACAGGCAAAGGCATTCGTCCATTGGAGGACACACTCATAAACATAATTACATAGAGTCACATCTGGGCAGTTCACAGCTGATAATCAATCTACCCTGCTCGACTCTGAGATACGAAGTTAAACCCTTGAGAACACATAATCCCCATACTAAGCATAGTCAATTAGGGATTTGAGCTGAGAACAATAGATCAGTGAAGCACCAAAATTTACCACCACTACACTTAAGAAGACATTTTCTTCACCAGAGAGTAGTTAGATGTACCATAGAAGTTTTCTTTGATCGTATTCTAATTAATCACATCTCTATTACAAACTCTATCCAAATTAAACTACTTAAGAAAAGTTGTATATATATATATATATATATACTCAGCAAAAAAAGAAACATCCCTTTTTCAGGACTGTGCATTTCAACAATAATGTTTTAAAAATCCAAATAACTTTACAGATCTTCATTGTAAATTGTTTAAACAATGTTTTCCATGCATGTTCAATTAACCATAATCAATTAATTAACATGCACCTGTGGAATGGTCGTTAAGACCTTAACAGCTTACAGAAAGTAGGCATTTAAGGTCACAGTTCTAAAAACGCAGGACACTAAAGAGACTTGTCTACCGACTGTGAAAAACACCCAAAGAAAGATGCCCAGGGTCCCTGCTCATCTGGGTGAACGTGCATTAGGCATGCTGAAGGGAGGCATGAGGACTGCTGATGTGGCTAGGGCAATAAATTGCCATGTCCACACTGTGAGACGCCTAAGACAGCGCTACAGGGAGACAGGAAGGACAGCTGATCATCCTCGCAGTGGAAGACCACGTGTAACAACACCTGCACAGGATCGGTACATCCGAATATCACACCTGCGTGACAGGTACAGGATGGCCACAACAACTGCCTGAGTCACACCAGGAACACACAATCCCTCCATCAGTGCTCAGACTGTCCGCAATAGGCTGAGAGAGGCTGGACTGAGGGCTTGCAGGCCTGTTGTAAGGCAGGTCCTTACCAGACATCACCAGCAACAGCGCCGCCTATGGGCACAAACCCACCTTCGCTGGACCAGACAGGAGTGGCAAAAAGTGCGTGAGTTTCTGCATGACAGCAATGTCAGTGTTCTGCCATGGCCAGCGAAGAGCCCAAATCTCAATCCCATTGAGCACGTCTGGGACCTGTTGGATCGCAGGGTGAGGGCTAGGGCCATTCCCCCCAGAAATGTCCAGGAACTTGCAGGTGCCTTGGTTGAAGAGTGGGGTAACATCTCACAGCAAGAACTGACAAATCTGGTCCAGTCCATGAGGAGGAGATGCACTGCAGTACTTCAAGCAGCTGGTGGCCACACCAGATACTGACTGGTACTTTTGATTTTGAGCCTCCCTTTATTCAGGGACACATTGTGAAACATTTTTAGTTTATGTCTTATGGTGTTGACTCTTTTAGTGTTCATACAAATATTTACACATTAAGTCTACTGAAAGTAAAAACAATTGAAAGTCAGGGGACGTTTCTTTTTTTGCTGAGTATATATGATTAGATTAATTTAGATATTACAAAAATCTAAATTACATGCAGAAAACAAAAAAAATTATCATACCACTGAACATAAAGATGAAATACATAATGCCATGCTGTAATAGGAATAAAAGTTATGCAGAGGAAGAAAAACGAATGGAGTAAATTCCTTTGTTTTCTGAAACTTGCCTTAAAAATGTTATTTTACTGTTTTTTCACTTTGTTGCTGTGTATTTGTAACATCTAGCATTTTGTGATAATTGTCTGAACAATTTCTTTAAAAGATGAGTTTGAACTGGTTGCTTAAAAGAAAGAATCAGCTTTCTGACAGTAAGTAAATGTACTTAGTGAAAAGTGTTAAAAGACTCTGAGGCATTGTAAGTCCAGAGATTTTAAGAATGCATGCTTCACTGATAAGAACTGCTGTGTTGTATGGTTTTACAAGCCACTTCAGGGAAAAGGACTAGAGTCACTGAGTTTTTGACTGTTTTTGCAATCTTTATTCTTTCATTTATTATTTTATTTATTTTTTCTTTATTCACACTCTTGAGAAGTGTAATTTTTGAATGACCCATTAGTGTGAATTTCTAACTTCACTTCAACATTTGATATTTTGATATTACCTTGCTTTTTGTAGTAAATGACTGTCTATTTTTGTATGATCTTGTCTGAGTCTCTTTCACTCACTCTGGTTTATCCTCACTATGACTACTAGATGCCCCGTGATTAAACTATTCCAAGGTACAGTATGTGGTGGGTACAGGGCATCACACCATTCCTTTTATATCTTATTTGGGTTAACACATTTCTCTTTCAACCTTTACTGGAGTGGCCTGGTGTTCTCTATGTACAGGGATGTCTCCAGAGCCTTGTCACAATATTTATTACATTTAAGCAGCTCCTAGGAGAACAAAGGAAGTTTTATGTTTACATAGCAAGTACAACAGTTAATATGAAGGACATGAGTGTCTATTTCATACTATTCAAGCTTTTTTTTTGTGTGTATCCAGTGTTCATATGACTTAGTAATGAATCCCCTGGACTCCAATTGACATACTTTTACAGCTGACAGTCTGCCCTTTAATTTGATGAATTAGATTTGTTACTAAATCTTACAGAAAAATGACTTCTACACACAATTGTGAGAGCAGACAATGAAATTGTTTCAGGTTTCATTTAAAACTCTTGTCATTAGTCAAGTGTCTAATTACATTCTCAATGATAACAGGGGCAGATTGGCTAGTAGCTGGGATGTGGCCATGGCCTGGCCTTGGAGTGAATATATGCATTTACCTTTTCTAGCCTGTTAGCCAGCTACTGATTTTTTGAAAGGTATTTAACACCAAGCATAACCAAAAGAGAAATACATTTTCAGATTTACCAATTTAGTATTGTTTATTTATTATTATAATAAATCCTACAGTATGGTGAGATAGTAGGTTTAAATGAGTGTGATTGTAACATGCCTTTTTGCTGATGCCTATGGGTAATCTGGGAACGGCCCAGGGTTTTTCTCTTGCATTTATTCAACTTATATCTAAACTGAAATGTTAAGTTTGAATACACAATGGGAGATCTGAAAATTGAGAGTACACATTATGAGAAGGATTTAGGAGTTGTAGTGGACTCTACGTTATCAACTTCCTGTCAGCCTTCAGAATCCAATAAGAAGGCTAAAAGAATGTGAGGTTATATAGCACGATGTGTGGACTGCAAGTTCAAGGAGGTTATGCTAAGGCTTTATAATGCACTGGTGAGGCCTCATCTGGAGTACTGTGTGTGCAACTTTGGTCTCCAGTATACAAAAAGGACATAGCACCACTAGAAAAGGTCTAGAGAAGAGCCTCCTCCCATGTCTCACCAGGGTCAGACGCTGTGTGCTGCACTGTAGGCTTCTGCACCAAGCACTTCATTTTGGTATGATGTATTTTAAGACTGCACTGGTTCTTGCAGGCCTTGCCACAGAAGCATCTCGTAATTGTACTTCCATTCACATTTGCTGTCATCCTTAGTTCCGTTCTTGCTGGGTTCTTATGCACCCCACCTGGAGGTATGTGATTGAATGTGGTTCCATAGCTTGTTATGGTTTCTTCCTCTTGAAAGATGCTGTTTAGGTTGCTTACACACCCTGCCTGTGAGAGGCCACTCATGCTGGGTAGGATGTATACCAGAGATCCCCAACTCCAGTCCTAGAGGAGTCAGAAGCTCAAACTCCAACCAATTTCACTCCAACCAGTTGCTTAATTAGGCACCGAGTCCTGTTGTTAATTAAACCCGTTCTTTAATTCCATGGCTTATTGATGCTCTCATTGTGCGATAGCATACATTTTTGAAATTGTTGATTTTTTTCTTTTCTAAGACCACTGTTAAAATGTTTTGGGGACCTGAGCAGATCAACATTCCTGAGACCTTCATCTTTCTTTATTTTCAGATATTGTATGATGGACATACTGTAGTTTGCCGGTCATGTTTTGACTGATTTCGTATCTCATTATTGTTTGGCAGCAAATTAAGGAAAAAGAAACAATTAAGGAGTCTGTGTCTTCAAGTGCAAGTCAATAAAATTTAATTCTAAAGAAGTTAATTGGAAGCAAAAACAGGTCACTAATTAAGAAAAGTTAGAGTGAAAACCTGTAGCCACTGTGGTCCTCTAGGACCAGAGATGGGGACCCCTGATGTAGACTCTTAGAAAAATATTCACACTATTTACACTATATGAGACCACTATTATGCAGTACCAACATATAAGAACCCAAGTAAATATATTTAACAATTATTGAATTTGTAAAATTAACAATTTCAGCAGCATGTCACAGTCCTGAATTAAATTGATAATTGACCAATGAATGGAACCATAAACCTGCAAGGATTCACACACATCCAGTCACGTGTTGCAGGCCTTTACAGGAAGGTTGGGGTGTTGCAGGCCAGAAAACAAAGGGCCTCTTTTCTTAAAGTAATTTTTTTTTGTACTTTCTGCGAAGTGTAAGGAAAGTATTGTATTCGTCCAAAAATTCAACCTCGAGATTTTGATGAATCTTGTCGTTTTAGACCTCCCTGAGTCTGAAAATACCATTTTTGGAATTATGTCTGTGTGTCTGTCTGTGTGTAGGTAAATATGATAACTTGAGTACGCTTTCACTTAAGTCAACCAAATTTTGCATACAAGTATAAGGTAGAAAATGTAGATTTCTATCAACATTTCAGCTATTTCCACTAACTGGAAGTGGTACTTTTTTATTCATGTAGCTGCAGAGTTCGGTTTATTCAACTTTACATTTATAATAATTGTTCAATATATTATTAATTTGATTTGATTTGTTGTTGATGGTTCTTTAATGTACATAATATAAAAATATTATTATTTTGCGGTTTACTCCTCAAATATCCATCCCCATATCTGAGCATACAAGAAAGTCTAAGGGAGACGACTCCCAACTTTTATTTTTTCATTCTTGAACATTCTTTTTATCTCCCCCTCTTCCTGTCTCTTCATTTCCAGGAATCGGCAGCGTTCCCCAAAGTCCACCCATCATAGCAAGTGATTGGATGCAACTGCTCCACTGACCAATCAAAGCTGTTCCAGTCTTTTGAATTACGCAAACCTACACATTTGCTAGCTGCATGTCTTTTATCTATGCAGAGTAGAGGTCTGTTAAAAGGGCAGAGATTAATTAATTATGGCAACACTAAAACTCAATTGGACTACATGATCATTTAAGGACAAATATCCATAAAACTGTGTTAAATAAGGATGTATGCTTCAGGTGCTTAGTTGTTAAAGATAAACAAAACCGCCGTGTCTGATGGTGTTTTGTGAGGAAATGAGTGTGAGTATAGAGATTAGGACTGCAGCTGCTCTACTGTGCAGTTTAAATGTGGCCCCTGCTGTCCCTGTGTGGTATTCTGTATTATTATTCCTGCTGCAGTCACAAGAAGGAAAGAACCAGAGACATTAAAATTAATTTAACTTACTCTTCACTGACTACAGAAGTTCAGGAATCACATCTCAGCTGACAAATCAAGTACTGCCTCAAGGTGGCTTTGTTCCTCAAAACTAATCTGGAAAAAGAAGAATTTGTACCAGGACACTGAATGGCTTTGTGACAGGTGGGTCTAAGAGTGGGCAATGCAGCAGAGTAAGAGGAGTACTCTGGAAATTGGAATGATTCGTACTGAGTTCCCAACATCAATACTTGTTGGTGCCTGGTCTGTTTCTTTTCACATTTCATCATTACTATCCCTTTTCGACATTATCATCTTATAAAATTCAACAACACAGATTAAAATATTGTATAAAGATTTGCTCCCCTGAACTTCTTCATCATTCCTATGAATTGCCTAATTTCTTTCCATAAATGGCACCCAAACAGAAATGAAATGTGAAGTGAGTGAGTGAACATAAGATCAACTAAGTCAGGGCCTTAAACTCCAACCAGTTGCTTAATTAGGCACGAGTCTTGTTAATTAAACACGTTCTTTAATTCCATGGCTTGCTGCTGCTCTCATTGTGCAATAGCAGACATTTACAAAATTGTTGATTTCCTCTTTTCTAAGAGCGCTGTTAAAATGTTTTGGGGACCTGAGGAGATCAACATTCCTAAGACTTTCATCCTTCTTTATTTTCAGATATTGTATGATGGACACAGTTTTCTGGTCATGTTTTGACTCATTTTGTATCTCATTATCATCTCATAAAATTTAACAACACAGATTAAAATATTGCATAAATTGTGAGCCTTACAGCTGTCTGCAGACCTAGAGAATACATTGGCTAAGAACTGCCTAAACTGATTCAATAACACATTACATTTAAGTTGCATGGCTTTTAGCTGTGTAAGGACAGCCCATAATAACAGGTAAGGAACCTTTGAGTACAACATATGAAAACATTTCTCTGAGGCAGTATGAGAGCAGTACAAAATTTTGTGGAGCCCCACTTTTGCTGGTAGTGCGAGGTTTCTCCCCTAATCTTTTCTTTTTGCTTTAGCACTTTAAAATAGAAGCATCACTCCAAGTCAATTTTCGAGGTCGACCTCTGTTGACTTGTTTCCCATGTAGTATAAGAAGCAAACCTATGGTTTATTACATGACTTTTTCAACTTAAGTTCCTTCAGCTGGAGACTTCAGTCTTCCTCATGCTTCTGAGACAAGCGAAGAGCAAAAGGTGCTACACATTCTGATCGGAGTGACTCCTTTTCTTCAAGTTGCTCCTGGTTCAGGATATTTTTCATTTTAAAAATATATATCTTACGACAGTCTGTAATGGAGGAAATACTGCGGGATGCTTCATATCTCACAGCTGCACACACCGTATGCTCTTTACTGGGATATCTCAAACCAGAGATATGTACTCATTTTCCAAAAAACAAATAGCAGCACTTGATTAGCTCCTAAGAATATCACATAAGACTTTATGCATTCATGATTTGTTTATGTCAATAAAACTGAAACTGGTCTATTTTATTGTGTGTTTGATATAGTTTGTGTGTTTGTGTATGTAAATGTTGTACAGATTAGCAGTTCGCTGTTAATTCTTTGCAGCTATGGATTTGTGCACACTCTCTGATCCTGTAGTCAGTGAAGAAGGCTATGCTAAAATCATTTGAACTGACTTGACTTTTAACAAGAATCTATTAAGCTCAAACAAGAATTTGTGTGACAGTTGAAGTAGCTGCAACATCAAGGGGTGGACTTCACAAAAAGTGTGGCTGAGGGGTGAAGCATAACATGTAGGTATGAACTTTGTGGATATGGCGGTACTCAAGCATACTTGAACACGGTTTCTTTGGTTTTTGAATAATTTTGCATTTACATATATCTTTCTCTTTCACACTTTTTTTTCTAGGACTTGTCATATTTAATGTTAATGACATCGTAAAAAGTGTCATAGGTGCTGTTACACACTTGTAGAACTCAGTGTGCTGAAAGATCTTTGAGAATGTAGGCTGAGACTGTACCTGTTTGTGAATAACAGTTGTTTGAAAAAAACAAAACATTTAAAAAGAAGAAAAAAAATAAACAATAGAATAAAAAAAAAACATAGAACAGTAGAAAAAGAAAATCTTTATTTTTCTGGAGTGCTAGATTGTGAGTACTAAATTAAAAATCTAGGATTTAGTTTTGGTGGTATGACTAAAACAATCAGTCAGCAGTTGGTATTCATTAGTCACCATGTGCCACAGAAGTCCCAGTGCTCACATGAGTAGCAGCACTTTTACACAAAAGACAACACCATCAAACTTGTGATCCATGCAGGAGTATCTGGATGAGATATGGAGACAGCGTTGCTATTAGCTAAACAAACAAGCGTGATGGACTGAATAGTCTCCTCTTCTTTGCCAGATTTCTTAAGTTCTTAGTCCTCTCATCCTGTTGCTAGTGCACCCAAAATGCAAGCTACACATTTTTGCAAAATATAAACCATCTCATTTGTATAGTACTGTTTGTCCCTTATAGTTTTTTTTGTTAACAACATCATTAAAAATACTCTGGTCTTGCTGTACAGTGTTTTCATTTTCTTCAGATCCAAGCAGGATGAACTCCAACACTATTGTGAAGCACTTATCTTGCATCAAACACTCATATGTAAAACTTAAAAAGCTTCATGCTGTATTTGACAGGGGGTAATACTCAGTTAAAAAAAGAAAAGCAACTTGCAGCCTTAAAAAACGTCCTCCACCATCTGCAATCAAAGCACACACCTTAAAGCAGGCAACAGAAGTGCAAAACACTCAAACATTAAACAAAATTAGCACTTAGCTTGACTTTTAACGCTGATTTAAGTTCTTTAAACAGACAGCTGTTGTGGCACATGAAGACAACACATCATCAGCAGCATCAGAATGAGACTCTCTAGTCCCTGGATCAATCTGGTACGTATGTAGTTGTCAGTCTGGATACACCAGGGTTTTTTCTTGTTCAAAAGAAAGATTTAAAGACTGGATTGGCTATTCTGATTTAAACAGAATTCCTGTCAAATGTTTGCCAACAGTAATGTCAGCAGCAGCAGGATGTCACAGAGTTGGAAAAAAATATTGGGGGGAACTCAGCTTCAATGTACAATAACAACATATGGCATGAATTATAATGAAAGACCCCTTCAGAACAACAATAACAACAGAAACACATATTCTATAGCACATTTTCCTACACACAAATTAGCTCAAAGTTCTTTTGAAGATGTTAAAGAAAAAGTTACAAGAAAAGAAAAATATATTAAAATTAGATGAGAATAATAATAAATAACATAAACAAAAGTCAATACACACATACATAAAGTTAATACAGTATGTAATTATAGTCTTAATATATAGAATTATTTTTTCTTAAATCTCTAAAGATGAGGATGATGATAAGATCAGATGGATGGGAGGACAATAAAGATTTTTTAAAAATCCAGACAATCTGAAGAATAAAACCAAATCTGTAGGTTTTCCAAGGGTTAGGGTTAGGGTTAGGGTTAGGGTCAGCCCCCACTGGGTATTCTTCTTCTTTTTTTGGCTGCTCCCGTTAGGGGTTGCCACAGTGGATCATCTTCATCCATATCTTTCTGTCCTCTGCATCTTGTTCTGTTACACTCATCACCTGCATGTCCTCTCTCACTACATCCATAAACCTTCGCTTAGGCCTTCCTCTTTTCCTCTTCCCTGGCAGCTCTATCCTTAGCATCCTTCTCCCAATATACCCAGTATCTCTCCTCTGCACATGTCCAAACCAACGCAATCTCGCCTCTCTGACTTTGTCTCCCAACCTCCCAACTTGAGCTGACCCTCTAATGTACTAATTTTTCTAATCCTATCCATCCTCGTCACACCCAGTGCAAATCTTAGCATCTTTAACTCTGCTACCTCCAGCTCTGTCTCCTGCTTTCTGGTCAGTGCCACCGTCTCCAACCCATATAACATAGCTGGTCTCACTGCCATCCTGTAGACCTTCCCTCTCACTCTTGCTGATACCTGTCTGTCACAAATTACTCCTGACACTCTTCTCCACCCTGCCTGCACTCTCTTTTTCACCTCTCTTCTACAATCCCCAATACTCTGTACTGTTGATCCCAAGTATATAAACTCATCCACCTTCGCCAACTCTACTCCCTGCATCCTCACCATTCCTCTGACCTCCCTCTCATTTAAACACATGTATTCTGTCTTGTTCCTACTGCCCTTCATTCCTCTCCTCTCTTAGAGCATATCTCCACCTCTCCATAGGGTCTTCTCAACCTGATCCCTACTGTTGCTACAGATCACAATGTCATCAGCAAACATCATTGTCCACGGGGACTCCTGTCTAATCTCATCTGTCAATCTGTCCATCACCACTGCAAATTATAAAGGGCTCAGAGCCGATCCCTGATGTAATCCCACCTCCACCTTGAATACATCTGTCACTCCTACCGCAGACCTCACCACTGTCACACTTCCCTCGTACATATTCTGTACAACTCTTTCGTACTTCTCTGCCACTCCTAACTTCCTCATACAATACCATAGCTCCTCTCGAGGCACCCTGTCATTTGCTTTCTCCAGGTCCACAAAGACACAATGCAACTCCTTCTGGCCTTCTCTAAACTTCTCCATCAACATCCTCAGAGCAAACATTGCATCTGTGGTGCTCTTTCTTGGCATGAAACCATACTTCTGCTCACTAATCATCACCTCACTTCTTAACCTAGCTTCCACTACTCTTTCCCATAACTTCATGCTGTGGCTCATCAATTTTATTCCCCTGTAGTTACTGCAGTCCTGCACATCCCCCTTATTCTTA
This sequence comes from Polypterus bichir lapradei, assembly GCA_026402145.1. NCBI lineage: Eukaryota > Metazoa > Chordata > Cladistia > Polypteriformes > Polypteridae > Polypterus > Polypterus bichir. The sequence continues at coordinate 11,168,348 of JANRMT010062857.1, read as the reverse complement.
AATATTGGCACCAGTACACTTCCTCTCCACTTCTCAGGCATCCTCTCACTTTCCAAGATTCCATTAAACAATCTGGTAAAAACTCCACTGCCATCTCTCCTAAACACCTCCATGCTTCCATAGGTATGTCATCTGGACCAACGGCCTTTCTATTTTTCATCCTCTTCATAGCTGTCCTTACTTCCTTCTTGCTAATCCGTTGCAATTCCTGATTCACTATCTCCACATCATCCAACCTCTTCTCTCTCTCGTTCTCTTCATTCATCAGCCTCTCAAAGTACTCTTTCCATCTGCTCAACACACTCTTCTCGCTTGTGAGCACGTTTCCATCTTTATCCTTTATCACCCTAACCTGCTGCACATCTTTCCCAGCTTGGTCCCTCTGTCTAGCCAATCAGTACAGGTCCTTTTCTCCCTCCTTAGTGTCCAACCTCTCATACAACTCATCATATGCCTTTTTGTTTTAGCCTTCACTACTTCTCTCTTCACCTTGTACCTTATCTCCTTGTTCTCTTGTCTACTTTCTGCTTCTCTCTGACTATCCCACTTCTTTTTTGCCATCCTCCTCCTCTTTATACTCTCCTGTATTTCCTCATTCCACCACCAGGTTTCCTTTTCCTCCTTCCTCTTTCCAGATGTCACGCCAAGCACCCTTCTTGCTGTCACCCTTACCACATCTGCTGTAGTTTCCACAGAAGAACTGGAAAAGAAAGTAGAGAAATATAGACATTAATAATGAATGCAAATTCATTGAAGAACATGATCATTTTATTCATTTGTGGTTTATTAGGAGTAGAAGTAAAATGTAGCTATAAAAAAGCCAACATAAAAAAGTGACTTTTAAAGAGTTTTTCTAAATAATCCAAAGTGTTAGCCTGCCATAGTTTTATTGGTATTCAGGTATTGGTATTGGTATTCCAGATTTTTGTTCTAAATAAGTAAAAGGCTGCCTCACCACTTATTATATGCTTAGCTCATGGAATAATAAGCAGATCACCATTAGAGGATCTAAGGTTACAACTTGGAATGTAGGAAGTCAGGTACTCTAAAATAAACATGGAACAAGGCTGTTTAATGATTTATATACTAATAGTTGTATTTAAAAGTCAATTCAAAAGGACACGGGTAATGTAATAATGCTAAGACTGGTGAGATGTGCTCAAATTTTGGACTTCTGCTTTAGATTCTTGCTGCCGCATTCTGGACTAACTGCAAACGACTGATGTCTTTATTAGGTAGTCCATCACTTATTCAGCTTATGGGTGTTGCTAGCAAACTTAGAAAGTTTCCCAATGTAATTGGAGCAGCTCATAAATTCTGCAGTTATAACACACAAAATTCAGCAATAGTAACTGTAATATATTTTTCGAAAGAAAGAAAGAAAGAAAGAAAGAAAGAAAGAAATTAAGAAAAGAAAAAGAGAAGTCAGAGTCACGCTGAAACATTATAAAGGAGTTTTGCTGTTGGTATGAAAAAGTCCCAGCAGTGTTTCTTGAGACATTTCAGCTGAATAATATGTTGGCTGAAAGTAATCAGTGTTATTTTCTGATACAATGTGCAGCATTGTTCATAATGGCACTCATTTCTATCTTAATTCTCCCTTTCACTGCTACAGGTCGAGACTGTGTCCCATAACTGAGCCTGCCTTCTGATTCTGTGTGCCTCACCTGAAGTGGTGTTACCCTCCCCGCATACCACAGTGTAGAAAATACTCTGGCCTCCATTACCTGTTGGTGGTACTTCTGATTGGCACTGCAGTTTCAATCGCTTGGTCAAAGATTTAATCCCCAGTGACAGCAGGCAGTGCTTTATTTGGGCACATTTCACTACATGTTGTATTTGTATAACTGTGACAAAAAAAGATTCTTGAAACAGATTATGTACACACATTAAAGGTCAGTCCCACTTGTCATTGATGTTGACTATCAAAGTACTTGCAATACTTATGTCCAGTGACCGGACATAGAGACTGTGTAGTTAAAGTCAGTAACTCGTTCCTTGGATTTTCTGATGTTATGTTGCACCTAAAAACAGGGTTCTCCACCTGACCTCTACACTCAGTCTCATCCTCCTTGTCAATACACCCTATTGGTGCCGAATCATCGGGGAATTTCTGAAAGCGACATGACCTGGTGTTATATTTATAGTCTAAGTGAGGAGAAAAGGAGCCAGATCTCTTCCTTGTGGTGATCCAGTCTTGCTCATGTCCACACCAGAGACACAGTCCATGAGTCTCACAAACAGCCTGACAGACAGTCCATTATCCATTACACTACAGGCTCATCCACCTGCATTCCTCTTAGCTTACCCCTTAACAGGGATGGCTGGATGGTATAGCAGGCACTGGGGAAATCAAAAACATAGTCCTCAATGTTCTAGATTCGTCCAGATGGGAATAAGCCTTATAGAGCTGATAGATAATTGCATAGACAATTGCAGATTTATCCATAATCTGATCCCATCTGATGTTGCTCAAATAATGACATTTGGAGATAAGGAGCAATTCTTGTTATGCTAGTTACAAGAACACGAAGTTGCCCTACAGCTCCACAGTGTGAATGCTCACCACCCATCTTTATCCAAAACCTCCCTGGGTAATTCTTCTGGAGATGAGTGCAACTGCAATGATGTTAGAGCATCTTAACCGGGAGATTTTTTTTAGTTTTCTACAATATTGTACTGTGTACTCCTGACTGAATTCCATTTTCCATATTGTGGTGCTGTTTATTTTTTTGTTTGTTTGTTTTATTATTTGAAAAAATAAAAAATAGGTGGTCTGATTTTTCTCTCTCTTATTCCAAATCCTAAATAGACCGAGTCCAAAAAGCTTGTTGGATTAAAATATATTATAATGTATTTATTTCTTAAATTCTACTGTACTGTTTAATTTTTATGTAAAATGTGCACTGAAAATCTTCTTAATCGGAACAGAGAAGTTGTCTAATTAGGCAAAGCTGTTAGCCTACTCAATATAGAAATAATTCACATAAATCTCTTTTCAAAATTACATTGAGTGGCATTTATGTTACTGTTTACTTTCAGCTTGTTAACACATTCTTCTATTATACAGAAATTACATGAAGTGTATATAAATGAAAGGTACTAAAAATTAAATGCTACAAATTTACTAACAATTTCTTAGTGACATTTTCCAAATACGGATTTTTTTAAATATTACCCTTAAATATTGCTCAGAAGGCAGATTTCAGATTATTTTTAGAGAATGTATTGGAAATTTTTTTTTAAATGTCAACAAGATCCATCACCGTAACGTCTGCTGTTTAAACCAAAATAGACAAAGTTACATTTCAATAAAAGAAAGAACTGTGCTGCCACACTTTTTTCACTTTTATACTTTACACATGTAGCTTTGAGGGATAGGATATACTTTAAGAATGACAGAAAGTTTACCCTTATCAAATAATTCAAAAATGTCCTTTTCTAACCCGCTAAATCCACACCAGGGATGAGGGAGGTGCTGGAGCCTATCCCAGCTAGCATAGGGCACAAGGCAGAAACAAACTCTGGACAGGGCGCCAGTTCATTACAGAGTGAACACAGATGTGCTCACCAGTGCAAATTTAGTGTTGTCAATTCACCTAACCTGCATGTTTTTGAACAGAGTGAGGATAACGGAGCACATGGAGGAAACTCTCACAGACATGGGGAGAGCATGCAAACTCCATTCAGGGAGGACTCTGGGCGTGAACCCTGGCCTCCTTACGGAGAGACAGCAGTGCTACCACTGTGCCAGAGTGATTTCTAGCATATAAGTTGATAAATATTTTGTATGTCTTTATTTGTAAACTTTACAAAGCAAATGTAACATTAGATAGTCTTTCAGGAGGCATGTTTTACTTCATTGATGAGAACAGAGGTGCTTTGATGTTTTCCTAACCAACTCCCGCTGTCTTAAGGACTGACTCAGGATGTGAAATTTATGGTGAGGGGATGGAGCATCAGACCAGCTTGGCAAAGAGGACTGTGTTTTAATCTTAGAGCCTATAAGATATCCACCGCAGGAAGGCCATAAACTGACTAAACAAAGCAACTGGGGGATGAACAACCTGAGCAACTTCATTGATTACTGGTCAGGTAAGAACTAGAAAATTAATTCTATTGGTGTAAAGTATGGCTGTTTGATATTGGTTTTGAGTCAGAGGCCATTCTGTACTATGACCCATTTTTTTTAAGAATGGTATAAAGTTGGTCCCTTTGCTTTTACCACTCCCTCTTACCTTCTGGCTATGAAAAGAAGACCATGATGAAGACAACTCTGGTCTCAGCAGCTATACAGAATACTCCATTCAAAGGCCATGTGGTAGCAAAGCAAGCTAGACTAAAGATAAGCCGAGAGCTGCCATTGGATGCAAGATGCACAGCTACTTAGGCTGTACGGGTATGGTTAGCCAATATTCATGTAGTATTCTGGTTCCTAAATATTTTTGGGTATTTCTATCAATAATACATAATTAAATATGTAACTTAACTCTGGCCTGTTCCTTTACTTTGAGATTACAAATGTAGAACACCCTCTCCCTCGCTTATGAGTACGTTTCCATCTTTATCCTTCATTACCCTAACCTGCTGCACATCTTTCCCAGCTCGGCCCCTCTGTCTAGCCAATCGGTACAGGTCCTTTTCTCCCTCCTTGATGTCTAACCTCTCATACAAGTCATCATATGCCTTTTCTTTAACCTTCACCACCTTGTGCCTTATCTCCTTGTACTCTTGTCTACTTTCTGCATCTCTCTGACTATCTCACTTCTTCTTCACCATCCTTTTCCTCTATATGCTCCCTCTCTCTCTCTCTCTATATATATATATATATATATATATATATATATATATACTAATAAAAGGCAAAGCCCTCACTGACTAGCTGACTGACTGACTCACTCACTCACTGACTGACTCATCACTAATTCTCCAACTTCCCGTATAGGTGGAAGGCTGAAATTTGGCAGGCTCATTCCTTACAGCTTACTTACAAAAGTTAGGCAGGTTTCATTTCGAAATTCTACGCGTAACGGTCATAACTGGAACCTACTTTCGTCCATATATACGGCCATAGCCTGCAGCTCGGTTGCCGTGTGAGGCGGAGTTGCGTCCTGCATCATCACGCCTCCCACGTAATTGAGTGCCTGCCCATATAAGGTAAATATTCGCGGGTGAAGGACTGTGCTTATGCAAACAAAGATGAAATGGTCAGGGAGACACGCTGCCACTAAATATTCGCGGGTGAAGGACAGTGATTAGCATATTCATAAGTGCAGCTACTGCACGCTGACGCTGAACAAGCCTTTGTACACATATTAATAGGAAAGCAAGGTGTAAAGCTTAAGTTTAAATTATGTTCATAGACACGCTGCCGCTAAATATTCGCTGGCAAATCCACAACTTAATACCAAGAATGCCTATTAAACATCTTAGATTCACGAGTGCCGATTTGGGTAGTGATCACTTTGATGAATGAAACCTGTTCAAAAAACGCATTACACAATTGAGAAGGCTGCAAAAGAATATGAGGCGAGTGACGCATACAAGCATATTCATAAGTGCAGCTACTGCGGAAACAAAGCACGGTGTAAACCTTAAGTTTAAATTAAGTTCATAGACATGCTGCCGCTGGCGTTTGTCATGCCTACGATGAATACGATATTCGCGAGATACAAGTTTAATAAGAAGACGCAGAGGTGTAAACGAGACTTTTGATCACTTTGTAAGGGAGTTAAAATTGCTGTAATGGAGTTAAAATTGCTGGTGAAGGACTGTGCTTATGCAAACGAATAGGAAAGCAAGGTGTAAAGCTTAAGTTTAAATTAAGTTCATAGACATGCTGCCGCTGCCGTTTGTCATGCCTAAGACGAATATAATGTTTGCGAGATACAAGTTTACTGAGAGGACGCAGGGTATAAGCGAGACTTTTGATCACTTTGTAAGGGAGTTAAAATTGCTGTAATGGAGTTAAAATTGCTGGTGAAGGTCTGTGCTTATGCAAACGAAGATGAGATGGTCAGGGATAGATCAGTGTTTGGCACAAACTCAGCGAAAGTGTCAGATAAACTTTTAAGTGCCGGGTCTGAGCTAACATTAAATAAAGCTGTGGACATCGCAAGATCGCACGAGATATTCGCGAGATACAAGTTTAATGAGAAGACGCAGGGTATAAAGCCTCGATGCTAAAGACCTGGCGAAGTCATGGAGAACATGGAAGGACGAGTTCAGATTATACACAGAACTTGCTATGCCGGAGACAGAGGAAAACACTAAGGTCAGATTATTCCGTTATCTTTTTGGAGAGAGCGGCAGAGAATTGTGTCAGGCGCTAACCGGTGATGTAAGACCTGATGAGTTAACCATGAGCTTGATGATACGTAAATTTGATGAACATTACAACCCGAAAATAAACGAAACTGTAGAGAGGTTCAGATTTTTTTGAAGAAATCAGGCAAGGGGAGAAAATATAGACAACTACATCACAGATCTGAGAGTGTTAGCAGGCACATGCAATTTTGGGGAGATTAAAAGTTCCCTTATACGTGACTGAATTGTGTGTGAAACCAGTGATGCAAGTTTGCAACAAAGATTACTGAGAGAAGACAAACTGACTTTACAGACGTGCATACAAATATGCAGAGCCACAGAACTGTCGAAGGAGAACAGCAGAACAGTCACACGGGCTTCCCTATTCTATACTTCTCCCAGTGCGTCTCTCTAAACCCTCCGTGCAGGAACATTATCATAAGGCATAACAATCTTATTGTTACACCTTCTACGTGCACCCAACCGTCCTTATTACGGAATCTTCCTTGCTTCACCGCTGGCTGCTTCTTTCCATTCACCTGCCTAACTCTTTATTTAAACAGTTTTCCTTCTCACTTTTCCGCTCCTTCGCTGTCTTCTCCCTTTTCGTTCAAAATACGTGCCTCCTTGCCTTTTTACAGTCAGTTCCCCTTACGTCACACCATGGTACGTTTAGCAAGGACCCACAGGCGTAGTTTGCCCCCAATTCTTCCCACAGACGGTTAATTACTGGGACATAATCTCTAAAAGGAAGCACGCGGCAGAAACAGTTAAAGGCACACAATAAAACATTTTGTGACAACCATTACAAGACGCTGTTGCTAAATACTCGCAAGAGATTCCACAAGTTCATAGACACGCTGCCGCTAAATATTCGCAGGAAAATCCACAAGTTAATACTGGGAATGCCTGTTAAACATCTTACATTCACGAGTAGCGATTTGGGTCGTGAACACTTCGATGAATGAAACCTGTTATCTTTACAACGGTTGACAAACACGGAATGTAACTTCAAAACAACACGTCCTCCAAATACGAACCTGATTGAAAGAAATGACAGCAACACTCATAACAGTGACAAAACAATTACATTGATAATCAGGTTATGTTATTTTTAAAATGTTTCCTTTTCTTTTTCATAACTTCTTTAACACACTACTTCTCCACTGCGAAGCACGGGTATTTTGCTAGTATATATATATATATATATATATATATATATATATATATATATATATTTGTATATATAAGGCATCAGCCAAATAAGTAAAAATAAAAATATTTCTTGGCCATCACTATAAACCACATGAGGAAATTAACATACATTTTTGGGTGGAGTATTCCTTTCATGGAAGGACTTCAAAACAGGTTTAATACTGCAACTAACAATAGAAAATATTTCCTAGAATTGTTCTCTCTTCAATAAGGGTTTGGGAACTGGTGGCTCCAAATTTTGTGACTTTTTGTTTACTTATATGCACATACAGCATACCCTTTGGCAATATCATTGTGCTGTCAAATGAAACACTTTTTCTTGTTTATTGTAACAAGTGTGTTTGGAATATTCTTTGAAACAGTGTGGGCTCTCAGGTATTTCAAAGTATAAGGTAAGGTTAATCATCATAGATATTTTACATATGAAATCAAAAATATAAACCTGCCCATTGTGTTTTCTGATTGTGGTCTGACGGTAGTCAAGATAGGCAGAATCTAATTAGAAAATGTTACCTGAAGATAGTCAGCATTGCCTTGTTACTGAGGTGCTGGACTGCAGAGTACAGCGTTGCTGGTTCAGTTCACACCACTGACTCACATTGTGACCCTGAGCAAGTCATTTAACCTGCCAGTGCCAGAGGCTGAGCTGCAAGGAGTAGTTAAATGTGGAGCAGCTACTGCTGTTTTGAGTGTTTGGCACAGTTTTAGAAGGAGCTTCAAAATAATAACTTCTGATGCCAAACAGCATATTAATTAAAATTTTGCCTTATAATGTATTATCAACATCAAGCATTTCACCCTCTAACTTCATTCCCAAATTACATTAAATGCTAATATAATAATAAAATGACATAAAATTGTTTGTCATTCTGTGTTTCAGTGTAAGAACACAAAAAACATAATTTCCATGTTCAAATGACCTCTGCAGGAATAAGATAATGTCTCTCCTCAAATGAGTGCATTTAAACTAGAAGAATACCATTTGAAGGACAGAGCCTAAGGCTAAAGGATCTAAAAAATACTGAATACCCTTGAAATGCCTGAACACTTACATGCCAACAAGCTATTATGATAAATTTTTAAAATGCATATTAATTTGATATATCCATACTGAAATATGTAACACATTATCGCCCTGCATAATGTCCATGAAAGCCTTGGTTATCTTTCAATCAGAAACCTTTCAACATTAAGCTTTCAAGACTATTAGGAATTTTTGAAAAGGTAGCCTCTTATCCAAACTGTAGCTTAACAGAGGCTTTGCTTTTCTGTTTTGCATACCTTATTTTCTAGAGTGCATGATTAAAAAATAAAAAAAAAATGAATAGTTAACTTCAGTGTGAACATTGTATTAAAACCCAAAACAATTTGATTGCACAGTACTGTACATCAAATCTGCCTTAAAGTTTACTCTAAATTTGAGTACTGGTCAGAGATATGAGATAATATATACAGTACCTTCATCAGTTAGGGTCTTTAATGGTAAAGAGAAGCTCAACATAAACTGTAAAGGATTAATCTGTGACATCTGCAAATTTGTTATATATTTTATTTTTTTTACTGTGACATACTCCATATATTTTTCTCTTTATCATTGCTTGAAATGATTTGTCATCTTCCTGTAATGCACATGACAAAGTGAATTTCCCATTGTGGGATAATAATGTTTACCTTGGCTTTGACCTTCACCTTGATCTGTCTCTGCAGATATATTTAAGTCTGGGCAAATTGTTTGGAAAAAGTGCACACACAGAATCAACAAAGCATGAATCTTTCCTCATAATTTACCTTCATGAGCATTCAGTTATTTAACTGTTTGTTAAAAAAAGATTTCACAGAGTCATTCTTAAAATTTGTCATCTCATTGTTTGGGTTTCTTGCATCTATCTATCTATCTATCTATCTATCTATCTATCTATCTATCTATC
>JANRMT010062857.1:11142440-11158889 GCA_026402145.1 Polypterus bichir lapradei | reverse complement strand
ATCTATCTATCTATCTATCTATCTATCTATCTATCTATCTATCTATCTATCTATCTATCTACAGTTAAGTCAAGTCAAGAGAGCATGCACTGGTACAGTGCGTTGCCGCACCCGCCAAATGAGAAACAACTTGGGATCCCGGTTGGCAACCCCCCAGGCAGACATGCGGTCCAGTTCCACCCTCCGGAAATGACCCTCTATCTGCCGCAGCCAGGTGTTACGTGGGCGACCCCTTGGACTGGTACAGCCACTCGGGTCCCCAACAATAAGGATCTTACGAGCTGGATCACCCTCGGGGAATCACGCCACATGGCTGTAGTGTCATAACTGACACTCCCTCACAATGGAGGAAATGTGCCTTATTCGGGACTCCACGAGCAACCGCTCAATCGATACAAAGTCAAACCATGGGGTAACCAAGGATTTTCTAGAGAGACACAGTACAGTACCTTCAGAAAATATTCAGACTCCTTTACTTTTTTCAGATTTTGCTATGCTGCAGCCCTGTGCTAAAACCGTCAAACTACACTCAATAACCAAGAACGATGAAGGAAAAACAAGATTTTAGAATTTTTTGCAAATTTATTAAAAATACAAAAACACCAAAGTATGACATTCAGGGCAAAAGTTCTGACCATTTGCTGTGATACCTTAAATATGGCTCAGGTATATTCCATTCTATTGATGATCATTGAGAAGTTTCTACACCTTGTTTGGAGTCCAACTGTTTCAATTCAATTGACTGGGCATGATTATCATTTATATGGAGTCTCCTTATCTCTGTGTAGTCGCCCCCTTGGTATTCCAGTCTTCCTCCCACATCCCCCAAGAATGTATGTCATAGGGTGACTATGAGTGTATACAATAGTGGGCCCTGTAATGTACTTGACTATTAGTTTATTGATTTTGCTGTAAATTCATTGGTAGGAGGGCATCCTTTTATAAAAAAACAAAATTATCATTGTGACCTACTTTTTTACTGTGATTTTCAAGTGCAGTAAATCCCACTATCTGTAGATTCAATTCCCATTTCATGACACTTGTGATTCACTTGTGAATACTTGTGGTCATGTGCAATGCAAAAAAAATTTGAGAGGCTATCTCACAGTAGTGAAATGTGAGGCTGATCAATTATCATGCCTATGCTGCCCTTAGATGTCTGCATGCACACTACATTGAATGGATCAATGTATTCCAGTGGCGAGTGGAGTGGGAAAGCTGTTGAACCCCCTTCGTGATGAGGACTGAGGCTTCATATAATGAAGGAATTCCCAGTAAGTACGAGTTAAAAGCTTGGGTGGCGCCCTGATTAAGTCCCTGCTCTTTGTACTCACTACCCGTCACTATTATGGATCTGAAGAATTAGTGAGACCATCGGATCAGCCCTGCTGCCGATCAGCTGCTGATTGCGACTACTGGCTGATCAAACTTGACTTTAGAGGAAGTAAAAGTCATAACAAGGTTTCTGTAAATTAACCTGTGAAAAGATCATTACCAAGCCTTGAGAGGAGAGAGTGGAGGGCCGGCATGTCCACCCGATCTCCTTTCCCACGCCACAACGGTCCTCCCTCTGAACCAGCGTCCTGCCGGAACCTTAATTTATTTTTCCCATAGGATCAATGCTTCAGTATCTGTGGCTTCTGTAGAAATGGGACCCCTGCTGAAAACAAGAATTGACAGCACTTGACTGGTTGAACTTAACAAGATAACCTTTGTATGGTTGCCTTCAAACACCTGGCAATTATTTGTCATCATGAAAAAACTCACTGAGCAGTGAGTAGAACTACAAGTAGAAGACGTCAGTCTTAGTGATAATATAATGTGTAGCTGAATATGATTATCACATTTAAGGAGATCGCAGTCAGTTATATTATGTAATCATGGCATTTATGAACACGCAGCAACTTGAACTGACTTACAGTCAGTAATATTTAACTATATTTGATATGGGAACACACTGGCCATTCCTTAAATCTAGCATAACCTTTGTCTTTAAACTTTATATAATCCATTATTGGTAGCAACAGTTGGAACAATTCACAATTCATTAAAAATTGAACTTTTCAAGTGTTGTACCGACCAGCAGATTTTGGTAATTGTATTTAGCTGCAACTTATTTCATAATCAATTAGACAGCATTTAATGGATCTTTGGGGTTAATGGGTTAAGCTCTTATGTTTAGTTGACTGGAGTTCAGGCATACAGCAGAGTGCACAGGGTCTTTGAACACTACAGCATTTCAGCGTGCCCAATAATGAGTCAACATCCATGAATAACTTTCCCGTGCTACATTGCTGTTTAAAAGTGAACCAAATCCCACCTACAAAGTCAAAAAGTAAGTGTTTTAAATGCTTATATAAAAAGTCTGATCTATTAATTACTATGAGTCATGTTCAAATGATGTCAGAATCCACATTCACCTCTGCCATCCCAGAGGTTTGCAAATAAATGACAAAACATTTAAGATATAAGTCTAAATCTCCCAGCTCTAAAGATTTGCCATATTTTCACAGCATGAGAGGAGGTGTCAGGTTCTGTTAAAAGGCAGATTTTCACATCATTTTTCTAGGTTGCAAATTCAAACTGCAAGTCAATTAAACATTAGTTTATAGTAGTTGCTGTGGTGTAGCTGGTCCACAGCTCCCGTCAAAGGGCCACTTTTAAATAAATAATCACCACGCTTGCGGCTTAGCGAGGGGGCATGGTAGTGTGACTGAAGAAGTTCTCGGGGCGATTCGTGGTGTGGGCGTTTCTCACCTAAGTGCACAGGTGAGAGACTGTCCACATCCGTGATTGTTCCTGGGGCCATTGATTTGCCACAGCTGCCATACCCTCTTGATAAATAGAAGCGCGAGTCGGATAGGGGGGAAGAGAAGAGAAAGGAAAGAGAAGAAAGAAGGAAGGAAAAAAGAAGAAACGGACGGAGGTTGCAGGAGAAAGCAGGAAGCAGTGGGAAGAGAGAGAAAGGTGGTGCGGGAGAGCGAGCGAGCGAGTGAAGGCTCGCATGCAGCTGTGCAGGCAGCCTGGGTGTTTGCCCGACACCCGGGGAGTAGTAGTTGTGGTTGGTCCTGCAGAATTTGTTTTTATGAAGGACGGGAGTGACCAGAAGGCGGATGACTCTCAGCGTATGGCCGCAGAAGGCAGCAAAAGTCGGGACTTGGAACGTGGTGTCCCCAGCGTGAGAGCCTTGGTCGTTGAGGAATCCCAAGTCGCTGTTCAGTGGTGCCTACCAGAGCCAGGGATCGGAAAGGCTACCAAGCAGTTAGGAGCAGAGAGAAGGCCATCTGCAGGTAGAGCGACTCCCCTATTGAGAAGCCCAGACGGGGGAAGCAGGGGAGTCGCAGGTAAAAAGGCACCCGGCGTGTTGTTGTTTTTAAAAGAATGCTTCCTGTGCTATTTTAACCTCATTGTTTTTAAGAAGACTTTTTTGTATTGTTTTTAACCTCCACATTTTCACTTCTGGCTTTTATTGGATTATTTATTTATTGACTATTTTTGAAGCACTACACTTTAATTGGACACTTTGCTTTTGTTTTGATTACTGTTTTAATAAAAGCACTTGACACTTTTGCACCATCCCCTTGCTTTGTTGTTGCCTCACTGCTTAGCTCATCGGTAACATTACCGACGGTGACGGGTTTAAGGGCTCCCAGAGGCAAGATGGGAGCATGGAGCGAACCCGCATCGTCACAGTTGGCTACAGTGGACAACAAAGACTTTGCTTCCTGAACAATGTTGGGTGAATCTTGTTGAATTTGACCTGCTAATTACAAAAGTCACCTAAAATGTTCATATCCTCCATCATTTTATCCAATTGCATATTTTTGTTTTTTCTTCTAATATTGTCAGACACTGCGGTGGGGTGGCGCCCTGCCTGGGGTTTCTTCCCTGCCTTGCGCCCTGTGCTGGCTGGAATTGGCTCCAGCAGACCTCCGTGACCCTGTAGTTAGGATATAGTGGGTTGGATAATGGATGGATGGACGCAGACATGCGTGATTAGGGGACAGCCAACAGGCCCGACAAAGCTCAAAAGAATAAAAGATGGGGATTTGAAACAGAGCATAAATTACCTTCTCCCTTCTTCAGCAGAAAAACAGAGGACTAGAGAATACACCTTTTGGAGATCCACCAACATAACATCCAACCCGACTCCCGTAGATGACTCCACTTCTGAGTCCCATCCAGCTAGTGATGCTTCCATCCTACCTTGATGACTTCACTTCCAGTCCCTTTACGATGACCTCATTTTCAGCTCCTACTGATGATGTCATCTCTGTCGCTCACACTCCATGTCATCCCCTTTTCCTCTGTCTACTTCACTTCCTGCCACTATTACATAAAAACGCTGTCGAACATTGTTTCTTTGTCAAGTATATGAACATTACAACTTTGACCATGGTATCAGTCTCCATTGATTACTCAGATCCACCTCCATTATATGGGGAAATCCCCCAGCCCTTAATCTGTGCTTCTCGTCTGCTTATTTCTTTACAAAGTATACAGCAGGGATATCTGTGGTGATTTTAAAAAGTAGTTTTCTAGGAATACAGTTTGAATATACCAAATACTGCAAATGGGAAAAAGAGTCTCTAAACATTAAAAATAATGTCAATTCCCTAAGTATTTGGTTCCAGGGCATAAACCACTTGTTGTTCGAACAAAGTATTTTGCCTCTACTTCATAATTGGACTGATCAAGGCTTGTATGAAAGTGATGAACAGGGAAAGTGAAGAATTTCGATATTTGACACAGAGGTTCCAACGGAAAATAAAAGAAATAAAACTTATCAAAAATGTCCTCTTTGAGAAAATGTGCCTTCCGTGTTTCCAATTCATGTTTCTGACAACAAAAGCGATCTACAAATAATCATTTTATCACATATTTCTGGTACTATTTTTCTCAAGGTAAAGATGCATTTCCCAATCACTTGTGTGACTTCTCGTATAAATAGAACAGTAATTTAAAACAAAACCAACCATATGCCTGGAACAGTGTACAGTGATTTTGTCTTTCAAGCGTAGGCCATACCGTGGGGGTGGCAGGTGGGTTTGTTTGGGTGGTGAAAGGTTATTGCAGAAGAAGAAAAGCACAGAGGCAGTGAACACAGCTGCTCTTGTTTGAAAATGGCTGACTCTCATATCATTAGTGTGTGTTTGTAATCGATGTGTGTGTAATCACAAGGCACGGCTCAATTCAACCGCCTTGGCTTGAAAAATTGACATATTCTGTAAGTTTTTAAACTTTATGCCCCATGCACCACAGGGATCAATATAAAATGCCAGGACTAGCTATGTATTTTTTAAAATTTATAGAAAATGTTTAACTTTATAACACAGTTTTGCAGGCCAAATATAGACACATCTCAATAAATTAGAATATCATTGAAAAGTTAATTTACTTCAGAATTCAATTCAAACAGTGAAACTAATATATTATATAGATTCATTTCACACAGAGTGATATATTTCAAGAATTTATTTCTTTTCATTTAGTTGATTATGGCCTACAGATAATGAAAACACAAAATTCAGCATCTCAGAAAATTAGTATATTACATAAGACCAATAAAAAAATAATTTTTAATATAGAAATGTTGGCCTACTGAAAAGTATGTCCATGTATGCACTCAATAGTTGGTCTGGGTTCCTTTTGTATGAATTACTGCATCAATGTGGTGTGGCATTGAGGCGATCAGCCTGTGGTACTGCTGAGGTGTTTTACGAAAGCCCAGGATGCTTTGATAGTGGCCTTCAGCTTATTTGTATTGTTGGGTCTTGTGTCTCTCATTTTCCTCTTGATAGATTCTCTATGGGGTTTAGGTCAGGCGAGTTTGCTGGCCAATCAAGCACAGTGATACTATGGTCATTAAATCAGGTATTGGTACTTTTGGCAGTGTGGGCAGGTGCCAAGTCCTGCTGGAAAATGAAATCATCATCTTCATAAAGCTTGTCAGCAGAGGGAAGCATGAAATGCTGTAAAATTTAATGATAGATGGCTGTGCTGACTTTGGACTTGATAAAACGCAGTGGACCAACACCAGCAGATGACATGGCTCCCCAAATCATCACTGACTATGGAAACTTCACACTGGACCTCAGGCAACTTCTGTGCTTCTCCACTCTTCCTTCGGACTCTGGGACCTTGATTTGCAAATGAAATGCAAAATTTACTATTATCTGAACTTTAAGGAACAGTCCAGTCCGTTTTCTCCTTAGCCCAGGTAAGATGCTTCTGACGTTGTCTCTGGTTCAGGAGTGGCTTGACACAAGAAATGCAATAGTTGTAATTCCATGTCCCGGATACGTCTGTGTGTGGTGGCTCTTGTAGCACTGACTTCAACTGCAGTCCACTCCTTGTGAATCTCCCCCAAATTCTTGAATGGGCTGTGCTCCATAATCCTCTCAAGGCTGCGGTTATCCCTGTTGCTTGCACACCTTTTCTTGCCACATGTTTTCCTTCCATTCAGCTTCCCATTAATATGCTTGGATACAACACTCTGTGAACACCCAGCTTCTTTAGCAATGACCTGTTGTGGCTTACTCTCCTTGTGGAAGGTGTCAATGATATTGTCTTCTGAACAACTGTCAAGTCAGCAGTCTTCCCAATGATTGTGTGATTGTGTGGCCTACAGAACCAGACTTAGAAACCATTTCAAGGCTCAGAACACCTTTGCAGGTGTTTTGGGTTAATTAGCTGAGTGGAGTGTGACACCATGATGTTTTGTCTTGGTAGAGTAATATTTCACTCTACTTTCCCCTTTTGTATTAATATGTAGCCTTTGTCAAATTGCCTCAAATCTCACAGACTTACCACTTTTTATAAGGTATTGTACCATATAACATCTCCCCACCTTCTCTTCTATATTTATAACCTCAGGCAATTAGGTGTCGTAAAAGACAAGCAGGAGTTAAGTTGCACTTTAAATGTATTATTGATAATATTCATAAATAATAACATTATGCAAAGTACTGTACATTTGAATATTGGCAACCATACAAGCTGATAAATGCTGATGTGTAGTTTCAGGAGGCGTACAGGCTTATTAGTTACTGAAAATGTCTCTAGTTAAGTCCTCATTTGTGGTCAGCTTTCTTCAGAACAGGCCGCATGCCTGTCTCAATATGGCTGCTGACCTGTGCTCTTCATTGTGTTGTCCTTTTCAGTTCATGGTGTGTGAAATGGTCTTTCATCAGTTCGGTAAGAGAGAGAGAGCTAGGTAAAGCAAGCAAATTTATAGGTTTTCTGTCCAACCCCTACAGCCAATAGGGTGTCATGGTACTTAAAGGCTTCTGATACAAGCCAGTTCCAAAAAGCCATAATTCAGACCAATCAGGGAACAAAATACCCTCACACCTACCCCCAAAATAATTTGTTAAGGTAAAACTTGCCAGAGAATCACTTGCCAAACTTGTCTGAGGCCAACCCTGTTATAAAATTACAAAGAGACTCATTCCTAAAATGTAACACTAATATTACATTGCTTTGTCTAAGTTACAAATAAATACATACAAAATATTTATCAACTTGTATGCAAAATTTCATATCACAACACACTTTTTCACAATATTCAAATTTTCTGAGATACTGAATTTTGGGTTTTCATTAGCTATAAGCCATAATCAGCAAAATGAAAAGAAATAAACACTTAAGATATGTCACTCTGTGTGTAATGAATCTATATAATATATGAGTTTCACTTTTTGAATTGAATTATTAAAATAAATTAACTTTTCAATGTTATTCTAATTTATTGAGATGCACCTATACATGTATACCATGTTTGTGAAGAAATATTTTTGATTTGAAAAATACCAAACTTATCCTTTGAAAAAAATCTGTACATGTTTTTAAATTCATGATTTCTATTACAGAATCACAAACTTTTAATGCCTATCTTGGTAGCGCAAGGTGCAAGTCAGAGACAATTCCTGTTTGGGACACACTAAAAGAAACACTTCACAGGTCAGTTTGATTTTCTAAACTAACTAAATGCACACGCATTAGGAATACTCAAAGGAATTCAGTGTGGACACAGGAAGAACATGTAAACTGTGGTTACAAAGTTACCTTGCTTGTTACCTGGGACTGTGTAGGCACTGTGTAACCACTGTGCCACCAAATATGTCCGGCAGATGTAGTTTGTGTATTCACATATGTGAAAGTTATATTGTTTGTATAAGTTGCTGTTGATGCAATGTATATGTACACAATTTCTGAGGATGTATTCAGTGAAGAGTGCTATATCAAGATAAATAGAATTAAATTGAAAAAATGAAACCATGAAACACTAAATTATCAATCTCAGTTACAACATTCCCACAGCACTCAATGACCAGCTAATATTTCATCCTCTTTCATACCTGAGGTGGCTTCTTCATCTGTCTTCTTGGCCTTTTGTTTTCATTGCTTTATCCACAACTTTTTATTGCTATGTCTCCTCTCGCTTGTCATTTTTTGGAACTTATCTGATAAAGGTAGAAATGTCAATATATATTACTTCTGCCCGCATTCTCAGCCCCAGCACCAGAACAGTTAGTGCACATTCTTTATTTTAATGAAAATCCACCAACAGTATTGGCAGGTTATGTATATTGCGGTCATGAAAACTTTAAATTCAGGTGTAAGGTCTTCAATGATTGATGAATCCAACTTTTCTTATAGAATCTACTTTATTTAAACATTACTTTCCACTTGGCAAAGATAAGATAAAAACTAAAAATATGAATCACTTTCTAGTATAACAGGGCTTTATTTATATTATTAATTTGTAGAAAAACTAATAGAGTTTTTACTTTTAAATCAATACAGAGCTTGTTAGAATGCAATTGTGTTGTAAATAGATCACACTCTGTCTGCAAATGTTAGTTTATATAAACCTCCAAAATTCTTTTTTTTTATTTAAGATCATAATCACTGAATATAAATCCTTAATTTATCTTCAGGAAGCCCACGATCCAAGTTTAGTTTAACAGTGGCCAGAGATTAAATGAGACTAAGCACAATTTGCAGGAACCCTGAAAATTATTCAATTTATTTTTTACTTCAATTTATTCAATAATTTATTCAATTTATTTTATTTACTGAATGCAGAATTGGAGCACATGCACACACTTCCCACTAAGCCATTGTTTTATTGTGGAGTTATTTTGGAACAACCCTTTTCTGCCTCACTCCGCACTGTCTTGTGCAATGTGGCCGCAGAGAGCTTAAACAACTCGGCACATCCACATAAAAAACGACAAGGGGGGAGCGAGCTATCTTGAAGGCTTTTACTGGATGTACTTCGTTGTAAACTGAAATATATACAAAAGAAACATACAGGCATTTACAGGTGTACAATCAAAGACAATAAAGAATGATTTACAAAGCAATATATAGCAGACAGTGTACATTAAACAATAAAGCTTTAAAAGACACTTACAAGGCGAGTGATTGCCACGGTTGGATCAAGACGAAGAGAAGCACGTAGACAGAGGTTCAAATTGCTGCGTACCATAATAGTAACCAGACACAGGGGTTTATATACCCTAAGGATACATTTTGGACGTGACTGAAACAAGAGATAAAGGGGTGCCTACGTGAGACACATGGGGTGTATTGTATTAAAATGTGTATTATGGGACCTACGTGCTTTACGTGAGATTCATAGACTTTTATAGTACCACTGTGAGTGTGGGACATGACTGACTGGTGTGTTAATAAATGACAAGATGAAGGGGGAGCACAGTTCAACAAATAACAGTCTCAACCAACAAGATGTGGGGTAGAACACTCCCCGTCTGATATAATAACATTATATCACTAACAGTACATAGAGGCAAACATTGTGTTACCTTAGAACTTATCCATTTTCCAGTAGAAAGATTTTTGTGATATGTCTCATAGAGTTTCTGGAGATGCCTTGAGAGGCAGTCTTAACTTCTATCTTTTGTTCTGTACCATCGCTGCTAGGGAATACCAAGGTGACAAATCCTATAGGCCATTTATTGCGTGATAGTGGATTCTTCTTCAACAGCACAATGTCTCCTATTTCTATATTTATAATTCGGTAAGTCCATTTGCGCCTGCTCTGCAAAGCGGAAAGGTAATTAAGTCTCCAGCATGTCCAGAATTCATTTGCCAAGGCTTGCACTTGTCTCCACTGGCTTTTAAAGAGATCATTCTCTGTGAAACCACCAGGAAGTGCAGACAGTCTGATCCGTGGCAACATGGAGTCAAAAATTGTCCGCAGCACATCATTATGCTCAGACTTGATCAAAGGGGCCAATGGTGTTGGCTCCCCGCCGTAAGTCACTCTTTCTCTCAAGCAAAGCTGGTTATAGCAAGGCATGAAAAGTGAAGGTCGCCCATTTTCCAGCACACTTGTTTTGAAAGTACAAACCGCCGGCTTGTGAGCATTTCTGAGGCAAACCGCCTACAAGAACCCAAAGTAGGTCAAGTTTTTGAGCAAAGGGTGCATTATGAGGACCATTAATTTGCTACCTCACTTTGTGCACTCTGATAATGTCTCTTACAAGCAGTAGCAGAATATGGGCATTAGTATACAATTCTGGGATGTGGCCTGCCCCAGACTGTAAGTGAGGGTGGCGACGTGCTGCATCTGGTGTTAGTATTTCAGAGTGAGTGTTCAAAATCTTGTTGCATTCAATAAGTGGAGGTAGGGCTATACTTACTCTTCTATTCACAGCCTCTATTTGGAAACCAACTGCTTTCCTGCCAATTGTGTCCATAACTCCAGCACAGGTCCGTAGAGAGTTTGTGAATAGGCTACTCTTTAGAGGAGGGGTCTTGATGTGATGATCAAGCAGTCCTGCTTGGTGGGGCAGTCTTGGATAAATGGCACATGCTGACTGTGATGACACTCTTTGGGCATCCTCACTTTCTCCTGCCTGCACCTTTGTAGAAAATGGGTTGTCACCTGAGATGTGTAAAGGACTCCTCATCATGACGTCCTGTTGTGCTGCAGGTGATGTTTCCACTTCTTTGCATGTAGGTGTGTTAGGCTGAGAGGTGACAGTGTCAATTGTAAGCCATACTGTCTGTTCTTGTATAAACTCTGCTGTCCTTCCCTCATGTGCTGATTGTAATGATGCTCTCTGGACATCTTCACTTCCTCCTGCCTGCACCTCTGTAGAAAATGGGTGGTCACCTGAGATGTGTGAAGGACTCCTCAGCATGACTTCCTGTTATGCAGCAGGTGATGTTTCCACTTCTTTGCGTGTAGGTGTGTTAGGCTGAGAGGTGACAGCGTCAAGTGTAAGCCATACTGTCGCTTCTTGTATAAACTCTGCTGTCCTTTCCTCATGTGCTGACAGTGATGACGCTCTTTGGACAGACACTCTTTGGACATCTTCACTTTCTCCAACCCGCACCATTGTAGAAAATGGGTGGTCACCTGAGATGCGTGAAGGACTCCTCAGCATGACGTCCTGTTGTGCTGCAGGTGATGTTTCATTTTCTTTGCGTGTACGTGAGTTAGGCTGAGGGGTGACAGCATCAAGAGTTACATACCCTGCTGTCCTTCTGTTAACTTAAGATGATCTTCGGCGGCTGCGAATCTCAGAATTTAGTTGATTGGTCGCAGCTGCTATATTTCAGCTTCAGCTACTGCGGCAGCAGCTTCTTTTTCGGACTGAAGAGCCTCTAGTGCTGCCTGCAGTGCAAGTCTCTCTGCCTCCATTCTTGCTCGTTCTCTTTTAATCGCAAGCTCTTTTATTGTGAAGGATGCTCGTGCTTTGGTTGCGGAACTTTTTGCTGAGGTGTTGGAATAGCGCGTGTGTCTTGAATTGGCCACAGAAGCAGCGTCAGTTTTGCATACCTTCTCCATGTCTGCAACAGTAGAGTTTGGACTGTATAAGTTGAACTGAGTGCTTTTGTAGCGAGCTACACAAAAAGAAGACTGCCGATTTCAGGATATTCAGGAGAGGTAAAGTAAATAAAGCTGAAAAGCTTAAGGCAATCAGATCCCAAATCGGCTTCTCTGTGAACTGATTTTCTCGTTGTTTATGGCCACGAGAAACGCCAATCTATATTGGAAAGCACAGCATGAACAGCATTTGCTGCGCTTCAACCTGTCAGTAGGCGGAGTCAGATGATTTAAAAGATGCCGCGGAGATGCTGCACTCCGATTGCGGTGTGAATACTGTCTTTCAGCCAAGTTGCCCAGAGATCCTTCCTTTGATTCCCTGGAACGAACGGTTCCATCCCGCGCCGTGGAATTGCCCCTTTTCTAAGTTGCTGTAGGATCCTTCTTTGATCCGCGTGGCCAGAATGTTCCTTAACTTAAGCTATCTTAACGATTCTCTTGCAGTCTGTCCCTCGACGTGGATTCGCCTTTTTACTTTTGTTCACCAGAACAAACCCTATCCTGAGTTTTTAAATAGATCCATAGATACATTCTCCACTCCATCAATTGTCCTCTTATCTTTATGCTCTCCAGGCTGGGAAAAAGAAAACATATGAAGTGAGACACAAAAATAACCGGATTGGTAAAAAAAAAACATATATTTATTGATGAATTACAGCATTCTAAACATTGTCACCTTCTATATACACCCTCTCCCAATCTCAACACTGATCCATACGTATCTTCCATTGATTGAAACAGTGCTGGAAGTCTTCTTGCTTGAGGCTCTTCAACAGGCAGAAAAATGTGTTCCCTTCAGGTCACTTTTGATTTTCGGGAACAAGTAAAAATAACAGAGAGCTAAATCGGCTGAATAGGTAGGATGATCGAGGACAGGAATGTTTTTGTCAGTCAAAAAGTGCTTTACGGAAAAAGCACTGTGCGCAGGAGTGTTGTCGTGTCTTGTCTCGCTGATCGCTTTTTTCACCCGACATTGTCGTGGCAACTCGTACAGCGATTGTTGTGCAAATACTGACTGGGCTATTCACAGGATATACCTAGCTGGTTGGCGGTTTGAGAGGGCGTGTAGGAGAGGATATAGTTCTATGATTCACGTCCAGCCGACCTCCAGACAGTTTTCCAGAAAAGCCCCAAGCCCAGTCCGGTTATTTTTGTGTCTCAACTCATACACCTGGGCCTCTGGTCTGCCTTCACCCAGACCTGACTACCACTGTGACTCCTTATCCCAATCTTCCCTCATTTCTAGACCCCAGATGGAAAGGTAGTGCAACAAAGTTGAAGGATAGGTTTAGAAACTCTATTCAGCCATTATAGTTATTAAAATTCTTAATGTGCCAAAATAGTAGCAAAGCAAATTGATGTGATATCATATTTTATGAGTCATCATAGATGATGTTGGCATTTCGTATCTTAAAGTTATGTTGCTGACTGAAGGCATGGGCCTTTTTGGTGACAATGTTCCTGCTTGAATACTGCTGACTTTTTAAAGCTTGTCATCCCCTCTCTGTCCAATAACATTTTGGCAGGACATATTGGTATATGTTTTCCAATTAAAAGTATCAAATAGTTTGAGGGCATCACTTTTGACACATGAAAGAAATCCAGAAAATTACCATTAGAACTTGACCCTTCTTAAAATGTAATTTTGATATTCGATCCTTTTTCAGTGGAAGGTTTCTTTATGGCTACACTGTAAAAAATACTGCATTAAAATTACTTTAAAAAAATAAGGCAACAAATTACAAGCAATATTTTTGAGTAGATTTAATATACTGCGCTATTGAGTAAACTTAATTTATTAATTAACTCAAATTTACCTAAAATAAATGAGTTTGATTAAATATAAGTAGTGGCAAAAATGGGTTCATTTTACTCCGATTTTCATTTGAATTAAAGTACTCAAAAAAAGTGAGTATGCAACGCTGGACAGTAATGACTTAACAAATACATGCTAAAAATCCATATATCTTTATTTATTTGAACATACAGAGATAGTCACAACAACGGAGTTATATATTCAAAGGAAAATTAAATCAAATGTCTGAGGATAATTTTTACTGAATTACTGACATTCAAATGTCAATGAAAATTGTCTTTTCTTTTTTTAAACTTTCTTCAAACAGTATATCTCAATCAAATAATGTCCCAGGAATGAGTGGTAAACAGGAAGGAAACAGAGAGTGAAAGCGTGAAATCCTGCAGCAGGCACCGCTCTTCAAACACTTCCTGCATTTACGCCAACATGTCCTCTTAAATGAATGGCCGCCTTTTCACTACTTTTCAGTATGTGATAGCGAAAATCCTGAAATAAAATAGGAAATCAAACATCGCTAAATAAATCACAGTGTTAAAAATTAACCAGACATTACATGGCCTATGTAGAACACTAATTAAATAAAAGGTCAAATAATACCGTGACGGTTAGGCAAACGTCTTTACATGTTGTTTACAGGTCGTAGTTTAGGACAAACACCATATCGTTCTCAAACTTATCTCAAATTGTCATTTTCTTTTTCTGTGTAAAATAAAAGTTTTAAACGATAAAAAAAACATATGAACATACGTAACTATCCGAGAAATGTGCTTGCTTTTTAAAGCAAACCAACGAGGTAAGTTGTTAGAAAGACGTTACCTTGCCCGCCATGTTTCCCACATGAAGGGAAAGTTTTCGTGAAAACAACAAATGCTTACACCTGTAACTATCTGAAATGAAATACTAGTTATTCATTACGGAATTCATATGCTTTATACTTACACATTCGTAGTAAAATAGCTCTTATTATGGATAAGCGTTACAGCTGAATGCGTTGTTGTAAAGACCAAGAAATCAATGTAATGACACGGCACTTCCTCTCACATTTCGATGTGAGAGGAAGTGCCCTGTCATTAAATTTCACTTAACTTAAATGTGTTCAATTCACAGTATATTTTTTTTACATAGAATAAGTTATAAAAAATGTTTACATTTTAAGAAACATAGTAAGTTAACATTATTCTTAATTTTTTTATTGAATTAGAAATAAAATGATCAAGAAAAAGGATAAAACCCATTTTTATTAATTAAGGTAATGATTATTTTGCGTATAGTTAGCTATTTTTTATTATTTTTCACACATGCAAGATTTATTTTTTACAGTGTAGTTTAATTTCTCTCCTCTTTGTCTGCTAGCATTTACTCTTTTAGGTGATTAAGCATTGCGGCTTTTACAGAGGTCAATTCAAGTAAAAAGAAATCTAACAAGAAAGAACTTACAATTTAACATTCTTAACCATTCCTCACTTCCTATCATCTTCAAAAAGTTTTCAACATCTTAAAGCTCAAAAGAAAAACAACTCTCAGACTCCTCATCTGCTGTACACTGTTTACATACATAAACACACAAAGTAGGTTAAACACAGAGTAAATCAAGTTCTTTGTATTACCAGTAACCCCATGTGGTTTCGTCCAATGCATGTTAAAGTATTTTGATACTTGACATACCTCTATACATCAATGGGGACCTGGTGGAGAGGGTCAGCCCATTTATGTTCTTGGGAACTTGCATTTCTGAGGACCTGTCCTGGACAGCAAACACTCTGGCGGTGGTCAAAAATTGATTCTTTACATAAAAGGCAATTACATTTACTGTTTGACAGGCTGCTCATTTAAGTGCTGCTTTCTTGTATTTTCTGGTACATTGTAGCGATGGGATTATGTTCGTCTACCTTCCGGTCTGTGTACTAAAGTCTCCTGAGAGTATTCTGTTAATGGTGACATATTCATCAAGTATAGAATTCCCAAATGGAGCTGTGTGGTCTTTTGGTTTTGGAACCACCAAAAGTTTATTTTCTCCAACATCCCGGGAACTGGAGTTATTGTTTTCCTGTTCTCCATGATCATCTGACCATACGTTTTGGACATTATAATTTTCTACTGTTTTGCCTCCTCCAGACCGCAAGGGGGCGTCCGTCCTGGTTATGTTGGGGGCCTCGGGTAAAGGGCTTGGAAGCCCAGCCCTGTAGGGACCCGTGGCCACCGCCAGGCGGCGCCCCGATGCTGGTATATCCCGTGTGGTCCCCGGCCGGGGCTGGAGCCCGGCCGGGACGCCCAGAAGGACCAGAGGAGGGCCTGTGCCTCCTCCAGACCAAGAGGGGGTGTCCGTCCTGGTTATACTGGAGGCCTCGGGTAGAGGGCTTGGAAGCCCAACCCTGTAGGGGCCCGTGGGAAGACGACAGGGGACACCCGGACGGCTTCCGGGTGCGCAGCCGGCACTTCCGCCACACGGGGGTTTGTCCGCAGGAGATTGCTGGGAAGCAGCTGGAGCCCATCCGGGTTCCTATAAAAGGGGCCGCCTCCCTCCAGTCATTGGTGGATGTCGGGTGGAAGAGGACAGAGCTGGAGAGAGGACGGGAGGCGGCCAAGAGAAAGGCACTGGAAGAGTGTGGCCTGGACATTGGGGGAATCGGTGCTAGAGGCACTGGGGTGTGTGAGTGCACAAAAACTTGTAAATATATTGTAAATAAACAGTGTGTGGTGGAACTATGCTGTCCGTCTGCCTGTGTCCGGGTCCCAGTCCACAATATATATATATATATATATATAT
>JANRMT010062857.1:11125479-11142340 GCA_026402145.1 Polypterus bichir lapradei | reverse complement strand
ATATATATATATATATATATCTGTTGTTTAGTTTTTACTTTCTTTTATAATTCTGTTTATCCATCATTATTGTAATGCACTTTGAGCTACTTGCATGTATGAAAATATGTTTTAAAAATAAAAAATGTTGTTGGTGTTATTTCTGTCACGTAAACTCCTGATCACCTGCTTTACTAGATTAGGTTCAGTTGAATAGGAATATGTAGGAGGAATTTGTTTATTATTATTATTTTACTTTTTAAAATTTCATTATATAAATAATTTAAGCACAAAAAATCTATATCCAATAATAAATTAATTTGTATTGTTTTTGTTTAGCAGTTGCCTTTGTGCATGGCACCTCACAGGAGTCATACCTTTGTTTGCTTAACATCACAGGCTGTGTTAATCTACTGCAAAATACCAAAAGAGAAAGGAACTGCAATTACCAGAGTAAACATGTCTTTGTTTAATTCAGATTAGATTAGATTAGATTTACTTTATTAATCCCAAGGGGAAATTCACATGAATACAGCAGCAGAAACTTAAGAAACAAGGACAGATACTCACAGAAAATATTATTATTATTATAAATACTTATATATAACACAATCAATCAACTGTAAGCAAATACATACAGTAAATAAAAATGATTAAATAAATTAATCTATATTGTGCAGAAATTTGAAAAAGAGGCAGCACTGAACTGACTGATAACAGTGGGCAGAAATGACCCCCCAGTGGCACTTCTTAGAATACCATGGAGGAATGAGCCTGTGGCTAAAGGTGATCCAACACAGCTCCTCTTGGAGGGAATGGACAGGATTTTTCAAGATGCCATCCAATTTTTCCACCATCCTCTTTTCTACATTAGCTTCCAGTGTGTCCTGGGTTGCCCTGTGATGGCATTCCTGATAAATTTGTTCAATCATTGTGCTTCTTTTGAGCTCAAGATGCTTCCACAGGAGACTGTTCATGTCTGTCTCTGGCACAGTGTCTCCAGCTCTCTCCAGGACAGCAGCATTAATACATTTTATTAAGTCTGAGAATGTAGAGAAAAGTCAAGCAAAATGACACCTTTTATTGGCTAACTAAAAAGATGACAATATGCAAGCTTTCTATCCATGTCAGTCTTATTATAACCAGTGGACAGATTATCATGGTACAGGCAAATAACCACAATTCCAGCAGAGTATTACAAACCCCTAATGTTCTATCATTGGCATTGGCATATCAACTCCTGGGTCCTACTGCAAGATCAAGACAGATAACTTAATCAAAATGGTATTGACTGCAAGTGCCACTGCAGGACATTGAGAAGAGAAAGAAAATCGGAAAAGCTCATTAAGAGCCAATCAAAATGATTTATTCTACATGTCCTAATAAGAGAAAAGTGATCTTCATTTTAGTGCTTTGAGAACTGAGAGAAATCCAATACAGCTTTGACATTTGAAGAGCTAATTGCATTTTGAACCACCTGTAATTTGCTGTTAATAACTTTAAATTAATAAATAATATGAGGAACTGAAAAAGATAAAGCTCTTTGATATATAAAATGGAAAGGTAAGGTTAAAATCTGTATTGTGTAAATTATCAAAAGTTTATTTATTTATTTATTTATTGAGTTGTGCAATATAACCCTCACAAAGTAGTTCTATCACTTGCTTTGACATTCATGTATTAGAAAATTAAACAAAGCAGCCAGTAAACATTAACTTGCTTTTCGATGTGTAGCGCTGTGGAGGGTCATTCCATATTATTTTAAGAACCTGAGACTTGATAGGCGGCATGGTGGCACAGTAGGTAGAGCTGCTGCCTTGCAGTTAGGAGACCTTGGTTCGCTTCCTGGGTCCTGCCTACGTGGAGTTTGCATGTTCTCCTTGTGTCTGTGTGGGTTTCCTCCCACAGTCCAAAGACATGCAGGTTAGATGCATTGGCGATCCTAAATTGTCCCTAATACAGTATGTGCTTGGTGTGTGTGTGTGTACTCTACAGTGGGCTGGTGCCTTGCCCGGGGTTTGTTTCCTGCCTTGCGCCCTGTGTTGGCTGGGATTTGTTCCAGCAGACCCCCGTGACCTGTAGTTAGGATATAGCAGGTTGGATAATGGATGGATGGATGATACTTGATGTTTCTTTACTATTTAGATGTTAACTTAGATGTTTGGAAGTAATAATCTAAATAAAAACTACACAACAGCATTCCACTTCTTTCATAAACATCGCTCAGACACTTTCTGTAGTTGTGTTGGTAAACTGACTGTATTAACTTTATTTACTTTATAAAAGATTATGTTTTAAGCTTTTCTACTTGCACTTATTAGCACTGCAAAAATGCATGCTTATACAGACCAATTAATAAAGAATATAACAAGATGTCATTAATCTATTTGACTATCTTGCAGACAAAATCACTGTCCTGCTTCTGTCAATCATGTCATAAAAATTTCTATTATGAACACTTCATTTATTATTGCATGTTTTGGGGCTTTAGATTTATGTTTAAAATGCAGGGGGTTGAAAATGAGAAAAGATTTTGTACTATTTTATTCATTTTTGATTAAAATTGCAAATGTGTGATTAACCGAGTGACTGTACTGATATACCATCTGATTGCCTATACAGTGATCCCTTGCTATATCACGCTTCGACTTTCGCAGCTTCACTCCATCGCGGATTTTAAATGTAAGCATATCTAAATATATATCACGGATTTTTCGCTGGTTCACGGATTTCTGCGGACAATGGGTGTTTTAATTTATGGTACATGCTTTCTCAATTTGTTTGCCCAGTTGATTTCATAAAAGGGACGCTATTGGCGGATGGCTGAGAAGCTACCCAATCAGAGCACGTATTATGTATTAAATAAAACTCCTCACTGATATACGATATGCTTCCCGTGCAGTGCTTCGCACACTTAAAAGCTCTAGCAGCACGTATTGATTTTTGATTGTTTACTTTTCTCTGTCTCTCTCACTCTCTCTGACATTCTCTGCTCCTGACGGAGGGGATGTGAGCAGAGGGGCTGTTTGCACAGAGGCTGTTTGCCTAGAGGATACTGATGCTCCTCTCATAAAATGCTGAAAGACTACCGTCACATTGCTCCCTTTTTTCTTGCAGCTGCTTTATCGCGGTGGTTCGCATACTTAAAAGCCCAACAGCACGTATTGATTTTTGATTGTTAGCTTTTCTCTCTCTCTGTCTCTCTCTCTCTCTGACATTCTCTGCTCCTGACGTGCACTCCTTTAAAGAGAAAGATATGTTTGCATTCTTTTAATTGTGAGAAAGAACTGTCATCTCTGTCTTGTCATGGAGCACAGTTTAAACTTTTGGCTAAAGGGTGTTTTTTCATGTCTAGAGAGCTCTAATAATGTTTAAAAACGTATTTAGAAAGTCGTAAACAGGTTTTCTATGCTCTAACTGTGAAAATATTAGATTTATAAATAAAGAATCCTACTTTGTGGAAATTCATTTATCGCGGTAAGAGTCTGGAACGGATTAACTGTGATAAACAAGGGTTTACTGTATAACTGTGTGGAGAATATTTATAAACAGTGTGGGAGAGTT
Source organism: Polypterus bichir lapradei (assembly GCA_026402145.1). Classification (NCBI taxonomy): domain Eukaryota; kingdom Metazoa; phylum Chordata; class Cladistia; order Polypteriformes; family Polypteridae; genus Polypterus; species Polypterus bichir. The sequence continues at coordinate 11,138,797 of JANRMT010062857.1, read as the reverse complement.
TATAAGGGCTTAAAATATATAAAAATAACCATACAAACATATGATTTCTACTTCGCGGATTTTCACCTATCGCGGGGAGTTCTGGAACACAACCCCCACGATCGAGGAGGGATTACTGTAAAGGGTAAAAACATTTGTGAAGTCGAATTCCTAAACGTCCCTCACTACACTGAACAATCTTCAGAAGAACATGAAAAAGCCAGTTAATAAATTTACTATAACTCTGCTCTTTCAGTTCTTCCTCTGAGAACCTTTTAATTGCTCTGATAGCTTCTTGTTTTTGTGTTTAATTTTGTTTTTAGTGAGTGCTATACCATCTGTAACAGATTTAAATTTAGGGATTCATCAGGAGTTTTGATCCACTCTACGCACTGTTTTAAGCCTTGCCATGTCTGTTGTGTAATTCAGATTGTTGCTCTGAAAAATGTCTTCTGATATATGGCATCATCGACAGGTGCTGGATCACCTGGAACCGCCTCACATACTTCAGGCCAAGTCTTCTACCTCTCTTGGTCATATTGGTGCTTCTGCCAAATGTCAAATACAATATGAAGCTCACCAACGGGCCACACCTTCACTAAGTGGCTCCCTGTGCTCCATATGCATGATGTTGTAAATTTGTGTGTGTTTCTTTCTTCAATCTTTCTCCATAACATCCTGTTGGATGGCCCTGTTGCCCCTGGGAAACTCTTGTCTACTGTGCACCTTCTCAAGACTGTAGTCTGTCTTCAAGAAGAGCCTTTGTTTGCCTTACTTCTTGCTGATTGTGAGAGAGAAAATGATAAAGTTTATCAAGCAAAATTATTTAATTTAAACAATATATTGTACCTGAAAATGCCAGCGGAAATTTAAAAGAAGTATAATCAGAATGGAATCCAGAAAGTAATTTGTCACTAAATGCAACTGAAACAGAAACATTAACCGCAGTTCAAAAGTATCTGGATGAGATAACTTAGCTACTAATTAAACAAACAAGCTTGATGGATTGCATAATCTCTTCTAGTTTGTAAAATTCCTTGTTTTTATGTTCTAACTGGCATTGGGACATGCTTGCCTGGAGCACCAGGGCTGAGCGTAACAGATTTCCCTATGTATCATTCATTATGATTTCCATTTATGTTCCAGCATATCATTTTATATTTGAGCAGCTCAGAAGAATACCAAGGGACTGAGCTAAAATCTTTGGTTGTAATGCACTTTTCATAAGAGCAACAAGATCTGTTAAATTGCTGAGGGCAGTGTTGCCAAGCTGTACAGAATGCTCCATTGTTGATGGTGGAATTGAGAATATAAACTTCAAGGAGTTTCTTCTTTTTCTTGAAAATGAATTAACACGAACAAGTCTCAAAGGGCAGAGTGAGGAAGTAATGTCTCTTAGTAAGACATGATGAACCAAAGATTAATGAAAGAAAGAATCAGAAGAAGAGATACTATACATCTAAACATGCCCATTATAATATGGAGGGTAAGAGTTTGGCCAGCACTATTAAAAAAAGAAGGATTGGATTTAAATGATTCAACAGTTTTGAATTTGTTTAATTTAATCCAGGATCACAGGGAACTGAAGCCCATCCCAGCAGCTTTGGGCACAAGCCAAGAATCAGCCTTGGATAGCACACAGTCCGTTGCAGGTTCATTCATTAACCTAACCAGTATGTATTTGTGGATGAAGGAGGGAAATTAGAATACCTGGTGAAGAACCCACAAACAGATTTAGTAAGCCTAAAGTATAAAAGAGACTTAAAAAACGTTAAGGTGGAAGTAATGATACGTACATCATATTGATAAAAGAATATCTAAATAAAGATAATTTAAATATACAAGATGCCATGTCATTTTCTAACGTGCTCAGTTCATACCAGGGTCAGGGTGGGTGTTGGAGCCAATCCCAGCTAGCATTAGGTGCAAGGCCGGAGAAAAGCCTGGACAGAGCGCCAGTCCATCACAAGAACAAACAAGATGGTGGATAATAGTAAGTGCAAGACGTACTGCCGGAGGCACAAGTTAATGTTCAAAAATAATAATGTATAGAAAATTTGGTGAAGCAGCAGCAAATTACAAACCACCACAGCGGTCAGTCAAATGAACTTACTGGGGAAATGGTAGACATCTGTAGTTTTCAGATGAAGACCTAAAGGCCTAAAAAGATGTGAGATGTTCTATGAAACCTTGATGATTTATGATGTGTAAAGACAAAGTGAAAGGTTTGGATGGCTGGGAGAGAAGAGATTGCGTTGGTTTGGACATGTGCAGAGGAGAGATGCTGGGTATATTGGGAGAAGGATGCTAAGGATAAAGCTGCCAGGGAAAAGGAAAAGAGGAAGGCCTAAGAGAATGTTTATGGATGTGGTGACAGAGGAAATGCTGGTGATGGGTGTAACAGAACAAGATGTGCACAACAGGAAGATATGAAACAAGATGATCCACTGTGGCAACCCCTAACAGGAGCAGCCGAAACAAGAAGAAGAAGAAAGACAAAGTGAAAAGAGAACCAGAACTGTTTAGGGTCCCAGGTGGGATACATTTATTTTTATTCAGGAGTTAGTGTATGTAGAGCTTAACAGCATGTGCAAAGACACTGACAGAGTTGTTCTTAAGCCCAGTGATAGAGATATGAGATTTCATAACAGATGGGAAGCATCCCTTTAATCCTTTTAAAGAATCCAGAGGATGATATAGCAGGAGTGGAGAGGTAGGCAGAACCAACTGGATGGGGTAGAGTAACTGGTCTTCTTATAGGCAATGACTTTGAAACTAAAAAGGATGCAGACAGATACATGACCTCCCTGGCTTTTTCTGAAACCCTCACCTATAATCCCTTTAAAATGGTCCCACTGGTCTCAGATTATCACTCACTTGACAAATGGTAGTCATGGTGGTTGAAAAAAGCTGTTTAGAAATTCATTCAAATACTATAGATACACTTGTGGGAAGCAACATTTCAGGAGAAAATCTCATGGCAATTTATGCCATTTGTTAGTTGATATATGGGAGACAAATTGAAACCACATTATGAGAGATTAAGTAGTTTGATGAGACCAAAATACATTTTCTGGTAGCAAAGCTAAGCAATGAATGGTGCAGGCACAACATAATCCAGCACTGATGATAGCAGTAGTAAGATACTGGAAAACTTTCTCTGTTTCAGGGCCTAGAGGACTTATAAAGACTGAAGGTAAAATGAAAGTGGAACTAGTCAGCAGGACAAATAATCTTGCCAAAGGTGGATTGGAACATTATAAAAACAAATAAAGTATTCTGGAAAGGGTCAAGTATTCTGTCCAGTTTTTCAAAGAATTCACTTCATATTTTTCCTAGAAGGCACATTTCTGCTTAATAATAATAATAATAATGCATTTTATTTATATAGTGCCTTTAAACTCAGCATGCTATACACATATTACAAACTGTTAAATAAGATTTAACACAAAGTGACATTAAGTAAACCACAAAACTTAACAGTGAAACATTAAATTAAAAAAAATGACAAATATATGGTATACAAAGAAATACAAACATACAGTATGTACAGTACAACATTCTCAAAACTACTGTAATTCAACAGAGTGTTATGTTACAGCATATTAAATATTATTAAAATGCTACTTTTGCTTTGTGGCCTCCCCCACCATAACCTATCATCTTTGGGGAAGGAGCAAAAGCTTTAGATTCGTCAAAAATTTCGATCTCCAGGTTTTTGACGGATCTCAGTGTTTTAGGGTCCTTTGATACTGAAAACATCAGTTATCTCAATGATGGGAGTGTGTCTGTGTGTTTCTTGAGGACAGTCTAGAGCTAAAACGGAAAACTTGAAACTTAAGCCTGTTACAAGATGACGATGTGCTGATTAGTTTTTGAGCCAAATTGTGCAAGAGAAAGAGGTAGTCTATATGAACCCTCAAATAAACTGCGGCATTTGACACAGTGGACCATGGGGTTCTGTTAAAACGGCTTGAGAATGAAGTAGCCATTCAAGGCTGTGCATTGAAATGGTTTGAGTCCTACCTCTAAGGCAGATCTATGTCTATTAACATAGATGGGAATTTCTCTCAGCCAGCTCCTCTCACACAAGGCGTCCCTCAAGGTTCTATCCTGGCTCCCCTTCTATTTTCCCTTTATCTGCTCCCCTTGAAGGCCATTTTTGACAAACATGATGTCACGTATCATTGTTATGCTACTGATATGCAGCTGTACATCAAAGTTAGTTCTGACATCACTTCATCTGTAAAAAAGCTGTTGAAATGCTTTGAGGATATTAAATATTGGATGGAACAAAATTTCTTTCTGTTAAGCAAAAATAAAACAAAGGTCATTATTTTTGGTCCTACCACATCTGCATTAGAAATCGGCACTCAGTTAGGCTCCTTGGTAGCAATGATTCATAATGATGTCAGGAATCTAGGTATCATCTTCGAATCGTCATTAAGTTTTGAAAAACAAATCTCCATGGTAGTAAAGTCCACTTTTTACCAACTGAGGCAAACTTCTAAACTAAAATCCTTTCTATCACAGAAGGACTTGGAAATAGTCATTCATGCCTTTATTACATCTCGCCTAGATTATTGTAATTCCTTATATCTGGGTCTGCCAAAATCTGCTCTGTTGCGCCTCCAGCTGGTTCAGAACGCTGCAGCGAGATTCTTAATTGGGTCAAGAAAACAGGATCACATCTCCCCCATTTTAGCCTCTCTCCACTGGCTACCGGTGAGGTGTCACATTGATTTCAAAATCTTGTTGTTTGTTCTTAAAGCCTTGCATGGTCTCGCTCCAAAATATATCTGTGACCTCCTTCACCCCATGTGGCACCAAGAGCACTGAGGTCATCTGGACAACTTCTCCTTGTAGTGCCAAGATCTCGGCTGAAGTCTATGGGAGACCGAGATTTCTCAGTTGTTGCTCCTAGGCTTTGGAGTGACTTGCCATTTTACATCAGGTCTTCATTCTCTATCGAGGTTTTTAAAAGTCGGCTTGTGGTTGTCTTATCGATATGCTTCTGTATGATTATTTGCATTGTGTATACTTTAATGCTTCTTTGTACAGCACTTTGGTGCAGTCTTTGTTGTTTTAAATATGTTTTTATAAATAAATAATCTAATCTAATACCGTAATTCTGCAATTAATTATGAATTTTTCTTGTCAATTGCTATCATAATGAACTATTTTATGATCAGAAACAGCAGCATCCATCCATCCATCCATTTTCCAACCCACTATATCCTAACTACAGGGTCACAGGGGTTTGATGGAGCCAATCCCAGCCAACACAGGGCGCAAGGCAGGAAACAAACCCTGGGCAGGACGCCAGCCCACCACAGAAGAGCAGCGTCAGAGCAGTAAGTAATTACTGAAATGTTATAGAATAGTTTGGTTAACTGGGTTCCTAGGGCACAATGCCTACTGATGCTTACATCCAAATTTTTAATCACTTGCACTTAGCAATGGATCAAAGAACACAGACAGTGAAGGTCTAATAATAGTTTCAAAATTCACTCCAGGATAACCCACCACAGGATACAGATAAGTGGAAAAAAATCGGAAGAAAAATAACCACCAGCACACAAAACAAAAATTTAAAAGGTGATATGATAAGCTTCTAACAAGCCAGCCCTGCGTTAATCTTCAGGCTTTATTCAAGTGTTATGAGTGTTGGGATACTGATAATTTAAAGTAGGTAGGTTGTTCCAGAGGTTAGGTGCCATAAGACTTTGTCTTTTTCAAATGATCGATTTTTTAAATTTTAAGCTGGGCTAAATTTAAGAACACAATAAATTCTGCAGAATAAGGGTGCCAAACTCGATTCCTCGAGGGCTGCAGTTGCTGCAGGTTTTTCGTTCAAGTCACTTTTTTCATTAGTAACCAATTCCTAATGGTAATGGGACAAACTATGTTGCTTCAATTTGAATTGACTAGTATTTTAATTGCTTCCATTTTTTTTCTTTAACAAGCAGTAAAATAATAATGAGATGCAAACTGATCCAACAGATAACCAGGCAATCTTTGATCCCATTTCTACCTGTGTCTTTTATATAGTAGTTGCCTCAATAAATAATTTAAAAAGAAAGTGAAGGTCTAAGAAATAATTATCTGCCATGGTCTGAAAAGCATTTGGATGATGATCTCACAAAAAAGAAAATATTTTTTTGGAAATGGCTGGTGTGTCAGAATGAGAATGCTAACAAGACTCCTGAGTTAGCTGGTCACATTTTTTTTTCCAAAAATGTTGCTTCCTGGTGTATTCTGAAAATGAATAGCCAATGGCTCAATAACTATACAAAACGCAATGGTGATAGTGGGCATCCTTATTGAATGGAAATTGGCACAAATTAATGAATTTACACAAGCCTAGTCAGCAATGGAAATTAAATTTTGATCTACATCTTCTTTATAGGCCCGGCTTGTGCCCCAATAAATATTAACTTTTGTCAATACATCAACAACATCTCACTCAGAATATGAAACCAATGCAGAACACACTTCAAGGCAGAGAAGCTTTCATCTGCTTCTCCTCTACACGATAATCACCTTTTTCCACCTTCTCAAACCTACACTGTATTTTAATCTTTGGAAAACACTCGGGATTAAGACAGTTAGAGAACTGTATTGAATTAACATATTTGCACTTAATGAATAATTTCACATTAAATTTAATTTTCCAACAACACATTTTTTCCACTATTTTCAAATTAGAAATTTTGTTAAAAGAAACCCACATTTTCCACCCATTTCTATTTAGGTAGCAATACTGGTCAGTCTGGAACATTCAAACAGCATCTCCATAATACATAAAAACATTCTGAAGAATCTTACCTTCAATAATCCTAGGGAATGGTGGAAGAAGGACCTTTGAATTAACATCTCAAAAAAGGAGTGGATGTCAGCTTTACACAGTATACAGTACACTCCAATCCTATATGTGCCAAGACCAGAGCAATAACTGACCAAGGAACCAGTCCATCACAGGGTGAAAAGCGCACACACACACACACCAGGGCCAGTATGAACAACATTATTTCAACTAATGTGTACTTCTTTGGACTGTGTGGAGGAAACCAATGTGAACACAGGGAAAACATAGAAACTCAATGTCGGAATGTGAACCCTGGTCTCCTTGTAAAGCAACAGGGCCACCACTGCTCCACACTTTGTCCTTAAGATTCTAAGTACTGTATATATTCAGGTATAAGTCGGGTGTTGAAACCTAAAAAATCGATCATAAAATCAGACCCCGACTTATATGTCCGTTCAAAAATTTGACACTTAATTTTTTTTTACATCTTCTTGCCTCCAATCTTGCATCAGTTTCTCAGAGACATTAAATTTTATTGCAGCAGCGCAGTTACCAATTTCTTTCGCTACTTCAATGATGTTTAATATAAAACCAGCTTCATATTTTCTTCTGATCGAACGCTCCATGATAGATAAGGGATGCTCTTATGATAAAGGTGTATGAAGGTGTGAGATACAAAAAACACAAATCAGTGCAAACGTTGCTTCAGAATAGTTTAAGTTTTACTGTGTGGTCATGTAGGCACAACAGAGAGAGAGAGAGACAGAGAGAGGTTAGGAGCACACGCTGACACAGCACATTGCCACCACACATAGAAAAAAAGGCAGTGTGCTCAGTGGTTACTCTCTCAGGTGAGTGTTAGCATATTATAATCTCTTGGATCAATAGTGTGAGTTTTCCGCACTCGACTTATATGACCGACATTATAAAATACCAGAAATTATATGGTAAAATCAAGTCCCAACTTATCCGTGGGAGAACTTATCTGCGAGTATATGCGGTATTTTAGCATATTTCCATTTTTATTTTTAAATTAAAACTTTGAGCATATAGGCCTTTAAAATTGCTAAATTTTGCTTGTCACAAATAAATGTAACACTCTAAGCATCAAATCCTAGGTCTATCTGGGTTACAGAATGCTTTGCAGCCCCCAGTTATGGTCTCTGTATATATAGGACTTGAAAGATGTGGATCTACAGCAATCTAGAATGCCACGTTTAAAATCAGTATTAGGAACATGTCTATGGATTTCCAGGTAGTGACAAAACGCCAATATTGATTCAAAAGCACGATCACAGAACTGACACTTCTGCATTTTAGGTACAGTTACATAACCTTATTAAGTTAAGTTGCTTACCTGACACTAACTGGTAACAAACTGCTTAGACAAACTTTAAAGTTTAATGAGTTAACATGTTTTATTTTACAATGCCTGGATGTCAATCACTTTAGAATGAATGTATTCAGTCTAATGACACAATAACCAAATGCCCATGGGAAGCACTTTGTACTAAGTTAAAAATAAAGATATTGAGTTGGTCTCGTCTATTACGGGAGATGGACATCTGAAGCGGAACTCCGTTAGCAGCAGTGTTATTTTTTCTCTAATTTTTTTACATCCCGAGGTATCCTGTATTTACTCAACCCGAGGGGGTTCAATTACAGTATATGCAAGCATATACAGTCGACCCTTGATATACGACCGGCCTGACATGTGAGCAACTTGGTTTACGACCAAAATTTTGGTTTTGAATTACAACCAACGTCTTGAGTTATGACCCAAATGCGGTCACGTGTATCCACTTGTGCGATTGTAAACAAACAACCGAGAGCATTCATAAGCATTAGTCAGAGCCCAGATATGTGTGTTTGTGGATGTAATTTCAGTCAGTGCTGCGATCTATATAATTTATTTCGATAACTGCTATCAAAATGGCCACAAAAAAGCTAGAAAAGAAGCTAAGGAAGGAAGAGAAGGCAACAAAGGTAAAGAAAGCAATCACAATCGAAATGAAGAAGGAAATTGTGCGGAAATATGAGAGTGACCGATCTCGCTAATATGTACAGCATTTCGAAATCCACCATCTCGACAATTTTACAAAGAAAAGATTTGTATAAGGAAGCTAGTGTTGCTAAAGGTGTTACTCACATTAGTACGTCACGATCAACAGTGTTAGATGAGGTAGAAAAGCTATTATTAGTGTGGATAAATGAAAGGCAGATGGCAGGTGATAGCCTATCTGAGTCTATAATTTGTGAAAAAGCTAGGGCTATAAATGTGGATCTGTTAAAGGATAAGCCATCAACAAGTGATAGTGGTGAAACATTTCATGCCAGTAAGGGGTGGTTTCACAATTTTAAAGTGAGAACTGGGATTCATAGCATAGTTAGGCATGGTGAAGCAGCCAATGCTGATAAAAGAACTGCCGAAAATTACATAAAGGACATCCTGAAAAAATGGACAGCGCTACAAACATTTGTAGAGAAGACCCACCCAGACAGAGGAAAAGCTAATCGTTGCATTAACTTGCTTAATGACAATGTCATTTCATACTACAGAACTGTGTTGAAGAAAAGACAGAAACAGACAACCTTAGATCATTTTTTATTTCCAAAAAGGTTGAGACCTAGAAGCAGGTCCTACTGGGCTATAGTCTCTCCCAAGGAGAAAAAGGACACCAGAGAGCCAGAGTCCTGATGTTCTTATGAAAGGGAGCTCTCCTTACAAACAATAACCACCTTCCATTTCATTCTCCTCTTCCTCCCTTCCTGCAAGCCAAAGATGTCAACTTAAATGGTGAGTACAGTATAAAATTGTTGTTTCTGGTGGGCTAGGCACTTTTTATAACTTTTTGGTTAGTACATTAGAAAAATTATTGGTGTTTTTGGTAAATTATGCACATTATACAACCCTTTTTTATTATGAAAAGGTTAAGTAGGTGTTGCTGTGGGAGGTTCAGAATGCATTATGGGTATTTCCATTTTTTCTTATTGGAAAAATAGTCTTGAGTTACAACCAGCCCTCACGAACAAACTGAGTTCGTAAGTCAAGGATCCACTGTACAAACATGGCTGGCAAGAAAGGGGCTTAGAAAGAAATGGAAAAGAAAGCTAAAGCTTCATCCAAGCCTAGACAGGCATCAAGTCCAAGTTCAAGGTATGGCCTTTCAGAGACTGACCTGGGACAGACAGGTGAAAGCACAGATTTCCCAGGACCTGGCGCTGCTGCATCGTCTCTAGCCGAGAGTGAAAGTGAGAGTGAATGAGCAAGCGAGTCAGGTCACGAGAGCTCGTTGATCCTAGAAGATTCATTGAAACTGAAAATGTCCTTGCCTTCCCATTGTCATCTACTCCTTGCGAGTCAGGAACATCAACTTTAACTGGGCTTACCACTTTACCCGCGAAGCACGGACAAGACCAAAACAATCTGTCTGAACTGAAGGCAATGATCACCGCAGTAGCCATCGGCACCAATCAAGACAGAAAGGAGCTCAAGAATGATTTAAAGAAAGATATAAAGAAAGAAATAAATAATATAAGGGAGGAAGTAAAGGACTTACACAAGACAAATAAGAAGCTGCTTCAGGATACTAAAGACCAGGATAAACATTTAAATAATTGCTTTGAGGCCACCTTTAAAGGTATTCTAGAAAAAATTGAGGAACACATACTGGAAGATGCATCTAAGTTTGACAATAAACTGAGAGCACTTGGCACTCAGTTGGAAGATGTTAAGCAAACGTTCACGACTCGAATTGAAATAGCTGACTAACTGGCATCTACCACTGATGGATAAGGAACGGCTACCAATTGCGAATGGAAAGTACTTGGAAACAGACTTGCTGCGCTGGAAGATGGACGCAGGAGGAATAATGTTAGAATGGAAGGTCTCCCTGAGAATCGTGGAAGTTCAAAACCAGTGAAGCTGAACTGTTCTCTAAAATAATTGGACTTCAAATCAGACACCGAGATAGCAGAGGCTTACGAGCAGAGAAAATTGGTTGTGCAGGCTATACGGGTTATATGATACTTTACAAAGTACAAACTATCTAATAAAGATACGCAATCATGCATATGTACAAACAAGATGGACAAGGATGTGAAACGACTGAAAAATGAATAACTAACCATTTTGCTCACATAGACAAACTAAAAAAAAAATGCACATATTAAAAGAGATAGAGGCTCACAAAGTCAAAACTGCAACAAATTATTTCTGGATTTTTCTATTCTGGTGCAACACATTCTTCTGCTTCAAAGGCACCAAATGCCACACGCTGTTCTCCATCATGCTCAACAATGGAAAGTTCAAAATAAATCCTATTAAAAATAAATGAACTGAATAGAATGGGTGGTAAATGATGAGCTACAACCTAAGTGAGAGGATGTAAGAGTAGTCTTAAAAGTTGTAATGTGGGTTTCTGATCTGAAACCTCTGCTCAGCTTGCACCGTGCTTACAAACCAATCCCAGAATGCTTTGTTTGTCCTGTATGTTACTGTATTAATGGAGAAAAGCACTAAAAACAGTTATTTGCTGCGGATGTACAACTCTTCTTTAAAACAGTACATTATGCTAATGTGTAAAGAAAATGCAGGTAAATATCGTAGGAAACTGACTAAATTTATAGCCATTTTTTTGTAGTGATGTTTTTGGTTATTTTTTAATACCTTGTTTCCTTTCTTTGACTGTTAATCATGCCCTTGTGATGTTTGATAATTTTAAAAGAATTTAATTTTCTTTCATGTTTACTTTTACTGACTTTACTCTGCACTGCCCTTCTTTGCCACTTGTTACTTGGAAAGAGGTCTAGACATCTGTGACTTGTCTGATGATGTTCAGGAGCCAAAACCTGACTACCACGTTCAGCGACTGGCTGCAGCTTTACAGTCTTATTTGTTCTTCTTTTGCAACTTCAACCCCAAAATGCATAATGATTTGAGATCTGATCACAACCATAGCAATGCTATTTCTACTTTTAAAAACAGCCTAAAAATGCGTTATTTTTCAAAAGAAGCCCAAAAAATGCAATACACAAAACCTAATTTTTCCCCATGGAGGTCAACCAAAGCTAACCCAATTGGATGGGAAAACTGTAGACCTAGCAACACTACTTAAATGGAAGGAATCCCAAAACACTTTTTATAACTCAGTGGGTAACTGACATTCTGTATTATGTGAAATTACAAAAAATAACACATTTTCACTCAGTAAAACTGTATGTGACATGAAAATGTAAAGGTGTTTTTGTAATCAGCAGGAATAACTCCATAAGGTAAACCCAAAAATGTTTAGGAAGCAGAATCTTTGTTGTCCAGCGTTATAATAAATAAGGTAAATCTAATCTAATAGTTTTAAATTAGCAGCAGTAACTGAATACTGATTAAAAATGTGACTGAAATAAAAACCTGCAGCCACTGTGTCCCTCCATGATCGGAGTTTAACACCCCTGTCACAGAGAATAAACACTAATACATTCTCTAAGGCAGGGATAAGACAGTTACTGACTTACCTATTGAAAATGGAATAATAAGTTCCTGTTATGATCCTTTCAATCATGTTCTGAATTAACCATGGAAATATTAAGTGAACAGTTTGAAAGCACTACAATATAATCCATACATCCTTGCATATTTTATCATGCACGTATGCTATGAGAACATTTTTTAAGTAAATAACTGGGGGACCAAGTTGGGTGTGACACAGTCACTAATACTTTTCCCTCTCTGGCTTCAGACATGACAAGAAAGCCATTGATCGTCGCCTCATGCCCCTTCAGCCTGGTACAAATCCTGAGCCAATAAAAAGAAGGCATTCATTCTCAAATCTGCGTCTGTCCTCCAGAAGTGCTTTTTAAAACAGTTCTGTTTAATTATGGATTGATATACGTTTGTTTTATCAAAATACAGTGGAACCTCGGTATACGTCTTTAATTCGTTCCAGACCCTTTGACTTATACCAAACAGGACATATACCAAACAAATTTTTCCCATAAGAAATAATGGGAAAATGATTAATCTGTTCCCATGAAAAAAAAAATCCTATTGCTATTGGCATATTATACATTGATGGGGTTGTATAAAATAATTTAAACACTGCTTAATACTAAAATACGTACAAAAGCAATTAGATGAAATAAATGAAAATTTTACCTCACTTTATTTTTTAATAACATCTTTGTTTTTCACAATCGTAGATACCGTCGTTCTCGGCAAACGGTATGCAACAGACATGTCCCTTATACGCATGCCACCTTCATACTTTTCAACAATCAATTCAAATTTGCTGTATGCTCCCATCTGCTGCCGGGGAGTCCTTGAAACCTACACTGTCGGTAATGTGCCTCACTGCTAACCTCATCGGTAACAACAAAGCAAGGGGATGGTGAAAAAGTGCAAAGTGCTTTTATTAAAACAATTAACAAAACAAGGTGTTCAAATTAAAGTGCAGTCTCCAAAGTTCGAATAAATAATCCATAAAATCATAAGTGAAACGTGGAGGATAAAAACAATAGAAAAAAGTCTTCTTAAAA
>JANRMT010062857.1:11084139-11125379 GCA_026402145.1 Polypterus bichir lapradei | reverse complement strand
GCGGCCCCCCTGCTTCTGCCTACTTCAGCTACTTCGCTCGCTCGCTCGCTCTCTCTCCCTCTCTCTCACTTACTGAACCTCCGTCCGTTCTTTCTTTTTCCTCCCCTTCTAGCCGACTCGTGCTTCTGTTTATCAAGATGAGCAGCCCCAGGAACAATCATGAATGCGGACGGTCCCTAACAAGTGCACTTTGGTGGGAAACAGGCACATCGCTAATCGCCCTGACAACCTTCAGCCACATAACCACCATGCCCCCTCACCAAGCTGCGAGCACGGTGATTATTTATTTTAAAGCTGGACTTTGAAAGGAGCTGTGGACCCGCTATATCACACACGTGAAAGTTCACAGAGAGTTATAGCGCGGGTTGTTCACTGAATGCTAGCAACTGGCGCACTAACGCTCGTGGGCAGTTGTGGTTTTGTCTCGAGAGAGGTAAACAAGGTTAGCACGCGAGTCGTATTCCAAACAAAGGTCGTATACCAAGCAACATTTTTCGTGTCCAAACAGGACGTATACCAAGTTGGACTTATTCCAAAGCAGACGTATACCGAGGTACCACTGTATCCTTCAATTTTACATGGTTTCTGTCTTAGACCCCAAACCCTTATGTGTCTGTTTGTGCTCTTATTCTAATCTACAGAGCACAATCTCTGTTTATTTTTTGCACAGCTTTATTTTACAAGACGCTAGCTTGAAATTTGACACACAAATACTTTTCATGATAAATCAGGTTTGGGGGGGGGGCTCAAGATTGTAACAAAATATATACAGAAAAAACAGTAAAATGGCTAGCCTAAATGACCACAAGGGGCTGCCACTTATCCCTGAACACCAGACATAACTCCACAAAACATGGGTGTACAAATGAGAGCTCCACCAGGAGAATACACCCTGTGTATTGGGCAGCAGACTTCCTCTATACTTCCACTATGGCCTCCTGACCGACAAAGACATAGACAACCAATCTGGCCATAATGCCCATCCATCCATTTTCTTTACTCATGGCATCCCAGTTGGGCAAACAATTGCCCTTCCACCTAGCTGGTATGCCCATCCATCAGTTAAGGCTCTCACACCTGCTCACCTTTCAGCCAAGAGAGCCTGCTTTAGTTTCTGTTCAAAATATTAATTAAGTATTTCCCTAACTATTTTTGTCGTGGTCACAGGCCGCCACAGGTGGGGCCACATTTTCACCAGAGTTATTTGTTACAATCCTAGGTTCTTTAAACCAAAAGTTACAAAAAAATAATCGTACATACAAAGAAGCTATATACTAAATGCAACAAGTTTCATGGTAACAAAGTTTGTTAGTATATCAATTATAATTATTTTTCACTTTTCCCCCTTTCTACTGCCTCCCCCAATCAACACAAGGTAACTCAGGTAATAAAAAACGAAAAATGAGAAAGTTATGGTAGGGAATAATTTTATTGCCACCTCAATCCAATGGTAAGATGGCGAAGACAAATCACGACCAAATCAGTGGGCATACAGATTAACAAAATGATTGGTTTATAGCTATTTCTTATTATTTTTTTATAATAGTTTTGTGAATCCACTTTAAAGCTGTAGTTCATTTATATGATTCCATGCTGACGAGATGGCAGAATTGTATCAAAGTGCCTCATTTTCTTGTAAGCCGCATTTACTGTAGCCTCTTCAGATTGAGGATAAACATTCTTAGTGCTAACAGAGCATCTTGTACCTTTCATTGTATTATTTCCTGCTGGTGCTACAGCACCTGCTGACTCAGTTCTGTCAGAGTTCTAAATTGCAGGGTTTGTCGGTGTTATTATGGGTCTTTTTATAAGGTGAATGGCTTCTGCTCTTTTTCATCCTTCTTCTCAAATTTCTTTCATTCAATAAAACGTATCATTGAAGGGGTCCAGGCTCAACTATTATTCCCTAGGGTTGCTATCAAAAATAAAAAGTGACGAGAGGTGGAAAATCAGACAGACAGACCTACTCTTTAAAGCATCTACTGGTGTCTGAGGGGAATGCAGCAAACTTTTTTATTTTTAAAGCTTCAACAGAGAGTTTAAATGACCTGACAATATGATTCTGACAATTAATTGATGCTTGGCACTGGAGAATCCTCATTAAATTAATTGCAACACCTTTATTAATGATTTCAAAATGGTATGGCAGCCCCATGGCAAAGTAACAAGATTCTTATTGGTATTACACATTTTTGACAAAAATAAAACCGCTTTGTGTGTGTGTGTTTTTTTTTAATAACCAAGGATTGTCGCAGTGAACTTGAGGAGGTAAAAAAATAATAATAAATCCAAAAACTTGCATACTGAATGAAGAGAACCACTTTTGGCCTTATTGTGCCTCTGTGTTTTCTGAAACCCCTGCCTTGGCTTGTAAAATTGCTACAGCAGTTGTCAGCATTAGCAAATTTAATCATTAGCATTACACTCTGACATAAACAGGATGCATCTTAGGATTGTTTACTTACAGCTGAGAATGTCAACCTTTATTTAGTTTTTGGGGTAGTATATCCTATTTAATTGTTACAGGATAAGTATAACAATCCTGCGGTGGGTTGGCACCCTGCCCGGGATTGGTTCCTGCCTTGTGCCCTGTGTTGGCTGGGATTGGCTCCAGCAGACCCCCGTGACCCTGTGTTTGGATTCACCGGGTTGGAAAATGGGTGGATGGATGGAAGTATAACAATCTGTTGCATTTTGCATAAAAAATATATATGTGTATATATTGTCATCGACCAAGGGAACACACACATCTCCAAAGAAATGGGGCACCAACCAGGTCACCCCTTTAAATAACTAAGCAAATACAGAGGAAAGCGCTGAAGGCACACATACTATAAGACAAGAGATAGCAATTTTTTTATTATTATTGTATTACCTGTCCTTGACAGGTACAGAGGCCATTTGTTATACTGTATAATAAAACATCACAGTGGATTTAATTTTGCTATTTTGACAATGATCAACAGAGTAAGACTTTTTAATGTCAAAGTGAAAAAGATCTATGCAAAGTCGTCTAAATTAATTACCAATATTAAACACAAATTTACTAATGGCATTCACTCCCTTTAATATGACACCCTTAAATATTTATTGGTGCAGCCAATTAGTTTTAAAAGTCATATAATTAGTTCAATGGAGGTCACCTGTCTGGGGTTTCAATTAATTGCAATCTAACTGCATCTTGTAGTTGATAGTATGGTGGTCTAACCTACACAATGAAAACATATTAACATTTTAAGCAACAAAGTGACGGTGCAACTGAAAAGCACAAGTCAAAAAAATATCCAAGTCACTGAATATCCCTTTGAATCAATCATTAAGAAACAAAAAAGAGTATGGCAGCACTGTAAATCTGTCTACAGGAGGCCTCACACAAACACTGAATGATTGTGCAAGGAGAACACTAGTGATGAAGGCCACCAAGAAACCTCTGAGAACTCTAAAGGAGTTACAAACTAAGGGCTGAAATCAAAGAAAGCGTGCAGACAACAGCTGCTTAACCAGTGGCACCTTTATGGAAGTGTGGCAAAGAGAAAGCCACTGCTGAAAAAATACAAATTCCATCTCAAGTAGAGCTTGCCAGAAGGCAAATGGGAGAGCTTGAGGTGGGCCAGAAGAATTTTCTGTGATGTGTTGAGACCAAATTTGAGCTCTTTTGGTCATCAGAATAAATGCCAGGTTTGAACACTGCACATTATCAACAACACTATGAAACATGGTGGTGACAACATCATGCTATTGCTTCCGTACAGCAGGCACTAGAAGACTTTTGAGGATAAATTTTTTGTGCTGAAAAACAGGGAAATTCTGGAGCAAAGCCTGATGACGTCTCTCAGAACCTGTACCTTGGGAGATTTGTTTTCCATCAAGACAGCAACCCCAGGCTTAACCTTAACAAGTCCTAAAATTATGGTATTGCAATACTAGGTCGATGCATGTAGTGGATGGAGCAAGCCCCTATTCCATCTCCTTGTTCCAAAAATCAATTTAATATATGGTTCCCTCCACCTGCGTCCTTGACCCAATACCAACAAGTTTTTTCAAAGAAGTATCAGGCGTGCTAATTGATAATATTCTTGTCATTGTAAACTCGTCATTAGATACAGGGGTCTTCCCAGACTGTCTAAAGACTGCTGTAGTTAAACCCCTACTCAAGAAAAATAATCTCGACTCCTCTACTTTTGAAAATTTTAGACTCATTTCTAACCTGCCTTTCTTAAGTAAAATTTTAGAGAAGGCAGTCATTATGCAGTTAAATAACCATCTCAATAAACATGCTATCTATACTAATAAAAGGCAAAGCCTTAATTGACTGACTGACTCACTCACTCACTCATCACTAATTCTCCAACTTCCCGTGTAGGTAGAAGGCTGAAATTTGGCAGGCTTATTCCTTACAGCTTCCTTACAAAAGTTAAGTAGGTTTCATTTCGAAATTCTACGCGTAACGGTCATAACGGTCGACAACTTCTACCATGTTAAACTTTCTTATTTATGGCCCCATCTTCACGAAATTTGGTAGGCTGCTTCCCTGCGCTAACCAAAACCAATGTACGTACTTATTTCAGTGGTATGGCGCCACTGTCGGCCGCTATATTGAACTTTCCAACGGTCTTTGTTGCCCTCACTTACTCACTGACTCACTCATCACTAATTTTCCAACTTTCCGTGTAGGTGGAAGGCTGAAATTTGGCAGGCTCATTCCTTACAGCTTACTTACAAAAGTTAAGCAGGTTTCATTTTGAAATTCTAAGCGTAACGGTCATAACGGTCGACAACGTCTGCCATGTTAAACTTTCTTATTTATGGCCCCATCTTCACGAAATTTGGTAGGCGGCTTCCCTGCGCTAACCGAAACCAATGTACGTACTTATTTCGGTGGTATGACGCCAATGTCAGCCGCCATTTTGAACTTTCCAACAGTCTTTGTTACCTGTGGGCCCATCTTCAGGAAATTTGGTACGCAGGTTACCAACGCTAACTGAATCCTACTTACATACTTATATACGTCCATAGCCTGCAGCTCGGTCACCGTGTGATGTGGCGTTGGGACCCCCATCCCCACGCCGCCCACGTTGTTGGCTGCCTGCCTATTTAAGGCCGTCTGTTGCTCCAGTCTCTTCATTCCCTTCCTTGCTTCGCCATGGTATTCACGTCTCCCTGCTGATAACTGCAGCCTTTTTATTTAATCCACGGCTTCTCCGCTGTTTTATTGTTCGTTTATTAAGATTATAGTTATTGTATAGGTATTTTAGACTTAGTTTACATTGTTCAGGTATCCATTTCCTTTATCATTCCAACCGTACCCCCATTAACATGTCTATCGAGGTGATCACCATCGATCAAAGAACTGTCGCTTACCGAGTGGTTTCCATGCCCAGAGATGGCGCCTGCCTTTTCCAATCTCTGTGTTACATATTGCACGGCCATATCAGGCTCACTCTTGATATCCGGAGGAACATTGTGTCTTATGTATTGAATGACTGAGACAGGTTCAAGGTGTGGACTGATGACGGTACAGGAGATAATTATACTACACAGGAGCACTATAAGAGTGAAATGCTTAAGCCCTTCACCTATGGTTTTGCATGTGAGTTGATGGCTGCTGCTGAATTGTTCAGTTGTCACTTTCAAGTGTACTGAAATGGCCAAATATTTTACACCTTTGGACAACCGCCAATGCCTCTTAAACATCTTAGATTCACAGGTGACGATTTGAGTAGTGGACACTTTGATGTTTATGAATGTTTAAACTCTCAAAAGCTTGATTCGAAGTTATCGATGAAACCGGTTGTATGCTTACAACGCTTGACAGATGCTGAATGTTACTTCAACACAAGTCCTGCAAATACTAACGTAATTGAAACAAACCATGAAACTCAAACCGATTATGACAGCAGCAATCCAAGCTATGAGATTTGAAGCAAGATTGCTTTTCACATGGCCAACTGTACGATGAATGCTCAAGAGTAAGCTCAGTGCACAGCTTGGTCATATTACAACCGGGGGGCCGAACTGACAACGTGGCATTCAAAGAGATCCTTAACAAATAATTATTGGTATATTTCCCCTCAGTTTAAAAAGGTTTACTTTTCTTCTTAATAAAAATTTTAAGGCAGTATTTCACCGCTGCGAAGCACGGGTATTTTGCTAGTTCTTAATAAATTTCAATCAGGTTTTAGAACAAATCACAGCACAGAAACTACACTCGTTAAAGTAGTAAATGACTTGCGGGTAAATGCAGACAGAGGCCATTTATCTGTTCTCATCCTCTTAGATCTGAGTGCCGCATTTGACACCATTGATCACAACATTCTTAGAAATCACCTTAGTCAATGAGTGGGCCTCTCTGGCAGTGTCTTAAATTGGTTTGAATCCTACCTGGCATGTAGAAAATTCTTTGTTACTTGTGGTAATTACAACTCAAAGACACATGATATCCTATATGGTGTTCCTCAAGGTTCTATCCTGGGTCCGCTGCTCTTTTCGACCTACATGCTTCCGTTAGGTCAGATTATCTCGAAGCACAACGTGAGCTACCACAGCTATGCTGATGACACACAACTGTATTTATCAATAGCACCTGATGACCCAGATGCTGTTAATTCACTAACACAATGTCTTACTTGTGTTTCTAAATGGATGAATAGTAATTTTCTCAAGCTAAATAAAGAGAAAAGTGATTGGCAATAATGGAGACAGTGAGATTATTAGAAATAAACTTGATGCATTAGGATTAAAAGTTAAGACGTAGGCAAAGAACTTAGGGGTAACTGTTGACTGTAACTTAAATTTTAAATCGCATATTAATCAGACCACTAGGACAGCATTTTTTCACATAGCAAAAGTTAGACCTTTTATATCATTGAAAGATGCTGAGAAATTAGTTCACGCTTTTGTTTTCAGTCGTCTAGATTACTGTAACGCATTCCTCTCAGGACTACCCAAAAAAGACATAAATCATTTGCAACTAGTGCAGAATGCAACTGTTAGAATCCTAACTAGGAAAAGAAGTTTTGATGTCACTACACTGGTTACCTGTGTCATTCAGAATTGACTTTAAAATATTGCTTATGGTTTACAAAGCCTTAAATAATCTCGCTCCATCTTATATATCGGAATGTCTGACACCCTATATTCCAAATCATAACTTAGATCCTCAAATGAGTATCTGCTTAGAATTCCAAGAGCAAAACTTAAAAGAAGTGGTGAGGCGGCCTTCTGCTGTTATGCATCTAATATCTGGAATAGCCTGCCAATAGGAATTTGCCAGGCTAATACAGTGGAGCACTTTAAAAAACTGCTGAAAACACATTACTTTAACATGGCCTTTTTATAACTTCACTTTAACGTAATACTGATACTCTGTATGTTCAATTCTTCATAATAACTATTTACAGTGGCTCCAAAATCCATACTGACCCCTACTCTCTCTTCTGCTTCTTTTTCCGGTTTCTTTGTGGTGGCGGCCTGCGCCACCACCACCTACCCAAAGCATCATGATGCACCAACATTGATGGACTGAAAGCCAGAAGTCTACGTGACCATCATCATCAGGTCCTTCCTTGAAAACTCTAAATACAAAGAGGACTGTTTGATTTATGTTAGGTAGATTGCCCAGAGGGGACTGGGCGGTCTCTTGGTCTGGAACCCCTACAGATTTTATTTTTTTTTTCTCCAGCTTTTGGAGTTTGTTTTTTTTTGTTTTTTCTGTCCACCCTGGCCATCGGACCTTACTTATTCTATGTTAATTAAAGTTGACTTATGTTTATTTTTTATTGTGTCTTTTATTTTTCTATTCATTTTGTAAAGCACTTTGAGCTACATTTTTTGTATGAAAATGTGCTATATAAATAAATGTTGATTGAATGTAGAGCCATTTATTATTTCTTAAAATACTCTTATTACAATGAAATAGACACAGAATTAAAAGAATTCTGTTAATAAAGTGCCGATAAAATCACAATGCCAAGATATATAAATTTATCTCAAATACTAAGAGAAACTTTAAACAGTGTATAGTGACAAACAGAAGAAAACAGCATATTATTACTGACCACCATCATAAGGCTGGACGTGTAGGGAAAAATCATTCATTATGAGTGAGTGAGGGTGTCTGTGTGTTCCATACAGTTGTCTGGGATGCCATCCAAGGCTACCAGGATTGGCTGCGAAAGTGGATTCATTGATGGAGGGATGGAAACCTTCTTTGTATAATTAGAACTTTTGTTAATAGCCTCTTTTCTGAATTCCCGAATCTCAGTTGTATTGTGCAAACAAATTGAAAGTAGCTTCATGAATATTCTCAAAAAAGGTTGACAGTGTATGGACCTATGTGCGGGGAAAGGAAAGTAGCTTAAAAAAACATTTAGAAAGAATTAAATTAGTGTCTGTGGTGGCGATCTGCGCCATCACCACCAAATCAAAGCACCGTGATGTTCCTACATTGATGGATTAAAAGCCAGAAGTCTACATGACCATCATCATCAAGTCCTTCCAAAAGAACCCTTAATACAAAGAGGACTGTTTCATTTATGTTAGGTAGAATGCCCAGAGGGGGCTGGGCGGTCCCGTGGCCTGGAACCCCTGCAGATTTTATTTTTTCTCTCCAGCCGTCTGGAGTTTTTTTGTTTTTTTCTGTCCTCCCTAGTCATTGGACCTTACTCTTATTCTATGTTAATTAGTGTTGTCTTATTCTAATTCTTACTTTGTCTTTTATTTCTCTTTTCTTTATCATGTAAAGCACTTTGAGCTACATTATTTGTATGAAAATCTGCTATATAAATAAATGTTGTTGTTGTTCCCAAATAGGGAATGTATCACAAAGAACAGATACTGCACATGAGTTAGCCAAAAGGCTGCTTTTCTGTTTCTCATTCTTGCATTTATAGCTTCATTTCACGACCACAGGTGAGGGTTGAGATTGACTTGAATTTATTCTTGGGCTCTCTTCGCTAACTAATCGAACTGGAGTTTATACATGTTATTGACTTTCACCACACCAAACAGCCTCTACACTTGGTTACTATTCAGGGAGTAAATGTGCTATAGACACTTGGGGGTCCACATCACTGATAGGCTGGAATTGTCAAGTAACACAGAAGAAGTATATAAGAAAGGGCAGAGCAGATGCTTTTCTTGTTCGGAAACGGTGTTCCTTTAATGTTGATAATGACATGTTTGATAATTTTTGTTTTCTACACTGTTGTGTCCTGGGCTAATAACAGCACCTATTCAAGATAGGACCACCAATTCAATAAGATAATTAAGAAATCAGGCATAGTTATGGGATGTACACTTGGCCCACTGGAGGCATTAGCAAAGGAGAGAATGAAAAACTGAATGCCATTATGAACAATGCTTCACATTCACTTTGTGACCCACTAGTATTAAGTATTTACAACCAACGAATTATTATGCAGATATTTATTAAGAAATGCTTGTGGTGATTCTTTATACCTAAGGCAGTATGCCTTTAAAATTCTTCATTGAAACTGCTCTCATTATTATCCAGGCAAGAGGTTTCTTCGTGTTTCTATTTCTTGTCTGTTTTTTTTTTTTTTGTTGTCAAAGTGATCTATCTATCTATCTATCTATCTTTTGATCTGTCTGTTTGTCTGTCTCTTTGTCCCTCTGTATTTTAGGCTGTTTTAGGTATTTACTAATCCCTTTATCTGGCCCTCCTCCAGCATCATTTATTGTGTGCTCTGCAAGGTAGCAGTTAGTGGAATGAGCATGCAACTTTGTCTATGTGGAAAAATGAAAGCAGGGTGAGGCACGGTCTGGGTCCTCTAATGCTGTGAATACCATCAGCAGTAAATACAGAGTCAGTTTCATCCATTCTATTATGACGATTAACCACCGCTTCATTCTTGTTGGGAGCAACCTATTTCAGTTAGACTTTGTGTTGAGTTATTGATCAGCTTTAAAGGTTTCTCAGCCACAAAAAATATCCAGCACAATAAAAAAGCTTTTTCAAAAATCAATTCTAATGATTATGGTTTACTGCCGAGATCTAAATGTGAAAATTCTGCACAATGGTAAATGTTTAGGTAAGTGCGGTAAGAAAAATACAAACACTGGTTAGCTAGTGATGACAAGTGCTGTTAATGAAGACTACCTTGGACAGAAACTGAATAGGCAGGTGTGTTATTTTTTACTTCAGGCTTGAACCCCTGGCATTTCACAGGCACAGATAATTATTTTTTTGGCAAAAAAAAAATTAATCTGGCGATGCTCTTAATAAGAAAAGGTCTGAAGAAACAAATCAATTTCACACAATTTAAGACAAACACTCTCACTTGGGTTCAGAGTAATGGACTCTTAAAGACAACATGTCCATGTTCATGGAAGAAGAACAAACAGAGAGAGGCTGGGGTGCAATGGCTTAAATAAAAGGCTTCATGGCTTAATATTTCAGTTTGGAAAAATCGGCATGCATTCCAGTTTTGCTGGGATCTTGCTACCTACTTTAAGTTAGATAGATAGATAGATAGATAGATAGATAGATAGATAGATAGATAGATAGATAGATAGATAGATTATTTTATATAGTGCCTTTCATATCTATCTATCTATCTGGTCATTCCATCTACTCTAGTGGTCCTCATTATAGTGCCAATGCACATCTTGGCCTGTCCAGTAGCAGACCCATAGGACACACCCAGGGTAAAATGTATTTTACCCCTTCCACCATGCTGCCCAATCCGATGCTAGCTTTTCCCATTTCTACTGTGCTCCAACATGTCAGTTTATGACATCTGCAGGCCCTTATGTGATAATGTGCCTGACTGGCATTATCTGTAGTTAATGTTCGATAAGTATCCTCTGCCGTGTTGAGAGGTATTTGTTTTGAGACGTTCAAATTTAAAGCAGAAAGAATGGAAACTTGCCTTTTTTTTCTTTTTCTCACTATGAGATTGCAGGAAGACGTCTTCTCTGACCTGACTAGCGCCTTATGGAGAGTGTTGCAGTGGGTCTCGGATGTAGTGGAGAGACAGCCTTGCCATTAACCAGACGGGATGGCATTGACAGTTTTCCACTCTTTCGAGTGCCTCCTGCGACACCATAACTCTAAAAGTGTAAAAGAAAGGGTGAAGCGTCATAATGTTAGTTTACCGCGGTTCAGAAAAAGGGATCCCAAGTAAGTAGTTGTTTGGGCAGTAGCTCAAGGGTAAGGACGTGAATATTTAATGTGCTTACGTTGCTGTAAGGCAGAAGGGCAGTTAGCGTCTCGGAAGCCGGTATAGCTATGCGCGCGCGCGCCGGCTGCTCGATTTATTATAGCATTTTTGCAGGGCAATAGACACCACTTCTCGCCGACGAGTTCTTGTCATCGCGCGGTTATAGGGATGACATTGAACAGTTTAATTAGTCGGTACAAGGGCGCCGAATATAAAAGAAACTCATTGCCCCAGAGTAGGGGTTTTTCTGATTAGATACTCTAGGAGAAAGGTACTCGGTAGAACAATTTGCTAAAATTACCAATCATCGCGGCTTGTGCTTTGTTTTTTTTTTATATTTGTTCCTGTATATAGATATAAATATCTCTATAGTATTTTTTGTTTGATGGAGGTATTTATTTTTTGGGTTGTGGATTTAAATGGTGCACTGTATAGTTTTGTATATACACATTTAGTATTTTGAATATTTTTGTTGTTAAGTGCACCTGTAAATAAAAATTTCATTTCATTTTTCAAAAACCCAATCTTTTTTTTTTTCCGTGTCTCCCTGTCTTGCACTATCATCCTGGTCGCGCTCGGTCCCATTTTACTTGACATCCAGAGTGTAGGTTGGTGTTTTTATCTCCTGCTACACGGGGTGTCAAATTTTGGTGGCAGCGGTGGGATCCGACCAAGTGTGGTAGAAGTGAGACAGTATTTTTGATTTTTGATTACGGACAAAGACAGATTTGGCAGGATGGCTCCCAAGAAGCTTCAAGGAGTTGGCACTCCAGACCGAAATACAGGAGTAATCTCAGGAGCACACCAGACAGGGGAAGAAGTTCAAGTTACTGGGGATATCCGCTCAGTGGAGGTGCTTTTACGACAATTCATCGCTATGCAGGAAGACAAAGACCAACGCTTAGAACAGCGATTCAAAGGTCTGCAGCACCAGTTCAACCAGCTACAGGGACAAGTGAATTTGGTGCAACAGTCGCAGTCCTCCAACTCGGATGAATCTGTTGAAAGAAGTAGAGGAGCCTCAGTAAGAACTTGGGAATACCCTCGTCTAATGCCCTTCCAGGAGCCCGAGGACATAGAACATTACCTTTCCACATTCGAAAGGGTGGCTACGGTGTGTGACTGGCCAAAAACAGATTGGGCAATCCGTCTTATTCCCTTGCTCACAGGAGGGGCCAGGGCAGCATTTTTGGCCATGCCAGTAGAGGAGTCCCTGGTGTACGACTCATTAAAAGCAGCCATCCTAGAGAAGTACGAGATCAGCACCAAAACGTACAGGGTGAAGTTCCGTTCTGTGGAATGGGAGGAAGGTCGGTCACCTAAAGAACTTCTCACACTATTGAAGGAATTATGCATTAAATGGTTACAACCCCAAAAACACTCAATAGACCAGATAATTGACTTTATTTTGTTAGAACAACTTTTGCAGGTATTTGATATTAAAATCCGTACTTGGGTGTAGGTTGGTGTTTTTATTTCCTGCTACACGGGGTGTCACACCTTATTCTTCCCATAATTTTCCCTATAGATGTAAAAAGGAACAGGTGCACCTGACACCCAAATTTTATACTACACCTGTCTCTAAATTGCCCAGTCCTCAGCCAGCTTGCCCATTTCCCCATTCTGCTAAAATCCACACCATACAGTAATGTCTGCACCCGCACCTCCGTAATCTGCAATAACATGGGCTTGCATCAATTCTATAACACATTCATAGCGTAAATCCAAATCAAATCTTATTCTGCCTATGCTAACACAATGTCCAGTCCTTATCCATTCCCACTGTATTCCATAAATCCACATCATACAATCACTAGTCCTCTGATTTTTATGATGATGTTTATAATTTATCACACCCACAGAGTCATTCCCACCCTAATTTTATTCACTTGCTGCTAGTCTGCCCAGTTCTATGAAAGTCTGCCAGGTTCACCTCACCTGGGCACAAATTCACTTTGTAAGATCTACAAACCCCCACATTTTAAAACTTAAGTCATCACCATTTGTACTACACCCACAGGACAACTCCAACCTAAATTTTGTTCTGCCTTTACCATCAGGATACCTAGATTTCCTTGAACATAAATGTTTCCCTCCTTTCCTCCTGAAATTTCTCAATTACTTTCTAATTAAATTAAGTCATTTCATCAAGCCTGCCAAAAACATTATCCTGAAACTTTTCTAGTTTAGATTAGTGCTTCACAAGTTTTTTCTTCTGTAGTGGCACACTTTTTGTAACCAAAATTATCCAAGACACACCATTATTATACTATCCACAAACACATATAAAGTATATCACATACGCATGTTTAGCCGCCAGAAGGGGTGGGACTACCAGAAAAGCAGGTAAAAAAAAAGGAGCTCTTAAATCAGTGTTCGCAGACATGGTAGTTAGTGAGCACTATTGTGGCATATCCAAGCTGATTCACCCCTTTTCCCACCCCTGTTTCAGAGGCAACTCATATGCCCACTATCCAGAAGCCATCTTAAGCTCACTGGCAGCCACACACCCAGAGTTGATTGACTCTAGCAGCCAGGAGACTGCCTGAAGTACTCTAACATGGTGATCGTGGAGCTGCTTTTATGCCAGCTTCTCAAGGTAGACCTATTCTCTTCAGACAGGTGTTGACCACTTGCAAAGCTTGTGTGGGGAAAAGTCCATGTATAAGCATTCAGATCAGTCCGGTCCAAGCTCCTTTATCTTCTGTATTACTTCATTAATTTAGGAATGGGTGTTCCATTAAAGAAATAATCAAATATTCTTTGATTTCTGAAGTTCCACTTGAAGTTGCCATCTCCCTAAATTCATGTTTACTCATCTGTAGTTACAGTACATTAATAATGGGTGTGAATTGTGAACTATTGACATGAAAATGAAATAGTGTGTCGACCATTGTTCAATCACATTAGATTTAAAAAACCTAAAACAATACTAATTCAATTAGTACTGTCAAATTGCATGGAGAGAGAGTGTTAAAAAATATAAAACAGCTCTCTTTAAAGCTCGCTCAGAATACAATTCTACAATAATAGATAGCAATTATAAAAATCCTCAGGGACTGTTTAGAACAGTGTCTAAATTAACAAATGGAAAGTCAGATATACAGTGCAAAATACCAACAGATATTAGCAGTACAGACTTTATGAACTTCTTCAATGAGAAAATTTAAAATATAAGATCCCAGATCTCAGCATCACAGTACAAACCAAATACTAGCTTAGCAGACTCTGTCTCACATTGCATTCAGCACTGTTGTAATTTTAATCCTGTAACTGAGCAGGCAGTCTTAACTTTAATTTCTAAAATGAAGCCCACTACTTGTGCCAACAAAACTAGTAAAAAGTTGAATGTTCTTGCAGCACCTATTTTAAACATTATCAGTAGTTCATTATTGCATGGCACAGTACCTGATGCACTAAAAGTGTCAGTCATTAAACCATTACTTAAAAAGTCAGACCTAGACCCACACATACTAAATAATTATAGGCCTATTTCAAATTTACCCGTTCTCTCTAAAATACTAGAAAAAGTAGTCGCCAATCAGCTTCAGTCACACCTTACACATTACAATTTATTTGGGAAATTTTAGTCTGGTTTCCGCACTGGTCTTAGTACAGAAATGGCACTAACGCGGGTTGTAAACGACATTCTGATATCCTTAAATGAAGGAAACTCCACTGTAATTATGTTGTTAGACTTAAGTGCAGCATTTGACACCATTGAGCATTCTATTTTACTGCACAGGCTAGAAAAGGATGTTGGGCTTACAGGCCCCGTGCTCGCTTGGTTTAGTTCTTATTTATCAAATCGATTCCAATATGTACAGAAATGTGCTGACAGCACTCCATCATCATACACAGAAGTTCAATATGGTGTCCCGCAGGGCTCAGTACTGGGACCTTTACTATTCTCAATTGACATGCTTCAACTTGGATTTATCATTAGGAAACATAATGTTAATTTTCACTCGTATGCAGATGACACCAAGTTATACTTTTCATTTTGATCAAATGAAGTTTCTCCGATGTTGTCTTTAATTAGTTGTGTTAGTGAATTAAAAGAGTGGATGGATGAGAACTACTTGTCTTTAAACACAGATAAAACAGAGATGTTAATTGTTGGAAGGAATGACACTGATCACAACAATATTCTGTCATCATTTAACTCAGTTGGAATCACCATTAATTTTACTGAATCAGCCCCGCAATCTAGGAGTTATCTTTGACTCTAGCATGTCATTTAAAGTGCATATTACAAAGTTGTCCAAATCATATTTCTTCCATATTAAAAATGTTGGGAAATTTTGGCGTTTTCAGAATAAACAGGATTCTGAGAAATTAATTCATGCATTTACTTCTAGTAGGATTGACTACTGCAATGCGGTGTTTACTGGATGTTCAAACTGTTCTTTATACAGCCTCCAGTTAATCCAAAATGCTGCTGCAAGAATTATCACAAGAACAAGAAAATATGAACACATTAGTCCAGTTCTTAAATCCTTACACTGACTCCCGGTTAAGTTTAGGGCAGATTTCAAAATCCTTCTTTTAACATATAAAGCATTAAATGGCCAAGGTCCGGCTTACTTGTCTGAACTTATCATGACTTACAAACCACAGTGCACATTAAGATCTCAAGATGCTGATCTGCTTATGATTTCAAGAATTAATAAAATAACAGTGGGAGGTTGAGCTTTTAGTTACAGGACTCCTAAACTGTGGAATGGTCTGCCTGCTACTATAAGAGATGCCCCTTCGGTCTCAGCTTTTAAATCCCGGCTGAAGACTCACTACTTCAGTTTAGCATACCCTGACTAGAGCTGCTGATTAACTGTACAGACTGCATCTCTGTTGTTAGTCATTAGCACTAAAACATAAGTAACATGATAGTTATAATTTGAAACTAACCCTCACCTATTCTGTTTCTCTTCTCGGTACTCAAATGTGGCACTTGGTGCGACGGCCCACCTGCCAAGTTGTTTTGTTTGCCTAAAGTAAAGTCATCCCTGATGGAGGATTGCAGGAATCGAGGGAAAGAGGGGTCCTTTCATTGGATTAGCACTATTTCAGCTGTAAAATGGCCAAATGGGGGAGGCAGCTTGATGAATGAGGTCTCCAGGACTCTAAAAAAATCCGAATCATATTATGTGATATTACTGTTAAATTCTACTCTGTACTTCAAAAATGTTTATTTTTATACTATATTGAGGATATATTCTGTTCTGTGTATTGTACTGTATTGTATTGACCCCCTTCTTTTAGACATCCGCTGCACGCCAAACCTACCTGGAAAGGGGTCTCTCTTTGAATTGCCTTTCCTAAAGATTCTTCCATTTTTTCCCTACAAGGCTTTTTTTTGGGAGTTTTTTCTTGTCTTCTTAGAGAGTCAAGGCTGGGGATCTATCAAGAGGTGGGGCCTGTTGAAGCCCATTGTGGCATTTCTTGTGATTTTGGGCTATACAAAAAATAAATTGTATTGTAATTCGCTGCCAAGAAATGTGGGAGTGTCCAGGGCACAGAGAGACCTGTGTCTCCAGAAAAATCTGAAAGCAACCAATTAAAGGGCAGCCTCAGGTCACCTGCTTGCCAAAAGACCTAGGACTTATATACATTTTTATTTGGCTGGCACTGTTCACTCAGGAAATATCAGTATTCACACAGACATTAAACAAAGTTGAAACCAATATTTAATGCATGCTGACATGCGCTGACAACAGGCACCTTGTGAAAATAAACAAATTTATTTCATGATTATTTCACATTACCTAATTAATTTAAGTAAAGTTTTTCAAATATTTGGGGGGAGGTCAGCGAAAGAAGTGCCCCGCATTACAAACAACCATTGGCAGATAAGTAAGTAAATAAATAGACACACAAACTTTGGGCTGAACACACAGTCTATAAAGCAAAATAATTAAAAGGAAAGAAAAGTTCTGACTAGGCTGTCCCAGGGAGACATTTTGCAGATGTATTGTTGTTGGTATAAAGGAGCCCCCTTAGCGTTTCCTGACACACTTCTGCTGAATGATTCGTTGACTGAAAGTCCTCATTGTTAGTGTCAGAGAAATGATGTGCAGCATTGTTCATAATGGCACAAAGATTTAACATGTAAGCTGCATTAACATGTTCAAATGCGGTTTTAAACAATCAAAAAAAGCAGATGTAATGAAAATAGAGTTATAAAAACATAATCAGTCTAAGTTTAGTTAGTGGAGCGCTGGAAGAATGTTCTAGAGAGTTCCACCAAATTAACAGGCTAAAGGCTTTGCTGGCCAGCATAATTAACACTAGAATTACCAAAGCCTATGAAAAAACTTGTAAACCCGGCCCACCTTAAATCCATTCACACCTCTCTGTCAGCATCTTTTGTTTTGTAAATGTGTTAATAAGCGCAAGCAGCCTACTATCCCATCCTCCCACAGCTGCAGAAACGGCAAAAATCACTCTCCCAGCTCAAGCCTTGTTTATCTGTTAGTGAGGTAGCAGGAGCTGTATAGGGTAAATAATATATAGTTATTTGTAACACATGCCTTTCATGTGTGTTCCGTGGCTACAGAGATCTACACAGAAATGTTGAACACATGCATAAAAAACTTTTTTCATGTTTTAGTACTAACGACTAAATTTTGACATGAACTGTATATATAATGTGTGAAGATTGAAGTCCAAATATCAAATAAACACTTTCACAAAAGGTACAAGTATAACAAAACAAGTGTGCTTTTATTCAAGACTATAACTGAAGAAAAAGAAATCAGGTTAGTGTATGTTATTGTTATGACTGCGTTGGTAATACTGTGGTAAGAACTGCTGACTGATAATCAACAGTTCGCGGGTTCGAGTCTTGCTGTGTCACAAAATAAACGTTTTGCGAAGTGGGCTGCTGTTATTGTTACTATTATACAATAACAACCTATATTTGATTTGAGTCTGTATCATCCAGTGTAAATGTATGGCGCTTGTAAAGGTTAGCGTTTTTTTGTTTTTTATTCAGTTTTATTCTCTCAGTCGCGTTCACGCTTGCCCCGATCTGACATTGCTGTTTTCAAATAAAGACATGCTATAACAGAGGTTATAGCACGGCAGCACTCGGGTCCCAATTTGAGGCAGCCCATACAGGTGGGCGCATGGAATGTCTTGTCTCTCCGGCAAGATGATCATCTTCCTCTGCTGTCAGAGGAGCCGTGTAAACTCCACATTTCAGTGGCGGCACTCTCTGAGGTGCGCAGACCGAGGACTAGCCAGATCTCTGTAGGTGGACACACCTTTTATTG
The DNA here is from genome assembly GCA_026402145.1 of Polypterus bichir lapradei. Taxonomy (NCBI): domain Eukaryota; kingdom Metazoa; phylum Chordata; class Cladistia; order Polypteriformes; family Polypteridae; genus Polypterus; species Polypterus bichir. The sequence continues at coordinate 11,106,922 of JANRMT010062857.1, read as the reverse complement.
GTCTGGGCAGTGGGATGGCTATCATATGAAGGGAGTAGCTGTTGCTGTAACGGACTGGCTTCTGCTGATGGTGTCCGATGTCACTCCTTTCAACGAACGTATTATGGGACTCAGATTACAGCACTCCCTGGGTGCCTTGTCTGTTGCCTCAGTATATGCTCCATCCGCGGTGAGTGATGTCTCGGCGAGGGAGACACTTTATTCGCAGCTTCGCTCGGTGGTTGATGGGTGCCCACGAGGTGACACGGTCATGGTCGACTTCAATGCAGCCACTGGCACTGACAGGGCTGGCTATGACGATTGTCTTGTCCCCATGGGTCTGGTGACCGTGGTGAAAGTGGCTCTATGTTCCTTGACTTTGCAAAAGGTCAGGGGCTGCGAATCACTGGATCCTGGTTCTGGGGTTCCCAGATGGAGGTGTTTCATCTCGCAGGGCACTCTGGATATCATTGAGAGGAGTCGCAGTGCACGGCTCAATGGCAACTCTTGTCTGTACCGGAAACTGAGAAGGACAGCTGCGAGGGCTCTGAGGGCAGATAAAGAGGAGTTTGTTAGAGGAATCTGTGAGCAAGTGACACACCTTCTGTGGTCTAGCGACCCATGTCCTGCTTACAGAGGAATTAAAGCATTATGCACATCTAAATCTGTTCCTCGGAGAGTTGCAGTCAGGGCAGCTGATAGAACGGTGCTTACGGAGGACACTGCAGTTGTGACCCGCTGTGTTGGCTGCTTTAAGCAGTTGTTCAAAGCTGATCTTCCGGCTAGGACGTTGAATCTCAAGGTCCATGGTTCTTGAGGCTGATCCTTCAATTAGCTGTGAACCACCCAATTTCACTGAGATTGCACAGGTGGGGAACCAGCTGAGGGGTGGAAGGGCTACAGGGATCTGTGGTATCCGGGATGAACTTCTCCAGGCTGGTGGTAAGGCTGTCCTCCTGGCATTGCAAGCAATCTTTGCTTCCATTTGTGAGACTGGCATCATCCCAACTGACTGGAAAACAGGACTTGTCGTCCCTATCTGAAAAGGGAAGGGTGATCACCTGGATTGCAGCAACTACAGGGGGATAACACTGCTCTCTGTGCCGGGTAAGGTCCTTCCTAGGGTCGTCCTCAACAGGATCTATGATCACTTGCTCACCTACCAGTGACTGGAACAGTCTGGTTTTACGCATATGAAGTCTACCATCGACCGTATCCTGGCACTGAGGGTTCTCATAGAGCGCAAATGCGGATATCGGCAGAGTTTCTTTGCAGCCTTTGTCGATTTTCACAAAGAGTTTTTGACTCAGTTGATCAAGCTGCCCTGTGGGACGTCCTGAGGGTTCGCGGGATCCCCTTGAGGTTGCTGGATATCATGGCTGGCCTGTACACTGGTACTGTGAGTGCAGTGCAGTGTGGAGGCAGGACCTCTGCGTTTTTCCCATTTGATTCTGGGGTTCGTCAGGGGTGTGTTCTTGCTCCTACTCTGTTCAATGCTTGTATGGACTGGGTGTTGGGCAAGGACGTGGGGTCCAGCGGCTGTGGGGCATCTGTTGGTAAAGAAAGATTCACGGATCTTGACTTTGCTGACAATGCTGTGATCTTCACAGGGGTTTCCCACGTAACACTTGGCTGCGGCAGATGGAGGGTCATTTTCAGATGGTAGGACTGGACCGTGTGTCTGCCTGGGGGGTTGCCAACCGGGATCCCGAGTTGCTTCGCCATGTAGTGGGTGCTGTAACGCACTATACCAGCACATGCTCCCCAACTTCATTTGACTTGACTATAACAGAGGGGAACTCAGATGAGGATGAGGGTTCTACATCGGATAAAGAGAAGAGAAGCCTTCCACTCCTCGCAAGAAATGTCCACTCACATATGAGAACAACGCAGCTGCACCAGGCGTAAAGTTGAAAGATGGCACTGCTTGGATGCAGCAAGAGGTCCGGCGTCATCCTGCTAGTCAGTCTGCTTCACACCTGCCCTTCAAAGAAAAGCACGGCTTACAGAGCTCGCCAACGTATCATACAAAGCCCAGTTTGTGATTATGTTTTGTGATGGTCTTTATATAAAAACATGTATATGTTACTGTTTTATCTTGGTAGAGTAATATATTGCTGTACTTGCCCCTATTGTATTATTAATAAGTAGCCTCAAATCTCACAGACTTACCACTGTTTATAAGGTATTATAGTATATAACTTCTCCCCACCTTCCCTTCTATATCTATAACCTCAGGCAATTACATGTAGTAAAAAGACAAGCAGGAGTTACGTTACACATAAAATAATGTATTATTGATAATATTTATAAATAATAACAAAATGCAGAGTACATTTGAATATTGGCAACCATACAACCTGATTAAATGGTGATTTGTAATTCAGGTGGCACACAGACTTGTAGTTACTTAATGTCTCTAGTTAAGGCACCATTGGTGCTCAGCTTTCTTCAGAACAGGCCTTAAGCCTCGTCAATATGGCTGAAGCTGTGCTCTTCATTGTGCTGTTCTTGTCAGTTCATGATTTAATGGTCTTCATCAGATGTTAGTTAGGAAGAGAATGTGGTTGAGCAAGCAAGTTTATTAGTTTTCTGTCCAACTCCTACAGCCAATAGAACATCATGGTACTTAAAAGCTTCTGATCCAAGCCAATTTCAAACAGCCATACTTCACACCAATGGGGGAAAATAGAACATCTTAACACCTGCCCCAAAACCATATGTTAAACATCCTGGCTTCCTTGCAGGGTTGAAAGACTTTAGAAGAGAAATACTCATCCTCTTGACTGACATCAGCCTTTACCAGTATAGGCTGGCATCACCACCATGAGATATCATAGCTATGCAACTCATCGTTCTCCCTGTAGGCCACCCCTGTGTTGTTTGCTCACCATATGCATACTCGATGTGCTAAACACCTCGGTTCAAAATTGGCCCCCTGCTCCTGTGCCTGTACCACAGCTGACAATCTCAGCAGGGCTTCCGTAGTTTCCCAATTAGACTATACCTAAACATAGGAGCCCATATGTCTTGTAAATGCACCAGCTGCACCTGCTTTCCTGAAAAGTTTACCAATTTGCTCAGTATACCTCTCTTTAATAATAGTATTAATTATATTAATTATCCCACTTAATTAATTAATAAATACCCAGAATATATACTTTATGAGCCCAAAATTAATCCCCTTATTTTGGCATTCCTAACTGGTTTGTTCAGTTTCCACCCCTTGGAATATAAATTTTCTGCAGTAATGAACAAACCTTTCCTTTTAAACTATAGCTATTCTGACTAGCCTTATTATTGCATGACTTGTGGACTTGTTACTCACTTAAACCGCAGTAAGTGTCTTTTTCTTGCTGTTTCTTCAGTTCTTCTTCATGTCTTTATCTTTGTCTTTAGTCTTTGCATGTTGTCTTTCCTTCTTTATTTTTTTTCATTCTGCTATGTAGGCAGGTCTGCAAAATGGAAGATGACAAAGCAGTTTCTGTCCATCTCATTTTCTTGGTTGTCGACCTGGTACCAACACTCAAACTTTGCTTCCAAGCATTCATTGGAACAGCTTAGACACACTGCCACTCTGGTCCAATATGCTAGTTGTAACCCAATCTCCTGCATGGATTTTACTCTGCTAATTGCCTTCACTATTTATTACCTGCACCATCCCAAAGTCCATAAAACCTTGCAGTAGAAGTTACAAAAGGCCAGAAAATTGAAACAGAAATAACTATTTTCCCTTTCCTGTCTTCTTGCACTACCCTTCTATTTTTTTTTTCGTTGCCTGTGTGTTCTTTTTTTATTGTATGGTAACTGCTACATGAAAGTGTGGGCTAAAACCTCTCCAGAATCCAAGTGCCAGATCCAACATCTCTCCTAAAAACTGACCTGTGCTCTTTACTAAAGACCAGCTCACTTTTCTCCATTTTATTGCAGGGAGATTCATAGGCTGTATTTTTAAACAACGGGCCAGTCAGGTTTCGAATTACTGAACTTAAGTGTGTGTGTTTTTTAATTACTGCTGGCCGCAGCACAGCTGTTAGAACTTTCACACCCCTGTGCATTCCTGACTTGCTGGCTGAGCTTCCTGCTGCACCATATCCCATCCTTTGTTCTTTGGCTTGTCCTGTTTCATTCAAACCAGATCCTAAACTGGTGCACTTTCTTTCCAACTCTGCCATTCTTGCACTAGCACATTCAGACCTTTCACACACAAGCACTTGAATTCCTTTCATTTCCATTGTTCCTTGTTTTAATTCCACACTTTCTTTAATCAGTATCCTTAAGCCATTATCCAGTTCATGCCCTCTAGTTAACAATTGCCATTCACACTCACCAGCTTCTCTGCCTTCTATCTGATCTCTTTGTCCTAAATCAAATTTAAATGCAGCACTGGTTACCTTTCTTAACAGTGGTGAAATATCTATCAGAGTAGCATGTTCTTTAAATACTGGACAGACCTCAGAATTTCCTGGAGACTGTGGTGCAGTGGAGCATAATGGAAGAAAACATCCTTGCTGTTTTCCCTTCCTTTCATCTCTCTCCCTTTTCTCACACTCACATTCCCACTCTTTATCTGAGCACTCATCTGTCTCATGTAAGTCACCCACCCATGTTTTAGGGTTCCAGTCCAATCTGGTTAATATTGCTCTAACTTTCACCATGGGTGGTTTACATTTCTTTTTTCCCCTGCTTTCCCTGCTTTCCACTTCAGCAGTGGGTGTTCTACATGCTAACACTTCAGAATTATCACACCAACTGTTCTTTCAAAACTCTCACACAACATTCCACAACTTTCACTTTCATTCACTTTGCTATTTTCTTCCTCATCATGATCTTCCTTATTACCAATAATACAAGATAGTAAACCTCTTATAACAGCAGCTGTCTTCTTTAAACCTCATCTCTGTTTTCTTGCTTTTAATCCTTCCAGCCCCCTTCCATTTTCTGGCACACTCAGTTCAGCTTCTGCTTTCTCTACCTGCACTACAGATTTCCTAGCTTTAGCCTGCTTGCCTCTGCCACTCCACTGGAAGATGGCTGACTTTAAAATGAACTTAGGCATTTCTGAGTTTACAATTTTACTGTAATACAATTTGTCAAATTCCTTATGGGTTGGCCTACCTTTGCCCCTGTAAGCAAACAAACACATACAGTACATACACAAAGATCCTAAACGAATAAGTACTGTATGAATGACGAATGCATGTACCATCACTCCCTAGCACTTTAACCACTTAAATGGCGTATGAATGACGCATGCATCTTTCACCACTCCTTGGCACTTTAATTAGGGACTCACTACCACCAGTACTAACAAACATGCGGATGTCCTCGTGACACACACAAAGTCTCTAAACTTTGTTGGCTATATTCCATTCAGCAACCAAACAATGTTTTACTTCCACCGCATTTGTACACTGGGTGCCCTAAAATTCACATACATAAACAAATACGTACATCAAAACAGTATTTGCAAACAGGGTTACCCCAAAATCCTACCGGACTATGCCAATTGTTTTATCTTAGTAGAGTAATATATTGCTCTTCTTGCCCCTATTGTATTATTAATAAGTAGCCTCAAATCTCACAGACTTACCACTGTTTATAAGGTATTATAATATATAACTTCTCCCCACCTTCCCTTCAATATCTATAACCTCAGGCAATTAGATGTAGTAAAAAGACAAGCAGGAGTTAAGTTACACATAAAATAATGTATTATTTATAATATTCATAAATAATAACAAAATGCAAAGTGCATTTGAATATTGGCAACCATACAACCTGATTAAATGGTGATTTGTAGTTTAGGTGGCACACAGACTTGTAGTTACTTAATGTTTCTAGTTAAGGCATCATTGGTGCTCAGCTTTCTTCAGAACAGGCCTTAAGCCTCGTCAATATGGCTGAAGCTGTGCTCTTCATTGTGCTGTTCTTGTCAGTTCATGATGTGGTGGTCTTCATCAGATGTTAGTAAGAGACAGAATGTGGTTGAGCAAGCTAATTTATGGGTTTTTCTGTCCAACCCCTACAGCCAATAGGACATCATGATACTAAAAGGCCTCTGAGAGAAGCCAATTCCAAACAGGCATACCTCAGACCAATGGGGGAAATAGAACATCTTAACACCTGCCCCCAAACCATATGTTAAGATAACCTGGCTTTATGTGGGGGATGAGAGAAAGACTTTAGCAAAGAAACACTCACCAAACTGGTTTAAGACACATCTCCCAAATCCTGTCATAAAATTACAAAAAGACTTAGTCGTAAAGGGGGGGCAAACATGAATGCCTCTCACCAAAGTAACACTAAATTACATTGCTTTGCCTAAATTATAAATAAAGACATACAAAACATTTATCAAGTTATATGCAAACTCTCACATCACAACAGTTACTTATATAAAAGCCAGATCGAATGGTATTTACCTTGGTTTATTCACTTATCTTCCTACAGTGCAAAGTCACAAGTAAACTGCAGAGCTTACTGTTTTGATCGACACAGGCATGCTCACAAACTACATGTGAACTGAAGTGACTTTAGTTGTCCTTGTTTTGGACACAGAACCAGACGTTCCTCTGGAGCCATTTTTTGAACACTTGAGTTATTTTGATTTGTACACTGTATAATATAGGGGGCGTCTCCCCAAACCTTTTTCTGCCTTCTTTGTGCTTTATTACATTGTATTATGCAAAATATTGCATAACATAGCTATACATTTATATAAGTAAAGTTGGCTAAGCCTTTCAGATCCTCACAGTATAAAAAAGCTTTTTAAAATATGTAAATCCTAACTGGATTGACCACAAGATCCACTATGTGTTAAATTTCAGTAACAATAGAGCACATTGAATTCAACGTGATTGTCCTGTGTCACTCTTTCAACACCTTGTTGAGTGCATAACCCAGCAGATGCAGCCTTTTGATTGCATGATCATGTCACTACTCACTACTAAGGAGATGCATCTTATTTAGGAGCAAATCAGTGCACTCATTGTCTAGAAACATTAACATATCACTCTCAGCATGTAACATAATGCTGTTTTAAGTAGAAATCAATAATTCAATTAAAAGAAGATGCATGTCATTCATCAGTCCTTTCTAAGGTGTTTAAATTGCAGGGGGTCCCAATACATTCCTATGAAAGGTTTCGCCCACTTCAGCACAATATCCCAGATTCCCTACAGGAAGGGATGTGACACCAGTGGACACCGAGAGCAGCAACTGAGGAAACCCCTTGGCAAATAACAACAGGCCTGGTGGCCCTGTGACTGTTGATGTTGCCATTCTTCCAAGCTCTGAGAATTCAGGGGGTCTTGACTTAGGCATGAAAGTCACAGGTGTTCACGCTCAAGTTACCTGTGAGGGAAATACACGTATCTGGTATTCTTTAGATTGTTTGTTTGTTTTACACATTCATCAAAATTCATCTACAACTCACATGTGGCACAAATTGCATTCCTCACTCTCTCTTTTTAGAACATTTGGCTGCCTGCTGTCTTTTACCTGCTTATCTGTGCAGTCTTTAGGTGTTTCAGCAGCTTTTCAGTCATTTCTTTGTGATGTCTGTCAGCTGAAGTTTTGACATATTAAAAGTTGAAAATCCGCAGCACAGCACAAATCTTAAGTGGCGATGCTGATAAGTACAGCACCTCACACATCAGGCACAAAAGGGATCACTGTAATGTAATACTCTGCAATTCTCCACATCAACAAGTGAAACAATTTGATGTGTTGTATTTTGTTAAAAGACAGGATAGATTAACACTTTCTAAACAGGTAAAGCCTGAAATATTCTTTGTCTATAAGTCATATACAGCTGGACATTAGGAAAAACACACATGGCCAGAACAACCTGAGTACTGTTTTTTGAATAATACAGTGCAGGCCACCTACTATTCAAAACTGGTCTTACATGTCAGGACAATCTGCTTTTAACATTTGCTTGTCTTCTAACACAGACAGCAATTCAGTTCTATCTAAAGAACAAACAAAGAACAAACAAAACCAGGTGTACAGCTAACAATCAAACAATAATCACAGAACAAAAAGCAGGTGCATAATCAAATTAATGGTAAACAAAAACACTGATAATGAGTTAAAGAACAAATCAATTAAGCAAAAAAAATTCAGAAAAACAAATTATCAAACAAAAATTAATATTGCTGTAGCTAACAAAAAAGCGTTCACTACCTCCTAAATAACTAATCCAGATTACAAAGGCTATGGTCTCATTTTGTTCATCAGGTCAATTGTTTCATGTGAGATGAGTAGACTCTATGAAGTTTTTTGGGAACTTGCAACCACTGGTGAATGGGGCATCCCTGCAATCACTACAACTCGGGGTGGATATCCAAAACCAAAGGGCCCTCTCATCAAATCTACACAAAGTCAGCCACAAAAACAAATATTCTGTGAGAAAGAAAACAGTAAGAAAGAAGCGTATGACATTGCATGAGATTTTAAATTAATCACTGCCTATTATTATAAGTTTGAGAGAGTTCTTTACAGGCAGGACTGAAACATGGTGGTTTGCGAGTGCTTTGCAGTCTGGACAAGATGAAATGAGAGTCTAGAAGATGGCTGGGCAGGGCTAGATGTTTGAGTGGCAGCAATCAGCACCCTTAAAATTTAGCATGACTTAAGAAAGAGGTCAGAGACTTTCTTAGGAAAGTGTTGCTGTATTTAGTTGTTTCAATAAACAAGCCCATTACTAGGATTATCCTGTGGTCCTTGTAGCAGGGCTATAAAGAGGAATTCAATTCCCAGCATTCAGTGGGAGTCCACAGGGTCTGATGGGACACCAGCATGTGCTATAAAAGAGTTTGGAGTTCAACTTCAGACTTCAGCAAGAAGTGATACAATCCAGAGATAGCATTTCGATTTTATATTTCACAAAAAGTGGCTTTTCCACATGATGCTGATGTGCTTTTGTTAGCAGACTGCGTAATTACATTTCATACAATTGGCATGCCTAAAGGCACGTATGTCTTTTAATTCATATTCTCCATGTTTAATTTATTGCATATTCTGTAGCACCAGTGTCAACTTTCAGTGTTTAGCCAAGGGGACTCCCACCAGTTACCACAGGATGTTTCACCCACTGACCACAAGCTTATTAATTTAGACATGCCAATGTAGAAAGGGATGCTCAAAAAGTCCTTCATAGAAACAGCGACTTCCAGCATTTCAACAAAAATAAGTATGTGAAAACACTGGATTCTCCAATTGACAAGTCAAGTGGAGAGTGGCAATGGCACTTACAGAAGCAATAACTCAGGTATGGGACTTCAGTGAGGCCGTGGGAAATTACTTTTGGTCAGATTTGAGGTAACTGTCAGGCAGTTTAGGAGGGAGAAGCACTGCTTCACCCATGAAGTTTATAGCTGGGATAAATTACTGCTGACCTCACCTAGGCAATATAGTTTAAAGGTGGAAGCAATTCTTCGAGGACCTCCTAAATCTCACAGACATGCCTTCCTTTGAGGAAGTACAGTCAGGGGACTCGGAGGAAGACTCAACCATTAATGAAGTTGAGATTATGAGTTATAAAACTCCTCCATAGGTAGGTCCCAGGGGTGGGTGATATTTTCCCTGAGTTCTTAGAGGCTCTAGAAATTGTTGGACTATCTTGGATGACATACCTCTTCAACACTGCATGAAGGTCAGAGACAGTTTCTCTGGATTGGATAGACTGGGGTGGTAGTGCCCTTTTTTAAGGAAGAAAACCGGAGGGTGTGCACCAAGTTTCCAGGGATCAAACTCCTCAACCTCCCTGGGAAGGACTTTGACAGAATTCAGGAAAGGAGGATCTGTCTGTTAGTTGAGCCTTGGATTCAGGAAAAACAATGAGGATTTCATCTCAGGAGTGGAACTCTAGACCAACTTTGTATCCTCACAGGGATTCTGGAGAGTTCATGGGAGTATAATCAACCAGTCAACAGGTGTTTTGTGGACTTGAAAAATGCATTTAATCACATACCTTGGGGTGTGCTGTAGGGGGTGCCTCATGAGTACAGAGTGTTGAGCCTAGTGTGACGGGTTATTTGGTCCCTGTAAAGCCAGAACAAAAGCCTGATTTGCACTGCAGTAAGTCAGACTCACTCCTGCTAGATGTGGGACTCCACCAGGGTGGCCCTTTGTCACCAATTCTGTTTATAATATTTACAGACAGGCTCACTCAAGGAGTGAAAGTTGTCCAGTTTTTGGCCTCAAGATCGCATCTCTGCTTTTTGCGGATAATGTGGTTCTGCTGGTTTCTTAAGGTTGTGACCATAGACACTGACTTGTGTGGTTTGCAGCAAAGCATGAAGCCAGCAGGATGAGGAATAGCACCTCCAAATGTAAGGTCATGGTTCTCAGCTGTAAAAGAGTGGAGTGTCATCTTAAGGTAGAGGATGAGGTACTGCCTCAGGCAGAGGAGTTTAAATATCTCAGGATCTTGTTCATGAGTAATGAAAGTAATGAGCAGAAGATCAACATTTAGATCAGAACAGCATCAACAGTAATGCAGACGTTGTAGCCTACTGGTCATTTGTGGTGAAGAATTAGTCAAAAGGCGAAGCTCTCAATTTGCCAGTCAATTTATGTTCTTACCCTCACCAATAGTCATGAGTTGTGGATGGTGACTGAAAGAACAAGATAGTAAATATGTGTGGCAGAAATTAGTTTCCTTCACAGGGAGTCTGGGCTAAGCTTTAGAGACAGGGTGATGAGCACATACATCCATGGGAGGGTCTCTCAAAGTAAAGCCACTGCTCCTTTGCATTGAAAGATTGAGATGGTTCCTAGATTATATCTTTCGGTTGGCCTGGGGATGTCTTGGTATATACCTGAAGGAGCTGGAGGGGGTGGCTGAGCAATAGCAATATCTTGGGATCATCGTTTAAACTGCTGCCTCTGTTACTTGGACCCAGATGAGTTTTAGAAAATCAATGTATGGATAGATGGAACAAAAATAATATGTAAAAAAAACAATGGCTTCTCAAAATGGCTTCTTCTTATTATTATGTTAACACCATAGCAGTTTCGCTAGGCATAACACTGAATTTGAAAAACTGAATCGAACCTCCACTGTTGGAGGGGTGTTGATAAATTTTGCAAACCAAGGCGCTCACTTGTGCCTGATTTTTGTGGAAGTGCTCTGGTTTTCCTTCCACATCCCACTAGCTATTTCCTGATTCTAAATTGGGTTGATATGTGTGAATGAAGGTGAATGTTTGAATGTTTCAAATGATAGCACTCCATCACACATTTATACCAGATACTTCTGGGACAAGCTCTAGACATCTTGTAACCATAAAATTGTGTTAACCTGGTTAAGAAAATGGATAGACTGATGTATTTCAATAATTCTAATGTCATGAAAATAAGTCCTAAAGTTTGTAATAGTTAGATATCAAACCAGGCCATACAGACAATGTTGACTTACAAGGCTAAAAAAAGGTAAGCTCTCTGGAGAAACTCAAATCAAATACTAATGTTTTACATACTTTGTTTTCAATTACTGCATTATCTATCTTATTAAGAAAGAATTCTTCATGAGCAGTTTCGTCGTTGGCAGCACCGTAAACTTTACAAGCACTTTCCTTGAGCATGCACTGAAATGACATTTTGTGTACTCCCTATAAACTTAAGGACAGAACATAATGTTGCTTTTAATTTGATGAGTTTCCAAAGCCGGTAAAGCATTTGGTAGATCGTAAAAGTATATGTGGTGTGTGACTAGTTTACAGAAATCTCAATTAAAACATCATACACCCACTACAAGATGAAAAAAACCTCTTTTTCACAAATGATTTTTTCAAAGTAGTTTAAGTGGTAACATAACACTAGGAGGAGTTTAACAAAGATACTTAGAAAACTGTCAATGTGAATGGAAATTTAATACAATAGCTTTAAAGTATGATGAATAATTTCAGTTCAGGAATGCTTGCAGTTCTCATTCACACGGGGTATTTGGTTTGGGTTCAGTGCCAGTTTCTTTCTATGACACTCCCAAATTATGTTCATTCTGGAAGTCTGTAAAGGACTGCCCACAATTACTGACTATAGTGTGTGGATACAGACATTTATGTCTTTCTGTTTTAGTAGCAGTCTTATCCTATACTGCTAAAGCAATGTTCATTGACATTTCCTTTTCAGTGCCTTTACTATGTGAAAAACAGGATTAAGAAACTCATACATCAGTTACACTTGAAGATACACATCTGTCAAAGCACTGACAAATTACAGGACATATAAAGTGCTCTTAAAATAAATTTCCATTAATGTATATGTATCTTAAATTCACTGACAGCAGTGAACTTTGGTTGGTTCATTGGCTGCCAAGCCCAATCTGTTACAAAGTGTATTCATGTATGTCCCTGCAGATAACATTGATGCTAATCACCGGGGTTACAAAAGTTTGCCTTTTGCTCAGCCAGTCAAGGTTGCAGTGTCTTCTTACCAAAAGATAAAGCCTAAAGCAGACACCAATGTGGTAACAATCATACACTGGTGAAAGAAATGGAAATCTCCTCCTAACTCAAAAACATTGTAATAATAATTCTTTGCACTTATATAGTGTTTTTCTCACTACTCAAAGCGCTCAGCAATTGTAGGTTAAAGGTCTTGCTTAAGGGCCCAACAGAGCAGAATCCCTTTTGGCATTTACGGGATTCGAACCGGCAATCTTTCGATTGCCAGTGCAGATCCCTAGCCTCAGAGCCACCACTCCGCCTAACTAATTAATTAATTGTAGTTAAATTATGTTTATTAAATTAAAAAAAGTAATGATAGAATGGTGTTCTATGGCGTCCAAAGCAGGACCACAGCAAACAATATCAAAAAAGTCTGGATCACATAATTTTAGATGTTAGTTGTCCAGTTATGTGCTCACAACATGCAAAACACATGCATTTTTTGGTAAAATATGGTAATATAAATTCTTACAGAACAATCAGCACTCGGCATAAAACAGAAAATGCAGTTTGCATGGGATTGAATGTTTGAATTGAAGATCTCCATTTCATTCATTGGCCAAGTGTCCTAAGAGTAAAACTTTTTTGTCATCATCAGTACAAAATACATAGAGCATGTAATATAAAAAACATAATATATTTTGGTGGAGAATTCCTTAAAAAATTGAGGGCTTAAATTTACAGCAAAATAACCCAAATCCCACTTTAAAAGGTCTATTAAGAGTAGGGGAGCCACAGATAAAGAGAGGAAGTCAATGATCAGCATTTAGAGTTTAGATTTAATCGTTTTAATACATTCTTGTTTTCATGGCTAGCCTGAGAGTGGTGACATGATGCTTACTGTTAATAAAGTGCAGAGTGAAAAACGATGTGCGCTTCTTTCATGCTGCATTCCTTCTAGGTATTGTGGAAATATCTTTGTTTGTGTTATAGAATTTTAATCAAATATTTTTAATCAATACATGATAATCTTTACAATTTAATACAACCATCTACTTTTATGAAGTTACAACAATGGATAACTTAAAGCTTAATTAAAAAATAATTAATAATTCTTTGCATTTATATAGAGCTTTTCTCACTACTCAAAGCGCTCAGCAATTGTAGGTTAAGGGCCTTGCTCACGGGACAAACAGAGCAGAGTCCCTATTGGCATTTACGGGATTCAAACCGGCAACCTTCCGATTGCCAGTGCAGATCCCTAGCCTCAGAGCCACCACTAAAAAAATCTAAAGGTAACTAAAGGATTAACTAAACGTGGCTTAAAGCTTGAGCATGTGAAGGTTGCCTCATCTTAGAGCAGGGGTGTCCAGCTCTGGTCCTGGTGGGCCGCAGTGGCTGCAGATTTACATTCTGACCATCTTCTTTATTAGTGACCAGTTTTTGCTGCTAATTAACTTTCTTTGCCTTAGTTTTATTTAACTTGACTCAGGCCCATTAGTTGTTTCTTTTTCCTTAATTAGCAGCCAAACAATAATGATACACAAAACAAGCTGAAGCATGACCAGCTCACCTGTGCCCATCACACAATATCTGAAAATAAAGAAAGGTGATGGTCTTGTTAAGGCTGATCTCTCAGGTCACCAAAACATTTTGTTGCTGTTCTTAGAAAAAAACAGAAAATCAACATTCTGCTGTGGCAGCTACAATCCATGCAATTAAGTAACAGATTTAATTAACAACATAAATCTGCTTCTAATTAAGAAACTAATTGAAGTGAAATTGGTTGGGGTTTGAAGTCCCAATTTAGCTGGTCATCTGTTGGCTCGCTTCACATCTCATTTCTGTTTGGCTGCCATTTATTGAAGAAAAGAGTCAATTCTAGGACTGATTAAGTAAATGGTTAGAATGAAAACCTGCAGCCACTGCGGCCCTCCAGGACCAGAGTTGGACACCCCCGTCTTAGAGGAACCACTGAAGAAATTACTAAGGTTAAAATAAAGTAAATGAGTACTAAACATCCCCTTAAAAAGCAAGATCAGACTAGTGAGAAAGCCCAATCACCCCTGTTATGAAATGGTGATGAGATCAATGGAAAAACCCGTAGGACAACCCTGTTAACAAAGTGATGTTCAGAATAATGGAAGAATCAACATATATACAAAGTTACTGGTGGCTGCAGTTGATTGGCTAAGATGGTAGAAGTCTGCATATTAAGAAAAGATGATGTGAAGGTAGTGGTAATAGAAAAGAATAAAAGGGAATGAATTGTATTAATGATTGCTAACTCCATGGACTGAGACATTTATGCAAAACTCTGTGCAAATAAAGAATTGTTCTTCATTTTCATTTGGTCTCCGAGAATGAAACCTTTCAAAATAGAGGAAAGTTTTTCCCTAATTGTATCCACCAGGTCTGATATTATATTGTCTAACATCTGATTAGTATTTGCGCATATCTTGGCAACAACTGAATTAAAAAAAGGTAATTTTTAATTTACCTTTTACTTTTCTGTTATGTTTTACCTGCTTCCGGCTTTCTTTAATTTTTTTGTCTCTTTTGTCTAGTTTTAATATATTTTATATTTTTATTATAATTATTTTATTCTTATTGTGTCCTGTTTATGTATTTTATGCTTCTATGTATAAATCAATCTATGCTTTTCTAAGTCTCTTGTGTTTTGTGGGTGTGACCACAAGAGGCGGGGCCACCCTGATATCATCAAATCTGATCCCTCCATCCAGCTGTTTACATCAGAGCAGAAGTAGTGCCCAGGAATGATGTACTGATATTTGTTGGAGTATTGTTATTTGTTATTAGATTTACTGGCTTTTTAATATTTTATTGCTTTGTTTTGAGGTTTATAATTTCTGGATCTTTTATTGGGACTTGTTAGATGCTAGTTATTACTTGGTTATTTTGTCATTTGTTAAATACCTTCATTTTTATAAAGGTGCTTTATATGGCCTGTCTCTGCAATCCAAGGTTTTATGGGTTCTCCTTCTCTGGAAATCCACTTGGATATTTCTGGGACATTTAAGTTTACCTTTGAAGCTTTAATCCCTTTAGTCCTATATAGGCAGAAGCAGATCTGTGGGCTTAGGAGTCTAGCTAATTAGGTTGAGTTCTAATCCTAAGGAGGTCTGGCCTGCGTTGTATCCAAGATTTTTGGATACCTCACATCTTTTTTGCTATGGATGTGACTGTAATTCATGACACTTTTATCTGCTGCAATGCCATCATTTTGGAGGCTTTTTGTTAAGATGTGATGTTCCTTTGCTGGGAGCCAGTCCGCCGCAGCCATAAGTCGTGATGTCACTAGTGTGACGCATTAAAAGCTGCCATTGAATGTCCTTTGTCAACAAGGATTGCTTTCAGCATTTGAAAGAATCACACTTTGTTTACAAGCCTTTTAGGGAACAAAACTTACTCTGGTTTTTGACTTTTATTTTTTAACTATTTTGAGTAGGCTCCTCCTTGAACCGTCACCTTATCGTGGTGGAGGGGTTTGCGTGTCCCAATGATCCTAGGAGCTATGTTGTCTGGGGCTTTATGTCCCTAGTAGGGCCACCCAAGGCAAACTGGTCCTAGGTGAGGGATGAGACAAAGAGCGGTTCAACAAACCTCCAATGATGAGCAAAAACTTTGGACGACGTTTTCCCTTGCCCGGATGTGGGTCACCGGGGCCCCCCTCTGGAGCCAGGCCAGGAGGTGGGGCACAATGGCGAGCGCCTGGTGGCTGGGCCTGCACCCATGGGGCTCGGCCAGGCACAGCCCGAAGAGGTAACGTGGGTCCTCCTTCCCATGGGCTCACCACCTATGGGAGCGGCCAAGGAGGTTGGGTGCAGTGTGAGTTGGGTGGTGGCCGAAGGCGGGGACCTTGGCGGTTTGATCCTCAGCTACAGAAACTGGCTCTTGGGATGTGGAATGTCACCTCTCTGAAGGGAAAGGAGCCTGAGCTAGTGCGCAAGGTCGAAAGGTTCCGGCTAGATATAGTTGGACTCACCTCAACGCACAGCTTGGACTCTGGAACCAATCTCCTTGAGAGGGACTGGACTCTCTACCACACTGGAGTTGCCCCCGGTGAGAGGCGCCGAGCAGGTGTGGGCATACTTATTGCCCCCAGACTTGGAGCCTGTGCATTGGGATTTACCCCAGTGGACAAGAGGGTGGCCTCCCTCCACCTTTGGGTGGGGGGAAGGGTCCTGACTGTTGTTTGTGCGTATGCGCCAAACAGCAGTTTGGAGTATCCACCCTTTTTGGAGTCTCTGGAGGGGGTGCTAGAGGGCATACCTTCTGGGGACTCCCTCATTCTGCTGGGAGACTTCAATGCTCACATGGGCAATGACAGTGAGACCTGGAAAGGCATGATTGGGAGGAATGGCCCCCCCCAATCTGAACCCGAGAAGTGTTTTGTTATTGGACTTCTGTGCTCATCACAGATTGTCCATAACGAACACCATGTTCAAGCATAGGGGTGTTCATATGTGCACTTGGCACCAGGACAACCTAGGCCTCAGTTCCGATGATTGACTTTGTGGTCGTGTCATCGGACTTGTGGCCATATGTCTTGGACACTCGGGTGAAGAGAGGGGTGGAGCTGTCAACTGACCACCACCTGGTGGTGAGTTGGCTTCGATGGTGGGGGAGGATGCCGATCAGGCCTGGTAGGCCCAAACGTGTTGTGAGGGTCAGCTGGGAACAGCTGGCAGAGTCCCCTGTCAGAAGTAGCTTCAACTCCCACCTTCGGCAGAACTTCGACCACATCCCGAGGGAGGTGGGGGACATTGAGTCCGAATGGGCCATGTTAAGTGCCTCTATTGTTGAGGCGGATGACTGGAGCTGTGGCCGTAAGGTGGTCGGTGCCTGCCGTGGTGGCAATCCCCAAGCCCGATGGTGGGCACCGGCGGTGAGGGATGCTGTCAAGCTGAAGAAGGAGTCCTATAGGACCTTTTTGTCCTGTGGGTCTCTGGAGGCAGCTGATAGGTACCGGCTAGCCAAGCGGAATGCGGCTTCGGTGGTTGCTGAAGCAAAAACTCAGGCATGGGAGGAGTTTGGGGAGGCCATGGAGAACAACTTTCGGACGGCTTTGAGGAGATTCTGGTCCACCGTCTGGCGTCTCAGGAGGGTCAACACCGTATATGGTGGGGATGGTGCGCTGCTGACCTCGACTCGGGACGTTGTGGGTTGGTGGGGGGAGTACTTCGAAGACCTCCTCAATCCCACTAACATGCCTTCCAATGAGGAAGCAGAGCCTGGGGACTCTGAGGTGGGCTCTCTCATCTCTGGGACTGAGGTCACCGAGGTGGTCAAAAAACTCCTTGGTGGAAAGGACCCGGGGGTGGATGAGATACGCCAGGAGTTCCTCAAGGCTCTGGATGTTGTAGGACTGTCTTGGTTAACACGTCTCTGCAACATCGCATGGACATCGGGGACAGTGCCTCTGGATTGGCAGACTGGGGTGGTGGTCCCCCTATTTAAAAAGGGGGACCAGAGGGTGTGTTCCAACTACAGAGGGATCACACTTCTCAGCCTCCCGGGAAAAGTCTATTCAGGGGTTCTGAAGAGGAGGGTGCGTCGGATAGTCGAACCTTGGATTCAGGAGGTACAGTGTGGTTTTCGTCCTGGTCGCGGAACAGTGGACCAGCTCTACACCCTTAGCAGAGTCCTGGAGGGTGCATGGGAGTTTGCCCAACCAGTCTACATGTGTTTTGTCGACTTGGAAAAGGCGTTTGACCGTGTCCCTCGGGGAATCCTGTGGGGGGAGCTCCGGGAGTATGGGATACTGGACCCCCTGATAAGAGCTGTTTGGTCCCTGTACAACCGGGGTCAGAGCTTGGTCCGCATTGCCGGCAGTAAGTCGAGCCCGTTTCCAGTGAGAGTTGGACTCCGCCAGAGCTGCCCTTTGTCACCGATTCTGTCCATAACTTTTATGGATAGAATTTCTAGGCGCAACCAGAGTGTTGAAGTGGTCTGGTGGACTTAGGATTGGGTCACTGCTTTTTGCAGATGATGTTGTCCTGTTTGCTTCATCAGGCCGTGATCTTCAGCTCTCTCTGGATCGGTTTGCAGCTGAGTGTGAAGCGGCTGGGATGAGAATCAGCACCTCCAAATCCGAGACCATGGTCCTCAGCCGAAAAAGGGTGAAGTGCCCTCTCAGGGTTGGGGGAGAGATCCTGCCCCAAGTGGAGGAGTTCAAGTATCTCGGGGTCTTGTTCACGAGTGAGGGAAGAATGGACCGTGAGATCGACAGGCGGATTGGTGCGGCATCCGCAGTGATGCGGGCTCTGCATTGGTCTGTCATGGTGAAAAAAGAGCTGAGCCGTAAGGCAAAGCTCTGAATTTACCAGTCGATCTACGTTCCTACCCTCACCTATGGTCATGAGCTATGGGTAGTGACCGAAAGAATGAGATCGCGAATACAAGCGGCTGAAATGAGTTTCCTCCGCAGGGTGTCTGGGCTTTCCCTTAAAGATAAGGTGAGAAGCTCAGTCATCCGGGAGGGGCTCAGAGTAGAGCCGCTGCTCCTCCGCATCGAGAGGAGTCAGATGAGGTGGCTCGGGCATCTGATCAGGATGCCTCCTGGACGCCTCCCTGGTGAGGTGTTCCAGGCACGTCCAACCGGGAGGAGGCCCCGGTGAAGACCCAGGACACGCTAGAGGGACTATGCCTCCAGGCTGGCCTGGGAACGCCTTGGGATTCTCCCGGAAGAGCTGGAAGAAATGGCCGGGGAGAGGGAAGTCTGGGCCTCTCTGCTCAAGCTGCTGCCCCCGCAACCCGACCCCGGATAAGCGGAAGAGGATGGATGGATGGATTTTGAGTAGGAAAAAAAGGCTAAGTGACTTCTTGTTAATGATCTCTGCTAATTTATGTGGTTTACGCTTATCTCCTGATCTCTTTACATGCCCTAGTGGTTCACCACAGTTATTTTTAACACCACCCTAAAAACCAAATAATTCAAAATAATAATGTATTTACCATGATGCAATATTCTAGAACACTCAAATTATAGCATAAAATAACTGTTCAGATCAATTATGAAAATTAGTTGCAATCTGTAGCTGTAGTTCTAAAATAAGGGAAAATAAAGTTACATTTCCACTAGCAATCTCTTTCATTACAGGTGTACTCTGTGCCACGTGCTTTATTTATCTAACTAAATGATTTATTTTTGAAAATAAATCTTTCTGCTGTTTTCATTCTGATTTGCCTGCACAGGGTGCTGCCTTCTTTTCTATCAGTAAATATGCAAAACTCTCCACAGTATGCACCTTCTGACTTCAACGAACAGCTTCCATTTGCTTCTTTAAAAAACAGTATGAGTAGTAACAAACAAGCACCAGGAGGAATGTCCTGGAGAGATTTAGCCTGCCAGCAGAGAAGCACAGGGAGGCAGAGAAAGAGAGAGAGACCACTTGAAACAGAGGGGAGCAATTCTCTAAAGAGGAAAAAGATGAGAAATTTCTGCATGTTTGGTTTCTAGCCATTCATGAACATAGAAACTAGAAAATGCTCATCTTATCATACAAGGACACTGCACAGAGAGTGCGAGAAAGGGATTTTGTGGTTTTTCATTTTCTTTTCATACACAAGAAAAACAAACACAGTGGAAATCAAGCAGAAACTAGAGCTGGTGCACAGTGCGAAAATTGAAAAAGGACATTGATTTTTCACCTCTAGTGACATAAACACCATTTATCATTTCGAACATTTTAATTAATTGACATCAATGTTTCAGACATATTATTCTCATAAACATAGCTAACATAGGTTCACTGCTCTATTAAAAAAAGAAAAAAGCTAACAATCATCCAATACATTTCAAATGAATTTCAAAACATTTTAAAACTAAAGTCTGTTCCTTTCTTTCTTACTTTCTTTCTTAAGTGCATATTTTAAGATTATTAATATTAATAATTATTATACATTATAATCTATGTATATAGAAGTCAATGTATGTGTGTATGTATGTTTCAGGATCATGTCCGAATGGCTAGAGCGATTTTCATGAAACTTGGTACACGTGTTTCTCAATGGTCGACTAAAAATACTGTAGGGTGAAATCAGCCCTAACCCACCCCCTTCCGGGTAGGGTGGGGGGTGATCTTATTTTTTTCTATGCATGTTATCATTCAGTTGACACTCGGAACGACCACCAGAGGGTGACCTGGAGGTAAGTGCCAGCATTCTTTATGTTTGAGCACCACCACGCCCCTGTTGCTTTTGAAATTAAATAGATTTCTAGGCGTGGAATTGTGTGTGTCTGTCCAGCCAAGAAGTGAGACGTAGAGTCGGGGTGAGGGCACCAGCTCCGAGGATACGCAAGCGAGGCCAGCACACCAGCAAAAGGAAACCTTCTAAGAAAGACAGTTGCTTAGCTGCTAATGCACAAACAATGCAAGCACGTTGGTAACATGAATCCTCATAGCAGAGAGATGCCCAGAGTAGTTCTGACAATTTTTATACTTTCTAGGATCCTGTGCGGCTTACACAGTTAGTATATAGCAGATGACTGCCTGCATTCTTTATGTTTAAGCAGCACCACGCCCCTGTTGCTTTTCAAATTAAATAGAGTTGGTCGGTTCCGAGCGTCAACTGGATAATAACATACATACAAGACCGCAAGACAAGGACATTAGTGAGCCTTTATTGTTTGTTAACTTATTTTAATTTTCCATGTATTGAGGAAATGTAACTATTAAATGTCAGCACACCCTATAAAAATATATTAAAATCAAGTTTTGAATACAATTTTAGAGAAGCTCGAAACAACCCAAAAGCTGGCTTTGTTTTGCCTGCTACTTTTTCTTGTCATTTGTTTCCAAATAACTTTCTTTCTTCAGTAAGAAACCTGCCTTTTCATTTTCAGTTAAGGATAAATAAATATATATATAATTTGCAAATAAAGAAATTAAGACATCTGGGAATAATTATTTGGGAACAAATAAAGATTGAATCCAGGTTGTATGTTTCTTTGTATTGCTTATATTTGCTGCTATTGGTTTTGATCCAAATAAAAATACTTTTTATGTGAGAGTTTTGTCCAACTATTATTAGCAAGGATTCATTGTTTAGCTGTGGTCGCTTAAGGATCTCAAGATAATGCTTTTGAGATGTCCTCTGTTGGGGGTAAAAACTGGTTTGAAAATAAAAACAATCCCATTCATTTAGCAGCCTGCCACTGAGGTCCCTAGAGTTGAATATGTGGGGTATGTTATGGGCGGTGACACAGGGAAGGGGTTACGGATAATAACCCCTTATAGCTGGTTCTGACATTTCCTTGTATCCCCCAATTAAAAAGACCCTCAGAAGTTAGTTGGTACCTTTCATTGGTGATCTGGAAACATGTTAAAACATGGGAAATCAGTGACATATGCAGGTAAGAACATAAGGTGATAGTTAATAATTCCAAAGGTAATAAACTACAAAAAACCTGTTTTTTTTCTTAATGGCTGTCAGGCACTTGGGTTCTTAACAGATAAAACTGGCAGACCGCAAGTCTTGATAGGGGGACCAAGGTCAGTGGAACAGTAACAGTTGCCGACACAGAAATGTAATTTGAAAAAAACTGCAATTTATTATACAACAAATGGCAAAAACAGTCACAAAAGTCATGCATTGCAAAAAGGCAAAGAAAAACAAAAATATACTGTAAAAATTGCACTCATCCAATTGCTCCCTCAGGGTCCTTCTCTCAAATACAGATTCATATTATTAACCGACTCCTGTTCTCAAGCAAAACCGTACGTCCTCCTGCTCACCCAGCATATCCCTCTTTTCCACTTCCCCGATAGGCTTTTATAAGGTCTACCAGCAATCAGCTAACAAGTGACCAGGACACCTAACACCCTGTCATGTGTCTCGTGCACATTTAAACCTGGGAGTTATCTGCATGCGCACGCTCACCTGATCACCAGATGGCGCTAGCTCTTGCCCATGCATACCTCCCAACATCCGCACTGGTCCTCCTCAATGAACAACAAAAGCAACAAAACAAAAACCATCCAAAAACAAATACCGCCTTCAAAGACCCATTGCTGTGCCCCATCTTGCTGCCTCAAAGCCCTCGGCCACAAGCAAGCGCTTCCAGAGGACATGGACAAGCGGCCGTCGATTCAAATCCCCAAGAACCCATCGAGGAGTGACTCCACCAATACCATCCAAAATCCTTCCAAGACGTGTCACCCAGTGACCGCCGACACTGTTCCACACCCCATCATGAGTACTGGAAAGGATGCAGGTATGCACCATTACTCAAAGTTTAATTTATAATACCACAGATGGACAAGGCACAGTTAATTATACTCATTAGGACAGCTCTGGGAGGAACTAGAAATTGTCCTGCATAAAGCTGATAAGGCCTTATATATATATATATATATATATATATATATATATATATATAT
>JANRMT010062857.1:11001823-11067466 GCA_026402145.1 Polypterus bichir lapradei | reverse complement strand
TTGCTATTGGATTGCCGCTGACGGACGGCCTTATATGGGCAGGCACTAAATTACAAACGCCAGCGGCAGCCTGTCTATGAACTTAATTTAAAGTGTAGGTTTACACTGTGCTTTGTTTCCGAAGTAGCAGAACTCATGAATATGGTTGTATATATCACTCGCTCGCTTCTTATTGTTTCGCTGCCTTCTCAATTATATAATGCATGTTTTCTTCAGCGCTTTTTGGGACTCTTCCTGGTTTTCTACGTACTGCGTGATTACGTGGGAGGCGTGATGATGTCAAACTCCGCCCCCACGGGTTTCAAGTTCATCTCCATTACAGTAAATGGAGAAAAACAGCTTCCAGTTATGACCATTACGCGTAGAATTTCGAAATGAAACCTGCCCAACTTTTGTAAGGAAGCTGTAAGGAATAAGCCTGCCAAATTTCAGCCTTCTACCTACACGGGAAGTTGGAGAATTAGTGATGAGTCAGTCAGTGAGTGAGTGAGTGAGTGAGTGAGTGAGTGAGTGAGTGAGTGAGGGCTTTGCCGTTTATTAGTATAGATATATATATATATATAGTCACACGTGAGCATGGGAGTCAACAACAGGGTCTAGTTGTAATTGAACCACAGCATGGGATTGATTATGTGCACTAATGCTTTCTCCCATTCCTTGCAGGGGCTCTTAAGAGTTTCACTTCCTGTTTTCAGCATAAGGACTGCCCTACGATGATGTCACTTCCCCTTGATGACCCACCTCTTCCTCCCTCTTCACTATAAAATCCCAATGATCCTCCTGGTCTGCAGTCTGATATATGACTCGGTTCAAAGAGGTTACTCTCGTTCCTACTCACGTAATTTTGTCTTGCAGCAAAGACTAACTGTTTATCTTGTATGTTTTGTTTTTCTTACAGCTGACGTAGTCGGCAGGATCTTTTCTCACCATGTCTGACAAGCAAGACCTGAATGCGGTTCTCACTAATATGGCAGCAGAAATGCAAAGGCTACAGCTTCGACTTGAACTGTCCGAGGCCCGTATAGAGGCTTGTCTTACTATAAGCTGGGATCAAAGCAGAACGCCCTTCCAGGTATTGGTCCCTCTTACAGACGCTGACTATGTTAACGCATATTTTACTATCTTTGAGACAACAGCGACCCAGCATAGATGGCCAAGAGAAGAGTGGGGTGACATACTAGGCCCTTTCCTCAAGGGCGAATCTCAGAGGGCCTGTTACAATCTCTCAGTGGAAGACACCGCCGACTATGATCATCTCAAGACAGAGATTCTAAAATGCTTCGGCATCACAGCGGATCAGCACGCAAGGTTGTGGCGCACTTGGTGCTTCGACACAGAGAAACACACTAGAGCTCAAGCGTTCGAGATGTGAGGCATCAGCGGCCACTGGCTTAAGCCCGAATTAAAAGATGCACGACAAAATGTCGAGCAAGTCGCTTGCGATGGCCTAATCAACGTACTGCCAACCTTCCTTGCCCAGCCGGTCTGCAGGGTGCCGTGTAAAAACATGGAGACGCTAATAGCCCTCATAGAGCGATATAGGGCAGCGTCCCAAACCAAGGGATCGGAGAGACCTCCATGGCAGAGCCGAATAGGAAAAGCATCCTCCGGAGGAGCAAGCCGCAAAGCGGATGGGCCCAATAACTGGCAGAGGGAGAAAGGAGCTACGGTCCCCCGCTGTTTCATATGTGGGGAGCCAGGGCACACCGTACCCAGCTGGACCCGAGCAGAAAGGTGTGGTGCACTGATTAATTCCCTGTCCCTATCACCCCTGGGAGTGGTAATAATAAATAGACAGAAAGTCACAGCATTAATGGACTCCAGAAGTAACATTTCCATTGTTGCTTGCCGGTTGTTTTACCACAACAATGGCTTGATAAAAAGACCAGCATAACCTACATTCACGGAGATGTTCGAGTCTACGGTACAGCCGTGTGTATAGTCTCTCATGAAGGCCAAATGCAATCACTTACCATGGCTGTGCTGCCTAAACCGCCGCATCCCATGATCCTGGGCAGGGACTGGTCTGACAAGTCCAGGGACTGCCCTCAGCTAATTCAAAAACCATTGCATGGGAACTAGTAGAGGTCTTTTCACGTGTACAGCATCCCCAAGGAGATCCTTATGGATCAGGGGACGCTATTCACTTCGGAGACGTTCAAGGAGGTGGCCAAATTACTCAGAATAAAGCAGACCGATGGACTGGTTGAGAGATTTAGCCAAACTCTCAAACAAATGCTTTGTAAGGTGGTCAATGAGGATCGGAGAAACTGGGATCAGTTGCATCCCCTCGTTTTATTTGCCTAAACCGGGAAGTCCCCCAGGCCTCCACTGGGTTCTCCCCATTTGAGTTATTATATGGGCGACAACCCCGGGGCATATTGAATATCCTAAAGGAAGGTTGGGAAGAGGAGGCCCTCCCATCCGTCAACATTCTTGAATACATTGCTCAATTACGCAATAGGTTGAACAAGATCAGGCCAATATTACATGAACAAATGCGTAATGCTCAAGCAGCACAGGCCCATTCTTACAACCGAGGCACGACTTCACGGGAGTTCCAACTGGGAGACCGTGTCTTGGTTCTTGTCCCCACCTCTCATTCCAAAATCCTCGCACATTGGCAAGGCCCTTTTGAAATCAAAGAGCAGAAAGGACTTGTTGACTATTTGGTCAGCCAGCCTAACTGCCGCCCAAACGAGCGGGTATACCACGTTAACTTGCTGAAACCATGTAGAGAAAGGGAACATCACCCCACCTTTGCCTGCTCGTCCCCCCTTAACTTTGGACCAACCCTTTCCGCCACCCAATGACGGGAATTGGAAAAGGTGATCCACTCGATCCCGGAGCTGGTGAATGAGAACCCAGGGCAGACCTCGCTGATAGAGCACGACATTATCACCGAGCCAGGGGTTGTCGTCAGGAAGAGACCTTATCGGCTTCCTGAGGCAAAACAGGCTGAAGTAGAGCTGGAAATCAGGCGCATGCTGGACCTCGGTGTTATTGAGGAGAGTCATAGTCCCGGTCCAGCCCAATTGTACTGGGGCCTCATGTATAAATGGTGCGTACGCACAGAAATGTTGTGTAAGAACGTTTCCACATCCACATCCTGACACGGCTTTATAAATACACTAAAATTAACCACATATTGTTTAATGGTTTAATGCATCTGATTGTAATTAACCTGTAATAATATAATGGTCCACAGAATGGTCAAACTATTCCAAATGCCATAACTGCTTTAGCGTTGTTACTCTCACTGCACCTTGGATCCCACATCGGATCATCTTTTTCCATAGTACTCTTACTGCACCACTCGGAGTATTTATATCACTGTAAGTGTGAATCACAGTTGTACAGCAGCTGATCAGAAAGAGAATTATCAGTATACAGCATAAAGCACACACTGCCTCAGCCATGCTGTCTATTGAACTGCTCTCATATGTCAAATGCTTCAGAGCCTTTCCTGTACTGACCTCGCAGTTCAGAAACAGTTTCATCACAAGAACTCTAACGCATTCAATCAGTCCATCAAGTGCTCCTTGTAGAACTGTTTGTACTTATTAGTACAGTCACCTCACTGTAAACTTGCACTACAGTTATAATATTGCACAACCTGAGCCACTTTATAAACCGCGTATTTACATATGATGATGATATCATTTATAAGATGAAATGAATCAAAACATGTTTATTATATTATGCGGATAAAACTTTAACTTAAACTACATGGTGCCGCAGCACTAGCAAGCCACTGGCGCTTCGTTCACGGATTGTTCCTGCCTCGCGCTGTATTGTTGCTGGTGCTGATGCGACACTGGAAGGATAGATGGATAGAATAATTAAACACATACTACAAAGATATTTCGATGTTCCTTAAAAGTTTTGAAGAATTTGTGTTCTAAGCTTACAGATGTCTTAACGTCTATTAAAGAGCCGATTGTGTGGCGATTGGGTATTTGGAGAAAGAAAAGTAAGGACAGGAATTGGAGGTTAGTACGTTTGAAAGAGACAGTACTGCTGCAATAAAGTATTTCATTGAAGATAGCACACGGTGCAGCAAGCATCTTGCGTGAGACATGAACAATCACTGCGCCACTGTGTTCCCATGTTTAATAACATGCTTTAACTCTTATTATCATGAAAATGATATCCTGTATACATCTCAGTATTTTAATTATTCAGAGACCTGTAATATCATGAATGTAATGGATTCTGTGTCCTGTTGGAGGAAGAGAAAGCCCAGAAGCACACACACATAGAGCACATAGATCAAATACAACAGCGTTTCTCAACCTTTAAGTATTTGCGACCCAAGTTTTCATAACAGTTTTAATCGCGCCCCCCCTAACATTTTTTTTGAAATGTAGATGCATATTTTATTATACCTACTTAACTTTTATCGACATTTATCTAACTCTATATTTATTGTTCTAGTATCAGAATGTAGTTTAAGTTAATTTGTTTTGGTTTCAACAGATGTTTTTTTTCATATTTTTCATTCTTGCTTTCTTTTTTTCATATCTTCGCGCCCCCCTTTTTGTTACTTCGTGCCCCCCTAGGGGGGCCTGCCCCACAGGTTGCGAACCACTGAAATACAAAACAAAGCATTTCCAATTTCAAACAGCTCTACACGAAGCATCTGTTCAAACGATGCTTCGATGTGACAGAAAATACGGAGCTAACACTCCGAGAGTTCTGGAAAGAACATTTCAACATCGTGCAACGCCTACGCATGATTGACCTGGCGTGGAAGGACGTGACCAGAAGAACACTGAATTCTGCATGGAAGAAGTTATGGCCTGATGCGGTTGCAGCGAGGGACTTTGAAGGATTTGGTCTTGATACCGAGACCGAGATCGAGACTGAGACCGAGACCGAGACCAACGTGCCCGACGTAGATCCAGTGCATGAAATCGTGTCCCTCGGCAAGTCGATGGGTCTGCAGGTTGACGAGGGTGATATCAACGAGCTTGTCGAGGAACATGAGGAGGAGCTCTCAACACAGGAGTTGCTTGAGCTGCAGGACATGCAACGTACGGAGGCTCTGCAAGAGATCAACGGTAGTGAGGAGGAGGTCGAGACAGAGGAAATTTCGATAAGTGAAATTAAAGAAGTGGGAATGTGGGAGAAGGTTACAAGTTTCATTGAAAAGAAACATCCAGAAAAAGTTGCAACTAGTCGTTCTGCAGCAAATTATGATGACACCTGCTTGGCTCACTTCCGTAAGCTTTTAAAAAGCAGGCAAAAGCAAACGTCGTTGCATAGGTATCTTTATACTAAAACTGAAACTGCTGTAAGTGAAGGTGCCGAAAGTGCAGCCAAAAAGGCAAAAACAGATGGTTAGCATAAAAAAAAATCACACATACATAATGTTAAGTGTTAGGCTAAGTTTCAAGTTAAGAAAGTTTATTTTTTTTACAATTCATGTACGTACGTACAGTTAAGAAAGTGCAATTTTAGTTTTTTTGATGTGAAGGTGCCGAAAATGCAGCCAGTCCTCTAGTCCTCCCTTCCTCCCTGCCTCCTTCCTCAGCCGCTCTCCGTTAACTGCAATCGTCTGCCGCCAAGGTAAGGTTACATTTTCTTAAGTTGGTTTATCTTTTATTTAACTATATTTACTAATACAGTATTTTGATGTTTGTTTCTTATTTAAGAACATGTTTTTTTCCATTATTTATGATATTTTGTGGACTTTTTGGGAGGGCTGGAACGGATTAATCTCATTTCCATTATTTTAAATGGGGAAAATTCGTTCGGGTTACGAGCAGATTGGGTTACGAGCTCGGTTCTGGAACGGATTAAACTCGTAACCCGGGGTTCCACTGTATATATATATATATATATATATTGTCGTGGATGCCAGGGGCAATGACCCGGCCGGGATGCCTTAGAAGACCGGAAGTGGGCGTGCGCCCATCTGGGACCACGTGGGGGCTGCCTTCCAGGTTGCTTTGGGGGCCACAGGTATAGGGCATGGAAGCCCCACCCTGTAGGGGGCCGTGGTCACCGCCAGGAGGCGCCCCAGTGCCTTGGGGACCTGTTGCCCCAGCACTTCCGCCACACCAGGAAGTGCTGGGGGGAAGACTTTGGGAGACACCCGGAGAGCTGCCGGGAGGACAGCCGGCACTTCCGCCACGCTGGGGTGTGGCCAAGTGGGGAATGCCAGGAACACCTGGTGCTTATCCGGGGACTGCATAAAAGGGGCCGTCTCCATTCATTCAGCACTGGAGTCAGGAGGCGGAAGGACAAAGCACAGGAGAGATGTGGAGGCGGCCCGAAGAGAGGCATTTGTGTGGCCAGGACTGAGTATTTTGGGGTGTTGTGCATGGACTGGGTCTGAGTGACCATTGCTGGGGTCTGTGTGACCCGTATTTCTATTGTAAATATTGAAAATAAACGTGTGGTGGTTGAGTAACAACATGTCTGCCTGTCTGTGTCCAGGCCGGGTTCACAATATATATATATATATATATATATATATATATATATATATATATATAGCAAGGTCACTAAAGACCTGAGGTATGTAATAGTGTTTCCTGAAAGTATAGCAGGGTTAATGGCTACTGAAGGATCAGGTACAAGGACACCAAAAGCTACTAGATGGGCTTTTATGCCCCCATCCCCCAGAGGTAATTCAACAGGGGGAGTGTTAAGCCACCTGATTGGTATAATTGGGCCCTGAGTTGATGGGAGAGTTTAGGGAGATGGTTCATTAATGGAAACTTGCAGCTGGGTTCATGAGTGAGTAAAGGAAGTGAGGAAAAAGAGCTTGATGGTATTTTGAAGGTGGAGAAGTCAGCAAGTCACCCCAATTTGTAAGTTTTCATTTGGCTTTTGGGTACTCTGTGTTTATCCTTCCCCAATATGTATATTTATAATAAACAGTTACCCTATTTGGTATATGCTTGTCAATCTGGATACATGTCATAAGAAATCTCATTTTGTTTCACTCTTCTGAAAAAGTATATAGTTTACACTGTAAATTCTAGTAAATTGTTTGGACTAAAAGTACCACATTAAAATAATTCAAGAATTGATGAACTATGCCTTAGGAAACATAAATAAATGAATGGACAAGCTTTTCAGATATTCTTGTTGAATTATGAACATAATTTAAAGTTCACTACTTAAGTGCCAAACATTCCTTCTCAGTTTCATTAATTGTTGTGTTTGTATTGGTAGGATGTTTTGATTGTAACATGTCAATATGTAAACTTTTCAAACTAAGAATGCTGTAAACTGAATTTTTTCACTTGATTAAAGTTGTATTGAATAAATTAAATAAAAAATAAAGAAACAGGGCATATGCAGCGAAAAGATAAAAACAACCTCCACCAACCTGTGTTTTTCAGATATGGGAGGAAATTGTAATGCCTGGAGGATGTCATTGTGTTCAAGGAGAGTGTATGTATACTTCACATAGACAGTGCCTAAGTCAGAATTTGAATTTAGAATTACATCACTGTGCTGATCGGAATTTTATATGCTTTAGGGTAACACCTCAAGTGACAATAGAATATTTGTCACTTTAAGACAGTTTTCTGTAATTTTTATTTTTTCTTGCTTGAAGCAAAGTATGACATTTACTGATACATGTGGTTTGCAAGATACCATTAATATAAAATATGAGATTAAATATACAGTATGACTGACTACCTTGTGATTATGACTTAATTCTAATACTGTATTTTAATAGAGAGCTGGAGAAACATACTGAACATATGTAATGAAGAAGCTTTTCTTTTTGTTTGTTTTTTTAAATCAGCAATATGTCTAACATGAATCAGATGCAAAATCCTCCAGATTCCTGAAAAATAAAAATATTATATGTACAATAATATTTATATGGACACCTAAGTGGTTTATTTAAACCCAAAGTCTTGCTGTATTACAGAATTATTATAAAGCGATTAAAGTAAAACAAAATAAACACACAAAAAAGCAATAGGGGATCAACTGCAAAATTGGCCAGTATTAGTGCTCTGTAGGTAGTTGATTGCACATGTGAAGTCAACAATGACATCCGAAGAAAGGAAAATCACCATAAAGGACACCAAACACTATTCATAAACTCAGACATTTAATATCAAAAATAAAATCAGCAGAGTTAGTGCAGCTACCACTGACAACGTTCATGAATATTCCACATTGTAGAGGGAACTTGTTTAAAACATTCAAACCTCAAAATAAAAGTAGAATTTAATAATTAAGGTTAATTTATTGCAACAATTAATACATCTAAGAAATAGAACAAACAACTAAAGTAAGAAATAAATTGAAATTAAGAATCTAGAAAACCGAGCCAAAAAAAAAAATACAGGCTAAAAAATTCCAAATTCTAACAACCCTAAGCCTGAAAACTGAACAGAAAAGCATATTAGGAAAGCTTCTGTCACTTTCTGATGCATTGGCTTCCTGATATTTAAATACCCCTCAGGAGCTATACAGGCCACAGCACTCACATTAAAGAAGAAGAATGAACTAAACTAACAGAAAGACTTAAGATTATTAAAAGCAACAAAAATAAAACTCGAACAACACAGAAAAATCAAAAACCCAACACAAGACCCATGTGCTATTGTGGATTTTTCCATTTCAAGCGTACAGTATTTTTCCAGATTGCATACATGGCTAATATAAGCTATTAAGACAGTAAGCTCATTGACACAAGACTAGAATTATTCCCTGCCAGTGGACATTACTATTAGAGAATATCTGATTGATTAGAAAATTGAGAAATAAGCCATCTACGTACAATACATGACACATGTACATTTTTGAAGTATAAAGGAGGGCACTCAGGTTGATATATGGGACTTTCCTGGGAAACGTGGAATTTCTATACACCCAAAGTATTTTACTTAAGGATTTAACTTAACTTATTATTATTTACAAAAGAAACAACCTTTTTTCAGAAAGTGAAATAATTTAGACTAACAATTTCTGACATGAGAAGAAGAAGAACTCAAAGTGCATCCTGGGAACCAAAATTAAAATGTGTCAAGGTGTGAATTTGTTACTGTATATATGGCTGAACAATTTCCCTAAGGCTATCATTCTTATATTTTCATTGCACTTTTCTTTGTGAGAGTCCCACAGTAGTTACATGGCAACTTGTTATAAACAGAAACCTTATTTTTGCAAGTGTCCTCATTTTTTTGGTGAACATAGGTGAAAATTGACACATGGACAGTTTAGGGACACGAAATGCTCCTTATAATCATAACAACCATGTCTAGGTATGAGCAGCCTCATGGGGCTGGATGGAAACTATTTAAAGCAGCACATAAAGGTTCATAGGAACTGCAGGTGCTTCACTAGTACAATGCAAGTCAAGTGCTATTGCTGAAGAGCAGTGTTTGTTAACCTTTATGGTGTCTCAATCCCCCTTTTCTCATGTAAGTGTCTTCGCAATCCACCCTTTAGTGAATCAACCACAGTCATCAGAGCACTCAATGGGTTAATCAAGCACAATATGCAGAGAGTCCCATTGTGAGACCAGCAAAAACATCATAGTGGGGGGTTAACACTTGGTGAATCGACAAGGATCATCAGAGCGGGGTGGGATCAAGTGAGCCACAACCAACTTGCTGTCCACCATGAACCTAGTACACGAGCCACCACAACTCACTACCATTATAAACAACAACAATTCACGACCAACTGGTGGCAGCCAAACTTCAAAAAGCGGGTTGTGACCAAGTGGGTTGAGAAAGACTCCAGTAGAGAAATGTGAGGTACTGAGATACAGATAACTTCCTGAACTAAAATTAACTTATAGGCCTTTAAGTCAATTTTCTTGGGATTCTTACTCAGTTTAGAGTTTAAAGTAACTAGTATTAACAATTACGTTTGTTTTCCAAGAAATAAAAAGAAAGCAGAATAAAAGTCCTTTGCCCCAGAAGGATGACCATGTCTTACTGCCATATTCACCTAAAGCACCACCTGCAATACTGTAATTGACTTTTATACCAATTTATACAAATGGGAGCACAATTAACATATACTTTATATTTCCTTACATTTTTCCCATTATTAATGAATAATGGAGCAAATACCAAAAACAAAATGAAAAGTCAAACTATCCATAAAGAAGCACATAAATAAATAAATACAAAAACTTTAAAAAAAGGAAGAAGCAGCACAAAAACATGTTATACTCCCCATCTCTTCAAAACCATTCTGTATTCTTAAATATCTGTGACATGAGATTGAATAATTGAAAGTATGAAATGTTTTTAACTGGCAGTCAAATTTCTTCAGTTGTAGACAGATGGGATTTACTATTTCAGTATTAGTATTATATAATGCTTAATTCTGAACACTTAGCCTAAAAAGATTCTATTCAATTGGAAATCATAAAATTAACTGCTGAATTTTTACTATAGCAATACAGGAATATCTGTATGTATTGTGAGTGCCATGAAGGGTAGACAGGCATCCCGGCTGTACAGTAGCATAACCTCTTGACGAGATGGAAGGTACCAGTGGGTGAACACGCAAAAGCTGAAGGCCAAGAGCAGTTCCATTCCCCATACTTTAGGTGTAAGTAGTCTGCTGGAGGCGTCCCAGCTTTGACATCCGGTTCATGAGATGTAGAGTCCAGGAGGGAAGCCTTGTCGGGGTCCATAGGTGCTGCAAATGGGGTGCTGTCAGGGGAAGACTGCCGTTTTCCTAAACAATGCTCCCCATAAATTATGCTGGGTCACCAGAAGCCTTTTCAAGTCCATCATAACAGGAACCCGCTGCCTTCCCTCGAGCAGTAAGAGTCAAGAGACAGCAGGTGAGACTTAACTGGAGGAGGAAGGAGAGGAGAGAGTCTCATTGTTTTGTATTGGGGCTGTGCTTTATTGTACCAGGTGCTTGGTGGGTTAAAAAATCCATTATTTAAACACATGACTGTGTTGGGCCTTATTGGGTCTGGGGTTTGAGGCTCAGTGGCACCCCCTAAATATTAACATATATAATGAAAAGTTGACTGACTCATTTATTCACCCACTTATTCATCAACAAAATCACTACTTCAAATTTAGTTAGAGAGCTGAAATTTGGCAGGATTGTATGTCGAGGCCATTACATATCTTCTAAGAAAGAACATTTTGATTTATCAAAATTATAGGGTAATTGTCACCATGACAGAAAAAATAAGTACCCCTAAATCTCAAAAATGCATTAACTGATTTGAATAAAATTTGCCATCCCCTTTTTTTATTGATAATAATATGGTAGCAAACAGACTATTCATGGACACACTGTTCTTTTTTGCTGACCACTGGAAACAAACTGTGTAGAGAAATGAGGCTGCTGCTTTACTTTACGAAAAGAAAAACTTTGAAAAGCTTAAAGAAGACTTGCTTAGCAAGTCTACTCACTACTGCCTCATCTATCAGCTTCTTCTTACTCCTCACAATGCAGTATATAATACATACAAGTCTGCAGGAGGTTGGGAGGGTGGTATGGTTGTCCCCTTTCGATTTTCAATCTTGCTTATACAAAGTACATACACTCTAAACAACGCTGTGGGTGACGGGGGCCTTTGTTGGTTAGACCACAATGCAACATTTCATTCTGGTTTGCAAAAAAAAAAACCTAAGTGCCAGTAAAGTGCACTGGCCCCCTTTAATCCCTGGGTACAACACAAGCCAGGATCAACGGCCTGCCTTGGTCAATTTAAACACTGCACAGCTCAGCAAAAGGGTCCCCACAGACAGAGCATAGAGGGACTGATCATAGTATTATATTAATATATTATTAATTGTTTACACACCTGTTCTTTTCTGTACAATGCTTAAGATATTGAATTAATTTTAAAGGCCACGTAAATGCGCATCCTGTAAATGTCAATGCTGTATGTAATAAGTTAAAGTAGCTATGATTCAGTGTATATTGTTTTTCATCTACACCCTTTAAAACTTTGTAACAGTACTAGAATATAGATGAAAGTGTTAAATGCAAATCTGACTGAAGCTATGATTTTTACATGATGTGCTACAGGATGAAATTATATTTATACCAAAAATTTCCATTATTCCTTCCAATTACATGTTTGAAAAGAATAATGTTTGCTGCAAAATTGTGTTTTCAAGTGACCATCAGCAAAAGACAATCAGTCTTGTGGTCAGTCAGTAGGAAACACAAAAATTGACAAATGTTTCACTCATGGCCAGTTGTATCTAGCATATTTCAGAAAAAGGAGCACCAGTGAACTAATAATGTCAACTCCTAGTAAAAAAAAAAATAATAATAATAATAAAATAACAAACATTGTACTGTATACAGAAAATTACTCAATTAGTTACATCGTTCTTCTGATACATTTGAATAACTGACTCCACTATAACCGATGGCCGTTGTCTTAGGAAATATCTTGGGTGACACAGCCAGTCATCTATAATGCTTGCCTTGACTCTCAGCATGTACAAAAGAGACATTTATGGGGCTAGGTCATCTGGTGCACATGTTCAAGCCATGTCGACTTAGTATATCTCTCCTCAGTTGAGAGATTTAATTCTGTTGTTATAATAAATGCCCCCACAAGACATTATATGTACGTGGCTATAACTCTGCTGATGACGTTTCAATGTCTCAAATATCTCTTTGTGAAGAATATGCAGTTACTTTTCCACCAAATGATCCAAAAAGTGACCTTACAAAATACATTTTATGTAGTTAATAAAGGGTCATAATTTGTATTAAATTTGAATTATCATTTCAAAGGAGTTATAATGTGTCTGTACAAGATATCAGATTCACTTGGTAGATATTGTAAAGAAGCAAAACACTTCACTGCAGCAGGCAATAGGCTAAAAATGTGGAATTCTTTAAAGAGTGACTTGATGGGCTAATAATTAATTCTATGTTTGTTTGCTTGAATGCTCAATGCTACAGTGTGAAGCTTCACTTCTACATTTACAAATATTCACAATAATCATTAAACCTACAGACTGCAGGAGTTAACCAAATATAAGTAGGACAAGTACAAGAATAGTGATGTATCACTTTCTGTAGATGTATGTAATAAAACACTACTTTGTGTGTGTGTGTGTGTGTGGGTGTCCAGTCAATTCGAGCAATCAGAATGCTCACTTTGGCTTTAGTTGGATTGGTCAGTTTTGATTTGATTGCTCAGTCAAACGTGATTAAGACAGGAAGAACTGAGAGGTTGACACACACAGGTATAGCGTGAAAAGGTGTAGGGGGAATGCTTAGTGTCACCTTTAAACAATGGAAGTATTTGTAAAAATACAAATAATGTTTTCACAGCGGGTAATGGAGCCCATCTACCATTAGTGGTAGTCAAATAGTGGACAGGAGGAGAGCAGCACACCTCAAAATAACAGATTATGAGAAGCAGGCTTTATGGAAATACAATCAAGAGAGTGCCAGCCAAGGCAGTTTGAGACACACGAAGGTACTGAAGACAGGTATAGCACAAATGCAGAGGGCATACATAGGGCAAAAGATTTCAATGATCAAATATTTTTAAATGTATTCTATTACCTGTCTTTGACACATAATGTAGCTTATTGAATAATATTGAAGAGAGAAGATTGATTAGTCTATCAAATAAGTTTAGTTAGCTAAGAGCTGTCATGATCAGATGGAGCATTGAGCAAAAAAAAAAACAATGTATTTTATGTAAACTCATATAAGCTTGATTTTGTATCTTATTGGTTTATGTTGATGTTGTGTGCCACATGTGTGTGTTAGACTCAGCACTAATATCATGGTAGTCATTTTGTTTTAAAACTTCACATACAAAAGCCCACATTGTAAAATGACATGAGTAATAACATGTAACAGCATACAAAAATGCAAAACAGACTATAAACCTTAAATTGCTTTTGAGACAATGCAATGGATGCATTTTTGGAAGGGTCAAATCCCTTTCAAAGATCAGCGATAAAATTTGGAAAATATGACTCTATGTAAATTAAGTACAACTTCACTTTATGTATGAAGAAAGATGGACGTGATGTGCCAATGTGCACTCTATGTCTTGAGAACACCATGTTGAATGAGGGAAACAGGACAAAAATAAGCGCTGGCAACCCCAGTGAGATCCCTATTTAATAGTAGCCATACTAATTAAACTGAAGGAAAATGTAAGAAAGAAATAACAAAAAAAGCAATGGGATAATGTTTCAATAATCTTTGAATTGCTTCTAAGGGCATTTAGATGTGGTCCGGTGAATGAACAACGACCCCTGGTCACATCACCTTCCATACGGTAGGATTGAAGGTTGGACTAAAAGCATCTTAATGGCTCTTTGAAGGTCTCCACATCGAGTCTAGAGCTGGAAGAGGAAGAGAGGTAAGAAATTGTGTCTCAACCAAAGCTGTCCCCCAGTTTACCTCAGGAGCAGAACCTCCAAAACACTGCCATAGTACGCATACAACTGTTTCAGTGTTTGAAGTCATTTAAACTTCCCAGGCGCTTCCACCAAAAAACAAGATAGAGACTGAGGAAGACCAATGCAATTTTTCCAACAAAAGAAAGTGCAGCTCAATAGGCAGTGAATAGCCTTGAGGCAACATATGACAGTCCCTAAGTGGGCACTGAACCCATTGTTTGTAGCCTCTTACCACATTGCACAGTCTGAAAAACCTAATTCTTTTGGGGGGGAGATCATTCTACCAGTTGCCAAAGTTATTGTAAAGGTGATGAAAAACACAGCTGTTGTTGGATAATATTGCGGCCCAATGTATTAATGAGATGGTCGAGCATGTGTCATGTCAATTTCTGGAAAGGGTTAGAGGCAGTCCAAATTTTACATTACAGCTGAATGCAACCACTGCTAAGGCTAAAAAATGCCCAGCTCTTCTTTTTGCATCTGATTTATCAGTTGTGGAATATTTTATGAGGAAATATTCTTTTATAAAACAATCGAGGAATCTGCAACAGGAAAAGACATTTTCTGATCAATGCTAAATGAGTACATTAAATCTAATAGCACTGACTAGGCTCAGTGCGTGGGTGTATGCACCGATGGCGCCACTGCTATGATCAGCTCTTATTATGGAAAAAACTCCAAATGCCTTTTCCACATACTGTATGTTACCCTGCGAGAAACTTATGGAAAAACTGACTGATGATGAACTTTTTTATGCCCTGCAGGATGTTGTTAGTATAGGAAACTTTATCAAAGCTTGACCTCTTAAACAAAGATCATTCATGGAAAGAGATAGGAGCCATTTCTGAGGGTTTAATCCCCTACTCTAAAGTGTGCTGGCAATCAAGAGGGGCCATTGTTATCCTGGCTCCTGAGTTGAGAGAGCTGATTGCCATATTCCTCCTGTCTAACAGCTTTCAGAATGCTTTGTTGATGCTGCTTGAAAATTTATCAGACATATTCCAATATTTTATTGTGATGAATCTGAGTACACAAGACAAAGTACATTGTTTCACACAGAAAATGATGGGCAAGCAGTACCTTCATGAAGATTTGCTTGTTAGTGGTGAGGGGTCACAGAGCATCTTTTCAGTTGTGGTCTTACACCATGATCACATGTGGAAATTTTTCTAAGACTATTTTCCAGACTTCAAAAATGCACTTCACAGTTAGATTATAGCCCTTTGCCCTTTAGGGTTGTAAAGAGTTAACTGGCAGTGTGGCTTAGTGGTTATGGCTTTGGACTTCAAATCCTAAGGTTGCAGGTTCAAATCCCACTACTAATACTGTGTGACCATGAGCAAGTCAATGATCCAATTGGAAAAACAAAATAAATGTAACCAATTGTGTCTAAATTATTGAAAGCTGCCATGGATAAAAGCCATTGGTCAAGTAACAATAATAAATTAAGTCCTAAGAGGAGCTAATTGATATGTCAACAGGAGATTTGAAAATCAAATTCAATACCTTTCTGCTCTTCTAGTGTTGTGTATCTGTAAATAATGAGTTTCCCACCCTCCCTGACAAGACTATTAAATGACTGTTGGCTCCACTTATAGTTGTTGATCAGAATTTACCTCTTTGGAAGTAATCAAAACCAAATAAAATGCCTTCCTTCATGTGGAGAAGGATGTGAGCAAAACATTGACAAAATCTGAGACCTTAATTTGGCAAACTCTGTCAACATCATCACGTCCACCCATCCTACTAGACAGGATATGCACATCCATACATACTTCTCCCATAAACATATTACTAGAAGCAGTTGTGTCACTAGGGCTGGTGTCACCCAGTGGAGTAGCAAGGCTGGATTAAGACCACATAGGTCTTGATGAACAGAGAACACTCCTTAAAAGAGAGTTGATCAACAGCATGTGGACACTTGACTGTTTAATTCTCATTATTAATGGTGCACAGAGACACTACCATTGCATTGAGTAGGAAGGGGGCATCTCTCTTGGTTATTTCAGCCCACAGAGATTCAACCATTTCATCAAGTGATTCCCACTTGGTGGTTTCAGCCCATTAACTCTCAATCATTTCATCAAGCTTTTCGGGAAATACCCTCGGATCCCCCCGCATCCCCCCAAGATGATTTCAGCCTGAAGCACTGTACAAAAATGATATAGACAGTCATTTAGGTGTCAACTCCTCTTTAGTGTAGTCAGCACCCCTGCGGTGAGGCAACTGAGTAGAAGATAAGGAAGTAAAATATTTTGCTACTAAAAGAGACCGAAACTTTTTGGTATTACAAAAACATCATAAATTACAGTATTTGTTATTTTATTTCACTTTATGTTAATTCCCTTAAGATTTAACAAGAGGTTCACATGAATACTGTGTAAATAGGTCTTGAAGCAAACACCTCTCCCTCATGTGATAGGCCTTTAGCCTCAAGTTTTGTGAAGCTGATCAGGAGAATGCAGTGCATGCTGGGAAAGATGGAACACAAAACAGGATTCTACATTGTTTTGCATAGTTATCTTTGAGTGGGTGTGACAAGGATGGATAGGATTAGAAATGAGTACATTAGAGGGTCAGCTCAGGTTGGAAAGTTTGGAGACAAAGTCAGAGAAGCGAGATTGCTTTGGTTTGGACATGTGCAGAGTTGAGATGCTGAGTAAATTGGGAGAAGCATATTAAGGATAGAGCTGCCAGGCAAGGGGAAAAGAGGAAGGCCTAAGAGAAGGTTTGTGGATGAGGCGAGAGAGGACATGCAGGTGATCCATGTAAGAGAACAAGATGCAGAGAACAGAAAGATATGGAAGAAGATGATCCGCTGTGGCAACCCCTAACGGGAGCAGCCGAAAGAAGAAGAATCTTTGAGGTCCAGAGAAATAACCTTGAGGTTATGGGAGGAGTTTTTTTTTTTTTTTTCATAATGACGCCTCATGACATTTGTTTTGATTCCATACATATTTTCAAAGTGTTCTGGATAAAGGTAAAATATTGCCATGTCCTGCTACCAGGAATGAGAAGGTGAGACAGGGGTTACAAACACTGACTGAGATCTTCACAGAGTTTTCTTTGTCTCTCTACTTCTTTTCTCAGGATTGAGAATATGAGAATACATACTCTGTTACTAAGGTACTGAGCCAGATACTTGAGATGTTCACCAGCGTGTTCCTGTTGCTAATGGGACAGCGTGAAGATTCTTCCTCCCAGGTGATATGATTCTCTGTATCACTTTATTCTTGGTGCTTTGTTTTTGATAGCGATAAGTATACAGTAGCTTGTGAATGACAGCTTAAAGCCAGTGTCTCTTTCAGACTGCTACTAAAGGGCACAAGAGGATATTTTTGTGAAGCTCTCTACTGGTGATAAACTGGGTTGAAGAAAAGATTTGAAAATAAAGACAGCCAGTGGAGTGCAGCATGAATAGTGAGACAGACACGAGTCTACAGGTAACAGATCTTTCTTTTAATGCCCATTAAGAAAAGCAACTACAACAACAGCAACAACATTTATTTATATAGCACATATTCATACAAACAGTAGCTCAAAGTGCTTTACATAATAAAGAATAGAAAAATAAAAAACACAATATGAAAACAAAATAAATCAGCATTAATTAACATCGAATAAGAGTAAGGTCCAATGGCCAGGGGGGACAGAAAAACCAAAATAAAAACTCCAGACGGCTGGAGAAAAAAAAATAAAATCTGTAGGGATTCCAGACCACGAGACCGCCCAGTCCCCTCGGGGCATGAGGTTAGTTGGTACCTTACATGTTAGGTGTATGATGTAGGAAATCTGATAACATGTTAAAACATGGTGAATCACTGACATACAGATAAGAACATAAGGAGACAGCTAATACATCTTAATGTTTGACTTCTGTTAGCAACCAAGACCACAGTCATCTTCGCAGCACTGAGTTTATATTAGTGGCACAACTAATATAAAGACCCTTCCCTAAAAAGTTATCCCCTTTCCTAACACAATTCACTATTTTTCTTTTAGGATTATTAATAACATAATATTAGCTTGTGATGGAGAACATATGCAATAAAGAAAACAAGTATAGCAATGAAAAAAGTGCTTTGACAGCTCAAGACTTCCTAATAACAGCTTCATTCTTTTCACAAATCAATGAATTGTAACTTTCCTTCAGGCTATGTGTCTTTGTTAATTAGTGATGCTGATGAAGACAAATCTTTATAGTATTAACCTAGGCACAGTATTTTTCTTTTTTGTTTTCATGCAGCAATGGTTTAATTAGATTATTTTCATCCTTTTAGCTGTTTCTGTCAGATCCTTGTAAGCACTGTCAAGCATTTTTTTTATTCTGATTTTTTTTTTGTCACCAGGATACGTTTGATTAATCTGAGATGTGGGTTGGGCCAACAAAGATTGTGAAACTGGCACATTCACTCATTTTTAATTCCTGCGTTGCATTTAATGCCGTCGCCAGACAGTTAATTCATTACAATGTTTGCAAATTTGGAGCATTAGAGTGACAGCCACAGCACAGATTACATTATATAGCGAGAAAATCATTCACAACCAGTGTACAGTAAATAAACAAGAAAAGACTCTTTACAGCATAGCACATATTTGTTTAGCAGTCCAAGTATATTTTCAACTTGGACAATTTTTCTTATGACTTGTACAACTTTTATTATTGTTTTTTGAAACTTGTATGCCCTATACTTTGCTCACTGTTGATTAGGGAGTGCATACCTGCTACAGAGGGAAAAACAACAACAACAATTTATTTATATAGCACATTTTCATACAGATGATGTAGCTCAAAGTGATTTACATGATGATAAAAGAGAAATAAGACAAAATAAATAAGAAAATAGAATTAGGGTACACTAATTAACATAGAATAAAAGTAAGGTCCGATGGCCAGGGAGGACAGAAAAAACAAAAAAAACTCCAGACGGCTGGAGAAATAAAACAAAATCTGCAGGGGTTCTGAGGCCAAAAGACCACTCAACCCCCACTAGGCATTCTACCTAACATAAATGACCTCAATCAGTCCTCATGGTATTCAGGGTTCACATGGAAGAACTGGACGATGCTGATCATGTGGACTTCTGGCATTCAATCCATCAATGCAGGGACTGTACGGTGCTTTGATCAGGTTGCAGTGGCGCAGATCGGCACCACAGAAAACCGGAAAAATAACAGCAGAGAGAGTAGGGGTTAGTACAAAGCCACCGTGAATGATAATGATAATTAAATGCATATACAGAATACCAGCATTAAACTAAAATGAAGCTATGAGAAAGCCATGTTAAAATAATGAGTTTTTAGCAGTTTTTAAAAAATGCTCCACTGTATTAGCCTGGCGAATTCCTATTGGTAAGCTATTCCAGATTTTAGGTGCATAACAGCAGAAGGCCGCCTCACCACTTCTTTTAAGTTTCACTTTCGGAATTATAAGCAGACACTCATTTGAAGATCTAAGGTAACGATTTGGAGTATAAGGTGAAAGACATTCTGAAATATAGGATGGAGTGAGATTATTTAAGGCCTTGTAAACCATAAGCAGTATTTTAAAATCAATTCTAAATGACACAGGTAATTAGAACATTAGAACATTCTAGACGAGAATAGGCCATTAAGCCCAACAAAGCTCGCCAGTCCTATCCACTTGTTTCCTCCAAGAAAACATCAAGTCGAGTTTTGAAAGTCCCTAACGTCTTACTGTCTACCACACTACTTGGTAGCTTATTCCAAGTGTCTGTCGTTCTTTGTGTAAAGAAAAACTTCCTAATGTTTGTGCGAAATTTACCCTTAACAAGTTTCCAACTGTGTCCCTGTGCTCTTGATGAACTCATTTTAAAGTACAAGTCTCGATCCACTGTACTAATTCCCTTCATAATTTGAAACACTTCAATCATGTCACCTCTTAATCTTCTTTTGCTTAAACTCTAAAGGCTCAGCTCTTTTAATCTTTCCTCATAATTCAGTCCCTGTAGTCCTGGAATCAGCCTAGTCGCTCTTCTCTGGACCTTTTCTAGTGCTGCTATGCCCTTTTTGTAGCCTGGAGACCAAAACTGCACACAGTACTCAAGATGAGGCCTCACCAGTGCATTATAAAGGTTGAGCATAACCTCCTTGGACTTGTACTCCACACATCGTGCGATATAACCTAACATTTTGTTAGCCTTCTTAATGGCTTCTGAACACTGTTGGGAAGTTGATAGCTTAGAGTCCACTATGACTCCTAAATCCTTCTCATAAGGTGTACTCTCGATTTTCCGACCGCCCATTGTGTATTCAAACCCAATATTTTTACTTCCTATGTGTAATACTTTACATTTACTGACATTAAATTTCATCTGCCACAAATCTGCCCAAGCCTGTATGCTATCCAAGTCCTTCTGTAATGATATAACGGATTCCAAATTATCTGCTAATCCACCTATCTTGGTATCATCTGCAAACTTAACCAGCTTGTTACTTATATTCCTATCTAAATCATTTATATATCTTAAAAATAGCAGCGGCCCTAGCACTGACCCCTGTGGAATGCCACTCTTAACATCGGCCAGTTCTGATGAGGTTCCTCACACCATCACCCTCTGCTTCCTGTGTCTGAGCCAATTCTGCACCCATCTAAAAACATCATCCTGAACTCCCACTTCTTTTAACTTGATGCCCAACCTCTCATGTGGCACCTTATCAAATGCTTTCTGAAAGTCCAGATAAATAATATCATAAGCTCCACTTTGGTCATATGCTTTTGTTGCAACCTCATAGAATTCCAACATGTTAGTAAAGCACGACCTCCCTCTTCTGAACCCATGCTGACTGTTCAGAATAGCTCCTGTCCTTGCCATGTGTTGCTCAATCTTATCCTTAATAATTCCTTCCATTAATTTTCCTGTGATGCATGTTAAGCTTACTGGCCTATAGTTGCTTGGATCTGCCCTAAATTATAGTAGTGACATCAAAACTGGAGAGATGTGCTCGGATTTTCTTTTCCTAGTTAAGATTCTGGCAGCTGCATTCTGCACGAGTTGCAAAGATTGATGTCTTTTTGGGTAGTCCTGAGAGGAGTGTGTTACAGTAATCTGACTGAAAACAAAAGCGTAAACTAATTTCTCTACATCTTGCAATGTTATAAGAGGTCTAATTTTTCCTATATTTTTTAAGTGAATAAATGCTGCCCTAGTAATCTGATTAAAATTCAGGACAGAGTCAATAGTTACCCCTAAATTCTTTAACTCCGTCTTGACTTTTAATTCTAATGTATCAAGTTTTTTTCTAATACCCTCATTATATCCATTTTTACAAATCACTAAAATTTCTGTTTTCTCTTTATTTAGTTTGAGAAAATCACTACTCATCCATTCAGAGACACAAGTAAGACATTGTGTCAGTGAATCAAGAGTGTTGGGGTCGTCTGGTGCTATTGATAAATACAGGTGTGTGTCATCAGCATAGCTGTGGTAGCTCACGTTATGCCCCGAGATAATCTGACCTAACGGAAGCATGTAAATCAAAA
The DNA here is from genome assembly GCA_026402145.1 of Polypterus bichir lapradei. NCBI lineage: Eukaryota > Metazoa > Chordata > Cladistia > Polypteriformes > Polypteridae > Polypterus > Polypterus bichir. Next base: position 11,045,602 of record JANRMT010062857.1, on the reverse strand, counting down.
AGTGAATGCACTTTTTGATCAACTGCAAGCTCTGTGTGTTGCGTGTTTGCTTCATCTCTGTGCAGTCGTTTCCTTCTACACCACAAAGTCCTGAAAAGTTACTTTTATTTAAGGCTGTACATTGGCCTTGTAAGAGTAAAGGTAAGCCTGCAAGACTGAAAAACAACAATGAAAGCAGTTTTTGGAAAGATAGGGCATTCAGCTCAAGAGTTCTACTTTTTTTTTGCTAATGCTTCCAAAATACTGTATAGTAAAGTCTTAAAGGTCACCAACACCCTTATTTAAATAATGCTACTTGGAAATTCAATCAATATTTCTGTAAATATTCGTGGAAAGAAACATTTTCTAATATTACTAGAAAATAAACCTTTAACCAACTTACATGTGACCCGCGTGTGACAGGTATCTGGTCACACTTACAGGTAATCTAACCTAGATACCATTAATATATCCGGGAACTCTTGAAATTTACTGATAATAGCACTCAGCTTTCTTTAAATTTGGCGGTGAGTAAACACACAAAGAAAGACTCAACAGTAATTTCAGGAAAAGCAACAATAATTTCTATTTCCCAAGACAATATAAAGTACATTAAAAAGATAAACAAACCTAAAAAAATCTAACAGTATCAGGAACAAAATTCCTTTTTTAAAAAATGAAAGCACACGGTCCACACTCTAAAAGTCCATTAAAAACATGAAGTGGAGGATACAACATTTAGTGGTGCAGAGGCCAGTTTGCGCAGTGTGTTACCCCAACAAGTAATCGTCCAACTGTCCACGGATGCACTCTGTTCAACAGACATTCGTTTCCCAACAGAAGTCTTGTCAAATTGTTGAATCCCTGTCAGTGTCTCTTCATCATTCATTTCTTTTTCACTCTGGGCTCCTTGTGTTGCTGTGACCTAGGCATGCCTCACTTCTTGTCCACCAGCTTTGCTCGGTCCTTTAATGCGGCTTCCCTCTCTTGCTGGGCATCTTCATGTGGAGCTGGCTCTTCCTCCCTGGAAGTAAGTCTTGCCACCCATGTGCCTCACGTCGTATATACGCTATACGCGAGTGTCTTGGCAGTGTTCTCAGTGGACCGTTCCTCACCACTGCCTTCTCCTACCCAGAAGTTTAAATCTCCTTCAACCCCTGCCTAGATCAACATGACGATGGGTTAAACAATGGCACATCCAAATTTCCTGGTCTTAACAAGGGGAAAGTAGGGTCAAATGACACCTTACCAAATAATGCAAATACAGGTTAACAAAAAGTATTGTTACCAACTATCAATGAGTACACATATGCTGATTAGAAACCAATATCCCCAGACATGTTAATTTCCAAGTATGTAGTACTAGGGTGTTGTACCGTGTTAGCCATTATGAATGTAGTGAGAAATCAAACAAAATGACACCTTTTATTGAGTAATCTTGCCTGAAGAAGGGGCCTGAGTTCCCTCGAAAGTTTGCATATTGTAATCTTTTTACTTAGCCAATAAAAGGTGTCATTTTGCTTGACTTCTCATTACATTTCCAAGTCAGGTAAATACAAACGTTTTGCAAGGAAGGAGCAGTTCTGTTATCACAATTTTGTAGTGTTTGTATGTTTAAGAAGTTCAGACTTTAAAGATTGTTTGCAAGACAGCAAAATACCTATATCCTGTAGGCAGCCATCATAATAATCAGTAACAGGACTATTCTGGAAATTTGCCTTTCAACTCATCACCCCAGTCCCAGCAATGGGTGCTTATTGCCTCTTCATGTACAGTGTTTTAAATGTAATACTTACATGTTCCTTTGCCTAAGAAAGAAAAGAAACCACCCAGATGTACAAAAAATGGCCCCCTCTGACACTTGCATTTAGGAAAAGTAAGGATTTAACCAGTAGATGCCACTTCCATTATGCTCTCATATTCAGCCATTCCTTGTAATAGCACAGTTCTTGAAATTGACTAGTAGGTATATTTCTAACATTGTAGTCCAAGCACGTCTTTCTCATACTTTGGTGATGAAGAGTGGTGTCAAGATTTGTTTCTTCACCAATAAATGAGGGAGAAGGCTGGTCTTCAATTTGAAAGCTTGAATTCGCTTGAACACGTTTAATTTTGTGCAATACTGTACTGCCATTTAACAATATTTTAGCAAAAATGCATGTGTTTTGGATGTTGTGTGCATATGAGTAGACAACTGACTTGGATTATGTGACACAAGTAACTTGAGATTTTTTTTTTTTTTGACATTTTGATATTATTTGCTTTTGCTCAGTGTTTGCTCCCTCTGGTCCAAACTAAAGACAGTTTCATCAGAAACTTTGTTATATCTAATCTTTATTGTTTGTTATTTAATATTAAACAAAAAAAAATAATTTTTGATTGGAGTATTCTTTTGGGCCACGAGTGTCAAACTCAAGGCTGGCAGTCACGATCCATCCTTAGGACCCTTTTAAAGTGTTTCATCATCATTCAAAGCATGCTGTTTATGGCCTGCAGTGACTGCTGGTTTCCTGTGAGGGCCCTTTAGCATGAACATGTGTTTCATATTTAAATTGTATCCATATATAATTTAACATGATTATATTTACATGTTTCTTTATATGTGTCCTCTACCTGAACTGTATCCAGATAGAGATCAGATGGAGAGCACTCCCCACACTCAAGTATGATTTGTGGTTTTGGAGTCTCTTCTCTATTAGTGTGCCACCTGCTTTGTTATTGGATTAGATAGATAGATAGATAGATAGATAGATAGATAGATAGATAGATAGATAGATAGATAGATAGAATATATACTCGCAAATAAGTTCTCCTGCGGATAAGTCGAGACTTGATTTTACAGTTTAATTGTTGGTCGTCTAAGTCGAATGCAGAAAACTCACGCTATTGGTACAAGGTATTATGTTATGCTAATGCCCTCCTGAGGGGGTAACCACGGAGCACACTGCCTTTTTTTCTATGAGGGTGAGGCAATGCGCTGTATCAGCGTGTGCTCCTAACCTCTCTCTGTCTCTCTCTCTCTCTCTGTTGTGCCTACGTGATCACACGGTAATACCCAAGCTATTCCGAAGCGACATTTGCACTGATTTGTGTTTTTTGTATCTCATACCCTCATACACCTTTATTGTAAGGGCATCCCTTATCTATGATAGAGTATTAGATCAGAAGAAAATATGAAGCTGGTTTTAAATTAAATGTCGTTGAAGTAGCAAAAGAAATTGGTAATTGCACTGCTGCGACAAAATTCGGTGCATCTGAGAAACTGATGCAAGATTGGAAGAGGCAAGAAGATGTAAAAAAAAAATATATAGTGTCACATTTTTGAACGGGCGTGTAAGTTGGGGTCTATTTTATAATCGATTTTTCGGGTTTCAAGACGTGACTTATACATGAATATATACTGTAGTTTGTTTTTTTTTTTTTTTTTTTTTTATCGGGATATGTTTCTCAGTTTTTAGGCACTTCCATTGTTCCTCATTTGACCTTCTCTGTATATTTTGTGTTTTTTGTAATACATTTCTGATTGTAAAAATGTTTGTTGCACTTTTTGTGCACAAACCAGGGGTTGAAGGTGACCCTCCTCCTTACTGGGCTTTCACTTTATTTTTGTGATGTTTAGGGTTATCTTGCCAGCTCTTCATTTTTGGGCCTTCTCCAGCTAAAGCCAGCAGGTACCTACAGGGGCCTGGCTGAAGACAGGATTGTCTCTGCTGGGTAGACCAATTAAGATTTTGGACTGCTTCCTAGCTGTTTATGGAGGCCTCACCATTCCTTTGCTTTGAAGAATCTTCCCTTTTCCTAACATGCAGTTTCTGCCACCTTCCAAAGCCAGGCAGGATAGCCACACTGCCAACTTTAACCCTTTGAACCCTGCCCTTCCCAGTGTTTTGGAATTGTAGCTCTACAGTAGTCTCCCCAGGAATTTTCAACTATTTTAAAAACCACATATTTTGATTTATAAAAGTAAAGTTTTATTATATATGGACAGATTGATAGTACAGTACAAGCCTGTATCACTTTCACTCTCACAGTTTTCATCATTCTCTACCGTCCCTTATAGGGAACTAATGGCAAAATTGGGCCTTCGAGTAATATCCTTCAAAACAGATTTTATTGCCAGAAGCAAAGAACAAGAACACTTCACATGATTTTTACAATCTTCCGATTAATCGCCCCACAGCTGTACTTCCCCGCGGGGCTCTTTCTTTTAACGCCAAGCACCTGAATGCCCTCTGATGTGGTGCAACCCCTTCCAGGGATAGGGGCAGATGGGGAGTTTGACTGGAGCGGTACACCTACCATAATGCAGATGTCCTAAGGTGAGCTCAGGAAGAAAAGAAACCTCCCATGGAGCAGAAAGGCAAAAGTTTGTACTTCTCTGTGCACACTAAGTATCTATTGTTTTGAGATGCTCCCATGCTAAAGTACAACTGAACTCCATTCTGTTTTCTTCTTGAAACCCATGAGAAAAACAAAACTGACCTGCAGCCTTAAAAAGTATATTATGTGTGCACTCTAATATAGTAATATAGTAATGTACTGTATACTGTATATAGTGTCACACATGTTTGAATAGGAGGCAGCTGAAGGGCTTGGAGAATAATGGTAACACATCTGTCCAGGGGGTGGGGGGGTGCACAACCGCTCTAAGTTCTCTGCAGACCTTTCCTGGGAAATCGCACCGGGAGCCACTGCCTCGACATGGGACACGCCACTTCTGGCCCCGAGGACAACATCACTTCCCCCAGACTTCCTATACAGCCTCACTCCCTTCCTCTGGAATTCAGTTCTGTTGTGGACTCTGTCTTGTAAACTTTACTTGCTTTCAACTTTTACTTTTTGCATCCAGGATACAGATTATACAGGTGGCTGCCCCAAACCTTTGCCATGTCTCATGTTTGTTCTTGTCACAATAGTACTATATAATAAAACCGGTATTCGGTTATGAGGGCAGAGAGATTTAGTTACGTTCTGAGAATATGACTCTACAACAGCAAACTGCAAAAATTAGAGAGTAGAGTAGCATAAAAGTAGCATAGCATAACAGATATGTGCAGGCTGTTATTCAGACAAGCCATGTTATGATGATAGATGGACGGGTCACTATACCAGCCTTTTGAGTATATACTACTATACGGCTGGCCTGAAAAAACGACTGCCGGGTTAAGATGGCCATATGTGAGTAAATATTGAGTGTGTATGTGTTGGTGTCCTATCTGGGGATGAGTACTACCATGTGCCCATAACTCCGGTTCACCCCATGTTGCAATAAATGACTTTAGAAATTAATGAAATATCAAGGTCAGGCAGTGTAGAAAAGCTAAATATCTCCAAAGGTGTGCAAAAAAAAAAACAAATGAAATGAAATAAAAACCAGACTATGTCTTGTAACATTTAAAAAAAAAATCATTTGTCATTTGCATTAGAATTAAAGTGTTATACCCTTGCTGAATAAGCTAAATTATACGGTAATCTATGCAGTGAGCATATACAGTAAAAGGCAGTTGGTGAATTACAAGCTATTTATGTGAAGCTCCCTGCCTAAATGCTATAGAAGCCCAGGTGCGCACTAGTAGTTTATATGGCAAGCTAGTGAACACATTCATGGTGTCATATGAAAAGCAGAGTTATAGACCAGCCCAGGGAAATGACCAAGGCAATTATTAAGATGCCCAGTGTGCTGCATGGATTATGCTTTCTAATTTTCTTTTATGATGTCCCACGAGAAGCAAGTGTACATGGTGTAATAAAAGTATAGCACAAAAAGTGTTTCAGTTGAACCTATTGTTTTCAAGGGGAATTTAATGACAATTAAACATGTTGAAATAATGAACGTTCAATACAGCTTACTATGAATAATAACCTATTTGTTATTCAAATTCAAATAAAGGAGCTACTTGCAGCTGGCTTCTCTTCTTCTGGTTTTGTGAGGGTATTAAAACTCAATTAGTTGTGTGTGTCAGCGATTGCTCAAAGGAGATTTTAAGACCAGTATTCATTTGGAAGTGAATACTGACTCTTACTTACAAAACAGATCTTTTAATATTTATTTAACCACCTGCTTAATGAAAAAAGAGATGCATGGTGTAAAAAATCATTTGATTGAACAAATACTTTTATTCAAATGCTGAACAAGGTTTAGAAGAGAGTATTCATATAATAATTAAAGTTTGCTTTTATTAGTATATATTGTACATAACTGTTTGCTAATTCCTGATTCTCTATCTGAAGCTTAAATATTTTCCTAGAAAGAATGAGAGAGTAAATGACAGCAAACAAAAGGGCTGACAGACCTCCTGGCCAATTGGAGGCAGCACATAGTCCACGGAATGAGACAAGCAGTTTCTGATTATTTTGAGGTGAAAAAATTAACAAGGGTCACAAAAAAGAGGCAATAAAAATGCAAAAATGATCAAAACATGAAAAGCAAAGGGCAAGAGTCAAGAAGAAAAGATGTTCCAAAATGTAATACTAGGGCCTACTTGAATTGGAACAGACTAATGCTGAAGTATTTTAGAAATTCTTTTAAGCATTTCCACCAAGGGAAGATGGAAGACACAAATGTCACTGTATTTATAAAGTAGTATCACTTCCTCATACATTAATAGCACGGCTAAAAAGTTCACAAGATGCTACTTAGAGCATCAAGCAAACAGCAGGAACATGACGTTAAAATTATGAAATGTTTTATATTCAAAATGAAACAAAAACAAGCTACAAAACAGAATCATTGACATAAAAAAACATAATTAGACTAAAATTATATACATAAAAAGCTCAAACACTACAGTCAGCAGATGGTGAAGTTGGGACAAGTTCTGACAGCGATGGGATGCAGCATGGTGTTGTGTTTTTACAGGAATGGGTAGAACACCCCTGTAATGGTTGTGTGAGACCTGTAACCGAGTGTCTCTATAGAAAAGGAGTAAGAGAAGTGACTCTGGAAAGACTTTAAAAAGCTAAATTGCAACTGAAACGGATTTAAATCCAGAATAAGAGATAACTCTGCAGTAAAGTTTCAACTAGCAAGAGGAAGAGACCAGGGATTAGAAAGTGAGAAAGAGATACAGTAAAACCTTAGACTGCGAGTATAGTGCGTAAAGCATTTTTTTTTTATTTTGTGTCCAAGTGTAGTGACTCTTCGGGCAAACGCAACTCTCATTGGATAGGTTCTTTGTTAAAGTCACAAAAAAAGAAAAAGATTCCAGTGAGCCGACAGATAGCAGTGATTCCGTTAGTGAAAGTCGTCCCACACAATAACCCTCCTCCTCCTCTTCTCACTCTCGTATCCCTCACATCAGCCACGATTCTTTTCAAAGTTAAAGTGCAGGTTAATTTGTTTTATTATTTTTACTTTATATTTTGTATTAATTATTTTCATATGAATATTTTTGGGTTGTAGAACAAATCATCTGAGTTTCCATTATTTCTTATGGGGAAATTTGCTTTGATATACGAGTGCTTTGGATTACAAGCACAAATTATGCTCCAAACCAAGGCACCACTGTATTACATCTTTTGTAGCAAAAGCAGAAGTATTTTTAAATAGGCATCAGAAGGTGAAACTTAACTCTAAACTGAGACCAATAATCAGTCCTATCTTTCACCACAGCTCAATCAGAAACTAAAAAGCATATTCATATGCTCTTTCTCTCCGCTTCTTCAGCCATTGTCGTGGGTACCTCTTACAGTGTTAGTAGCCGCCAGAGTCTATGCAACAGCTCATGCTGGGAAAGAGCTTGAAGTTTGTTGGGATTCCTGATTCGTCCACTTACTTCTCCTTGCTAAACAATGTCTTATCACACCATTTACATGGGCATTTAATGGAATCTGCCTCTGTCCTCTTGCTTATTTTTCTACAGTGCTTATTATAAAGTTCATTACCATGATAGATAGATAGATAGATAGATAGATAGATAGATAGATAGATAGATAGATAGATAGATACTTTATTAATCCCAAGGGGAAATTCACATAATCCAGCAGCAGTATACTGATACAAAGAAACAATATTAAATTAATAGTAATAAAAAAAAAAAAAAAGGCAGACAATAACTTTGAGTAATGTTAGCATTTACTTCCCCGGGTGGAATTGAAGAGTCGCATAGTGTGGGGGAGGAACGATCTCCTCAGTCTGTCAGTGGAGTAGGACAGTGACAGTAGTCTGTCACTGAAGCTACTCCTCTGCCTGGAGATGACTCTGTTCAGTGGATGCAGTGGATTATTCATGATTGACAGGAGTTTGCTTAATGCCCGTCGCTCTGCCACAGATGTTAAACTGTCCAACTTTACTCCTACAATAGAGCCTGCCTTCTTAACAAGTTTGTCCAGGCGTGAGGCGTCTTTCATCTTTATGCTGCCACCCCAGCACACCACCGCGTAGAAGAGGGTACTCGCCACAACCACAATGTGCAGGACTTGGAGAGATTGTCATCTTGTTACAATTCCATTTCTTATTCTTTCCACCTTGCTGTAAAAATGTGCTTTACTAAATCATAACTTGATAAACATTTAAATAAATGTCGTTTGGTAAACTCACATATTTTCCAAAAAATAGTTATACATGAGGCATACTTGATTTATTCCATTTTGGTGTTTACAGAAAAATATGTTCAGTCACCTGTCATCTTTAAAAAAATTGTTAAAAGTAACAGATTATTAGGAGCCGTGCCAAACATTTGCTTTTTGCATGTTGTCATTAACTCGTGCTTGTGCGTTTTTATTCCTTCCTAATGTCTGTGTTTTAAAAATATACTTTACTTTAAACTGACTGATGTAGAATCTGTAGTAAACACAATATTCAGAAATGGAAGCGCAAAGAAGAATATTGAGTTATAAGAATTATTCAAAGCTATGATTTTTTTTTTTCTCCCAGGTGTGTCTGAAGCAATTTTATTGTAATAATAATACTTTCTAGATTAGCTTCTTGCCATTTCCTTCACTTTTTCTATACAAGGTTTGCATGAAATTTGCTTATGAAAGGGGACATTTACATCTTCTTAGAATTCCTCAGAATGTCTTCGACTCTAAATAATTTAATAAAACAGTACAAGGTTGTCTGAATTTATTTTGCAGGAGCAAATATTCTACTCAGATTTGTTTATTTTTTTTATTTCTGGCACATTTTGTTTTTATCATATATGCTCATCATTAAGATTGGGGATTCTTTTCAGCTACAAAAAAATCAAAAAAGAGATGATAAATGAGTATATTCACATCTCTTTTTAATGTTTTGCGCAATGTCCCTGGCAATAATAATAGGTGTAGTAATAATGATAAAAGTACATTTTATTCACTTTTCCTATTGTTTAAATCACTTGTTTGATTTTTAAGGTGTCTGAATATTCCTTGATAGGAAAAGACGGTCACTAAAATACAAAAGGTGAGCTGTTGTGATCACACAGAGGGAAATATCCTGATAAAGCAGCCCTTCAATCTCAAGTTTATTGTCATGTGTACATATTAAAATGAGATTTTTACTGGCATTTACTGGCATCTTCTACAACAGACTAGTGACAATGGTACAGAATGAACAAAAGGCAATGAGCACCTCATCACAGATTAAATTATATCTCAGACAATAGATATAAGAAACATACTTCATGTATACTCAAGCTGTTGTCAGTGTGACTTTTCAATAAAAATTGTCCCTGAATCTTGTGCCGCTAGTGCTATTTATCCCAAACTGCCAGAACTGACAAGTGAGAAAAGGGGTTTGTGTGGAATTACTTAGTTCTTTACTTATAGTGTTTTCCTTTCTAAAACAGTGTATGTTATACACTGTATGCCCTGAGCAGAAATGTCAGTGATATTCTGAGGCAAACTCTGTAGTGCTTTGAGATCTTGAACTGAGCTGGTGTCATACGAGGATTTCATACAGCCAGTAACAATGGATTCTGCTGTGCATCTAATGTATAGAAAATATTAAGCATTAATTTTGACTTGTACCATTGGGTTTTTGTTCTGCACCCAGTCTGGAGCTGGCTGATTTCTCCGGTTAATTCCCCTTCCTGGTTTTATTTTAACTCCAATGTAGCTTCCCCTAGGCCTCTTTCTTTTCTCCCCTTCACAGCAACAAAACTAATATCTTGATCCAACAATTTGGGATCTTTACCTTCCTATATGTTGCGTTTGTGGCGCAGCGTTGAAAAGCTTTAAGAATACTGCACCAGATGGCACTCACACACTTCCATCTTTAACAGTCCTGCTTTATGTATAGGTGGTCATCCCATGTTACTTCCCTCATGGGCCTCCTTAGGTATTTCAGCTCTTGGCAACCTTTTTAAAGAAGCATTTTTTGTAAGGTATTTTTAAAGATAAACCTTTTGTTGTATCGGGACTTGTGTCAAGTGGTTGTCTGAGGTTTGGGGTGCTGCAATGCCACCTAATGTTTATATACTCAAACGACAGCTTCCACATCCTGCAGATGTTAGAATGAGTGCTCAAAACACGCACTAATTCATATTCAGAAATAGGGCTTGTAGCTGTCGCAAAATCTATGTGTATATATATATATATATATCTAAATTTGATACTTGAGTTTGTAGATAATATTTTCTTTTCTAATTTTAATTTTATTTATTTTATGATCTAAATGTATTTGTACATAACAATACAAAGTTGGTCTGAATGGAAGGGTGCTATGGTCACGTGATAAGGTTCATTGGTGGAGAAGTAATGCACATAGTGTCACACCTAATGGATGCTAAGCTGAAGAATGGTGTTTTGTTTTAATAAGATGGAAATGAGTGCGGTATTAGAGAGACTGTAATAAAGACTCCTGAATTTCTGGTCAGAAGGCGCACACTGTATGTTTTAATTTTGTTTTCCCTACACCTGTGTAACTCAATTATTGTTTAACTTACTAGCTTTATTTTATTTAAGTTTTTCACTGTGTTTGAGAGCTGTAAAAAAGAGAGAGAGAGAGCAAATAAATACACTTCAAACATCAGTCAGAGCGTGGTCTCATCTGTACCAGAAGAAAATTTTCAGGAGCAACTATAGGACTAGATAACAATATGGAGGTATTATATAGCAATGGATCTTGCGTTGCTCTCAATTACATTTTCTCAAGCATAATTGAGAGAGAAGGAAACCAAATTCCCAATGCTGGATTTTATGGTCAAATCAAAAGTCAGTCCTTGCCACATCTGTACCCCAAAAGTCAGTGCTTCAGTTGGAGGAAATATTGACATAGCAGTGACGTCTTAGCTTCTTGAAGACTGCCGCCATTCTTATGTTTCTTAAAAGGAAATATAACATTGTACATTCTTCATAGATTCAGTCAGAATTCACTGCTAATGGGTCAATAAGACATTCAAGAAGGAAATAAGAAGACAGCAATGTTTGATGTGAACTCAGAAAACAAAAAGATATATTTAATTTTGGATGAATAGGGTAATTATTGTCTTCTGCACCATGTGCAGTGAAATTCTTATTTGCATGTGGTAATTAATATGCAACAGATTATGTTACTGTGGGGTAAATATTTTATGTTTATTTTAAAAGAAGCTCGTACAAGAACTTGCCATAAAGCTTGTGCATTTCCACTTTGGTTTTCATTTATGAATGTCTACTAATAAGTAACACTAAACATACAGTACATTTCTTATATCAACATTTCATGGTATGGGAATATTATATTGTGAAACCCCAATTGTCTCTACTTAGTGCTGACCATCTCCACAACATCCCTGTCAGTGTAGATGAGAGTGTGATCTGCCAATTACTTCATAAAGTCTATGACCAGTTTCTTTGTTTGGGTGCCATTAAGGGAGAGATTGTTGTTCTGCGCCACTATCTCTGAAGGCAAATCATTTCTTTAAGAGTGGTCTCATATTTCTGATGATTAGGCATATGATGGTGGTTGTCCTCAGTAAATACAATGATGGAGTTGAAGGTGAACAAGGAGTACAGCAATCACACTAACCTGAGGGGTGGTTGTGTTTTAGAATAAGTATTTAGGAAGTGACTGTTCCAATCTGCACTTGCACTGCAAGTGCTCCAGATGGTGGCACAAAGTCTCAAGTCTGGGAGTTTAGTGAAAAACCCTGATGTAAGAAACAGCACTAAACACTAAACTTCAACTGTTGGCTATAAACAGTACTCGTGCATGTCAGTTTAAACTGTTCAGATACTCCAGGATGATATGAAGTGCAAGGAATAAAACATCCTTTCTGGATCATTGGTGGCAACAAATGAACAAGAAGTAGTCCAAACTACCCGTAATTGGGATGCTATTTTTAAGTGTATCCAAACTCCAGTCTCTCAAAGCATTTGCCTACAATGGAAGTGAGTGCCATGGTGATAGTTGATGTTAATTTGAAGCCGGTGAGAACTCTAGATTCTGCTAATTAGTTATTTAAAATCTCAGTAAAAACTCCAGATGGTTGATTGTTACAGGTTTTTAATACTGTAACCGATAAAGGAGCACCCCGACCAACTAAGAAAGATTTTACACCACAAGCATCACATTTTTTCTATTAAAATAATCTGTTTTACTCTGCTTAAAATTAAGGAAACATTTATAACCATAGTCTTCAAGGCTTTTACTGTATCAGAGATGGTTACCACTAATATACCAAAGCTTTAGGAACACAAATTGAACACTGCCCCTGGTCACCATTTTAGTGGAGTTTCACAATCGTCCAGTGAATATGTTCTGCCATACTGTCAAGGATTAGCTTTTGCCTGGCTCTTAAAGCTGTCAAGTTTGGCACCTGCTCATTTTGACACTAAACGAGAAACTGTAGCTTCAAAATAATGGATAGCGTGATGTCATTGCATTCTCTGTGATAAATGTACAGGCTATGGGATAAAGAAACAATTTATTATCAATGTATCAGTAATAGACCTTCTTAGAAGTTTAAAAAAAGATTGATAAACTGTCCTACTCTAATGTAAATGATCCTTTTTACTCAAAACTTGAAAACATATTATGGTCTGACATAAATTAAAAAAAAAAAACATTTTTAAAGGCAAATTTTAAATGTAAAAGCTTTACACTCCCCTTTGAAAGCAGAAACCATAAAATGTTCTGTTATGATAGTGAAAGCAATCAGTTGCAACAGAGGTATAAGACTGTTCCATTATTTTGACATTATTGCTTTATGGCAAAATGACTGAAAGCATAAATGGTAGTTTCCATTACAGAAGCAAGTTAGTGCTTTTCCAAGGAAGATGAAGAGGACTAAGAACAGATCTTTAGATCTTTACTAAGTGGATTCAGCTGACATAAGGAAGTATTGTGTAGATACTCTTGCCTTGAAGTGGGAAACTACGTTTATATACAGAAAGGTCCTAGAAAGAAGAACTAAAATGGGAAAAATATAACCTTTTGACCTATTTCTGTTCAAGAATACTCCTTAAGAAAATAAAGGAGGAGTATGCAATATGCAAGAAAATTATCAGAGTTATAATATGTATTCATTCATTTTTTTCTGGTCAAAGACATTTTTGTCTCTTCAGAAATGAGGTCAGGGAGAAATCACAGCCACTTTTAGAGATACAATGGCGCAAAGCCACTCCTTTAGTCAGAAAAGTGTAGTGTAAGATAGAGACTTTTTATAACTATCCAGCCACCACAAAGGAATATACAGCCTTTGAACGTAAATGTGTTCTTTTTTCGTTTCTTTTTCCGAATTGTTGGACAAATGCAGTTTTCTAACAGCTAAATGATCACTTTGGTACTATCTTTATATTTTATGAGATGTCATTGCCAAGTAAAAGAAAAAATATTTTTTATTTATTTTATTACAATATACTGTTTAATTTATAGTTCTGTGATAGTCCGGTGATTGTGCTGCTCAGGTAGGCTTCAGCCTCCTGTGGCCCAGAGCTGGATTAAGCAGGTTTGGAAATGTTATATTACAGTATTTTATTTATATATTCTTTACATGTTAATTTGATTTATATTTGTTCTGTCGTATTATCTTGTATAATGTTATTTTGATTTTTACAATATTTTGTACATTTTGAAGATATTTTAATTAATTATATACTGATGGATAAAAGAAGATATTTGTAATGAAAAGATTCTAGCTATATCCTGTGTATTTTCACAGATATTTTTTAGTGCTTGTCACACATATGCATCTGAGGATCACCTTCCTGGCTCAACCCTTGGTAAGCAATACCACCCCAGGACTAGAGGGGGTGCTGTCGCTAATGGTATCATCTCGATCTATTCTCACAGCACAAAGAACACGCCCAGTGGGTGCAACTGACTCTGCCCCTTCCAGTCAGAGCTCTGTATATTCAAGATATTCCCGGAATGTGGCATCTCTGCCAATATATGCCAATACTGATGCTCTGTGCAAGAGAGGACAGAGCTGATTATACTTCCTTAGAAGGCTGGCGTCTTTCAACATCTGCAATAAGATGCTGCAGATGTTCTATCAGACGGTTGTGGCAAGTGCCCTCTTCTACACGGTGGTGTGCTAGGAAGGCAGCATAAAGAAGAGGGACACCTCACGCCTGGACAAACTGGTGAGGAAGGCAGGCGCTATTGTAGGCACGGAGCTGGACAGTTTGACATCTGTGGCAGAGTGACAGGCGCTGAGCAGGCTCCTGTCAGTCAAGGAGAATCCACTGCATCCACTGAACAGTATCATCTCCAGACAGAGGAGCAGCTTCAGTGACAGACTGCTGTCACTGTCCTGCTCCACTGACAGACTGAGGAGATCATTCCTCCCCCACACAATACAACTGTTTAATTCAACCTGGGGGCATAAACTTTAACACTATACAAGATTATAGACTGTTATACCTGCCTTGCACTCTCCACCTTGCATTTTTTAACTTGCACTGCATTTTTTTCACTCTTTAATTAATATTGTTTTTATCAGTATGCTGCTGCTGGAGTATGTGAATTTCCCCTTGGGGATTAATAAAGTATCTATCTATCTATCTATCTATCTCATTTGGACCAAAGCTTAAATGCAGACAGAGCTCTACTCCAGACCTCAAACCAAGACTAAGAAGGAGTAGCGGCTCAATTTTTTGTGTGTTTGTGCCATTGTGTGCTATTTTTGTTGCACTATTCTTTGTTAATTAAACGGGTTGACCTGGCTGGTGCCCTAACACTTATTTTGTATCCCGTGTTATACCTCTTATGAGCACACCCTTTAACTTATAATGCGTCTTGCACAGTAAAACCTTGCAATTTGATAAACACATGGAAACTCATTAAGTACACGTTTGCTCAAAGAGGTGTAAATGGAGCAATGTCTGATCAGGTCACCTTTCAAAACACCACAGTAGTCATGTCACTCCAAGGCAAAGGCCAAAGACAAAGTTACAATGTGCTTTTGCCATCCCTTTGTGGTCTGGGTATATGTTATATATGAAATATAGGGTTTAGCCCCTAATAAATATGATATTTTACATTCATTTCTTGCTTTATGCCAAGTTGAGTTTTGATAACATCTCATCTCAACACAGAATTGTTTATTTTTTTTCCTAGTTACAAGCTAATATTTTTCTGGTTAAAGACTAAGATTTTTGCTTCATGTTTTGTACTTGACAACATGTCAGCTGTCTTTTCTGACTTCATCCCTTGCCTGTTTTCTCAGCCATGTCTTGTCTCCTGATTCTTTTTCATGAAAATCGTTTGTCTCTATTTGAGTCAACACAAAAGGTAATGAATTTGCTATGCATTCCATAATGCCTCAGATGCCCCCACAAGCAAAGGAAACTGCCATTGACATACTTCAGGCACTTAAGATTTAGCCATTCCACTACATTCCAAACTGCAGACAAAATTTTAGGAATCTGGTAAGACAGATAGCCATGCCAGATCTAGTCACAATTAAATGAACATATCAGAGCAGGACTGACATGTCAGAATGGTCCGTCAAACAAATGACTTAGATTTCCAACTAATACTGCTACCCAATCTGCTGGTAGAAACAATGCCTGTATCAGTGATGGAATAGTGAGAGCCGGGCACCACACTGCTGACCTTAAAGTAAGGCAAACTGTCAGAGACCCTCTGCTTTAAATTCTTTTTGACTTTAAATTGTTTTTGATATGAAATCTGCCGTTGTCCTTGAATGTTCTGCTTGCTTTATCCGTCAATCTTGGCACCAATCAGTCCCAATCTACTAACTGGTTTCCTGCATTGGCAAGTGGCTGGTGACATTTAGTACAGCACAAAACACATAAAATGTTATAAAATCATTATCACAAGCTCAAGGTTATATTCCCATGAGAACAAAAAGCTGCCAAATGTAACTATGTCCTGCTTTGCATTTCAACTTTCTCAGAATATACTGCACCCCTGTTCAACTTTCAGAGAAAGGCCTATCATGTGACATCTTTTAGCTGAAAAACTTTACGTACCCTCTATACAACACTAATATAAAGTTTATTTATAAAAAATGAAAACACTTTATCGACATTGTAAATTGTACTACACTATAAAACAGTTATGTTTAATGTAATTCTACATTGAAATAAAATGAGCCAGACAAGTTTGTGTACCTGTGACCTTCAACTAAATTAAGTGAGTTCAAAAGACGATGGATGGATGAATGCATTTGTTTTTGATGCATTTAACACATTTAATCTAGTAGTATACACTTATATTCTTTGCTGAAAATTCAAATGTAAATCTTATACAACTGTACATAATATTCATTTTAGGCATACTACTGATTGTGCCATGCAAGACTCTGCTTTGAATAATTTGTACGGTTATTTTCTTTTTATTGGTGTCCAATACAGAACAGCAGGCATGAAGCACACCAACTGTGCAAATTAGATTTTCATGAACAATAAATATCAGTCACTGATTTATTTAATAACAAAGAAACGTTATAAATAAGGAGTATCAGCAGGTTCTACAAAGGATCAAGGTGATTTCAGACAAAATGCTTTTCAAATACAGTAGTGTATTTATTTACTACAGTAAATGACTACCCTTGAAATAAACTTTTATATAAAAAAAAACTTGTCATTTGGCAAAAAATCACAGAAAAGCAGTCAACACTTCACTTGAATAAGTAATGCTCTCTATTGAACCTTTCTCCAAAACAACCCTGAAGGTGCATTGATATTTTTTTCACATCTAGGCACTTGAGCTAGAAGTTATGCTTTTAAAGGTCTACATGTCAACCATGCAGTATGTCAAACCACATCAAAATTTTAAGCCTTTTTTTATTTTACTTTGATCAAGGGTTTAGGTTTAATATTTTTCAAGTCAAAGTGATTTCTTCACAAACATGGCATATATTAATTTACCACATGAAATTGAATTCAAAAGTCAAGCATATTTTATAAACTTTAAAAAAAAATTAGCCTTCATTTTCATTTTATAATAGAGTGTCATGGTCACAAGAGGAAAAACATTTATTAAACTTACTAAATACTTCAATTATTTTTCAAGACAAAAATGTTATGAAGTTTTAACTGTATAGGAGTCACAAATATGGCTAAAGGGTGTGAGGTCTAAAACTTCCACAGAGAAGACCAGGACGCTCATCAATCTGCCCATATATGTTCTCACCCAGGAGAGACACCAACTATCTCACACAGGCTTTGGCCTGCACAGGTCTATAAGGTGCCCTGGCTGTAAAAGAACAAAATATAGTTTAAACAGTTCCAAACTATACAAATATGACCTTCTACAAATAGAAATCTGTGTCTTCATAAGACACGTTTAAACAAAAATTCCCTATCAATAAAGAATTTATTTATATAAAGGTGAAAAAGTATAGAAAATGTAGAAAAGACAGAATAAGGGCAAAAAGGATTTGCCTTAAAAGACCTTTCAGAGCAACCAAGTCCCAAAACACAAGCTGAAAACAAAACCAAAAACAGAAGAAGCCAGAAACCATAAAAGAAAAACAATCAAAGTCAAGCAATACTCACATAAAGTCCAACAACCATCAATGAACCATTGCTCAGATCCATCCTCTCTCTGACCTCAACATAAAAGCAGAGGGAGGTTCCAGAAGCAATGATGTCAAGGTGGGCCCCTCTTGTAAGGGGTTGACCCAAAAAACACATGGAATGCAGGAATATTTAAAGATTATCTTCATCTTTTACCACTTCTGTGGGAGGCTGATGTGTTTGACCAACCTTCTCTGTACCCCTCAGTCCTGCACAACAAAAAAACAAAAAACCTTTTGTTTCAGCCTTCCTTTACTCTGTCCATTCATCTCTGCTTTGGCCTCCCTTGCTTTCTCTTCCAAAGTACTTCCATTCTCATCACTCTGTTACCTACATATTCATTGTCTCTCCTTATTACATGTCCATACCACTTCAGTCTACTTTCCTGTACTTTCTTAGATATCTCTCCTACTTTTGTTGTACCTCGTACTGTCTCATACATTTCTGTTCTTCTTTGTAACTCTGTACATCCATCTCAGCTTTCTCATTTCTGCCACATCTAACTTCTTGTCCTGCACTCCCTTTACTGCTCCTGTCTCAGCTCCATACATCATTGCTATTCTTTCCAGTGTTAAAAAAATATATCTTTAACATTCACCTTAATTCTTCAAACACACTATACTCCTGATGCCTTCTTCCAATTGTTCCATTCACACTGAACTCTGTGAGTTATCTCTGCATCTTGGGCTCCACCACTAATCCTACATATTTAAGCTTATCCACTCTTGTCAAAGATCTATCTGTCTGCATCTTGATTATAATTAAATTTCAAATATTATGTCTTCACCAGACTCTGTACTATAAAGAACTATATAACCAGACTGAAGTGATTCTACAATATTCTAATTAACAAGAAACAACAGCATATGAAAAATAACTACTTTTTTGAGAACTATAGAAAGAAATGACAGTTTCCAAATAGGACAGAAATTACCAGCCAACCTTACCACTGAATGTAATTACTGTATGTGCTCTACCTACAGCATTTGATTTTAATGTCACCAAGCTATTTATATTATAATATAATAAAGAATTCCCTAAATACTACAATTTTCCAATTCTAATTATGAACATGTTTGTTGTATTGCCACATAGGGGGTTTACATTTTTGTATAGTACATCCTGTTTGGTGATTGTTAAATGTTAGTAACAATACTTGTAACTCAGATACTTGGTTTTTAAATGCAGGGTCTGTGCCTTTAAGCAGGTTTGCATTGATATGGAGGGGCTTGTGGGAATTGTTGTGTGTAGTTGTAGGCACACTACATATAAAACCGGAGGAGAAGAATGTGGAGGGACTTTTTGACTTTTCCATTTTTCTACCAACTTCGTTATTGCCATCACCCAAAAACCTTTTATTGTCTGTATGTTCACAGCAGAGAAGGATTCTGCACTGCCAATACAGGATACAGGCACAGCAGTGGGTATGTATTCCCATTCATTCCTGCAGTTGCTGTTTGTGAAGAGGTGCACCTCAGAAGATCATTCACCTTCTGGACTCTGGTCATAGGACTGCATTCATTATCCAGTTTACAACACGGGGTTATTCACCACAATCTTTCCTTCCATAAACTGTTCTTTGCACTTCAGGATCCACACCCATCACTTTCAGTAAAGATTTTTCCGGGACTGTACATATCGTCTGGGGGGCAAGTTGTTTGTGCCGTTCTTTTTGTATGTTTATAATTACCTTTCTTTGCTATGTTTCTAATTACTTAAAAATATATTTGGTGCTTAATATATTTACTCTACTTATGACATTTTTCTGGTGTGTTTTGTTAATATTCGGGTGTCAGGGTGGAAAATAATGTAATACTTAGGTGTTAACCTAATTCCATCTGTCCCTCATTTCACAAGCATAGCAGCTTCATCACTACACAATTCTGTTGGCAACCTCGAGACCCCCAAGAAGTCGGGGTTCGCTACATGTTTCACATCATATATTTTACTATTTTAGTGCACTAAACTGTAGCCTTGTTTTCATGTATGTTTTAGCTTATAACATAGCAGTCACCCATCATCTCAGAATACACCTTTGGCTCACTCAGGCTACTGACAAAAGAATTTGAGTAAATGCCAAGTTGCAAGATAAGTGATTGAGGATGGATGCTGCTAATTCTTTCGCAATACAATGAGCAGATGGTGACTAAACCCTAATATAAGTCTAACATAGGCAAGATAACCCCTCACAAGATTATTATTATTAAGGTATGGATATTGTTCTCTACTGAGTCAACAGGTGGGAACAGCTTCTTGAGGGCATCAAATGTAATTAAAAGGCCTTTTCAGATAATTTAAGTGAATACTGAGTTAAGAAAATGGGCATAACAGTCTACTGACAAGTGAAGTTAAAGTTTGCATTGTAAAAAGAGATCTTAGATATAATTTTCTTTGTCAAGAAGTAGGGTATCTGTCCCACAGATAATTGAAAACACCAGACTTATATGGAATGAATGACTGATTGATCTTAAGAGTTTCATGTGAGGAAGTAATTTATATATTATGTAAATATGAAAGGGTTAAAGGTTTCAGAGCCTTTGAACTCAAAATATTCATAGTTCAGCAAAATTCATATCAAATAAGACAGCAAAGTGCTTACTTTGTTCATAAAAATATTGCAAGTTTACTGAGCATATCTGAACATTGTGTGTGCTTTGTTTGTATAAAGTTTCTAAAATCTTTAA
The DNA here is from genome assembly GCA_026402145.1 of Polypterus bichir lapradei. Taxonomy (NCBI): domain Eukaryota; kingdom Metazoa; phylum Chordata; class Cladistia; order Polypteriformes; family Polypteridae; genus Polypterus; species Polypterus bichir. The sequence goes on along the minus strand of JANRMT010062857.1, from coordinate 11,025,047 downwards.
TACATCATTTTCTTCATTCATTCTTTTCACTTGTCAGTTTTCTGAATCTGCTTCTTGTATCAAAGACCTAACTGTGCTACCCATATAAGATGGGTTGAAATCTTACTAATCTATGTAGACTTCAGCTTTAACCTTTGCACTGCACCGTGTAATGCATATGTCTATGTTATATGCCATCTGGCACTGGATTCGTAAAATCAGTTTCAATGTTTATCATTCGCCATCTGTTTGAATGACAAATGCAATGCATTTTACTACTAAAAATGTTTGTGAGGTGCCATCGTTTGGAATTAAAGAGATATAGCAACTCGACGGACACACAGACAGACACGTATCCTTTTATTAAGGTGGATTGCAAGGAGCCGGTGTCAAAGGTTCAGAGCAGAAACCAGCTCCCAGTGACAGGCTAGTTCATCACAGAGGACACTGACACTATTTACCCTAAATACAATGTAGCTATATACTCAAGCATTAATCAACCCTTCTGTTTTTTAAACTTTATTGGATATTACAGGTCAGCAGAAATTTGAGGTTGTCAGCAGAATTACCTGTCAGACAGAAACCAACCATACCATTCTCTTTTCAAAGCACACTCCCACTCACTGCAGTCAGTGGAGTGTGCATGCACACTGAAGAGGGAGCAACTACACAGGAAATGTGGTGCCACAGCTAAGAGAGCAGATCTGCAACTAGTTAATGGAGATCTTCTTTGGCTAAGTAGTTGAATTGGCAGCTCTGACTCCACTGACCTGTGTTTGCATCTCAGAGAGGACAACTCAAGAAGAAAAGCGGTAGATTAGCAGCATCACCAAGAGGGATTCCTCACCTGATGAAACTCACACTGTCAGGTCCTCCATCAGTTCATATACTGAGCGAGCTTGATCCAACAGTATCAGGTGCCGGGACTCTGCGTCCCCTTGGTGAGGTCCATGGCAGGGCAAATTAAAAAAACAGTGTGGAACACCAATATTTAGAAGGAGTGGCCGAGCTTAGAGCAAAAAAGAGGTTGGAGAAGGAGAGTGAACATCAAGACAAGATCGGTGGTGTAAGCAAGCGCAGAGTAGGAAAGGAGGCAGGGCAATCAGGGCCCCTACCAGGGAGTGAAGTCAATGACACTCCTAGGGGTGTCCCTGCTGAGCTTAGTGTAAGAGCTGGGTCTTAGATGGACCTTTTGAGATCCTGGCAGCATGGTACAGCTCATGGAATGACTGAGGGTTTCAGCCAAAGCCAAAGAGGACAGGTACGAGAAGAATAGGTTGATGGCGATTGCAGATGTTGCCATCACCTCCAGCTTAGTGGATCCACCAGAGGAAACTGGAGACAGAGAGAGAAAGAGCCATGCTCATATTGCCAAACTGATTAACCTTATGCACTGAAGCACTTCAAAAGGGATTTTAAAATATTTATTGATTGCTTTTTCCCTCCACAATTTCACAGCCTTTTCTTTATGGATTATTTAATGACTTATTTCCTGCACTGCACTTTATTAGTTTGCTTTTGTTTTAGTACATTTGGAAAGTGACCTTTGACCTTTGGAGACCTTCTGTTGTCTCTCACTTGCTGCTGTGCCCATCTCGGTTACAAACTTTTAGGAAGTCATGTGAACTCTTTAGGTATAGGTATGACCCCTGGACATTGACCCCAGCACTCTGAAAAAAGTTATGATTACAATTTACTTAAATTTCTTATATTTACAGAATATTCTTTGTGTTGCATCTAAAGAATTTAAACTGGCAAAATTAAAAAACAATGATGCTTCTTTAAGTCAATGTCTTACATTATACAAAATATGACATGTCAGATGTGGTGTGTACAGAATATATACCATAATCCCTTATAATGTACATTTTTGTTGGTGCACTGATCTTAAATTATCTATAGCTGTTTTGACAAAAGAAAGCTGATATAATAGATCTTTATTTTTGAAAACAGATAGTTAAATAAGAATTTAAATTTTTATCAAACAGCTTTATTTGATAAATTCAATCCTAGTCATGTCTTGTAAAACAGAATGGTACAATTTCCTTGTTAAATTTAATTTAAAAACCCTTATGGTATTACACAAATTGAATTTAAATTGTAATATGAGTCTAGACAGATGCTAATTTTTGAAATTGCCCTCCCTGATCTGCTCTTTTGCTTGTTGTCAGTGTCTTTTCATTTTATTTGGAGGATTATGGGCTGACCTTTCCTTTGACCCATCCTTTGATCACCAAAAATCAATATAGGCAGGGAATGTTTGGTGACTGCCATACTTTGCAAAATATTTCATAACCATTTTCTTGGAAATGATGTTAAGTTACAACCCCTTGTGTTCCCTTTTAAAAAGGGTATTTGTAATGAAACAATTATTTTTAACTGTTGGATGTGTTGATCTATTGTAAAAGAAAACTGAAATGGTATGCTTGCATCTGCTTTCAATCACTAATTGCATGAATGGACAAACAACCTTTGATTCTTACTGTTTATTTCTTTATTTTAATCAGAAACAGACTTTCAGTATTATTACAGCTGAATAAAAGCACACTGATATAATTCGGGATATTCAATGTCCTTAATATTCCTTCCAAAAGTTGGCAAAGCAAGTATTAGGCTATATTCACTGTGCAGCTCAGTTCTGTGTTTTCACTTCTTACAATGTGAAAAAGATCTTTTTAGAAAAGTGTGTACAACAACAACAACAAAAAAAACATATGGAATGTTGAATGTATTTTTCAAGATTGAGATTTTTAAGATCGGAATTAGACTCATTTTATATGAGGTGCTAAATCTAATGGGACTTGAGTGTGACTTGCATTTGAATCAGAACTGTCTGGAAGCACAAACTCCCCTAATGATTTTACTTCAATGTGTATGTGATCTTCGCCGTATCTCTGTGTTGAAGATTGAGATGGAATACAGAACCAACTCAGTGAAGTCATTGACTTAATGAGTATTTGCTTTGTCTGTTGCCAGTCAATACTGCCCAGTTGCTACCTGTTTTCTAAAAAAAATGGTACATCTTATGCAGATGTGACTATATATATATATTTATGATTTGGATAAGAATGATACCAAGCAAGGTGGATTGGCAAATAATCTGGAATCCATTGAATCATTACATAGGGATGTAGACAGCATACAGACTCGGGTAGATTTGTGGAAGATGAAGTTTAATGTGAGTAAATGTGAAATATTACACTTGGCAAGTATAAATGTTAGGTTTAAATACACAGTGGGGGGGGGGTTATTCTGAAATGTGACAGTACACCTTATAAGAAGGATTTAGAAGTCGTAGTATACTCAACACTGTCAACTGCCAGACAGTGTCCAGAAGCCATTAAGAAGGCTAACGGAGGTTATGCTGAAGCTTTATAAAACTTTATAACATTAGACCCCAGCTGGATTATTGTTTACAGTTTTAGTCTCCATGCTACAAAAAGGGCATTGCAACATTAGGAAAAGTCCAGAGAAGAGCGACTACACTGATTCCAGGGCTACAGGGGATGAATTATGAGGAAAGATTAAAAGAGCTGAGCCTTTTCAGTTTAAATAAAAGAAGATTAAAAGGAGACATGTTTGAAGTTTTAAAATTTTGAAGGGAATTAGTCCAGTGGTTTGAGACTCTTTCTTTAAAATTAGTTCAGCAAAAACACAGGGACACAGTTGGAAACTTGTTGAGGATAAATTTCACACAAACATTAGGAAGTTTTTCTTTACACAGAGGGTCAAAGACACATGGAATAAGCTACCAAGTCGTGTGGTAGACAGTAAGACTTTAGGGACTTGATGTTTTTTTGGAAGAATTAAGTGGATAGGACTGGCAAAATTTGTTTTGCCGCAATGGCTTGTTCTTATGTAGACTGTTGTAATGTTTTTCAGAGACTGTCTTAAGCATCGCCCTCAACATTCTGAAATTGTCAAACTCCCATTTTTGCATCAGAAACCATAACATCTCGCCTCTACCAGTCCTGTCTCCTCTCACATGTCCACAGGTTTCTACATACAATTATACAAGTTATAATTGTATTTAATGTAACACCCACGAGCTGTCATTTTCTCTTTCTCTTCTTTACCATCATAAGCTTATGATTTTGCAGATGTCCTGCAAACAATGTGAAGTTTTGGGGAGTTTATTCTGGTCTATTAGGTCACATCTGTCTAATAAAATTATTATTTTTTTAATTTTGCATCATCAAGATAGATACCTTTGCATACTGATAATGGATTTGGATTGCTTAACAGTCAAATAAAAAACTGATATATGAACCAAAAAATGGATTTGAGTCACTTTTAGCTGCTGGGTGAATATACCCTTAGACAAGAGCACATGAGAACCTGCCTATCATCCTGTAGCACTTATTTTGGAAATATTTCACTTTGTTTTTTTATGTCACATCATTAATTCCACACTTCTTGTTATAATTTTATCCTAAAAATTGCCCTATATATTTCCTTGTTAAACTTCACACTGTTATTTTAGCAGGTATATATTAAGCCCAGCTTCAGCTCATTCAAAAATAGATATTGGCTAGACATACATTTGATCAGGTTGTATGGTGTGTGGGACTACTGTCTTTTAGGTTCTACTGTAAGTCATTACTTTTTTTGTATCATTTTTCTTTGCAATGTTTTGTTTTAGTTTAATATTAATTAATATTTTTCATGTAGTGTATTAATGTATTAATTAAATGGCTTGTTCCATGTCTATGAAATTCTCAGATGGTTATGCACTTCTGGGGTGTATTGATGTAGAGGATAAGACATAGTAAAGCAGTGAGGTGGACAAATTGGTTTCTTGGTGCAGAAAGAACTGTCTGCAACATAACAACAAAACCAACAAACTGGTTATTGACTTTCATCGCAGAAAAGAAGCTCAAAGCCCAGTTACTATTCAGGGAGTACATGTGGAGGTGGTGCAGTGCTGGATATGTCTTGTAGTACAGAGAAACTGTGAAAGGGCAGAGCAGGCTCTTTTGTTCTTAGGTGACTGCATTCCTTTAATGAGGTTAATGACATCCTTCACATCTCTACAACTGTGCGATGGCCAGTGTGATTTTCTAAGCTGTGGTGTGCTGGGATGGTAACATCACTTCAAGGAAGGCCCACTAAATCAACAACCTAATTAAAAGGGCAAGCTCAATTATAGGACGCACTCTTGACAGCCTACAGGTACAGTAGTAGCAAGGGAGAAAATTAAAACAAAACTGAGTGCCATTATGAACAAAGCTGCACATCCTCTGTCTAACACACTAACACAGAGGACTTTCAGCTGATAAATTATTCAGCAGACGTGTAGAAGAAACACGACTGGGGCTTCTTTATACCAACAATAATATGCCTGCATAATGCCTCACTTTGACTATACAAACAAATAAGATGTTTTCTTTCTTTTTAAATTTTGTGTCTTTTTAGTAATTCTAATGTGGAGTTCAGACCATATTATGTCTGTAAATACTGTATATATTTATTTATTTATCTACAGTCATAGGAAAAAGTTTGGGAACCCCTCTTTAATTCTTTTTTGTTTATCATTGGTTGAGCTTTCAAAGTAGCAACTTCCTTTTAATATATGACATGCCTTATGGAAACAGTAGTATTTCAGCAGTGATATTAAGTTTATTGGATTAACAGAAAATGTGCAATATGCATCATAACAAATTTAAACAGGTGCATAAATTTGGCCACCCCAACAGAGATATTACATCAATACTTAGTTGAGCCTCCTTTTGCAAATATAACAGCCTCTAGATGCCTCCTATGGCCTTTGATGAGTGTCTGGATTCTGGATGGAGGTATTTTTGACCATTCTTCCATACAAAATCTCTCCAGTTCAGTTAAATTTGATTGCTGCCAAGCATGGACAGCCTGCTTCAAATCATCCCATAGATTTTCAATAATATTCAAGTCGGGGGACTGTGACGGCCATTCCAGAACATTGTACTTCTCCCTCTGCATGAATGCCTTTGTAGATTTCGAACTGTGTTTTGGGTCATTGTCTTATTGGAATATGCAACCCCTGCGTAACTTCAACTTTGTGACTGATGCTTGAACATTATCCTGAAGAATTTGTTGATATTGAGTTGAATTTATCCGACACTCAACTTTAACAAGGGCCCCAGTCCCTGAACTAGCCACACAGCCCCACAGCATGATGGAACCTCCACCAAATTTGACAGTAGGTAGCAGGTTTTTTTTCTTGGAATGCTGTGTTCTTCTTCCGCCATGCAAAGCGCTGTTTGTTATGACCAAATAACTCAATTTGTGTCTCATCAGTCCAAAGCACTTTGTTCCAAAATTAATCTGGCTTGTCTAAATGAGCATTTGCATACAATAAGCGACTCTGTTTGTGGCGTGAGTGCAGAAAGGGCTTCTTTCTCATCACCAATACAGATGTCCTTTGTGCAAATTACGCTGAATTGTAGAACGATGTACAGATACACCATCTGCAGTAAGATGCTCTTGCAGGACTTTGGAGGTGATCTGTGGGTTGTCTGTAACCATTCTCACAATCCTGTGCATATGCCGCTCCTGTATTTTTCTTGGCCTGCCAGACCTGCTGGGTTTAACAGCAACTGTGCCTTTGGCCTTCTATTTCCTGATTCCATTCCTTACAGTTGAAACTGACAGTTTAAACCTCTGACATAGCTTTTTGTAGCCTTCTGTCAAGATGTCAGAGGGGGACTTTTTTTGTACACTGGGTGGTTCCATTCCAAGAAATGAAAGACATACCACTGTTATCTTTTTTGTTGAAAGTAGAGTAAATTATTATGCAGGCTGAGTGGGGTTCCCAGACTTTTTCATATGACTGTATCTATTAATGTATTTATTTTCCGCTGCGGAAAAATGAAGTCCTGTCCCTCTATGACTCATATTATTAAGCAATGCAGTGGGAAACCCGATTAGGTATTTGTTCTCAAATGCTGCAATCTGGTCAAGCTACAGCACCTGTGGGCCAAAAATATCTGTGTTTGCCATTCATTTGACGGATGTTGCATAATAATTCAGGAAAGAAGAATTTGTAGAGAATGAGCATGAAAAACATCTCCAGACTAAAAGAAGTCCAATGTTGTACACCAGAGGCCTGGGCAGAAGTCAAAAGAATTAAATATTGTTAGAAAATATGGTACTATATATATAATCTTTATATAATTCACTACCGTGGCTGTTCGTTTGTCTGTCCAGGATTTTAAATCACCTGTAGCTCACAAACCGTTTGACCTATTGACCTGAAATTTGGTACACTTATACTACGTGACCTGTACTGTCTGCTTTCGGGGTGATGATTGACCTCCAAGGTTATTCCTCTTTTTATTTTATTTGATTCATGTGTCAACTCTCGGCAGCAGCCAGCGCCGTTCTCATCCTTACCACCATTGCCGTCACTTCCCCTACCTCTTCATATCTTAAATCATTCTTGAAGCAGATTGAAGACTTAAGTGCCAGCTTAAGTGAAAAAAAAAATACTAACTAATTGCAACACAAACACTGACTTTATCAGTTTTAACGCGAAAAGATGCCGACGAAAGAAGAGAAAAAGCAGGGCGCTAGGGTATAGAAAAGAAGAGCTGCTCAGGAAACAGCAAGCGTATCAACCTCTGAGCAAACAAATACTAAACTACAGAGAAAGAGTATGAAAACTATGAATGCTCAAATCAATTGTATCGTTATCATGCAGTGCGTTGTTACTGGTTATTTATCATTGTTATGGATTAACTTGTGATTATATGTTTTATTGTGAACTACTTTTCATATTTTCATGTATGTTTGGTGATGTGTGTAATTATTTGCTGTCTTTTTAACTAGACCACCACTCTGTGTGTTTTGCGGGTATAGAGCCCCAGGGCTGCCATGACATCTCCACTCCTCAGTCCTCCTTGTGGTTATTTAGGTCACAGTTCAGAGAACCCAAATCAAGAGAGCACTGTGTCTGATCAGACTTATAGTGAATATTGCTATTTTGTTTGAATTTTTAAATGTATTCTGACATTCTTGCTTTTGTTTAAGACTTACTATTCTGGGTTAGTGCTTTGGGATTTGTTTGCTTACAATTGCCTCTTAAGACAGGTCCTTTTCACTGCATTTTGCTCTTTTGAGCATTTTCTTCTAACTCTGTAATTTGTATTTAATAAATCATAATTTATAAAATTTCTTTGTTTTCCCTTTTTGCACAAGCTGGGGGTTTATGACAATCCTTCTCCTTGTTAGGCTTTTCCTTTATTTTGGGACATTTTTGTTTTACTTTGCCAGTTTAACTTGTTTGCAGCCTGTTAGGCCAGAACTCCACAGGTCATAGTTTTGAGTAAGCTAGACTAAGTGAACCTCTGCTTTATTTGTGGGCCTCACACCCATTTCACCATATTTGTGACTTCTAATCAAGTTGAAGTTTAAAGTCAAATGACTTTATTGTCATAGCATCCATACACAGTACTGCAGCATACAGTCGCACAAAATAAAATTCAACCAGGACTGCCATGCAAACTGTACTGTAACACAGAACAAATGTGATACAAGTATAGAATTATATGATAAATAGATACATTAATATACATTAAGTAAATGAATAGATAATAACAATTAAATTAATGATAATGACAACAAATAATAAAGACAACCATAATAATATATGTACTGTATATAAATAAACCAGTAGCAGCAGATCTGAGGTGGTGGCAGCACAGAGTTCAGAGTCCAGTCAGCCAAGGGATAGAAGGTATTCCAGAAACTGGTAGAACTGGATTTGATGACACGGTGCCTTGTGCCTGATGGAAGTGGGACAAAGGCACCAAGGGAAGAAGAGAGTGGTCGTCCACTATGCTGTAGGCTTTGTGGATGCAATGCTTGATAAAGATGTCTTTAACTGAGGGTAGAGAGGTCCCAATAATCTTTTCTGCTGTGTGTACTATCCATTGTAGGGCCTTACAGTCAGAGACACTGCAATTCCCAAGCCAGACAGTGATGCAACTAGCTAGCACACCCTTAATAGTCTCTCTATAGAATAACAACAATAATGTCAGAGCAGGAAGTACCAGAAAACTGAACAAGCATCTTTGTAGTAGCGATCTACTTTTATCATAATCACAAGAAAGTGTAAGAAGAACTCAAATGTCCTACAGGCTTGTAGCAGGTAAACAGTAAATAGGCATTCTGTGAGCTTTGAATGCATGCAGATTACCAGTAATTTGAAAGAGATCTGGATGCAGACTACATGTTATTTCTTACTCAAGTGTGGGACAACTTGGCTAAAGCAAATGATTTGACAGAAAAGCACAAGATGAGTCATACAATACACAACGTGCAGCTGACATAATTGTATTTATTAAGGTGCTGAATAGCTTTCTGTAGATATTTTGTACTTTTATTTTTATTTTGACCAATAGATTGTTTTTTCTCATTATTTTATTGCTATTTTCTGGCTGCCATTTTGTGGCCTTTTTTTAACCATAATCGCTGCAATGTTGCTACTTTAAATTACCCCATTGCTAGTCACGCTATATTTAGACCTGTGATGTCACCATCCTAAATAATGATGCTCTAGTTCTGAAATCTAAGCTTATGGATTTACAACAAACAACTTTGCATTTTGCTATAGATCAGATCTATTTAGGGAGGTAGATTTTAAGTGTATGCTTTTATTTATTTATTTCACTTTTTGATATTTATTTTGAGCTTTGCTGGATTTTCACAACTGCACATTTTACTGAAAATGATGTTTCTCTCATCTAAATGTTTAATCTTTGCATTTTTGGTTTGTCAATTTCCAGCACTGGAAATTTTTCATTAACTTTTGTGACCTTAGAATATTATGTTTTCATTGCATGTTCTTGATTAATGCAATTTTGCAGTTTGGGCTTCATGTACTGAAGAAATTATATCAGCAAAATTTAATTTATTATCATTACACTACATATAACAGTCTCAAAACCACTTAATAGGATTTAAGGTCACAGGGCAGAGCAGGGCCGGTGTGCTAAATAATGCCACCTGAGGCAAGGTACATTTTTGGTGCTCATTATATTCTTACTAAGTCAATAAACAATACTCCTAGGTTACAATACATCCTCAGAACAGCACACAATATAATAAATAAATATTTTTGAAAGTAATGTGGTGTGTCATGGTGGCGCAGTGGGTAGCGCTGCTGCCTCGCAGTTAGGAGGCCCGGGTTCACTTCCCAGGTCCTCCCTGCATAGAGTTTGCATGTTCTCCCCATGTCTGCATGGGTTTCCTCCCACAGTCCAAAGACATGCAGGTTAGGTGCATTGGCAATTCTAAATTGTGCTGGGTGTGTGCGCCATGCGGTGGGCTGGTGCCCTGTCTGGGGTTTGTTTCCTGCGTTGCGCCCTGTGTTGGCTGGGATTGGCTCTGGCAGACCCTTGTGACCCTGTAGGAATATAGCGGGTTGGATAATGGAAAGTAATGTGAAACAATTTTAAAGATTAGCTTAAAATCAATAAAACACACAACAATTGGCATTAAACACAATAAAAATGTATAAATCCTTCACTTCTTTTATTTGACCTAAATGAATATTATATTGATTTTTATAACTGGGAAATTGAATGTGAAACAAACTTTGGCTGTTTCACTCACCCTTGCTGGTTTCTTTAAATGTCAAGTGTAAAAGGTGCCTGAACTTTTTAACTAAATTCACATGGTGCAAACTTAGCAGATATATAACAAATAATATACCTGTGACTGACTCCTTCATAACATTCCAGAAATTAACAAAACTTTAGAAAATGAAAAAACACAATATGTTAAAAGCTGGAAAATGAATGCCGATGCTGATGTAGCTTCATAAGCTAGATGTGCCATTTTGATTCTCAGACTCTCACAGTGCGACACATTAGTAGTTCTGGCCCCGCCCCCCTGCTATCAGTCTACAACCTCTCTCTTGGATTTGTGCAAATAAATCGGTGCGACAAATGAACTATGATACTTAGTGGGATGAGAGAAGTTCAAGCAAATTTATATATATAAATTTGAACCTCATACATTTATGAGATGACTGTTTCATCTTAGAAAATATGAAAATAAAAATAAATGCACAAATCAGCTGGCTTTGTTGTAAGGAAGCCCACCCTTTAAGTCCCAAGGTATTTTATATTGAGTGTCACTTGGTTTTTCTAAGTGAACAGCTCTGTAAACCATGTCATTTGCTGTTTTGTCCAGACCACTACAATGGCAATTTCCGCTGCCAAGGTTCTCAGCCACTTATTTTAAAAGTTTTAGCTTAGCCCACCTGATTTTAATTAGCACATTTGTGCTCCTGCAGATGGTAGTTAAGCCCCTTAATGACACTCACATACATTTTTACAACCTATCCTAACAACCTTTCCCTTCACCATGTTGTACGTGGAATTTACACAAAGTGAACCTGTGCTGGTAGAAATCATTTAATTAAAAATTACATTAAAAAAGCAGACAACCAGTAGACTTTGGAGATCTGGGAATAATCAAGATAACATTACAAACAGTTTCCACTAGTAGGAAATTAAGAGGATGGTAAGGCTAAGATATTTTCTGTGTTTTTATCACAGAGAGCTTAGTTTCAGAATATGCTTAAGGATACAGACAAGTTAATCCTTCCTCAAAGTACCACCAAAAAGCTATTCATTAGCTCACATAATTATACAAATTACTCTTAATTGTTTTTCATATAGGTAGAATCTTTCCTAAAGTCATAAACACTAGCAATGCTCATTATCTTGTCTTTGATAACACGATGGACTAGAGCCAAGCAGACAGAGGGTGGCTAAATATTCTGCTCTGCCTGTAACGAGGAAAATAATGCAGCTATAAAATACTTTAACAATGCACTGAAGCTGCTTTGCATTTAATCTTAGAAGCAGGAGCTATATTATAGGCTACTGGCACTTAAACATGACAGGTCTTTTTCGCTACTCTAAAAAGAGAGCCACTATAATGTATTTTTTGATGGAAGATGCTTTATATAAAAGAGAATTTTTTTTGAACAAAATTGGAACTCTGCTCTATATTCAGCCTGCTATTTATTTCGAGTATAAGGCTGCACTTTGATTACATGGCAAGCCTGCAATGGTAAATCAGTGTGTGCTTATTCACAGCACCAATTTTTTTTTTTTAAACTTATTTTTGTACAAAAAATACACATACAGTATATTCATATACAGTGGATTCAAAAAGTATTCAGACCCCTTCACTTTCTGCACACTTTATTCTGTTGTTGATTTAATTATAAATTGGTCAATCTGCCATTTTTGCTCATCAATCTAAATTGAAGGACCCACAGAGACAAAATCAAAATATATTTTCAGAAAGATTTGCAAATTCATTCAAAATCAAAAGACGAAATGTCTTATTCATATACAAATTCACACCTTTAATTCACTACTTTGTAGAATCCCCTTTGGCAACAACTGTAGAGTCGAGTCTTCTTGGGTAAGTCCCTACAAGCTTTGTGCAGCTGGATTTGTGCACATTTAAGTCTTTCATTTCATTTTAACAGAATTATGGTACAACAGTACTATACAATACAGTGTTATCAGTCCTTTTCATTCACTTGTATCCTTGGAAAAGCTCTTCCAAGAAAACTTTTACTCTTGTAAACAATCTTTATACTAAAACACTTACAGGCATAATTTCGGCAAAGCGTTTGCTTACTTACAGTAGGGCGACCTGATCTGAGACACTTGTATATAGAATGACCTGATTGTCGTAGTTCCAAAATGGGACCCAGCTCATTAATCCAGTGTACTCAGAGTAAGCAATTTCCATTAAATAACATTGCCTTGTAAAAAAAAACACATTAAATCAAAGTCTGGTGGCAGAACTGCCTTTACATTTCAGCCTCCTAAAAACAGGACATTTTGTTCAGTTCTGGGACACTAGGCATAAAACGGGACATAAAATAAAAACTGGACAATCCGTTATAAAAACCGTGATGTCTAGTCAGCCTAACTGGGACGCATCCACGTCGGTTCACCCTCACTTATGCTCAATCAGAGTTCAAGAAAGTGTGTTATTTGAAACTGTGTTATCAGAAAAAGAGCAGAAAAGTATCACATTTGAATTACATTGCAATATTAAGTTAATTAATAAAATAAAACTTTGCCACTAACATCCTATATCTCTGCATCATCTACTGGTGGCAGCAAAAATTATGATACATAAATAATTTGATCATGAAGAAAGGTGAGCAGGTACCAATCTCTAGGATAAAAACATGAAAAGCAAATCATTGATGTTTTCCTTATATAAAGTGTTAAATAATATCAACAACAAAGACATCACTTTCTAAATAGGGATGTTATTTGAATAATACAACAGCAAACAATTATTAAGTTCTAATGTTCTATGAACAAAGTAATTTAGTTTATTAGTGAAGAAGTTAACATTTGTGTCTGTAAAGACCCTGCAGTTATTTCACAAATAATTTAATAGGAAAGGCTCTAAGTCAGGGATCTCCAACTCCAGTCCTGGGGCCTCATGCATAACGCTGTGCATAGAATTCACACTTAAACATGGCGTACGGACAAAAGTGGAAATGTGCATATGCACAATAAAATCCAGATGCATAACTCTGTGCATTTGTTAACTTCCACGTTCTTCCGTTCCATAAATTCCAGTCAGCGTGAAAAGTAACACATGTGCACACGCCTGCTGCCCCACCCCAACTCTTCCCAGAATTACTTCTCTTTGAATATAGCATTCTGTGAAAAGACAATGGCAAAAGCACAGGGGAAAACAGAAGAATTTCAGCGAATATCAAGTGGAGGCAAGGAAAAATTGACTATTTGGTTTTAACAATGGTATAAACAACAAAAGGAGGTTGATTGAATGACATAGAGTGTCGGAGAAACTCGAAAGTTCAAGTTCACAAAGTCACACAGTGCACGAAATAAAAAAGTTGTCAGATATCAAAGTCGCTGTGAAAAGGCGAGTCGTAGACCACCGTCTGAGTGTCATATGAAAGCTTATAAGGGTACAGAGAAAGGAAAAAAATAGGTAAACAGTGAGGAAAAAAGCTCGAAATTTCCACTTTAATCACATAGTTTATTTAGTCATTAAAGAAGAACATCATAAACTTCATCTTTAAATCGTTTAATTTACTAGTTTCTTATATCCCATTATAACTAAACTAACACATTAAATGCTGTGTTTTGTATATGTTCTTCTATGTGCTCTATGTGTGTGAATCACTATGTACTTCTTAAACGAGCTTTCTCTTCCTCCGACAGGACACAGAATCCATTACATTTGTAATATTACAGCTGAGTGAATAATTAAAATACTGAGATGTATACTTGATATCATTTTCATGATGATAGGAATTAAAGCATGTTATTAAACATGGGAACACGGTGGCGCAGTGATAGTGAAGAGCTGGCACCCTGTCCAGAGATTATTCATGCCTCCCGCAACTTGCTTGCCCTGCCGTGGGCGACCTTCGATGAAATAATTAATTGCAGCAGTACTGTCTCTTTCAAACATACTGATGCCCAATTCCTGTCCCTTCTTTTCTTTCTCCAAGTAACCAATCGCCACACAATCAGCTCTGTAATAGATGTTAAGCCATCTGTAAGCTTAGAATGCTGATTCTTCAAAACTTTTAGGGAACATTGAAATATCTTCGTAGTACATGTTTAATTATTCTATCCATCTATCCTTCCAGTGTCGCGCCAGCCCCAGCAAGAATACAGCACGAGGCAGGAACAATCTCTGTATGGGGCACCAGCTCATCGCTAGCGCTGCGCTACCTTGTTTAATTATTAACAATATAGATTATTTAAATGATGTTAACATTTTATCTGTATAATGTAATGAACATATTTTACTGCATTTCATCTTAAAAATGATATTGTCATCATATGTAAATACGCTCTTTATAAAGTGGCTCAGGTTGTGAAATATTATAATTGTATCGGACGTTTACAGTGAGGTAATTGTACTAAGTACAAACAGTTCTACAAGGAGCACTTGATGGACTCATTAAGTGCATTTAGAGTTCTTGGGATGAAACTGTTTTTGAACTGCGAGGTCCGTACAGGAAAGGCTCTGAACCGTTTGTCATATGAGAGCAGTTCAAATAGACAGCATGGCGTCGTGTGCTAGATGCTATATACTGATAATTCTTTTTCTGATCAGCTGCTTGAGAGCTGTGATTCCACATTCAGATACAGTGGGATAAATACTTGAAAGTAACAACGCTAAAGCAGCTATGGTATTTGGAATAGTTTGGCCATTCCATGGATCATTATATTATTACGGGTTAATTACAATCAGATGCCTTAAACTAATAAACAATATGCAGTTAATGTCAGTGTATTTCATAAAGCCGTATCAGGGATGTGGATCTAAAAAACTAAGGAAAACCAAACTGGAACAAAAGCACTGCTTTGACGCTGGGTGCCGCCAGTTTGCAAAACCGAGTGGAGATTTAGCTGGCGTGAAAATGTGCGTGGCTTTACGCCAAGTTTAGTTTTTGTACATCACAATATGAACGTTGAAACGGGCTTACAAAACGTTTTTGTGTGTACGCACCATTTATACATGAGGCCCCAGGACTGGAGTTGGAGACCCCTGCTCTAAGTCAATCTAAGTCAAAATGCTTGGAAAGTTGATGCAGCATTGTAATAGTTCAGAGGTATAATGAATCTGCCAACACTACTGGAAAAGTTAACCTAGAAATGTTCCAACATTTACATGTGAAAGGAATTTAAATAACAATCTGTGCATTACATTCCTAGCTCTTCGTGTGATCTTGGATTTTATCATTTGAACTGTACATATTTGTGCAAGTAAATAACTAGCATGACACCAAAAGAAAACATACAAGTCTACATCAAGTAAAATAATTGCTTACTTTTCCAATTTTTGTTGCAAGTTCACTTAATAATTTTTTTCCCTCTATTGAATGTTTCCATCCATTTTTGGAAACAGTTTTTTCAGCGCAGTGGCGTGTGGAGTGAAAACTGATCTTTATATAATCAGAAACTCTGCGCAGTCGGCTCAATCCATGTGGGGCAAAGCAGACTCTTCTTCTTTTGGCTGCTCCCGTTAGGGGTTTCCATAGTGGATCATCTTCTTCCATATCTTTCTGTCTTCTGCATGTTGTTCTGTTACATGCATCACCTTCATGTCCTCTCTCACCACATCCATAAACCTTCTCTTAGGCCTTCCTCTTTTTCTCCTGCCTGGCAGCTCTATCCTTAGCATCCTTCTCCCAATTTACTCAGCATCTCTCCTCTGCACATGTCCAAACCAACGCAATCTCACCTCTCTGACTTTGTCTCCCAACCATCCAACCTGAGCTGACCCTCTAATGTACTCATTTCTAATCCTGTCCATCCTCATCACACCCAATGCAAATCTTAGCATCTTTAACTCTGCCACCTCCAGCTCTGTCTCCTGCTTTCTGGTCAGTGCTACCATCTCCAGCCCATATAACATAGCTGGTCTCACTACCATCCTGTAGACCCTCCCTTTCACTCTTGTTGATATCCGTCTGTCACAAAACTCCTGACACTCTTCTCCACTCATTCCACCCTGCCTGCACTCTCTTTTTCACCTCTCTTCCACAATCCCCATTATTTTGTACTGTTGATCCCAAGTATTTAAACTCATCCACCTTCGCCAACTCTACTCCTTCCATCCTCACCATTCCACTGACCTCCCTCTCATTTACACACATGTATTCTGTCTTGTTCCTACTGACCTTCATTCCTCTCCTCTCTAGAGCATATCTCCACCTCTCCAGAAAAATCTTCTTTCTCATCCATTGCACACCCAACTTGCGGGGCATATGCACTAACAACATTCATCATCACATCTCCAATTTCCAGCTTCATAATCATTACTCTGTCAGACTCTCTTTTCACCTCCAGAACACTCTTGACATACTGTTCCTTCAGAATAACTGCTACTCCATTTCTCCTCCTATCCACACAATGATAGAACAATTTGAATCCACCTCCGATCCACCTGGCCTTACTCCCCTTTTATTTAGTCTCTTGCATGCACAACATATCAACCTTCCTTCTTTCCATCATATCGGCTAACTCTTTCCCCTTACCAATCATACTGCCAACATTCGAAGTTCCTACCCTCAGTTCCACTCTCTTTACCATCCTCTTCTCCTCTTTGTTCCGGACATGTCTCCCACTCTTCTTCTACTTCTTCTTAGGCCAACAGTAGCCCAATTTCGCCAGCACCCTGTTGACTAACAGTACTGGTGGCGGTTGTTGTTAACCTGGGGCTCGACCGATCTGGTATGGAAATTTGTATTGTTGTCCACATATTGATTTGGCAAAAATTTTACATAGGATGCCCTTCCTGACGTAACCCTCCCCATTTATCTGGGATTGAGACCAGCACGAAGAAACACACTGGCTTGTACATCCCCTGTGGCTAGGTTGGCAAAGCAGACTACTTGGAGAAAATGGAGGGAACATAGAAGGAAATATGTGGCCTCAGCACCGGTCATTTTAAACACTTAAAGTAAAGATGAAGGCAAGAAGGAACTGCAAAAAAACACAGACATATATGTCTGCAAAAAAGTGTCCATTTAGTTTCTTAGCCACATTTCCATTTTTGGAAAATTTCTATATACACCTCCTTTGTCATGCAAACAAGTCAAATGGCTCCATTGTTAGATGCAAAATGAGACTCAAGGCTGAGAACTTGTAATGGTGTGTATGAAGACTATCACAGAATTTCCAAGCATGTGAAATGCAGATTCAGGTATTGTGCAACCCTGTACCTAATCTGATTTATCGAGAGATGTCAGTCTTAGTCGACCGTTAATCAAGTTGACTGACCTTGTCACCTGGTAGCAATAAAGTCTGGCAGGCAGCATAGCCTTCTGGGTATGGTGTTGGGCTTCAACCCCAAGGAAGCAGGCTCAGTTCTCACCACTATCTGCCCCAACTGGAGGCTGTAAAGTCATGTATATAAATACGCATATATCACATTGGTTTAAGGACACCTGCCAAATACGTACCACGTGTTGCATGCTCATTTGCATACGGTGTTTGTTCCTGGTCCAGGTGTGTGGAGACTGATAAGACTATGATTCATTTCATAAATGCACCATGACTGGGACCCCCATTTCACTCATGCATTCGAAATTACATTCTGACAAAAATTCAAAACATATACAGCAAGTGAAGTTACAAATATGTATTAAGAAAAATATTAGTAGAATCACTAGATAATTATAATTAGAAGAAATCTTTTTGAAGGTACAGAAGCAAGTATAGCACATGCATGTTTTTTAATATACAGTAGTATCCATCCATTCACTATAAAACTTAGTGCACTTAATGCAGTTCAGACTCATGGAAATGAAGTCTTTCCTGGACAGTTCATGATCAGGGCATACTCACATTTACACCAGGTCAGCTTTGCGATGCCAGTGAGCCTAAACTGCACGTCTTTGGGGCGAGGGGACAAAATCATAGTGTCTTGAGGAAATTTCAAATAGACCTGGGAATAACGTGCTAAGTTCATGCAGACAGCACCAGGGCTGGGATTCGATTCCTGGACTCCAGAGCTGTTGGGCTACAGCATCGCCATTGTGACCTTTTAATGAAATATAAAGAGAACAGTGAAGCTTTTTTTATATAGACTGTGATACAGACATTTACAAACATGCCACTTAAAACTGAACGAAACAGTGCCAGAATTATAACAGGAACATACACGTGGTACTTGTCTGACAGAAGGACCTTTATATTGCAGTGGCCTTAATTAAATCTCTAGTACAGCCGCCTAACTTCCCCTCACACAGGACCCTACTGATGATCATTATCAGGAGGTTAGTTCAACCATTCCTCTTCTCATCAGTAAAAACGAATTGCAAATGAATAGATTAGAGAAATGAAGTGAACTTTCGGCAGTCACCACCTCGTCTGGCCACTCTTCTAATAAAGACTGAATTGTCAGGATGTCTGCTTTTCCCTGCTCACTCTAGCAGAGTCTGTCTCTACTCCCTTCCAGGTCACTGGATTGGTGTAGGAGGTTCAGGGATGATTTTTACTGTTGCACTGTTAAACTGTGTTATCTGAAATAGTAGAGCCTTCCTCCACATCCTCTTGTGTCCCCTTCACATAAAGGCAGATTGCATTCTCCACTATATCCAGTATAGTATATGTATGTATGTATTATAATGACACTGTATCTGTGTGTCTTTTTTCACACACATGCGCCTTGAGAACACATGCACTTTGTTGGATGATTGACAATCTGACTACCTCTGACATCACTTCCAATGTTAGTGCACCTGAACTCATCTCTAACTGACTGGCCTTTATTTAAATGGAAGTGTTGGTATCTTGGGCAGTCTAATCTCAGATTCATCTCTCTATTATAAAAAAAAATCCTGGAGAGAAACACTAGGGCGACGAGACGTGATCTTCATGTGAAGATCATGAAAGACACTTAAAAGACCCACAAGACTAAAGAGATTGGCCATGGAGTGTCTCGCGGGGACCTTAAACATACGACTTTGTGCCAAGAGACTGACCCAGGACCGTCTCGCAATGACGTAGAACATGAGATTCTTGCAAGACACGCCATACTTACAAACAATATCAAATAAGAGCACGGGTAGCAACACACTCAGTTGTGTTTTGGCTTTGAGCACACACAGATCCAGGGCACTCAGCGCATATAAAGTGTATAAGGACAATACATTATAAATGAAATGTAGACGACTAAGCGAAGAAGAAAGTAGCGCAGAAAAAAGAGACTCAAAAGCATTGAAGAGACAAAAAAGAAAAAGAATAATCTAGGTGCAAATTCAGAAAATAAGGAAAGTAATTATCAGCCCGGAACAAGTGGAATTGAAAAAAAGGCACGCCCAATCCAGACGTTGGTGCTATACACATGCAGAGCAGGTTAGAGATTATGAAAGCAGTGGAATTCGAAAGTCTCAAAAAAAAAAAAAAAACGTTGCGATACACATGTGGAGAAAGTTAAAAAATATGAAATAAGGAAAATTAAAAAGTATAAAAAGAAGAAAGTAAAGATCGCAGTAGTGCAAACAAATGGAAATTATTACTCAAAAAAGGGAAAATGATCACCACGGACCAGGTGTCATTGAAAAAAAAAACAGGATAAAGCGAGGTCAGAAATAAAAGACAGAGTAGAAAACAAAGTAAAACAACATAAAGAGGTTAATAAACAAGGGGGCCAAACTCATGCAGAGCAGGTTAGAGATAAAAAAAAACGGAATTCAAAAGACTCAGAAAAAACATAGGCATGAAACACATGCAGAGCAAGATACAGAATATGAAAACAGAAAAAAACTGCAGTGTCAAAACAAAGAAAGTAAACATCACATTAGTGCAAAGAAAGAGAAATTATTACTCAGAGAAATAAAGAAAAGGCGAATAGAGATCGAATATATGGACAAAAGTGATATGTCAAAAGTATGTAAATATTGTAAGGCTTTAAAGTTTAAGTCAAGAGAATTTCAAAAACGGAGTTTACCTCACATGCATTTATTGGTTACTTTGCAAAAAAAATTACTAACTGCTGATGATGTAGATTGTTTTGTCTGTGCTGAAATTCCAAACAGAGAAACCTATCCTGAATTATGGTACATTTAAAAGATTCAGCACATTGGGACTTGAAAGATTCCAAATATTGTTTTTAATGAAGTTCTAAAATAAAAGTGAAACTAATGAAATAGCAACCATTCAAAGAAAAAAAAAATCTTAAAAGTGTGTATCCAGAAAAACAAAAACGGGGGTTGTTGAGCAAAGCGAGCAGGGGGCGATGCCCCCTAGTGTCTACAAAGATATTTTTTCACTGAAAAGTGTTTATTATTTTATTATTTTCTATATACAATATAAAGGGTTGCAGTGTCACCCCAAACCTTTATCCTGCCTTTGTTCTCTTTTACAATATACACATATATATTGACTCTGCCAGAAGAAATACAGAAATGAAGATAAAGGGTTGCAGTCGGCCACAGCCCTTATAACTGCAGCAACATGCAACAACTATACATCTCAATGTAATAGCAAAATCAAAGAGAAGTACTTCCTGCTATTTCTAGGGCAGTTTACAATGAAACTATTAAGGGCTCTTTCAGATACTGGGTACTGGTTGATCATATTATTCTGGTGGGAGTCTCGGTTATATGTCTCAAAGACTAGAAGGAACAGGGCTTCATGGAAATTTAGGTCAGGGCACCTCATAGGTCTCCTCCATTCTAGGACTACAACAGACATAGACAGAGAGAGACAGAGAGAGAGAATCATCCTTGGCACAATCTACCAATGGGGGAGGCAGTGAGTATTTTTCTGAAACTACCTAGGGCGGCACGGTGGCGCAGTGGTAGCGTTGCTTCCTCGCAGTTAAGAGACCCGGGTTCGCTTCCCGGGTCCTCCCTGCGTGGAGCTTGCATGTTCTCAATGTGTCTGCGTGAGTTTCCTCCAGGTACTCCGGTTTCCTCCCACAGTCCAAAGACATGCAGATTAGGTGCATTGGCGATCCTAAATTGTCCCTAGTGTGTGCTTGGTGTGTGTGTGCCCTGCAGTGAGCTGGCGCCCTGCCCGGGGTTTATTTCTTGCCTTCCGCCCTGTGTTGGCTGGGATTGGCTCCCTGTAGTTAGGATATAGCGGGATGGATAATGTATCTATATACATTATGGAAATTGAAAAAAATATATCAAATAAAGAGTACTCTGGGAAAAATCAATGAAAATGTGGAGAATATGTGAAGGGATAAGATCTGTAAAACAGTGGCAACTATATATACTGCTAAAAAAAATTAAAGAAACACTTTGAAAACACATCAGATCTCAATGGGAAAAAAAATCCTGCTGGATATCTATACTGATATGGACTGGGTAATGTGTTAGGAACAAAAGGATGCCACATTGTTTGATGGAAATGAAAATTATCAACCTACAGTGGGCTGAATTCAAAGACACCCTGAAAATCAAAGTGAAAAATTGATGCGGCAGGCTAGTCCATTTTGTTGAAATTTCATTGCAGCAACTCCAAATCGTACTCATAAGTTTGTATGGCCCCCATGTGCTTGTATGCATGCCTCACAACGTCGGGGTAGGCATGCTCCTAATAATATGACGGATGGTGTGCTGGGGGATCTCCTCCCAGATCTGGACCAGGGCATCACTGAGCTCCTGAACAGTCTGAGATGCAACCAGGTGGCATCGGATGGACCAAAACATAATGTCCCAGAGGTGTTCTATTGGATTTAGGTCAGGTGAGCGTGGGGGCCAGTCAATGGTATCAATTCCTTCATCCTCCAGGGAATGCCTGAATACTCTCGCTACATAAGGCCGGGCATTGTCGTGCACCAAGAGGAACCAAGGACCCACTGCACCATCATAGGGTCTGACAATGGGTCCAAGGATTTCATCCCAATACCTAATGGCAGTCAAGGTGCAATTGTCTAACCTGTAGGGGTCTCTGCGTCCCTCCAAGAATATGCCTCCACCAGACCATCACTGACCCACCACCAAACTGGCAGCATAACGTTCTCCATGGCTTCTCCAGACTCTTTCACGTCTGTCACATGTGCTCAGGGTGAACCTGCTCTCATCTGTGAAAAGTACAGGGCACCAGAGGTGGACATGTCAATTCTGGTATTCTATGGCAAATGCCAATCGAGCTCCACGGTGCAGGGCAGTGAACACAGGGCCCACTGGAGGATGTTGGGCCCTCAGGCCACCCTCATGAAGTCTGTTTCTGATTGTTTGATCAGAGCCATTCACACCGGTGGCCTGTTGGAGATCATTTTGTAGAGCTCTGGCAGTGCTCCTCCTGTTCCTCCTTGCCCAAAGGAGTTGATACCAGTCCTGCTGATGGGTTAAGGACATTTTATGGCCCTGTCCATCTCTCCTAGAGTAACTGCCTGTATCCTGGAATCTCCTCCATATCCCTGAGACTGTGCTGGGAGACACAACAAACCTTCTGGCAATGACACATATTAATGTGCCATCCTGGAGAAATTGGACTACCTGTGCAACCTCTGTAGGGTCCAGGTATCGCCTCATGCTACCAGTAGTGACACTGACTGTAGCCAAATTTATAACTAGTGAAATAACAGTCAGAGAAGATGAAGAGGGAAAAATGTCAGTGGCCTCCACCTGTTAAACCATTGCTGTTTTGGGGGTCATCTCATTGTTGCCCCTCTAATTCACATGTTGGTAATTTCATGAACACCAAAGCAGCTGGAACTGATTAACAATCCCCTTTGCTACTTAACTGACCAGATCAATAGCCCA
>JANRMT010062857.1:10974855-10986823 GCA_026402145.1 Polypterus bichir lapradei | reverse complement strand
ATGTGGGGGCCGCCTTCCTGGTTGCTTTGGGGGCCACGGGTTCAGGGCGTGGAAGCCCCACCCTGTAGGGGCCCGTGGTCACCAACAGGAGGCGCCCCAATGCCTTGGGGACCCTGGACCTCAGCACTTCCGCCACACCAGGAAGTGCTGGGGGGAAGAGAAGCAGGGACACCCAGAGAGCTTCCGGGAGAACAGCCGGCACTTCTGCCACACTGGGGCGTGTCAGCGGGAGATTGCCGGGGAGCACCTGGAGCTCATCCGGGTGCGGATAAAAGGGGCCGCCTCCCTTCATTCAGGGCGAGAGTCGGGAGCGGAGAGGACTGAGCTTGCTGGAGGAGGCAAGGAGGCGGCCTGAAGGTGAAGAAGGCATTGTGTGGCCAGGACTTTTGGGGACTTTGGGGGTTTGTGGTGCACTTGTCTGACTTTATTGTTGTAAATAAACGTGTTGTGGGTGACATGAACGTGTCTGCCTGTCTGTGTCCGGGTCGACCTCCACAATATATATATACTGTGTATATATATATATATATATATATTTTCAGTGTGAGTTGATGAGCTCAGAATTTGGCTAGCCTGGTGTGCCTTCATCACTTGCTGGGCCACACTGATGCCATGTTATCTGGCAGAGAGAGGTTGAGTTAATGCGAGTCCTACTGAATTCTTCCAGGTCATAACAGCTGTAGACCAAGAATCGATGCACTTAGTATCTGCTTTTCAACAACATGCCTTGGTGTTCCCTTGAAATCAGGATTATATAAAGGCAGTTACTGCATACAATGTATTATTAAAATGTACATGGATATGAAATGCAGCCAAAATATATAGGTATTTAAAACTGGACAGTAGAGAAATTTTGCACATGACAGGGGCTTCGGTGAAGAACTTTTATCTTAAACGGCAGGCAGCTACCATATTTCAAAGACTGCCTTTCTAATCTCTCACAGTTCTCACCAGCCTTTAATTTGCATATAAGCAACTCTGCTTTTTTGTGTGAAGAACATTTATAGTGCGACTAAAATTTTATTCTGTTTATATTAACTAAAGTAAACACATGACTTCAAGGTCACAACGTGTGCCATCAACTTAAAATTAAAAATACGATTTTACTACAAAATAAAAACTATTTATAGGAATTCAACATAAACATGCAACTCTAATTAAACTTTTCATCGCTTACAGGGAAAAACCTGGAATAGTATTTATATTATTTTTAGCATCATAAGAAGGTATGGTTTTCTTTTGCTTGCTTTCTCAACAATCTACACCATTTGTAACACATCTTGTCTTAGACCAAATTGATTTTTGTAGTAAGTATTCAAAGTATTCCACAGAGAGAGAGAAAGAGAAAGAGAGAAATGGGGAAGTAAGGGGGGCAAAGCTGTATAAGTGTGAGAGTGAATGCTCTTCAGCTGTCACTGCTTTCCATCAAAAAACATGTCAAGGTTTTTTTTTTTTCTTCTTTATTCTATGAGATGGCAGGACACTTGCTTTCAGTTTCTGAAATTATAAATGGGATGCCATGAGTGTGTCCATAGAAATAGTCCTAATAAATCAGAACAGATAAATAATAGAAATGTACTTCTGACAGAGAAATTGTTTTCTTGTAAAGAAATAAAATTTGTAAATCAATAAGTCTTTATTATATATAGCGACTTACACAGTCTCAGTCTCAAACTGTTTACAAGGCAGCTAGAATTCCAAAAATTATTATTATTACTACTACTACTATTATTGTGATATGACTATCCCACCTAATCTAGTTTTGGACAAAGGGGGAGCCTACTCAATCCAATTCTGGGTTGTAAAGCAACTTGGAATATTCTTCTTCTTCTTCTTCTTCTTCTTCTTCTTCTTCTTCTTATTATTATTATTATTATTATTATTATTATTACTGTTACTCCTAGCATTTACCAATCAAAAAGAAGGGGCAAAATAAAACACTGTGCATTATTAATTGATGAGACAACATTTGGTCAGTCTCTGTACTGCAACAGATTAATTGGGTATCTGCTTAGTGCATCATGGCTGGTAGACCTGACTTTGTCAAGAGGCTTCTTCAGCACATCCTACAGTAGTTTCTTAGTTTGACCAACCTGGTGTGACTTGTGAAGCACCCTTATGCTTTCTATGTTTTGAAAATGATGCTCGTATGCTTTGTTCTTATTAGCTGGCACATTGCTTTTTCAATATCAGAGATTTGAACTTCTCAGATGAAGGGCAGGGATCACTATCTGCATTCATTTTGAGTGATCTTACAATAAATGTATTAATAAAAGATGGTATCACACCACAGTGACGTGTGGTGAGGTTCATGGCTGGTGAGGCACTGACTCCTTCAGAGTCAGATTTACAAATCTATGAACCCCAAAGAGTGGCTTATTCACTATTCAGTTGACAGCCAACATGCACATTGCCTACTGGTTATGTTTCATATCTCATCAGTATTCTTTATACACACATAGGTAAGGTGCATATCTGGCTAAGAAAGAAAGTTACATTTATAGCGGCGAGAGAGAGCGGAGAAAGCGCATTTGCTCTGCACCCTCAATGTGTTCTAAATTAGCCGTTGCAATTCCACAATTCATACTCATTCAATACAAATTAAAGTATAGAGTGGTGTACAAAAAAGAAACAGATTTCAATTTTGACATTAATTAAAATATTTAGTTCTTTTAAAAAGCTTTTAATTCTGATGCTTTAATCAATTTTAATGCAGACTGTTCAACAGAAGGATAACAAGAAAAACAAAAGAATATTTTATTCAAGGTCAAATTTTAGTTTTTCAATACTAGATTGTTTTTTCTTAGCCTGATATCATTTTTTTTATAAAACTGAAAACCGCTTATGGTCTTACCTTTCTTTTGTAAATGAAGGTTATGTGCCTATCCTTCTCCACAAAAATGATCACTTTCTTGTAAAAGTTCTCCTTATTTTCCTTTAGTTTTAAAAATCTTAATCTGCCATTTTGGCTGTCAGTCAGAACAAAAAATAAAAATAAATGGACCGCTGCAGTGCACTTGACTTTCTGATAGTGCTAACATATTGGCACCTCTGTGTAGAAGAACAGCAGCAGAGTACCTGTTGGGCTCACATCTGCCCCCTTCAGTGCGGCACGGTACTGTCTGCTTTACCTTGTGTCTTTTCACTGCAGTTTTGTGTCAAGGTCAGCAAGACTAAATATGTCACACACATTCATTAAAGATATTAGCCAGACTGTGTAAAGTCAGGGTGCAAACATTATATTGGCGACATACAGAGAGACAGCAACAGGCATGCGCCAATTGCATACATCAACCCCATGTGTGAGGGACAGCCCTGTCTGAGGTGAGGTGAAGCTCGTTGCTACTGCACCTCGCGTTTTTCCCCTGTATTTGCACAGGAAATGTGCCAATTCAGCAATTTCCATCCATCCATCCATTATCCAATCCACTGAATCCGAACACAGGGTCACGGGTGTCTGCTGGAGCAAATCCCAGCCAACACAGGAACCAATCCTGGGCAGGGTGCCAACCCACCGCAGGACACACACAAACACACCCACACACCAAGAACACACTAAGGCCAATTTAGAATCACCAATCCACCTAACCTGCATGTCTTTAGACTGTGGGAGGAAACCGGAGCGCCCAGAGGAAACCCATGCAGACACAGGGAGAACATGCAAACTCCACGCAGGGAGGACCCGGAAAGCGAACCCAGGTCTCCTAACTGCGAGGCAGCATCGCTACTATTGCGCCACCGTGCCGCCCCTCAATTCAGCAATTTTCACTATAAAAATTATCAACGTTATTGGAATCATACAGAAAACAAATTTATAGCACAGAACAGTGGACACATTTATTTTATGTTATTATTATTAGTTATTTTTACCCCTGCCTCCCCTGACCACATGTCCCTGTCACACCACTAGATACACACTGTGTGTTGTGCACTGTTCATGTTGACCTTTATTAGCTGCTAATGATCCATTTTGGACCTTATTTCCTTTTATAATCAGATTGCAATACTACTTAAAAGTGAGAAGGAAGGAATAAATATGGTTAATTTCTGGCTATGAGTAATCCTCAGGTACACCAAGGTACTCCTTTGACATGAGCAGCGCTTTCCAACTGAAATAATACATATTTATAAGGAAGGTTAACGCACAGACAGATGTAATGAAGCAAATTATATATGTTGATTTCGTCTGTCAAGATTATACATCCCTGAATTTTTAATACTAGCTGGCCTGATACATGATAAAAAATGGACTATTGGTCTAGAGTTTAAATCTAAATGCAGAAGTATTTTGATTCTTATTTGCAAAGTTTACACTATATTTATTGAGATCCACGACACCATAGTAATGTTAAGAAATCATTTCATTAACTAATTCAAAGTCTACTAGATTGTTCAGGATCACTGATCTTTGCAGAATAAGATTTGTGTTTGCAATTAATGCTTAACTGACATCCTGTTGCAATCGTTTTGAATGTTGATGTAGTTTCACTGGTTTTTTGTTTCTTTTCCTTGTGGCATTTGCCTCAAGTCTGTGAATTTTTGCTTCTTCAAAATCATTTGCGTGCATAATTATGTTTCATTTCTTTGTCTACTGTGTGGAAGAATTTGTGCTTAAGTATTATTGTATCTGTATGGATATATATCTTCTTTCAGTATTATCTTTCTTCTCTGTCGGTTATAAATCTTAACTCTGTTAAAATAGACTTTATGTCAACTGGTCATAATTTAACAAGTAATTAATGAGCAGATATTTCTGTGTTTCACTTATGCTTGAAACTAGTTTCCTTTCCTATGTCTTTATGTGTAATCACATCTCGTGTAGTGGGAATGTAGCTCCGGACAACACTTTGGAGTTCTTTGACTAAACGGATCAGAGCAGAGATAAGCCTTATACACAAATGTTGGAGAAAACAATAGTGCAATTTATTTACAGAGTACTATACAGCAATAACACACAAACCAAAAATAAATGGAAAAAGGACAAAACAAAAAATAGCGAATATTTACAACATAGTGTGCTAAGTACTAAAATATAATGAAAATAAAATGCACACACACACTCACACACACACAGAGGCTACCATACACTATAAAACACAGTTCAGGAAAACCCTTTGAAGAAAATGAACAAATATATTTTAGAGGTTAAAAATAAAGTCTGTGTCTATAGAAAAACAAAACAATTAAACCAAACCCAAAAACTATCACAGAAAATATATACACCAATCAGCCACATCATTAAAAATACCTCCATAATGTTGTGTAGGTTCCCACCATCCTCAAAAACAGTCCACAGGTGCCCTGTGGTATCTCATATCAAGACATTAGCAGCAGATTCATTAAGTCCTGTAAGTTGTATGGTGGGGCCTCCATGGATCAGAGTTGTTTTTCCAACACCACCCACAGATGCTCAATCTGATTGAGATCTGGTGAATGTGGAAATCAAGTCAACACCATAAACTCTTTGTCATGTTCCTCAGATCATTTCTGAACAATTTTTACAGTGTGGCAGGATGCATTATCATGCTGATAGAAGCAACTGCCATCAGGGAGTACCGTCAGCATGAAGAGGTATATGTAGTCTGCAACAATCTTTAGGCAGGTGGCACATGCAAAAGTAACATTTAGGTCAATGCCTGGTTTCCTAGCAGAACATTGACCAGAGCATCACACTGCCTCCACCAGCTTGCCTTCTTCCCATAGTGCACCTTCTACCATCTTTTTCCCAGGTAAACATTGCACACACATCCGGTCGTCCAAATGATCTAAAAGAAACCGTACCAGGAAACCTTCTTCCATTGCTCCATGATCCAGTTCTGACGTTCCTGTAACCCATTGTAGGCAGTTTCGGTGGTGGACAGGGGTTAGCATGAGGACACAGCCCCATATCCAGTTAGCTGCAATGCCTTGTGTGTTCTGGCACGTTTCTCTAATGGCCAGCATTAAGTTTTTAAGCAATTTGTGCTAAAGAATCTCTTCTTTGGATTGCACCAGATGGGCTAGTCTGTGCCATGCCCAGACATCAGTGAGATATGGGTGCCTATGACCCAGTTGTTCATCCTTGGACCACTTTTGGTAGGTACTAACCACAGCATACCAGGAGCACCCAGCAAGACCTGCCATTTTGGAGATGCTCTGACCAATCTGGCCCTTGACAAAGTTGCTAAGATCCTTATACTTGCCTGTCTTTCCTGCTTTTGACTCATCAGCTGCAAGAACTGACTATTCAATTGCTGCCTTTACAAGTTCCATTGTGACAAGATAATCAATGATACTCACCTCAACTGTCAGTACTTTTAATCTGGTAACTGATCAGTGTATATATATCCAGTATCTCCATCAACAAACTATCATTAGGAGATATGTACTGAAAAAATCTCTCTATTATAAAAAGAAATCCTGGAATGCAAAAGCAAGGCTACGATATGTGATCTTCTCTTGGAAGACATTTAAAAGACCTGTGAGACAAAAGACACTTGCCACCGAGCGTCTCGCGGGGACCGTAAACATGAGGCTTGGTTCCAAGAGATTGTTCCAGGGCCGTCTCGTGGGGACGTGGAACGTGAGATTCTTGCAAGACACGCCCTACTTACAATAGATATACAAGAGCACATACATCAAAAAACAGTCAGTCGTGTAAAAGCACTTAGTGCCCACATATCCTGAGCTCTCAACACATATAAAGCGTATAAGGACAATACGGAGAATAGACACCCAAAGGCGTTGGAGAGAAAAAAAGGCAGATAGATTATGTAACCAGTAAAATTCTAAAGTATTGTAGCGTCCCAGCTAGGTTGAGGCCTTTTTGGTTTTAAGTGACTGTTCGGTCCGATTGACGGAGGGCGGAGTACAGCACGGAAGACTGATAGCGGGGTATTGATTGATGCGGTGGGGGGGCGAGACGCCGGGGATGAGGGATTGGAGAGGGTGCTAGAAAGTTGTGTTTAGGGTTACGAAGTCTGCGATTGTTCAAGTAAACTTTTGTGACACTTTATCATGTCAGTCACTACAGTATCAAAAAAAAGATAGAAAAGATCGCATTACCGCAAAACAAAAGGTGATTAACCATCAGAACCAGATGTAATTGAAAAAAGAGCAGGACAAATTGAGGTCAGAAATAAAAGGCAAAGAGTAGAGTCTTTTCGCATTTGCATCATTCTTATGCACAAAGCGTGGATTTACACAATAATAGTCCATATGCTATAAGAATCTATGGTCCCGCAACAGTTAAAGCAACGACAAGTTGAATTTCAAAGAATACATAATTTGGTCAGGTGTATATTGATGATCATGGAGAAGCGATGCAAATTTTAACAGGCGAAAACAAAGGCAATGTATATATTCCGTGAATAATATTACACACCAAAGGAGATCGTGATATGCCATTCGTATTAAAATGTTTACAGTTTACTGTGAGAATAGCTTTTGCTATGACAATCAATAAATTACGGGGACAAACATTAGAAAAAGTCAGATTATTTATTAGAGAAACAAACAATATTCACTCACGGGCAGTTATACTTTGCATTTTCATAATGTGTCTCCAAAAAATATAGTTTTTAATGAAGCTTTAAAGTAAAAGTGCAAATAATGAAATTAAAACAATTCCAAAAAAATAAAAAATGTAAATTGTATATCCGATTAACCAAACACGGGAGTTGGCGAGCGAAGCGAGCAGGGGGCAAAGCCCCCTAGTATTTACAAAAAACAAAAATATAAACTCAAGCCAGAGATTTACTGCTCCCACAAATGCTCAACAGTAACTCACTGCACCTCTTTCAGTCAAGTGATGACCCTTGTCGGAAATATCCTTTATATGGGTATCAAGATTAGCCAGCTAATTCTTGACCCTGTCTATCCCAATTCACCATGCAAGCTTGTTCACACCCGCTCCGTGACACTCCTTGGGACACCTCCTATTTAATTCTCCCACAAGCGCACGTGTGAAACCCTACAAGTACCCAGTGGCCATGCTGAGCTCATGCATGTCTAAGCCTTTTTCAGCAGTAAATTAAAATTTACCATTGCAGTTTTACCTAACTGCTAATCATTATTATGAACCCTTTTACTCAAACTACACTGATTAATAAAGCCATTAATGTTGCCAGCTCTACATCTTCTCTAGGCACTCTACATCACTGCAGCTTGTCTCGGCAGTGGCAGTTGGCTCCGAGGATGCCACCTTGTAGGCCCAAATGTCACAGGAGTTTCTGCAGGCCTTCACTCTTGTTGCGTAAACTCTGATAATGCTGTGCCTCACCACCCAAGTCTGTTTAGACAGCAACATACACTTGTGGCAGAGCTTCTACAGCAGGGGTCCCCAACTCTGGTCCTGGAGGGCCCCAGTGGTTGCAGGTTTTCACTCTAACCCTTTTCTTAATTAGTGCACTGCTTTTAATTTCTTTTGAATTCATTTTAATTGACTTATTTTTTAAGATTTGTTCCCCTGTTAAAATGTTTCGGGGACCTGAGCAGATCAACATTCTTGAGACCTTCACCTTTCTTTATTTTCAGATATTGTATGATCAACAATGTTGGTCATGTTTTGCTGGTCGTTTTTTTTTTTGTTTATTTTGTATGTTTTTTGTTAATTTTGTATTTTATTATTATTTGGCTGCTAATTAAGGAAAAATAAACAATTAAGTTGTCTGAGTGTCCAAGAGCAAGTCAATTAAAATTAATTAAAACAGGTCACTAATTAAGAAAATCATTAAAATGAAAACCTGCAGCACTGGGGCCATCCAGGACCGGAGTTGGGGACCCCCTTCTACACACTAAGCAAGTTCAAAAGGTAAGTCAGATTTCTTTAACTGTTTTAGCTGATAGTTAAACTACACCAAGTTACTTTATTTTCTAAACAATAATGCTTTTAGGATTCACAGTACCACATGAATTTGTAAAGTTTGAATTAGGGTTTTTACCTAAGACCTTGCTTGAAACAGCACTCTTTGCCTAAAAAAGTAGGCTATGCTATGCATTTTTTTTATACCACTAGCAGTCATTAAAATGTGGTGCCTTACATTAAGTGTTTTTCCTTATATCTCACACAATGCCCATTGTGTAACAGGCAGGCTAGCTTACATCCTTTTTGCAGTTCTAGTCATGTGGTTTGAAATGGTAAAATGTCAGCTAAGAAAAAAAAATAATTTCTCTAATTAACAAAACTGGCAATATTTGTGGAGTCATAAGGATTACCATCTGTTTCCTATCCTACTTTTGTTCATTGTTTCATGTCCTGAGATGTGTTGTCAGTAAAAGAAATCCCCATGTATGATGTAAGTATGGCAAGGAGTTTGTTGGGTCTTGATACCTTCATAAGCTGTGAACTGATTACAGGGTTTATTCAGAATTTCAGTAAGAATTCTAGGTCCACTGATGTAATAAAGATCTTGTTTAGTTAATTAATATTGTGATTTAGTTATTATTCCACAACTGCATGTGTCTTCTTAATTTAGTTGTATTAAATGCTTTGCTACAGGTTCTTTTTCTAATCTTGTCTTTTGCTGCTCAAACGATGCATGTAGCTGAGCTTGACACTTTCTCTGCAGTGTTCATATTTGTCATGATTGATTGGTTAAACATGCTATATTGTTTGGTAAGAACAATTATTTCAAAACTGTTTTGCTTAAATTTTGAGAAGGTCCTCAGCATTTTCTTCTTCTTTCTGTTGCTTCCTCCTCCGCTGCTCTAGCAACTTTCATCCTCTTCCTCCTGACTCTGGTGCTCGTGTCTTTTATGTGACGACTGGGAGTACTTCTGGTGTCCCGTAAGCATGACCTGGAAGCACTTCTAGGTGAGGTGGGGGTCCGATAAAGTAGGGTTTCTCAGTCCTGGTAGCACCCAATGGTGGCACCCCAAATACCCAACAGGACTTAGCCCACAAACTCCAAGTCACAGTATGCCCTGTGTGCTAACACCTAGCGACCCAGGGGAGATAATGCACTGTGCATGCTCTCTCTCCTAGTTCTTCCACTTTGAAGGGGGCCAGGCATGGGTGCCAGCCATCCACCACAATATCATTTTGTATAAGGTTCACAACAACATTGCTAATGTTTGTGATGCACCATCTGTTGGAATGAAAAATTTGATGCATTTTATTTCTACATACATTACAAAATGCATTCCAATAGAATGGAATGGAATGGAACCAAAATTGTACATCACAAACGTTAACACTGACTACACCCAACTGAGTGTATCTGTCAGACAGACAGAAATTATATTTAATCGTAAAACAACTTTAAAATGTAAAACAATCAGTTTTCTCTTTAGTGCTATGCACTTATGTAAATGTGATAACCTTCTCAATTTGTTTTATTAACCTTAAATTAAAATATTCTCTCCTGCTGAAAGTCATTAAAACTGAGTACATTTTATTTATCTGTTTTTACATAAACTTTGAAGAAACATGTAGACAAGTGTTTTAATCCACGAGTATATTTAGTTCATTGGTAATTCATTTTTAAGAGCAACACCCAAAGATCAAATTTTGAGTGCCCATAATTAAATCTATTTTCATAAATGCAGTCTTCAGTGAAATAGTGTGAATCAACTTGGATGTGAAACATGACACGCAAAGAGTAAAACAAGCAAGATGAAATGGTACTCAGTTTCAATGTGAAAGGGCTGATTACATCAGTGAAAATCACCGATCTGAAGAGAAAAGATGTCCATTTTGAAGCAAAATCAGCATTGCAGCTGTACAGTGTATCACAAATATTGTAACCTTTATTAGGAATTAATATGACAATATTTTAATTTTTAGGGTAATACATTAATACACTTTAAAAAGAAGATAACTTTAAACAATATTCTGCATTATGTTGATGATATCCCATTATTTAAAAGTATTAATGTCAGCTACTTTTAGTGCAAGATATCCACATTAACAAAGGTAATTGAGGCTGCACAAAGTCAATGAGGCAGATATACATGAATATGTGTACTTACAAATATTTTTTTTTTATTAATTTTATTGCAATCCATACAAAGCAATCAAGTTTTTACAAAAAGAACAATTGAGTTAAGAACAGATCGATCCCCACCCTTGTGTACTTACAAATATTTAGCACATGAAATGATGAGAAGTTGTTTTAAGATTTCAGTTTTTTTTGTTGGCCACCCATTGAAATAATAAATACACTAAATCAGTACTTCTCAGCTTCAATCTGGCATATCCGCCAGGTTTTTTGTTCCAACCAGTTCCACAATCAGTGAGTCAATTTTCCTCTTCTTTTCCTATAATTTTTAAATTAGCTAGTCTCTTTTCATCTCCTATTTTTGCCTTCAGAAATGCACAGTTGTGTGATAAATATATTTATGAGAAGTTTACGAATATTTGTATTTTTGCCTCATTTTATAAGCATAACTCTGTTTTGTCATCCTCCTGTTTGTTTACTTTTTTTCCTTTGTAGTTTGCTCCCTTATTTGTTTCCTAATCATGACAATAAAGATAAGCAGAGCAGACACATGACACGAAAAAAAAGCTTTAATGTTGGTTACAGTTGTATGGCTATTGGTAAATAATGGCTTAAGTAACCTGTCCACCTGTCTCTTCTGGAAGTGCTTTGGGTATGACACAGACACTAACAAGAGCAAGTCTGGTGTTGATGATGCAGCTGGCATGGTTAATGGAACTTGGTTAAACTAAATGAACCCCATGATTTAAAAACATTACTAAACTGCTTTCATAAAGAGCCTATAAATAAACTGATACCAAAAATGGTAAGATGACAACAAACTTTAACTATGCCTCTGCAGAAAGATGCTGTCTTGTCGGCTAATTCAATCAAACAAAAACATAGAAAGTGCAGTGGAACCGATGCTATTAAATAAAATAGATAGATAGATAGATACAGTGGTGTGAAAAACTATTTTCCCCCTTCCTGATTTCTGATTATTTTGCATGTTTGTCACACAACATGTTTCTGATCATCAAACACATTTAACCATTAGTCAAATATAACAC
>JANRMT010062857.1:10944987-10959855 GCA_026402145.1 Polypterus bichir lapradei | reverse complement strand
ACTGAAATAAATCAACTTTGTCATGATATTCTAATTTTATGACCAGCACCTGTATAGAGAAATGCTTATTTGTTCCACAGTTTAGATTTCATTTGCAATTTAAAAATAAAAAAAAAATATAAAAATAAATAACAATCTATTAGCAATTAATTATCTTAATCAGCTGGCACCCTGCCCGGGGTTTGTTTCCTGCCTTGCGCCCTGTGATGGCTGGGATTGGCTCCAGCAGACCCCCATGACCCTGTAGTTAGGATATAGCGGGTTGGATAATGGATGGATGGATATCTTAATTATATGAGATTTTCTAAAGGAAGTTGTTTGTCAAACATTATACATTTTTAAATACAGAAATTAATTTTAGCACATCATAAGATCATAAAACTGTTATAGACATTTACATTTACTTGTCTAGCAGGCACTTTTATTCAAATCGACTGTGTAAATATTAGTCTGGGGGGCTGTATGGGAACAAGT
This sequence comes from Polypterus bichir lapradei, assembly GCA_026402145.1. Taxonomy (NCBI): domain Eukaryota; kingdom Metazoa; phylum Chordata; class Cladistia; order Polypteriformes; family Polypteridae; genus Polypterus; species Polypterus bichir. The sequence continues at coordinate 10,959,381 of JANRMT010062857.1, read as the reverse complement.
GCTACAGGACAAGTGTACAAAATTGAGTGAAGAGCTCAGAGCAAAATACAAACTAGGTACAATTCATTGATTACAAAATCTACTAGGCAATGTCGATTAAACAAAAAATCACCAAAAAATTAGCCTTACAATACACCCTTTTAAAACACATTGAGGAGTCAGCATTTTGAACAGAGGTGGGCAGCTCCAGTCAGGAGCTACACATAAAAAAAAATCTGAACTGATACAGATTTGGCATCACCAGATGTTGCTCATCATCAGACCTAATTAGTTTAGAGAGTAGTCTTCACAAGTGTATCCATCCATATTTGTGCTGACCCACTGACTACTCTGTGGGCAAGCATTAAGAATTTGAACTTAATGTGGGCTGCTACAGGAAGCCACTGTAGTGATCTGAAAAGAGGAGTGACATGTGCCCACCTTGCTTGGTTGAACACCAGATGTTCCTCTGCATTTAATGAATTATCTGCAGTCGCTTGGTAACACATGCCAGTACTTCTACCAGCAGAGAGTTGCAGACATGAAAAGACTAAAGCCTGGACCATGTGATGTGCTGCATACTCTGTCAGATGCAGTCTGATTTTGCAGATAGTGTACAGAGTACAGAGTCAATCAGTAAGACAGAGAAACCGTAGCAGTATGGTCCCTGAAGGACAGCTAGTCATTGATCACCATCACAAGGTTGCATACTGACTTGGCAGATGTTAACAATAATGTGCAGAGCTGAACAGAGATGGGGTGCTAAATATATGGATGACATAAGATAACAAGAAGATCCATCTTTGCCAGGTTTTGCTGAAGATGGAGCTTATATAGGATGCAATATCAGTTAGATGTGAAGTGATCCCAGCTGGTACTGTGTGGTCCTCTGGAGTATAGGTATAGCTGTGTATCGCTAGCATAGCAATAATAGGAAAAGCCATGGGACTCAATGATAGGGCTTAATGAGGAGGAGTATAGAAGAGAAGAGGAAAGGGTCAGGCACCAATCCTTGAGCCACCCGGACTTGCCTGGTGTACCCTTGACACATGGTAGAATCTGGCCAAGAGGTTGGACTCAAACCAGCTAAGGCAGCCCCAGTGAAGTCAGAGAGGGTGGCAAGGATGATTTGATGGTTGACTGTGTTGAAGGCTGAGAAGAAACCTAAAAGGATGAGGATGGAAGACATATTAGTAGCTCTAGCCTGCTTTAACGTGTTGACAATGGTAAGTAGAGCCATCTCTGTGGAATGGTAGTTTGTTCTTAGTGTTCGTAGTGTAGACTGACACACTTACCAGGGCTTTTTCTTGCTATCTGGCCTGTGCTGTTGGAATAGGCTCTGGCACCCCATGTGCCAAAATGGATTAAATGAGCTTGAAAATATATAGTTAACATTTACTGACATTTGATTTGAAAAATATTTTCTTTTGCATAATGTAAGAGCCAATCTTAGAAAGTTAAAATTTTGAGTTAAACCCATATTAGTGTTTGCTTAATTTGAATAGAATATAATTTTCTTTCGTAGCCATAGACCACGGGTTTTGAACTCCGGTCCTGGAGGGCTGCAGTGGCTGCAAGTTTTCATTCTAACCATCTTCTTCATTAGTGACCAGTTTTTGCTGCTAATTCTTCTTTTGCCTTATTTTTAATTAACTTGACTCAGGCCCCCTTGTTTGTCTCTTTTTCCTTAATTAGCAGCCAAACAATAATGAGGCACAAACCAAGCCACCAGATGACCAACTCACCTGTTCCCATCACACAATAGCTGAAAATAAAGAAAGGTGAAGGTCTCAGTAAGGTTGAGCTCTTAGGTCATCAAAACATTTCAATGGTGTTCTTAGAAAAAAACAGAAAATCAACAGTTTTGGAAATGTCTGCTGTGGCAGAATAAGAGCAGCAACAAGCCATTGAATTAAATAACGGATTTAATTAACAGCAAGGATCAGATCAGGATCATTAAGAGATTGGTTGGAGTTTGAAGCCCCAGTTTAGCTGGTCATCTGTTGGCTCGTTTCACATCTCATTTCTGTTTGGCTGTCATTTAATAAAGAAAGGAATAAACTCAGGGGACTTAATCCATAAAAACAGGGCTATTAAAATGAGAGGAAAAGAAGTTAATTAGCAGTGAAAACTGGTCACTGATTCGGAAAAGGGTTAGAATGAAAACCTGCAGCCACTGTGGCCCCCCAGGCCCAGAGTTCGACACCACCTGCCAAAGATACTGGTATAAACGTTTACCCCCTGTAAGTTAATATGAGATAGAACTTTCTTGCTATAATCTAAGATACAGTGTATTAATTGAGTCAGTTGTTGTTTAGAATACGTCCCAGTGCTAGCAGGGACTGAAAGACTCGTGTACAGTATGAAAATAGGATAGGCGTACAGTTTTCTGAATGTTTAGAAATGGTTCAGCTGTATGAGAAAACTTAAAGAAATAAAGAAGATATAAGCCTTAAACAGGACTTTTCTTTCCTTTGCTATATCATTTTTTCTCTATTTTGTGTGAACTGTTTTACTTTGAATTTTTACTAAAGTTTTTAAAACGAAGATATTTTATCTGTGGAATCATTTCAACTCGTTAAGCTTTTGCCAGAATCCCATGAAGCAAACTTTGGTAATTTTGTTTAAATGCAGCTACACATAAGAATAAATGCTATGTTTTCATTTGATTGTTACTGCTATAGGCTTTCTTTAAAATCCTGAGGTTTTTGTTTTTTATGGATGATTCTAAATTGTGGCTTTGTCACACAGGTGTGGATGTCAGCACTACACTTAACACTTTCCCTTCTCAGACTGCGAGCTGTAGACTAGAACTGATATGTCTGCATACCTGATTCCTCATTAAAGATGAGACTCTTTGACTTTTCCTTTTTACAGTTGCTATATTATAATGTGCTATCTCTTAAAAACAACAATTTACACTTTTCTTATAGCTCACTTTATTTTGCTTTACAGTTCCACCAGCCTGCTTGATAATCAGTAAATTAATAAATGCAGTGCTGGTGCCTCTTGGTTGCTGTGTCTTGGGTTTGAATGCATTGCCTTCTCACTGCCTGTATAGTTTGTACATTCTCCCTCTGCCTATGCCGGTTTTTCTCCAAGTATTTAGATTTTTTCGCCCACACCCCAAGACATGTTAGCTTTAATTGGTGATTCTTCATTCAGTGCAGAGGACTGTGTGCATGATTGGGTCCTGTAATAGACTGGTGCTTGAAGGTAAAATGTTTTACATTAAAAAAGTTTCACATTTAATCTAACATAAGATTTATTCATATGCTTTTAAAGAGTGTTAGGGAGAAACACTATGTTTAGCAGAAGCAGACAGACTGAGCTTGCAAGATTGTGCAGCAGCGAAAGTGTTGACTCTTCAGTGCAAAATCATAAACAAAAATTCAGCAAGATTAACAGAATTATTTACTCAGGGCAGATGGCTATAACAAAATCATGTAAGAAGAAGCATTCTTAACTGACAGTCATATCAGTGTTTCCCAACCCTTTTTCTGTGGAGGCACACTTTTTGTACCCAAAAAAAATCCCGTTACATTATTCTACTAACCACAGAAACATTAAATCTCATACACATGCTCAACTGCCCAAAGGGGCAAGACTACCGGAGAAGCCAGCAAAAAAAGATGAGATTGCCGTTCACAGACGCAATGCTTAGTGATCAATTTGGTCTTGTCTCTCAGCTGTTTTGCCCTTTGCCTGCTCCTCTCTGCCTCACTTCACTGACCTGGGGTACTACAGTATGCCCACTAAATCCAGGCAGATGGACTCTAGCAGCCATGAGAAGCATGTGAAGTGCTATCAAAATGCTGTGTCTGCAAAACAGAGTTTCTTTATTGCTGGCTTTTCCACGCAGTCCCATCCTCCTTGAACAGGTCTTGATCACCTCTCAGGTGTGAACCCAGGGAATATACACTATTATTTCCATGGCACACCTGGATTGCTCTCATGGTGCACCATGGCATCGCAGCACACTGGTTGAAAAACACTGAGTTATATACTGATTAACCTGAGTACCCATAGGATGCCCAAGAAATACAAATTCTCATGAATTTGTAGTACTTCCTATTTTCACCCTATCCAGGGTGGTTCCTACCTTGCACCTGATGCTGTCTGTATTGGCTCTGGATCCCCATGACCCCAAAATTAATTAAATTGATTTGAGAATATTATCTTAATTTTGTGATATTCATTTTTTTGTGTTCTTCAACAGAATCAAATCATTCCTTACTTTAAATGGAAATGATTTCCAAAAAGTGTACTGTATACCCTAATGTTTATCCTGGCTTTCTTTAAAGAAATGTTGAAACAGTTTTTGGTTTGGTGGATTTTATATATTTAGGTGTATTTTTTATTCTGCCATGTAACATAGTAACATAAAGAATGAGCTTCCATACTGCGCTATGAAACTAAGAGCTTAGTTAAGGTTTGGAGACTTTCTGTGAGGTCAGAAGTTATTAGCCCCACAAGAGTGGGTCAATGGACACATACTGAGCCTCAAGTAGATTTATGGGTCTCATTATCTGTGATTAGTATCTCTTAAGAGTGCTTCCTTATATTATGAAAGAGTGTTTACATTAAGTATACCAGGCTGCACGCTAACATTGCTTTTTGTTTATAGAGGTAGATACATGATGAAGCATTATAACTTCATTGACTAAAACACAATGCAATTCCTTCTGGCCTTCTCCATGAATACTCTTAAAACAAACATTGCATCTGTAGTACACATTCCTGGCATGAAACCATACTACTGCTCACAGTTAGCCACCTCTCCCCTCAGCCTAGCATTCATCACTCTTTCCCATATCCTCACGGCATGGCTGATCAACTTTATACCTTTGTAGTTACTGTAGCTCTGCACATCTCCCTTATTGTTGAAAATTGGTACTAATATACTTCTTTTCCACTCCTCATTCATCTTCTCGCTTTTCAAGATTTTGTTAAACAATCTAGTTAGAAACTCTGCTGCTATTTCACCTAAAACAAAACAAAAAGTTGTGTTCAGTATTTGTTAAATATATTTACTTAGGTTCTTATATGTTGGTACTGTACCATTTTCTCAAAACACCACTCACACTACAGTTATTCCCAGTTTCAAATAAAAACTAACAGCGTCAGATCTGGGGTGAGGTGGAGTGGGGGGATGCATCATGATCGTGACTGAGAGAATAAAAGTGAAAAAAAAAAAGACTCTAACTTTTACAATAATATAAATTTTCACTGGCTGTTACAGATGCAAATCAAATGTATGTTTTTATTGTATAATATTAACAATAAGAGCAACTCACTGCTCAAAACAGCAAATTTACGAGGCAGTCAGGATCGAACTGGGGGACTCTTGAGTACAAATCAGCAATTCTTACTGCTGCACCGTGGAAGCTGTTGTATTATCCTTGTACCTTTTGTGAAAGTGTTTATTTTATCTTTGGACTTCAGGCTTCACACATTATACAGTTTATGTCTACATTTTGTCATTTATTACTAAAATATGAAAAACACTTCTGTTTTAATGATGTGTTTACATTGATTGTTGTAGAAACTGAACACACGATATGCATGTGTTCTATTATTTCCCTTTACAACTCTAGGTACCTGACTCCGAGATATTTAAGGCTTGAGCTGGAAGAACTTTGTGCCTGTTCTGCGGCATTGGGTGGATGTAGTAGGCTGCTTGCTGTTTCCCTTGATCAACACATTTACAAAACAAAAGACGCTGACAGAGAGGTGCGAAGGGATTTAAGGTGGGCCGGGCTTATTCATAGGCTTTGATAATTCTAGTGTTAAGGTGGAGTTCACGGAGGAGAAAAGACAATAACTGGGTGGCAGTGAAGATTTACCAGATAGCTGGGAAACTACAGCAGAAATGGTAAGGGAGACAGAGGAAGGAGGATATAGTAACCTGCTTGCAGAATGTTGAAGTAAAAGAGAGTATATAGAGGAAGAGGTTGATAAAGAATAAGTTGGATAATCAGATAGATGAAGAAAGTAGACAGAAGTACAAGGAAGTAAGGTGTAAGGTGAAGAGAGTGGTATGTAATAATAAGGTGTATGATGAGTTGTATAACAGGTTGGACATTAAGGACCTGTACTAATTGGCTATACAGGGGCACTGAGCTGGGAAAGATGAGCAGCAGGTTAGGGTGATAAAGAATAATAATGGAAACATATTCACAAGCAAGGATTGTGTGTTGAGCAGATGAAAAGAGTACTTTGAGAGGCTGATAAATGAAAAGAATGAGAGAGAAGGATTGGGTGATATGGAAATAGTGAATTAGGAGGTGCAATGGATTAGCAGCTATGAAGAGGATGAAGAATGGGTATTTGTGGTATTGAATAAGGAAGTTGGGAGTAGCAGAAAAGTATGCAAGAGTGGTACAGGACATGTATGAGGGAAGTGTGACAGTGGTGAGATCTTCTATAGGAGTGACAGATGCAAAGGACTCGCCCTGAGTCCTTTCTTATTTGCAATGGTAATGAACAGGTTGATTGCCAAGATTGGACAGGAGTCCCCATGAAATATGAAATATTTGCAGATAACATTGTGATCTGTAACAAGAGTAGGAAGCAGGTTGAGGAGACCCTGGAGAGATGGAGATATGCTGTAGAGAGGAGAGGAATGAAAGTCAGTAGGAATGATGACATAATAAATGTGTGTGAATGAGAGGGAGGTCAAAGGATATGGTGAGGATGCAGGGATCAAAGTTGCCGAAGGTGGATGAGTTTAAATATTTGGGATCAACAGTAGAGAATAATGGGAAGTGTGGAAGAACTGTGAAGAAGAGAGAGCAGGCAAGGTGGAGAGGGGGTGGGAAAGTGTCAGGAGTAATTTGTGACAGATAAGTATCAGCAAGAGTGAAAGGGAAGGTTTACAAGATGGTAGTGAGACCAGCTATGTTATATGGGTTGGAGAAAGTGGCACTAACAAAAAGACAGGAGACAGAGCTGAAACTGGCCGAGTTAAAGATGTTAAGATTTACATTGGGTGTGAATAGGATGGACAGGATTAGAAATTCATACATTAGAGGGTCATCTCAGGTTGAATGGCTTGGAGACAAAGCCAGAGAGGCAAGATTGCATTGGTTTGGACATGTGCAGAGGAGAGATGCTGACTATATTTGGAGAAAGGTGCTAGGGACAGATCAGCAAAAAGGAAAGTGGAAGGCCTTAGAGGAGGTCTATGGATGTGGTGAGAGAGGACACAGAAGCAGTAAATGTGACAGAGCAAGATGCAGAGAATGGGAAAATATGGAAATGAATTATCTGCTGTGGCTACCCATAATGAGAAGATGAAGAAAAGGATCAATTTAGATTACATATAAATTGGCTAAATGTAGAAGAAGAAACTCAGCGCCCTTTCATAGGTTATCCTTAGGCATCAGTAAGATGGTGCTTAGGAGGGAAGGGTTAATACAGAAGCATTTACATTCAATTAAATTTTAAAAAAAATTTTTTCAGAGGATACAAACCCTGTTAATCACAATAGATCATTCATGGTCTATTGCAGTTCAGATTGCTTTTTGATTATTTGATGTGGTGAGCGTATTATGAGACACATTAATGCACTCCCTGGGTGCCTTGTCTATTGTCTCAGTGTATACTCCGACCACGGTCAGTGATGCCTCTGTGAGGTAGACATTTTCGAAGATGGCGCCAAGTGGTGTGGCTGGCCGTCTGCTCGTCTCACTAATCTATGTTTTACCATTGTTTTTTTGTATTAGTTTATCTCACTGTTCTATGATCGTGATTCTTTACTTAACATATTTTCTTGCTTGCTTTCCACTCAATTTTCATCTCCTGTTGGGATATTATGTGACCCTCCACCTTTGTTTTATTCATCTGCTGACTTCTTCACCTGGACGGCGGTGTTCACCTGTATCAGTGAGCTGAATGCCTCTCAGAAACGCAAATGCACCCGCTGCCGACGTAGGAAAAGAGCCAGCATTGCTGTTAAACAATACCGACTTAAGTCCCAGAGCTTGGTTTCCCGATGCCTGCGAGTTGCTTACGACCCATCTTCTCCTGCCCAGGACTCCATTCCCGGTACATGGGCGCTGGACACCGGATTTAATTTCTCCATTTCAAGGTGGCATCACTTTTCCTCGGTGTGCTCTGTGAGAGTAAATGCTGCTAATCTTCACATGCTCACCCGTGCTCATCCAGCAGCGAGCTCTTCTACTTCTTTGAAGGCTGCTCTCTTGAACGTGAGATCAGTGTCTAATAAAACTTTTATTCTCCAGTACATTATTATCTCAAATAATCTGGATTTCTTTTTCATCACTGAGACCTGGATTGTAAATAATGACTCTTCATGTTTTACTGACTTGGTACCATCAGGTTATTCATTTTTAAACACTCCTCGTCTGACTCGTTGAGGTGGGGGCATTGCCACTGTTTTTAAAAGTATGTTCTTGTGTCAGAGCCTTACAAAGGGTCCGTTTAATAGCTTCGAACTGCAACTTTTCGAAGTGTGCAGCTCCCCTTCTTTTTTGTTTGCTGTGGTTTATAGACCTTCTGTAATTAATGATATATTCATTTCTGAATTCTCTGATCTCCTGGCTGATGTCACCCTCTTCCATGACAAAGTATTTATTGTTGGTGATTTTAACATTCACGTTTGTTGTCAATCGAAACCTTTGGTTAATGACTTTTTATCACTATTGGAATGATTTGATTTTATCCAGCATATTAATATGCCAACTCACCCTCTCGGTCACACCCTTGATCTCATTCTTACATGTGATATTTCAGTTAATAATATTGATTTATGTGATGTTTCTTTTACTGATCTCTTTTCTATAATGATGGATTTGAATATTACTGTAGATGTCCCTACTACTAATTGTATTTCACGCTGCTCTCACTTTTTAAATTCTTCTATTATATCCGATTTTAAAACCATATTCTCTTGTCTTGATGTGCATGTCCAATATGATCGTATCAATGATTCTGTCTTAGAATTTTATTCTTCTTGTAAAACGGTATTAGACTCAATTGCTCCACTCAAGATACGCTGTAATAAGGGAAAACCTGCTCCCTGGCTAAATGAAACTACGCGATTGCTGCTCCGCGTTTGTCGAACTGCGGAACGGTGTTGGAAAAAAGATGGTCTGATTGTTTCTAAACAGATTTTCTTATTCTCTATATACCTTCACCCTATGGGAATATTTTTAGGAAATTTAACATTTCTTTTCAGTGCTATGCTGATGATACTCAGGTTTATATTCCCGTCTGCAACTCTGCAGTAAATCAACTGCACAACTGTCTTTCTGAACTAAGTTTCTGGATGGCTAATAATTTTCTTGATCTGAATCAAAATAAAATGTAGGTGCTTATAGTGGGTCCTTTAGCTAAAGCCCAAATTGGTCTTGGACTTCTCGGCGCTTTCTCTGTCTTTTGCAAACCTCAAGTCTGCAATCTAGGTGTTATCTTTGACAGTAACCTCTCTTTTGAGAAACAAGTTAATTCTGTAGTCAAGAGTTGCTTTTTCCAGCTTCGTCTATTAGGTAAGATCAACCCTTTTTTATCTTCTAGGGATCTTGAGAAAGCTACTCATGCTTTTATCTTTTTTCGCCTCGATTACTGCAACTCACAGTATTCTGGGATTAGCAAATCCCTGATACACAGGTTACAGTTGGCCCAGAATGCTGCCGCTCGCTTTCTGGTTTAGGCAAGAAAATATGACTCTGTTTCTCCAATATTAGCTTCTTTACACTGGCTGCCTGTCAGTTTTCGAATTGATTTTAAAATCTTGTTGCTAGTTTTTAAATCTTTGCATGGGCTTGCTCCTGCCTATTTATCTGAATTGTGTGTTTTACACCAGCCATCTAGAGTGCTTAGATCTTCTGGTCAGTTGTCTCTTGTTGTCCCTCGTACCAAGTGTAAAACTAAGGGAGACAGGGCTTTTGCAGCTGCTTCTCCTCGCCTGTGGAACTCTTCATGATACCATATTAGGTTACATCTGCCAGTTGGATTTTTTTTTTATTAATTTACTGGAAGAATTAATATCTGTAAAAATGTTAAGACACCATCCATACAGCAATACTCTCATATAATATTTGAATCACTTTCAAAATTCATTTGAACATTCAAGCAAAAAAAAATTAAGTATTACTTGTGGAGGGCAAATAAGGAAGCAGAGAACCAAAGAAAAGCTGGGGAGCCAACTGGATCAACCTGTTTACTGCTAGAGTCCAGAAAGTATAACAAAAATAAGTGCAACAGAAAATAGACGTAAAATCAGCCATTTAAGCCTCACCAGCTTCTCTGTATACACAGCTCTATCGAGCCACTTTGGTTCTGGGAGCTCGCTCATGTGGGTAAATTAATATCGTCCTAACTGGAAGAGGCGTGACTTAGTTGAGTGGGGGCATGGCTGGCATGCCCTCCTTGGGCGGCTTCTCGGAGCTACGGATGAAAACAAGAAAATGGTATTGTTAGCACTGGCACCCCCTCCTGTCCTCTTTGGGTTATTGCACACCTTATCCTAGCCTGAAATGTGATCCTCAGGCACCCATGCGTGACAAAGTAAAATTTGGAATTTACACACATTTGGCTGTATTGTGAATGTAACTTAACTGACAAGAAGCAAAATAATGCACAGACCTGGAAAGGTTCAAAGAGTTCACAGGCTCACTGCCAGGCACTTCATCAGTCGCAAATGAAACATTTCACATCAGCAAATCTCCTACATTCTGAAATTGCACTGCCATATTACACTTTTTTTCATGTATTCATCCTGCTATATAGTAGTAGCTGTTAATTTTCTGCTGTTTTTATCTATTTTTCTAAATGTTTTTATTATCAATTAAAGTCCAGCACAACTACTAACCACTGTTTTCGTACCATTTTGCGCAGCACTATAAGTTTGCTGTTTTTGACATTCACTGTTACATACTGCAGTGTAATGGTTTTCCCCAAAGGACAAAAATTTAAAGACAGAGAAATTAAGGCACAGAATAAGATGAAATGAAAGAGAAGTGAAAAGGTCATGCAGAAGCCATAAATAATTTGAAAAAAGACTGAGCATCAAAATCAAATGTCAAAAAAAATTCAAAGTCAAGAAAGAAAATTAGTCAATGCCAAAAAATCCTACCCAATAAGTTGTTCTTGGAAGTGCCTTTTTAGTGTTTCATCATCTTTCCTTTGCTGTTCTAGTGTTCAAACACCTTCTACCAAGGCTTGCTTGGTCATTTCAGTCAGGTGTTTGCACACTGTCCACATGTCCATGTGGGTTCTATTTGGGCAGTGCAGTTATTTTACATTATATGATACGCTTGCACACTAGATTTATTTGTAACTCTAAACTGAGAGTGGGTAAGTGAGTCTTTCCTGTAATGTGCTGGTGTACTGTTTAGTGCTGTTTACTGACTGTTTACTGGAGGAGAAAGGCCATTTGAAAGTGAGAGACAGAAAGGATAAAATATGAGGGTGGAAGTTCTTTGTGGTACAGTATGTGGTCCACTCTATCTCACAGAATTGAGTTTTGGGTCAGTTTAGAAAGGAGTAGGCAGGCATTAGGGTTCTTTTGCTAGTTTGCTTTGTAGCTTGCACTCCATTTTGTGTGCTTTACTTTATAATAAAGACGCTATATTTATTAGCTAAGGGCTCACCTGTCCTCATTCTATGAGGCAATAAACAGCAGCAGTCCATTCTATTACACAGGCAGTAATCCGTTATGTGGCTAATCTCATTCACAACCTGGTATTCTCCACCACCTAGTCCATTTGGAGCCACTGCTTACCCTGAGTGCATGTTTCTGGACTGTAGGAAGAAACAAGCATTTCCACACACCGTGTGCACTAGGTAAGTGTCTTAAAAGTGTTACAACTAAAGATAAAACAATAAATTAACTGAAGTACACAAAAAAGTGAGTAAATATATAATGCAATAAATCAGCCTTGCAGCACTGAAGAGTATCATAAGGGTGAAGTCAGCTTAAACAAATCATTAGACAGAAGATAATAAATGTGAAAGATTAAGGATTCTACTGGGAGTGGGAACCCATCCAAGCCAATTACATTCCAGTCATTATGAAAGGGAATCAACCAAGATGAATGGTCAACACTTAAGAAAGTTGAACACAACAGTTTGTAAAGAGATTCAGTGTGAGTTACCTGGGATTTCAAGGCAGGGATTTCAGAGGACTTGCAATTAAAACCCCATCTAACCCCTAATGTCAGTTGTGTTTTATCTTGCTTTTGTGTGCCCAGTGGAAGAGTTGGAGAATCACAGCCTCATTCTGGACCATCAAGGTTTTTGCGATGGAAAAGAGAAACTAACTACATTGATCCCAAAATGTGATGCCATTCATGGTTCAGTCTAAAGTACAGAAAGTGACAGGATCCCTACCTAAAGTCAAAAGCAGTCCTTAATAGTCAAGACATGTTCCTTACACTCTATATCTCTCTCTCAAATACATTGCTCAGTCAAAATGATGATCCAGAGCCCCTTTTTCCCCTTATTTTATTAAAACAAAACAACCAAGAATGTACTGCATTATATGGAGAAAACAAAATCTGATCATAAACAAAATCACTGCCACATATCATAAAATTGGTATGGAATGGTCCTTGTAGTCCTCCCATGTAAATTTCACTTTAGTGGTACTGCAGGAAATCACTCAATAAAACATTTTATAATAAATATTATATAAGTGAATGCACTTTATTATGCACACAAATAACGTAGAGTAAAATGATCAGGAAAATTGAATCAAGTCGAACAACTTCAATAATAGTTTTTCTAAAACTAAACACATTGGGTCAAATGAAATAAATAGGCTGCTTAGACAGAAAGACTGGTACATGGTGGTTCAATGCCTGTCCATGTAGACCATTACAGAGGTATTTTGGTGCGTGCTTGTATGTGTTCAGTTCTTTTATCTTCATCATTCAGCATGTACTTTTAGGGCAAAAATATTTTTTTTGAGTGTATAAGTGTGTGTGTGCATGACTTTGTGCATATGTGAGCTTGCATGTGCCTCCAAATGTATATACATGTATATTTAAGTAAATTATGTATGTTAAAAACTACTTGTGGAAAAAAATTTGAAAAACTATAGACCTGGTTACATGACTAAACACAGTAGACTGGAACAATCTGAAAAAAATTAAACAATTCCTATGGCAGTTATCGTTAGACATAGGTTGATCCATTTTTGAAGGATATTTAGATAAATACTGGGCCATAGACCAGGGGCTTGTAATGAGACAAACTTAATGCAACTTGTTTGAAAATAATATGTCTTCTACAACTGTGTAATAGCCAGTCCAATTTTCTAGGCTATGATGCGCTGGGCTGGTAACATCACTTCAAGAGATGCCCACTGAATCAAAAAGCTAATTAAAAGGGCAAGCTTAGTTATGGGATGCACTCTAGACCCCCTGAAGGTTGTAGCGAAGGGTAGGATTAAAACAAAACTGACTGCCATTATGAACAATGCTGCACATCCTCTCTGTGACACACCAACACTGAGGACCTCGAGCCATTGAATTATTCTGCAGAAGTGTGTCAAGAAACATGGCGGGGGGCTCCTTCATAACAACAGCAATACATCTGCATAATGCCTTACTGGGACTTGGACAGCCATGTCAGAAGTTTTCTTTCTTTTTAATTTTCTTGCTCTTTAGTCATTCTGGTGTGGGTTGAGACCATAGTGTGTGGGTGTGTGTGTGTGTGTGTGTGGGTGGGTGTGTGTGTGTGTGTGTGTGTGTGTGTGTGTATGTGTGTGCTTATTTATTTATGTTTTATTCCTCTGTAAAACGCCACATTCCCCACTGGAGATAAATAAAGTTCAGTCCATTTATGTGTCCAACTTTTTCAGCTATCATTATACATATGTCTCAGTGTACAGAGCACATAACTTAGAAAATGCTCTTTCAAAATTTTTGGTAGGATTTTATCATCTAGTATCTTTACACAATGCAAAAGATTTAAGGCAAGAAAATCAATTACCCACACACATACACACAGACACAGACACCATGCTAAAATCAACTTTTATGGATATTTTGAACAGTGTAGAATCACAATCTGAAGTTGAACTTAACTTGACAGCACATTTTTGACCCCATCGCCAAACCTTTATTTATCTATCACAATCAACACTTAAAACTCGGCCTTATTTACTAGGGAGCCATTTGATATCAAATTAATATAGTTCCTCATATTAATTAAAGCACCAGAAGTTAAACAAAAACTTAGGTGGGAATCCAGTAGACTTTGATGTACTGCTGCCAAATTGTGAAAAATATACGTCAGAATATGTATTTTTAAATAATATAATAATTGTTTTCCTATAGAGTTATGGAGGGTGAATTATAATTTTTCCCGTTGCACAAAATCAGTCAGTGCACTAAGAAGATAGATAGATAGATAGATAGATAGATAGATAGATAGATAGATAGA
>JANRMT010062857.1:10914171-10944977 GCA_026402145.1 Polypterus bichir lapradei | reverse complement strand
AGATAGATAGATAGATAGATAGATAGATAGATAGATAGATAGATAGATAGATCATATGTACCTGATGGGAAATTCATACTTAACAGAATCTCATATAATTTATACATATTACAACAAATCACAACCTTCCCCAAACACACACAAGAAATTCGAGCTTGGATAATAAGTGAGCTGCTACCATCAATAAGAGGTATGCAGGAGGGTGTAAGATGGATCACATTGTGGTCAGATCTCCCCAGTTTTGCATTTAAAGGTATTATTATAGCAGGTCCAGCTTGTTGTATTCACAAATGAAAAGTGCTATCAGTTTATAGTTAGATGATCTAATCCTATCTGATGTTACTCTGAGCACTCCTGTAAGAGAAATAGAAAATATTGTACATGCACTACTATACAGAAAAACAGCTCTGATGTTGGGAAACACATCGAGAAGTGGTGCCCCCTGTGTGCATGTAATATGTAAATTACAGTGAAGCATTGAGGATCCACCTCTTTCCCTCATTCAAAGGTCAAGAATCCTGCCTTCAATTCAAATGCATAGTATTATGGGAATGTGTCATTCCTGTTTATCCTTTATGCTGGGATTTCTGTATTAATAGTAGGTTAGCAAAAAAATGATGTATTTCAGAAGTCCTGAGAATACAAATGAATAATATAAATGTGGATTATGCATCACAAGTTACATGAGTTTTTTTTTTTTTAATTTTTTAATTAATATTTTCATTCATTTGTTGTTGTCCAGTGTTGGTCTCCATTTGGTTCCACTCAATTTGAATTTTCTCCACAAAAACATGAGATTTATTTTTTTCTCAGCCTTCATGACAAAAAATATAGGGTGGGTAATATATAAAAAAAATATTGCTTGTCACTGGAGTATTCCGTTAAGATAAACTCATGGGAAGTTGCAGATTACTATGAGGGAGTCACTGGGCATGTCACCTAGTCATACACTGTGTGTCTAATAATAGTTAGAAAAGTCATATAGTGTGGGCCTTATAGTGGGGCCTTAAGTTCTCGAGCATGCCTGCATATTAAGTCATGTGTATATTATACATTTTCTAACTTGTTTGTACTAAACATAAAGGATTGCTGTATTATTCTAAGTTTGATTTTTTGAAATTGTTTGAAAAGAACTCTTAACTTTCTTGAAATTGCACAAAAATGTACCCTGGTTCTATCTGTCACTGTATGCTATTGCTTATACTGAATAAAAAACTACAGCAAAATGTACTCAAGCAGGAAATGTACTTGTATATATACTTGTAAATAATTTATGCAAAGTTATGAACATTAAAAGAGAGAGAATTATTACTTTTAAAAAAGTTGTTAGTGAACATAAGATAATAAGTCCACAAGTTAAACATTTACTTTTTTCTCATTTTCTTCATATGACATACTGTCCACCTTGGCAGGTTATATAATCCCTGTGTATTAACAGATCTGGCTGCACCGTTCCATGATAAAAAAGCCATGTCACAAATCATCATAATAATATGTTTACTTATTTAGGTATTTCAAGACAAATTCATACTTTGCTGAAATACAAATAACAAAACTACTTTTAGCAATAAGAATAAATACATTTGGCCTGCAAATATTTTTGAAATAGCCTCCTTTTTATACTAGGTTACTGATTTATACAGCACTGGTACCTTTCTGCCATTAATGTCATAGTTGATTGGTTGCCAGCTATTTCCTCTAATGGCACTGTGACATGTTTTATATCCCTTAATTATGGTTAGATTATTGCCTTCCTCTGCTTTTCCTAGGAAAGCTAAGTAAATAAAGTAGCCTTGTCAGCTTTTTCTGGAAAACTATTTGTATTTTAAAACACTATGGGTGTTAAATATTACATGCCAAATAAAGAAGCACATTTCCCTAAATAGACTGTGTTAGGGCACTAACATGACAACCCCAAAACTTGACACTAAAGACCAAGGAGCAGGAATGTACATTTTAACCGACACACATAAGAGAGGTTGACCAAAAGGAAATGAGTACAGGCACAAAAATAAAATTAACTTGAAAAGTTTCAAGCAACTGAATGCAGGTGTTCATGTTGTTAAGCTATTGATATTTTATAATAGGTGTACAACATAAATATAATTACCTGCCAAGCACTAAAGAAATATGAGAAATATCTTTAAGGTTGAAGTACAGACATATTTGCACTGGTATCCTTAGTGTTTATCTGCATGACAGTGTGTTGGCAATTGGGCTTTTAGAAAATTAGAACAATTGTGAAGAGAACAAGCCATTCAGCCCAACAAGCTTGTTCATCCTATTCACCTTGATTGTTCAAAATATCATCAAGTCAAGATCTGAAGGTCCTTAAAGTCTTACTTTCCACCATGTTACTTGGTAATTTATTTAATTTGTCTATGATTCTTTGTGAGAAGGAAAAGTTTCTAAAATTTGTGCAAAATCTGCCCTTCACAGTTTCCCAACCATGTCCCCATGTTCTTGTTGAAGAATGTATTTTAATGGAATAGCTGGGATCTACTGTACTTAGTCATTACTTTCACAATTGTAAACGTTTTGATCATTCATCCATCCATCCATTATCCAACCTGCTATATCCTAACACAGGATCATGGGGGTCTGCTGGAGCCAATCCCAGCCAACATAGGACGCAAGGCAGGAAACAAATCCCCGGGCAGGGCGCCAGCCCACCGCAGGGCACACGCACACACACACCCACACACCAAGCACACACAAGAGACTTGATTATGTCACCTGTTAATCTCTGTTTGCTTAAACTAAAAGGAACTCCCTTAATCTCTCCTCATAGATCACAACTTTTAGAATCAGCCTACTCTCTTTTCTCTGGACTTATTTTAGTGCTGCTAGGACTGTTACCCCATTACTAATCCCAGAGAGATGTCACTTTTAATATCATTTAAGTCTGAAAAAGTTTCTCAGAACAAAACCCATTTTGCTCCCTGTGTTTGAGCCAGGATGCATATGGGGCATAGTGCCTTGGAATTATAGGCTTCAAGAGGACAACGGTAAGATGGAGGTCATAGTGTCCTGGGAAGAAGCCAGAAAAAATAACCTTAGATAAGAGATGGTGTACAACTCAGCGTATCCTACAAACTGCTAACCTTACCTATACTGAGAGAGTGAGGTAATGGACAGTGTGGGCAAATAAGTTTAAGCTCATATCTCAAACTAGGAGAGTTGGAGCTATTTTTAATTCTTAGAGTGAGGCCAGAGAGGTCTGCCAGAAGAGCAATGCTCTTCATCCAGGTATGCTAGGTAGCAGCACATTGTCCGTAACTGGAATGATTTGTCTGTTTAGGGTTTGCAGCCTAGAGGCTGCCTTGGAGACCTAGCCTTTTAAACGCTGCACATAACTTGAGGGTGCAGGAGCAACAAGAACTACTAGGGCTCAGTGTACAGGTAGCCAATAAAGGTTTGCCCTGACTCCGGAAATGGCTTGAGCAGTAAGCAAGAAGAGAGCTGAGTTTGAGAGACAGAGACAGTGTGTGAAAGAGAGAGATGAGAGAGCAAAAGAAGGGTGGTTTGGTACAATGAGGGCTTGTCTGGTTTCTTAATCTTTAAATTCCTTTACCATATCATGACATTTTTTCAAAATTCACATACTACAATCTACAATCAATAACCCATAATGACAAAATAAAAGTATGTTTTTAGAAATGTTGCAACTTTATTTAAAATATAAAACTGAAAGCTCTCATTTATATAAGTATTCACACCTTTAATTCAGTACTTTGTCGAAGCTCCTTTGACAACAATTAAATGCTTTGAGGCTTCTAATGTAAGTCTCTACAAGCTTTGTGCACATGTATTTGGGCACTTTATTCCATTCTTCCTAGCAGATTCTCTAAAACTCCATTAGTTTGGATTGTAAGCATCTATAAACTTCCATCTTCAGGTCTTTTCACAGATGTTCTATGGGGGTTTAAGTCAGTTTTGGCTGGCCTACTTAAGGTCAGTCTAAGACTTGTCCTCAAGCCATTTCAGCATTGATTAGGCTACTGTATATACTTTGGACCATTGTTGTACTGAAAGGTGAACTGTCACCCCATTCTGAGTGCACATTCACACTGGAGCAGGTTTTCTTCAAGAATATCTCTGTATATGGTTTCATTCACCTTTCCTTTTATTCTGACCAGTGTCCCTGTCACTGAGAAGCTATCCAATAGCACGATGCTGCCACCACCATGCTTCACCATAGGGATGGTATTAGGAGATGGTAGGAGCAGTAACTGGTCTTCGCCAGACACAGACTAGAAGTTCTGCCCAAATAGTTACATTTTTCTCTCATCAGACCAGAGAATGTTTCCCCTCATGCTCCCAGAGTCCTTGTTGGCAAACTCCAAGCATGCTGTCATGTACATCTAATTGATGGAGTGCTGCTGATATGGGCGTCTTTCTGACTTATCCTGTCATCTCAGCAGAGGACATCTGAAGCTCTGGTAACATAACCTTTGGGTTTGTAGTCACCTCCCAGACCAGGCCCTTCTTGCCCTGTTCCTCAGTTTTACTAGACTGCCAACTTTAGGAAGAATCCTGGTGATTCAAAACCTTATCCATTTTACAATTATTGAGGACACTGTACTCCTGTGAACACTCTAGGCTTTAGAAATGGCCTTATGCTCTAAACGTTGATATAAAGCAGGTCATTGATACGGGTCTATCAGACCATTTTCTTCTATTTTTTAATATAGAAATAATAATAGAAAACACCCATGAGAAGCATATTGTTAAAAAACACTTCTTTGACTCAGCAGCAGCTTTAAAACTTACAAACATTCTAAGCAATCAATCTGTTTATAGTGCCAACTATAATAGCGAGGATAATGTAAAGAGTAAGGTGAAAAGATTTAATACTAAAGTGAGAGCTGCTGTTGACATAGTTGCACCTGAAAAGACAGTTAAAAAATCTTCTAGCATTGTTATATCATGGAAGACCCAAAGAGTGTCTGATTTAAAGAGAACATGCCGTAGAGCTGAGCATAAATGGAGGAAGACTAAACTAACTATCCACTATGAAATGTTAAAAGTTAAAATAACAGAATACAATAACACAGTCCGTCTTGAGAGGCGCTGCTATTTCTCTAAGATTATAAATAACAATGCTAGTAATCCCAGAGTCTTATTCTCTACGATTGATCGTCTGCTAAACACAGGCAACTCAAAGGAATGCCTCCTAAGTACTTCCAGTAAAACCTGTGAGGCTATTGCTGTATTTTTCAACCAAAAAATTAATGATATTAGAAATAACATAGTATATCTCCCCAACACTAAGGATCCTCCTAAACCCCAGCATTCCGTTATAAATAAATTAAATTCTTTCACTAGGATAGATTTACCTGATTTACAAAAAATAATATCTCAATTAAAACCCTCCACATGCATCCTTGACCCAATCCCAACAAATTATTTCAAAGAAATATCGGACGTGCTAATTGATAATGTTCTTGACATAGTAAATTCGTCATTAGATACGGGGGTCTTCCCAGACTGTCTTAAGACTGCTGTAGTTAAACCCCTACTTAAGAAACATAATCTCGACCCATCGGCTCTTGAAAATTTTAGACCCATCTCTAACCTGCCTTTCTTAAGTTAAATTTTGGAGAAGGCAGTCATTATGCAGTTAAATGACCACCTTAATAAACATGCTATTCTTGATAAATTTCAGTCTGGTTTTAGAACAAATCACAGCACAGAAACTACACTCATTAAAGTAGTGAATGATTTGCGGGTAAATGCAGACAGAGGCCATTTATCTGTTCTCATCCTCTTAGATCTGAGTGCTGCATTTGACACCATTGATCATAATATTCTTAGAAATCGCCTTAATCAATGGGTGGGCCTCTCTGGCAGTGTCTTAAATTGGTTTGAATCCTACCTGGCAGGGAGAAAATTATTTGTTAGCTGTGTTAATTACAACTCAAAGACACATGATATCCGATATGGTGTTCCACAAGGCTCTATCCTGGGTCGGCTGCTCTTCTCAATCTACATGCTTCCGTTAGGTCAGATTATCTCAGGGCACAACGTGAGCTACCACAGCTATGCTGATGACACACAGCTGTATTTATCAATAGCACCTGATGACCCGATTCTCTTGATTCACTAACACAATGTCTGACTTATATCTCAGAATGGATGAATAGTAACTTTCTCAAGTTAAATAAAGAGAAAACTGAAATCTTAGTGATTGGCAATAATGGATACAATGAGGCTATTAGAAATAAACTGGATACATTAGGATTAAAAGTCAAGACGGAGGTAAAAAGCTTAGGGGTAATTGTTGACTGTAATCTGAATTTTAAATCGCATATTAATAAGATCACTAGGACAGCATTTTTTAACTTAAGAAACATAGCTAAAGTTAGACCTCTTATATCACTGAAAGATGCTGAGAAATTAGTTCATGCGTTTGTTTTCAGTCGACTAGATTATTGTAACGCACTCCTCTCAGGACTACCCAGAAAAGACATAAATAGTTTGCAACTAGTGCAGAATGCAGCTGCTAGAATCCTAACTAGGAAAAGAAAATCCAAACACATTTCTCCAGTTTTGATGTCACTACACTGGTTACCTGTGTCATTCAGGATTGACTTTAAAATTCTGCTTATGGTTTATAAAGACTTAAATAATCTCGCCCCATCTTACATATCGGAATGTCTGACACCTTATATTTCAAATCGTAACCTCAGATCCTCAAATGAGTATCTCCTTAGAATTCCAAGAACAAAACAAAAGTGGTGAGGCGGCCTTCTGCTGTTATGCACCTAAAATCTGGAATAGCCTGCCAATGGGAATTCGCCAGGCTAATACAGTGGAGCACTTTAAAAAAACTGCTGAATACACATTACTTTAACATGGCCTTCTCTTAACTTCACTGTAATCAAAATCCTGATACTCTGTATATCCAACTCATTATAATAACTATTCATGGTGGCTCTAAAATCTGTACTAACCTCTACTCTCTCTTCTGTTTCCTTTTCCGGTATTCTTTTGGTGGTGGCTTGTGCCACCTCCATCTACTCAAAGCACCATGATGTTCCAACAATGATGGATGGATTAAAAGCCAGAAATCTGTATGACCATCAACATCAAGTGACTCAGTGAGAACCCTAACTACAAAGAGGACTATTTCATTTATGTTAGGTAGAATGCCCAGAGGGGACTGGGCGGTCTCGTAGCCTGGAACCCCTGCAGATTTTATTTTTTTTCTCCAGCCATCTGGAGATTTTTTCTGTTTTTTCTGTCCACCCTGGCCATCGGACCTTACTCCTTTTCTATGTTAACTAATGTTATCTTATTTTAATTTCTTATTTTGTCCTTATTTTTCTTTTCTTCATTATGTAAAGCACTTTGAGCTACTTTTTGTATGAAAATGTGCTATATAAATAAATGTTGTTGTTTTTGCTTTTGCCCTGATTTGTGTATCTCCTTGGAGTTCCTGGCTTGGCTTTGTCCTGACGTGTCCTGTGAATTGTAGGACCTTATATACACAGGTGTGTGCCTTTCTAAATGATGTCCAGTCGATCTGATTTGCCTCAGGTGGACTCCAAGCAAGGTCTAGACATGTGTTTCCCAAACACGGTGCAGGAGACCTACTGTGGCTGCAAGTTTTTGTTCCAACCAGCTTCTCCTGGGCTAATAAAGTGAACTGTTATTTCCTAAGTTCTGCATTTTGGTAACAATATAGAAATTAGAAAACTAAGTTTGGTAAAAAAAAAAAAAAAATATATTAAAACATACCAAGGTGTTATAGGGGAATAATGTATTTTTTTTTCTTTTTAACAATATTTTCATCTTGATTTTCATTCTACTTTTCTAGGTGTTCTATTTGTTTAATTAATCCATTATTTACTAATTAGTGGGTCTGATGCTAAAGTAGTTCCAGCCTTTGATTATTCAGTGTTGTTTGTCTGGGTGTCTGCTCTGCTCATATTTAATTGTCATTAATAAGATACAACAAAGGGGGAAAACTGCACAGAGAAAGGGCAAAATATAATCAACCGGGTGTAGACACATCTTAAGGAGAATTAAAGCAAATAAGATGCACAATTTGGAGTGCCACATTAAAGGATCTGAATACTTATATCAATGAGAGATTTCAGTTTTTGATTTTAATAAACTTGTAAACACTCCTGAAAACAATTTTCACTTTGTCATTATGGGCTATAAAGTGTCAACTTAAAAGTGTGGCAAATATATCCATTTAAAATTAAATCTGCAACACAATAAAATGTGCAGTAAGTGAAGGTGTGAGAATACTTTCTGAACCCACTGTATATTTTCCAAAAACAGAATTTGGCTTCATGTCAGAATTGCCCAAAATGGAGTGAGTTTGCATTTTTGCATTTTTCCCTATGCAGGAGATACAAATTTCCAGAAATGTGAATTTAAAAAGAGGGCACAAGCCCAGTTTTATGTATTTGATGTATATTAACAAGGGTGTTGGATCACAGTAGATAATCTAGGATTCTGACATGGAGCCAGATGTGATCCTTTTTTTCATTCTGGATATATCAGAAGTATGTAAGGAGTGCCCAGTTGTCACAGGAATAGTGTAGCACTATGCTCATTAACCACTAGCAAGCCATGTTTTGTTAGTGAATTTGGATAGATTCCTACAACAAACTCCCAAAATAATTCAACATTAATCTTTGGAAAGGCTCAGGGACTTAATATAATTGGCTACATTAAAAGTGACAATCATAGGGATGAGCTGGGAAAGAACCCAGTAAGACAGTAAGGTTTTTCTCAAAGAATGTGACAAATGAGTTCCTATGATTATGACTAATGTGTTGTGGCATATGGCTGGGGTCCTTGTCTGGCCGGGATGCCTCTACACTGGAAGGACCAGGGCAGGGAGAGTTTCCAGAGGGTTGCAGCGGTGCCTCAGACACCCGCATGGCTCCATGGGAGTTTAGTGCAGCCCTGTTGGGTTCTGTGGGCACTGTAAGAGACATTAATTGCAGCACTTCTGCCAGATTTAGGTCAACAAGCACTTCCGGGTGCCTTATAAAAGGAGCCAGCAGCCACTACTCCGGGCGCCCGAATCAGGTGGAAGAAGACAAAGCTTGCCAGGAGGGGTGGAGGCAGACAGAGAAAGAAAGAGAAAAAATTAAAAAAAATAAAAATGTATGCTGTGAACTTGTGTCCTGCATCTGTCTGTGTCAGGTTTGGGTAGCAGGCAGTGCCCCCTGCAGGCCACAGTGTTTATATGAAGACTGGGATGGACAAGTTGGTGTGGTAGCTATTCTGGTAGACTGTTTTGCAAAGGGATGTTATGTGTCACCTTGCTGGTGCTGTATGTCCTGCACATTTTACTAAAAGAAAAGAGAAAATGAGGCTAATGTAGTCGGTATGTCTGCTGGCACCAGGAGCTGATTATATGACAACTTATGATTGAGCCAGGTCTAGATTTCACCAATCTGATTGCCATCAATCAGAAAATGTACCATCTGATGCTGTGTTTTGAGTGCAATTTTGGTGCATGAGGTAAACTGTAAAAACATCTGGTGTCTGGCATGTAATGTAATGTTGTCCGGCATCCAGAAAAGGGCTGTAATATCCAATGAATAAAGGTGACAACAAACACAAAAAAAAGAGAGACACAGGGGCTAGAATGTCCGATGAACAGTGGCAACAAGACACACAAAAAAGAGGTATGTAAGGGCTAGCATATCTGGTGAACAGAGGTTCCTAAATACATGACGTGATGGAAACTAACCATTGTACCATTATGGCTGTTTTAATAAATGTGCATTTCACTTAACTAGTTTAATTAATAAACAATTATAAATAAATGTTTAAGCCCACAATGAACACACATTCTAAGAGAGATTCAATCACTTTTTGTAAACAAGAAATATTAAAGTACTGACCCCCAGGCTAAAACAATGTAGATTTGTCGCCTAACTTTAATAAAATCATATGCAAGAGATTTATCTATCACATTTACATTTTACAATCATCGCACCCCAATTGAATAGCTGTAGGACAGCAGAAAAACAAGGCCCAATAACTTATACTGTATGCAGAATATACTAGCTGTGAATTGAAGGCCTTGTATGTATTCATGATTTGTAGCAGTCCTCAGGGAACATTAGTAACAACCTTTCAGAAGTACTGATTACAAGGAAAGATGCTCTGCATATTAACAGCAAGTTGTTACCCAAGAGAATTCAGTGCCTGCCCGACAAGAGCAAAGAGTAACTGGCTGAGGAAAAAAGTAAAGCAAACAGGCTGAAATGGAATGATTAAGATGCACTTGAGCTAAAATAAGTTAACCAGCTGACACTGGTGGGGAGCGCTGGAACAAGAGGGAATCAATTACACCATCACACTCTTTACAGATTTATTTAAACTGTCCAGAGACTGGTGGTCTGTGAGCGGAACCTGACATAGCATACATACAAGCTGAAAAAAAAATACAATAAACAAATTACAAATTTGCTGTCAGAAAGAGCCTACCACAGTCTTATAATCTGAGGATCCTTTCTATCTTTTCAAGTTGAGTTCTTTAGGTTTTGAAGGAAAAGCAACTTGAGGAGGAAGGCTTGTGTATGAGACTTTGATGGCAGTTCAATAGCATGTTGTGAATGTATAGCTGCTAATTGCTCCCAAGAGCATTGCTCTAATTGTTTAGCTGGAAAAATAGTGTCAGGTAGTGTGCACACACTCACACACACAAATCTGCCTCTGGAGTTGTATAGAATATTATTACATAAATGGTGATCGGTGCCTCCTCTTGGCTAAGAAGCAGGATTAGATGAAAAAACAGACTGAGGGTCATTACTAAAGTACAGTATGGAACAAAACTACTGTAAAAACAGCAAAAGATACAAATAACCCTGCTTACTAAAAGTAATGTCACAAAACAGAGTAAGCAGAAACTTTAATACAATTATATATACTGAACAATTAAAAACTTGCTAAGTATCAATCAATCAATATTAGGGACCTTCTCTGACAGAGCTGCCATCGCCTCTCACTGGAAATCTCCCGATTCTTTTTCTTTTTCTATCTGGACATTTTTCTTTCTCAATCTGATCCTTTTGGAGTTGTCAGCAGCAAGGACCAATGGGGCATCTGGCTCTTATACAGATATGATACAGCTGGTCTGAGCACAGATGCACCCTGGTCCTGGCTGCAGCCCTAACTCTTATGTCTTCTTCATTTTAATGAGGTTGATGCTGTGCTGCTCCCTCGATTCCTTGTCCTCATGGACTTCTTTATTCTTTTGTTGTCGCTCTTAATGTAATTATTGTATAAATGTAGCAGGATTGGGTAGGGTTAGGTTGTGTTATGAGGTGGGCGCTGAGGAATTGGCTTTATTTTATTGTAATTCCCATCAGAATGGCTTATGTTCGCCTTCAAAGTGCCTGTTTTGTATTTCAATTAAAATGTAATCACAAATAAATTAATATATAAATGTGAAACCCAATCATGACAACACTGATATCCATTTCTCTAAAGGCTTCTTTAAAAGACTAATAGTGCAACATTATCAGCTGATTTATGGGGTGAATGAGTGGATTTACACATTAATCCAAAGTAATGCTGATATCATACCTGTGCAATGGCATCTTCACAATTTCTATTGGTAGTAAGAATGCAGATGTGTTCAAGGTTCTTTCAATAAATTCAATAATTGAAAAGGTAGAGGCAGCAGAGAAGAAACAGGAGAACTTACCTGTTCAGTACACTAAAAGGACCAAAAGAACTGATCATTAATAACTGTCATCCTTTATTCACAGTAAGTGTTGTATTGGGTTAGTGGATGTGAAGAATCCTGGAAGTGTGGAAGAAAAATTGGACTTAGTGCTTGCATAGCCATTTAGGGGAAATATACAGTAGTTATTGCACATAAAGTGTTTAGATATGCTTTCATATTAAAATATAGCATCCATCTTAGAAGTATAAAAGGGTTAAAAAACATCAGAAACCTGTTCAGGCATATGAGGAGACCAGATAAAGGTCAAGTGAACAACAAAGACAGAATGTACCAGAAGAAGGTTGATGTACTACACCAAATATATAATTAAGAGATCAACAGATGTCCTGTAAAAAGCAAGACTGGTGTGGTGGACGGCTAGTGCTCTTACCTTGCCAGGGCACCTCTACAGTGGAAGGACCTGGGGAGAGAGCTCATTCAGGGTGTTACCTCCCATGGAACGCTAGATGGCAGCCACCCTGGGTGGCCGCAGTGCCTTGGATTCCCACAGGGCTCCCTGGTTTGGCACAGCCCTGTTGGGTTCTATAGGTGCCACCCGGAAATGCTGCCGGAAGAAGATCTCTGGACACCTGGAGAACTTCTGAGTGACCTATTAAAGGAGCCAGCTGCCAGTACTCCGAGAGCCAGAGTCTGGAGGTGGAGGACAAAGCTTGCCGGGACGAGTGGAGCCAGAAGAACAATACTATACAGCTGCCTACAGTGTAGACCTATTTGGATTATTCATAAATCCCTGCTGCAAACCAATGTCATATACTTTAAATGAACATAACATTCTTAAGCCTGCTACTGTGTATCTAAACCCATGTTTCTGGGGAAGTGGAGCCCATCCCATCCATATCTGGCAAAAGGCAGGCAAATGTCCTGGACAGAAATGCCAGTCCACAGCAGGGCCCACTGACACACAATCCACACTAAAAAAAGCCCATTTAGACTCAGCAATTAACACACATGTACACGAGATGTGGGAGAAAACAGGAGTACTTGTGGGAAAACCCACAAAGACAGAGACAGAACATGCAAGCAGCAAACAGACAAGGATTAAAATGCAGGATTAAGGATATATGACTCAGCGTCACCATGTACTGCCCCATTTTGATACCCCAAAAATGGTAGATTTAAAGTTCAGCCAAGCCACACTTAAATTCTAAAATGTATAATTTCATATGTTCACCTTTGGTTTTGGAATTAAATTCACGGTGGATAAACATCCTTCTAAATCTTTCTGTAGTATTCATTTTGGGCGAAAAGCTTATGTCAGTGTAAGAGTCATTTTCCTAGTTCTATAAGATTCATGAATATTTTACTAGATGACAATGCATAATCTATGGGAGGTTCTTATAACCCCCGTAAATAGAATTGTATTGGTATATTCCTGCCATTTCTAACAGCTTTGACTAAAACAATAATCTTCAGATAATGACAGCCTTGCCTTGAGTAAGGTGTGGAAGGCATAAGGTTTTAAACCGTGCCTGGGCACATGCCTATGTGCCAATCGGCTTACCGGCCTTTTGAGTGTGTGAAGTAAATATTTAAAAATAGAGAGTCACGTGTGCTTTGTGCTGACATGTGCTTTGCAAACGCTAGAGTCTGTTGAGAGTTGTTGTTTTGTTCTGTGGTGTGAGATTTAAATAAAAAAAAATACATTTTGCTCTTAAAAACTTGGGTTTTGGTTGCCGCTAAGGAGCCGTGTGGGAATTTTTAAAGCTTTTTTTCCCTTTAGAAGGGTTTTTTTTTGCTTTTTTTTCACCCGCACAAGAGCAAAAGTAGCTGGGTGTTTGGAAGTGCGCTTGGAAAAGTTATTTGTACTTGTACCTGTCTTGTTATCTGTATTTGAATTAGCATCAAGGCGGCAGGGTAGAAAGCAGCAGTAACTGATATCGGCATTTGTAAATAAATAACCGTGTCGTCGTAACAACGATTCCTTAGTTTAAAGGAAAAGAAAAAAAAGGCCGCGGCTGATTTCAAAACAGTAAAAGGTAGAAGCTCTGCAGTGCGCAGGTAAGCGGCCAGCGTTGACGCCGATCAGGCACAAGGAGCAGTAGGAGCAAATAAGGTAGTAAAGTTTTATTTATTTGTTTATTTTAGATTAAACAGCCCTTAGCGGTCCAGAGGTAGAACAGTTAAGTGGGCGACAGCGTATTGGTTCATTAATACGGGGGAATACAAACAGTGCGAGTGGAGAGCTTATAAGTAAGAGGAGCGCAAAGTCGGGAGAAGAGGCAGAGAAAAGTAAGTTAACCTCATAGACAAATTGCAGGCAGCTGAGAGGGACAACAGTACAGGAGCTTAAGGAGATAAGGTGTAAAATATCTGTAGCAGATCTTAGTGTTACCATTTAAGTTAAGGAGCAGCTGAAAGAAGAAGAAATTTAATTTTAAGAAAAAAAAAAAAGTTAAAAAAGTTAAGGCAGTTTAGTAATCCCAAGTCAAATTTTAATAATGAGGCCAGTGCAATGCAAGTCCTGTTGGATGTTGGACTTTTTAGATGATGGTTTGGAAGAGCCAGTTGTCTATGAGGGCTACATCTGCAAGAGATGCCAGCTGGTCCATCACCTCGAGCTCAGGGTCGCTGAACTGGAGGAGGAGTTGGCTGACCTGCGTTGTAATAGAGAATTGGTGGACTTGGCCCAGGTGTCCTTTAGAGAGAAACCCTAAGGTGGCGCGGGAGGAGATTCCAGACCAGATAGGTAGGAATAGGTGGGTCACGGTCACAAGGCGTAAGGTAAAGTGTGCACACTGTCCGGGGGCATCAACCCCAGAATTAGAAGTGTCTAACCGTTATCATGTCCTTGCGGAGCTGGACGGTGACTCTGATAATTCTGAGGTGGTAGGCAGGGTTGAGGAGCCCCAACGGGCCACCTCAAAACCAGTTCCCAGAAAGAGAGAGGTAGCGATAGCTGGGGATTCAATCATTAGGGGGATTGAAGCGCAGGTGTGCTCCAGAGAGAGAGAGTCTCGCACGGTGTGTTGCCTTCCGGGAGCACAGGTGGGAGACCTCCCTGGAAGGGTGGATAGGCTCTTGGCCAGAGCGGGGGTGGATCCAGTTGTCATTGTCCATGTTGGAACAAATGACATACATAAGGGTAGTCTGTCAGTTCTGCGATCCAAATTCAAAGAGTTAGGTACCAAGCTGAGGAGCAGAACTGACAAGGTAGTCTTCTCCGAAGTTCTGCCTGTGCCACGCGCCAGTCCAGGTAAGATTGAGGAGATTAGAAGGCTTAATGCGTGGCTCAAATCTTGGTGCAGGGTAGAAGGGTATAGGTTTATGGGGCATTGGGACTCCTTTTGGAACAGATGGGACCTGTTCCGCCATGACGGGTTACATCTGAACCGGAGGGGCACCAATGTATTGGGGAGGCATATGTGTAGTCTAGTCGAGGATTGTTTAAACTAGGGAATGGGGGGGCAGGGAGTTTAGGACAGGCCAGATTTAGATCTATATATGGAAGAACAAACAATGGTGTAGAAAAAAAAATGCATAGTAATGTAAATTCTAAGCAAACACGTAAATGTAGAAGGATTAACACATTAAAAATAGCTTGCCTTAATGCTAGAAGTACCAAAAATAAGGTAAGTGAGTTGGAGTTGTATGTAGCAGAGCATAATTATGATATTATAACAATAACGCAAACCTGGCTAAATAACAAAGATGGAGATGAGTGTAACATAGAGGGATACACATTTTTTAGGAAGGATAGACAGAACAGAAAAGGAGGTGGGGTTGCTGTTTATGCCAAACAGGGTTTAAATGTAAGTCCTCTTCAGTTGGATGATGAGCCCCATCTTAGTGAGGACATGTGGCTTCGCCTGGAAAATATTAGGGAAAGAGGTCTTATTTTAGGAGTATGTTATAGACCACCCAATTCAGACAATAATTTCAACACACATCTTTTTAGTAATATCAAAAAGGCAAGTTTACAGGGGGATATTATAGTCATGGGGGACTTTAATTATCCAAATATTAACTGGGATAACCTTGCAGATGGAGGAGCACAAGAGCAGGAGTTTTTAGAAGTAATCAGCGACTGTTTTTTAACACAGCATGTTAAAGTACAAACACGGGGTGAAGCCTGTCTGGATTTAGTATTCTGTAATAATCAGGATAGAATTGAGGGTGTAGAGGTGATTGAACCACTAGGGTCACATGACCATAATGTAATACAGTTCTCAGTATTTTGTAATAGTACGGATGCAAAGACTAAAATTGTTAAGTTGAACTTTGGTAGGGCTAATTTTGAGAAGATGCGACAAAGTCTAAGTAGGATAGACTGGGATAAGCTTTTAAGTGTGGAGACAGTCGAGGAGCAGTGGAACAGGTTTAAAAATGTTTTACATGTAATGCAGGACAGATACATACCTAAATTTGGAATTAATAGGAAACTAAAAAAAACTCCACGATGGATTAATAAAGATTTAAAAAAGAAGTTGCAAAGGAAAAAACTGCTGTATAAGGCATATACAGGGCTCGCAAAATCGCTAGCCCGACGTCCCGGGGCTACTGTGTCTTCCAGTCGGGCTACCAAAATCTCTCTCAGCCCTGCCCGTCGGGCTATCATAGGAAGGAAAAATATATGTCAGTGCTTTTGCATTCTTTCGCAAATGTAGCTGGGTAATTATGTCATTTTTGGGCATCGATGAGCCACTGTCAATATGTGAAATATTGAAATCGCGTTTGAATTCGCGCTTGTTTTTTTTACTTTCACTTTGCGATCGTGCGAACTGTGTATAGAGAGCGGCAGTACTGATTGGTTACTGACGGATTAATTGCGCACCAATTCCTTTGACATCGTCTTATCACTCATTAGCTTACTATTTAAACGTGACAAGTGAAATCTCCCGCAGTAAGCTTAAACATGAGGTTGATTGTGCAGAGAATTTAAAAAATCGCTAACTGTTATGTGTGTGCGTGTGTAAAAATAAATGGATTTACGCAAGTATTTTAGTTCTGCTGAGCCAAATAAGACAGGTCAGGGTGAAGAAGGGACAGCCAAAGAAAAGCCTACCACAAAGCGGAAAAGTTATGACAAATCAGACTATGAGGCAAAAATAAAGCGCAGCTTTTTGGTTTCATGGACAAAAGAATTTCTGTGGCTGGAATATGACAAGCTAAATATCATAATGTTCTGCCAGGTGTGTCGTGAGTTTCCCTCGATTTCTGACTCAACAAGCGCCTTTGTTACTGGGACCAGTAATTTTAGGAAAGACCCCATCAGAACCCATGAGAAATCTCTGCATCACAAGAAATGCATTGGTGCTCAGTCTGCAGCATCTTTCCCAGAACAAACACCAATTGCAAAAAACATACTAAAAATAAACCAAGCACAACAAGAAGTCCTGAAAAAGCTGTTTAGAACAGCGTACTATGTTGCAAAGAGTGAACTACCATTGGCAAAATTTAGCAGTCTTTGCAAATTTCAAAAAGCAAATGGCCTAGATCTTGGTTCTACTTACCTCAATGACCATGCTTGCAGAGAGTTTATTGGAGCAATAGCACAAACTTCAAGAGACCAGATCAAAAAGGAAATTCAAGAAAGCAGGTTTTTATCCATTGTTGCAGATAGCAGTACAGACACTGGTATAATAGAACAGGAGTTGGTTCATGTCAGGTATGTGAGAGATAATGGTGACATATCCACATACATGATCAAATGTCAGCCAGTCAATAGTGCAAATGCTGCAGGTATTTTAGAGGCTATTGATGAAGCAGTGAACACCATGGGTATCAGAGAAGACACATGGAAAAAGAAAGTAGTGTGTGCAAATTTAGATGGAGTGAGCTGCAGTGATGATGGGTGAGAAAACAGGAGTAGCTGGGTGACTGAAACAGAGGATACCCCATATCATAACAATCCACTGTGTGGCACACAAATTAGAGCTAGCCGTGCTGGATAGCGTGAAAGGCTGTGAGTACCTGGTGAAATTTGAAGATACACTGAAAAACATCTTTAAAATGTACTGCTATTCCCCAAAGAAGCGAAGAGAACTGACAGAAATAAGTGAACTGCTAAATGAGAAACTGGCATATTTCAGTGGCCTGAAGAGCACAAGGTAGCTTCCAAGCCAGCTGAGATGTCTGAAGGCTGTGGGAAAAAAATACACTCCCACTGTTGTTCATATGGAGGACATGGCAGGAGGAAGTGATGTCAAGTCCGAGGATGCAGCCAAGGCTAAGGGGATGGTGCAGGAGATGAAGACTGAGAAATTTGTTTGCTTCCTGCATTTCATGTTGGACTACAGTACCATCTTATCCAAGTGCTGTACTGATTTTCAGCATGATAACCTAAACATCACACGAACAAATGAGTTAGTTGAGAGCACCACATCACGCTTACTCAGCCTAAAAACAAAACCAGGAGAATACCAGAAAACCTTGGACACAAAGTTCACAGCGAACGAGGATGGTAGCATTTGCTACTGTGGAACTCAGCTCACAAAAAGTCACCGACCTGCTAGAAGAGGTGAGGACACCTTTGGTGCAGAGATTCAGAAGATTATTGACAACACAGTCAAGTACATGGACAACAGATTTAAAAATCTGCGTGAAAAGCCTCTCTCTTGTTTCAAGGTTTTTGACCCTTCCACTCTCCCCAACCCCAGGGAAGAGCTGGCAAATTATGGGGATGAAGAGGTGGATTATCTTGTCACACATTTTGCCAGTTTGCTAGATGAGGAAGAGAAAGAGAAAATTTCACAAGAATGGATGGATCTAAAAATGTGGCTTGCAAAACACCGGGGTAGCAAGGTAGATTGCTTGTACAGAGATCTCCTCTCTGAGAATCCAGAACACCTCTCTCATATCTTGTTGCTGGTAAAATTAATGCTGACACTTAGTCCATCAACAGCCATCTGTGAGAGAGGATTTTCTTGCATGAACCGAGTGAAAACAACACATCATACCTCTCTACACCCTGAAACACTGAATGACTGCATGCAACTCTCCATTAATGGGGAAACAGTTGAATCTTTTTGCCCTGACAAGTCAATTCGTTTCTGGATGTTTTCTGGAAAAGGTTCAAGACACCTGGATCATAAAACCCCGACAAGAACAAAGAGCAGTGAAATGGAGGCCAATGCACAGGAAGAGAAAGCTGATGAAGGAGATGCTATGCCCTCAATGTCGAGTGGCATTTTCTCATCCGTGACTTCAGTGGAAATTTCAGATTCAGAATCTGACACAGACTGATTCATGTTCTACACAGTTCTTACAAATTCATAGAAATTTCTGTTCAATTAGAACCAAATATTTGAGTTGATGATTGTAATTTTTATACAGTTGTAATTTGTATTTTAACATTTTTTTGATTGATGTTTTGTTTCCTTTACAATATTATACATTAAAAATAATCTCTTTTTTTATTCGGGCTACTTAAATTTATTTTGGGCTACCAAAAACTGAAGAGTGTCTGCCCGAAGGGCTACCAGGGATTTTGAAATTTTGCGAGCCCTGATATAAGACTAATGACTGCAAAGTGAATCGTAGAGCGTATGAAAATATGAGAGCAACCATTAAGAAGGATATCAGGGAGGCTAAAAGACAGTTGGAGAGGAATATAGCAGATAAGGCGAAAGAAGACCCCAAGAGATTCTTTCAGTATTTTAGTAGTAAAAGAACAGTCAAGGAGGAGGTCAAGTTCATCAGGAATAGTAAAGGGGAATTAAAAGATACAGACAATGAAATAGCAGATGCCCTAAACTTACATTTTTCGGAGGTGTGTACAAGTGAGCAAGTGGACAACCTCACAGAGGTAAACGCAACTACTAAGGAGGTACTGAGGGATTTGGAAAATGTAGAGGGAGAAATGCTGCTCAGATTAAATAGGCTGAAATCAAACAAATCACCAGGCCCAGATAATATTTATCCTCGTGTTCTTAAGGAGGCTAGTGAGTACATATATAAACCCTTGACACATATTTTTAGGAAGTCACTGAGCACTGGAGAGATTCCGAAGGACTGGAAAATGGCAAATGTCATTCCATTATATAAAAAGGGTGACAGGGCAGATCCAAGCAACTATAGGCCAGTAAGCTTAACATGCATCACAGGAAAATTAATGGAAGGAATTATTAAGGATAAGATTGAGCAACACATGGCAAGGAAAGGAGTTATTCTGACCAGTCAGCATGGGTTCAGAAGAGGGAGGTCGTGCTTTACTAACATGTTGGAATTCTATGAGGTTGCAACAAAAGCATACGATCAAAGTGGAGCATATGGTATTATTTATCTGGACTTTCAGAAAGCATTTGATAAGGTGCCACATGAGAGGTTGGGCATCAAGTTAAAAGAAGTAGGAGTTCAGGGTGATGTTTTTAGATGGGTGCAGAATTGTCTCAGACACAGGAAGCAGAAGGTGATGGTGCGAGGAACCTCATCAGAACTGGCCGATGTTAAGAGTGGTGTTCCACAGGGGTCAGTGCTAGGGCCGCTGCTATTTTTAATATATATAAATGATTCAGATAGGAATACAAGTAACAAGCTGGTTAAGTCTGCAGATGATACCAAGATAGGTGGATTAGCAGATAATTTGGAATCCGTTATATCATTACAGAAGGACTTGGATAGCATACAGGCTTGGGCAGATTTGTGACAGATGAAATTTAATGTCAGTAAATGTAAAGTATTACACATAGGAAGTAAAAATATTGGGTTTGAATACACAATGGGCGGTCGGAAAATCGAGAGTACACCTTATGAGAAGGATTTAGGAGTCATAGTGGACTCTAAGCTATCAACTTCCCAACAGTGTTCAGAAGCCATTAAGAAGGCTAACAGAATGTTAGGATATATCGCACGATGTGTGGAGTACAAGTCCAAGGAGGTTATGCTCAACCTTTATAATGCACTGGTGAGGCCTCATCTTGAGTAGTATGTGCAGTTTTGGTCTCCAGGCTACAAAAAGGACATAGCAGCACTAGAAAAGGTCCAGAAAAGAGCGACTAGGCTGATTCCAGGACTACAGGGGTTGAATTATGAGGAAAGATTAAAAGAGCTGAGCCTTTACAGTTTAAGCAAAAGAAGATTAAGAGGTGACATGATTGAAGTGTTTAAAATTATGAAGGGAATTAGTACAGTGGATCGAGACTTGTATTTTAAAATGAGTTCATCAAGAACACGGGGACACAGTTGGAAACTTGTTAAGGGTAAATTTCGCACAAACATTAGGAAGTTTTTCTTTACACAAAGAACGATAGACACTTGGAATAAGCTACCAAGTAGTGTGGTAGACAGTAAGACATTAGGGACTTTCAAAACTCGACTTGATGTTTTCTTGGAGGAAACATGTGGATAGGACTGGCGAGCTTTGTTGGGCTGAATGGCCTGTTCTCGTCTAGAATGTTCTAATGTTCTAATGTAAGAAAACAGTACTTAATTCATGTGCTGTGCCGTATGCTTAAAGCATACAGAAGAAGAAGCTAAGAATCTTTAAGTATATAAGAATTTAGGAATCTTTAAGTAGAGAAGAAGAAATAAACAACTTTTAAGTACAGAAATAACTAGACTTTCTCAAGAAAAGCTAAGTTTAAGACAAGATACATTTTTTCCCTTTTTTTGCCTTTTATTCTACATGTGTAACTATTTTTTCTTTTATTCTTGTGTGGATTATTTGCTTTTAACTTTCACTAAATATTTTCAAAATGAACTTTTGGACTGTGAGATTTCTTTAGACACGTGTTTTACCTGTGCTTGATCATACCTTATTTCGGCAGCTACAGCCATGGTTGGTTGGTTTTTCTAGTTCTAAACTTCTTTTGGCTGACAATAATTTCAATTTTGTGTTTTGGGTTTTTCTTCAGGTCTTTCAATAATTTCCTGTTTTCAAACTTCAATATTGCCTCGCCATTCTGTACTTAATTTCACTCCTATCTGTCTTTTCCTCCTTCTCATTCTTACCGCTAAACATGTACCTTTGTTCTTGCAGGTGTGTGCTGAAATCCATTAACAAAACAAATGAGGTATAATTTTCAGTCTGTTTCCATAAAAATTGATCTTTCATTGGATAAAATTATGAAACAATTTACAAATAATATAGATGCATTGAACCTTAGTGGTCTGTACTTGCCCAGGCTAGATCCCTTATTGGATAATGGGTTTTGACTTCCTTTTCCTTGTGTGATCCCAACTTGTTTCAACCAATTAAATGTCCCCAATAATGATTTAGATTTGGAGCAAAGGCTGAAAATTTACAAGGTCTTCAGTTCAGAAATGTGCATAGAACTAAACATTGGTATATTCAATTACAATAAAATGTTGTTTTTGTTTTTCTCTACCTGGTGGTGATATGCAGGATTAAACTTATAATTATCTGTTTAATTGTTGATCTGTTCTAGCTCTTGAGGCTCAATTAAGAGCATTAGTCAGGCCTTATGAAATTGTTTATATTTTAATACAATAGTAATGAACCTACAAATAGAAAGAAAAACAAAACGATGATTCAGAAAGATATGAGAATATGCATTTATAGTGTAAACATCAAAGACAAAAACAAATATAAAAGACAAAAACCTATATCTCCCAAAAACATTAGAAAAAATGTGTTTGAAAGAAGCAATATCTTAACATAGTACTGTAAAATTCTGTACGGTTTTAATGTTTGCTGATTAATGAATAAATACATAGGCAATGCCTTCAGAAAGTATTTAGATCCCTTCACTTTTTGCATATTTTGTTATATTTCAGTCTTATACTAAAATCTTTTAAACGAATGATTCCCCTCTTTGAACAATACTCAATATCCCAGAAAGACAAAGTGAAAACAGGATTTTAGGATTTGCTGCAAAGTTACTAAAAATAAAAAGCTGAAATATCACATTGACAGAATTATTCCAACTCTGCTTTGATACTTGTATCCCATTCTACTGATGATCGTTGAGATGTTTCTACACCCGGTTTGGAGTCCCCATGTGATCAACTCACGACATAATTACAAAAGTCATACACCTGTCTATGGAAGGCCTCGCAGCTGACAGAGTGTATCAGAGCTAAAACCAGTCTATGAGATCGAAGGAACTGCCTGGAGAGCTTAGAGACGTGGAACAGATCTGGGGAAGACTATAAAAACATTGAATGTTACCAAGACTACAGTCGTCTCCATAATTCTTAAATGGAACAACTTTGGAGCAACCATGTCTCTTCCTGGAGCAGACTGCCCAGGCCAAACTGAGCAACTCGAGCCTTGGTAAGGCAGGTAATCTTGAACGTAATGGTTACTCTGGGTTAACTCCAAAGAATCTGTATGGAGATGGGGGAATTTTTCAGGAAGACAACCATCACTGCAACAGTAAGTTCACTAGTCTGGGCTTTATGGTACAGTGCCAAGATGACACATGAAAGCCCACTTGGTGTTTATCAAAAGACGCTAAAAGACTCACAGGCCATGAGAAGCAAGATTCTCTAGTCTGATGAAACCAAAATTGAACTGTTTGGCCTCAATTCACAAAGTGTCATGCCTGGAGGAAACCAGGCATCACTCACCACAGGTGCAAAACCATTCCAAAGGTGAAACATGGTGGTGACAGCATCATATTATGGGATTGTTTTTCAGTGTCTGGGACTAAGAGGCTAGTCAGGGTTGATGGAAAGCTGAATGGAGCAAAGAACAAAGACATCCTTCATGAAAACCTGCCCCAGAGTAACATGAACCTCATGCTTGGCCAAAGCACAAAGCAAAGAAAACATGCTTAGAGACAGCTCTCTGAATATTCTGGAGTGGCCCAGACTGATGAGCTGGGGAGGATCTGCAGGGAAGAATGGCAGAAAAAACGCAAATTCATGTGTTGTGTCATACCCAGAAGACTCCAGACTAGAGTCGCTGCTAAAGGTGCGTCAACAAAACTTTGAGGAAAGGGTCTGAATGGGATATTTAATTTTTTTTAAATAAATTTGCAAAAATTGCTAAGGTCCTGTTTATACTTTGTCATTCTATAATATTGAGTGTTGAATGAAAGAAAATTTAATTGAAATGATTTTAGCACAACGCTGTAACATAACAAAATATGAAAAAAGTGAAGGGGTCTGAATACTTTCTGAAGCCACTATATATACCTAGTAACTCATTGATGACAATGTAACAGCTGAGTTTCAAAAAATTCTGTCATGGATTTTAAACAAAAAGTAGAAAGTTTTTGAAGATCAATAAGTTCAGTAAAATCTAACATAATATGGCATAGCATAAGATTGTCAAACCTGTTTAATCCAATTCATGTTTGAACGGGGCCAGATTCTATCCCCACAACACTGGAAACAAAGCAGGAAACAGCCCAGGAAAGGCTGCGAATCCAGCAGATTGCACAACTCCACACACTCCACAACTTCATGAGGAAATTTAGAATTGACAATTCTCCTAACACACACATCATTGGGCATATTGGAGGGGCACACATGCAGACACAGGCAAAATGTGCAAACAATGAAGAGGTGCAAGATTCAAGCCCAGGACCCGGAAGCTCTGAGGCAGCAATACTAAACACAGTAAATTTGAGAAGAGGATGATTAAGACAAAAAACGAGAAAAATGCATGGACTTTTTAGAATTACAACCTCTGTTCTAATTAATCAATCAAAGAACTTAGTATGCTGCAAAATGGATGAAGCTACAAAATGGTTGAACTGAGTGATGAACACATTACATTGGGAAAAAGGAAACAGTAAATGCAGAGAACAAATAGTAATCCAGTTGAAAGGATATACGAGGGGAATTCAGATATAAACAGGAATTTATGAGCTGCACTTTATTTATTGAATACAAAGAAATGACTTACACACTGTTTTTCTATGTAGTTTCCTGCCACTGCAATCCACTTGTTCCAGCACTCAGGAAGCTTTTTAATCCCACAAGAGTAGAAGTCTTTTGACTGCATGTTGACCCATTCTTGCACAGCGTCAATAACCTCCTCATTCAACTTCATCCCTCATAAAAATTCCTTAAGTGAACCGAAGAAATGATAGTCCCTCTCTGAATGACTTGCACCAACCATACACTGTAGACTGAGAGAGACACTCATTCTCAAATTGATTTTTAAGTCTCGAATAAATCTGAGATGGAATGAATCCTTCAATTGTCAAAAGTTTAATAATAATCCCCTGCGCGACACTACTTTGTACCTCCTGCTCCGACATATTGATTACAACTGACAGGAATGGGTGAAAGATCAGCTAGCACTACTAACGACAAGTTCATATATGTGTGAGTTTGTCCTATGAGTCAGGTCTACCTTGCATTCTGTATAAGAACAGAGCATGACAATTTCTGTTTATAATTGAACGGCCCTCGTAAATATGACAGTCTCATGTTGATTCATCAAGTTTTCTCATTCACGTATTTCATTTTCTTTTCCTTTTTTTTAATCATTTAGTTGAGTCCAGTTCTTCGTGAAGTTCTTTGAAGGTCATATGCATAGTCTCAGTAACGCTGTCTATCCATCTTAGTCTCTGTCATTCCCTTCTCCTTTTGTCTTCAATTTTCCCCAACATGGGATTCTACAAGGAATCCTGCCTTATTGTTATATGGACTAAGTATTTGAGCATTTCTTTGACAATCGAGCCTTTGAACTTGTATTTCTTCAAGGACAGATTTGTTGGAAATCTCAGCAGTCTTCTCCAGCACCAAAGTTCAAAAGTCTTTTGCGTTCAACGTTAACAATAGTTTAGCTCTCATAATCATACATCACTATTAGACACACCATAGCTTTTATAATATGGACTTTTGTGACAATGTGATTTTTCTGTTCTTTTGAGTCTTATCTAAAGTTTCCATAGTTATCCTTGCTTAATTTCATGACTACAGTCTACACCAACAGAAATCTTGATGCCAAGGAAAACAAAATCTGTTACTACCTCTACTTCCTCTTCATCTATTACCAAAGAATTGACAGGGCTGGTTGACATAATCATGGTTTTCTTGATGTTGCCAGTTTTCACACTTTCTTCTTTCACTTTAATCAGAAGTCACTTCAAATCCGCATTGCTTTCAGCTATCAGAGTAGTATCATTCTCATATCTAAAGTTGTTCATATTTTATTCGGCAATTTAGATTAAAGCATCTGAATCCTATAAACCAACATTTTGCATGATTTACTCAGCATATAGATTAAATAAGTAGAGTGACAGCATACAACCTTAACATACTGCTTTCCCTCTCTT
Organism: Polypterus bichir lapradei; assembly: GCA_026402145.1. Taxonomy (NCBI): domain Eukaryota; kingdom Metazoa; phylum Chordata; class Cladistia; order Polypteriformes; family Polypteridae; genus Polypterus; species Polypterus bichir. The sequence goes on along the minus strand of JANRMT010062857.1, from coordinate 10,919,111 downwards.
GAAGCAGTTTGTTGTTCCATGTACCATTCTAGCAATTGCTTCTTGATCTGTGTATAGGTTTCTCATAAGGCCGAGAAGATGACCGGTTATCCCCATTTCTTTAAGCACATGCCATAGTTTGTTATAGTCACACAAACACACTCAAAGGCTTTAGAGTAGTAAATAAAACAGAAACAGATACTTTTGTGGAACTCCCTTGATTTGATGTCTGATCAAAGGCCTCTGCCTTTTCTAAATCCTGATTTTAAATCTGGCATTTCTCTGTCCATATATTGTTGGAGTTTTGATTGCAGGATCTTTGACATTACCTTGCTAGCATGTGAAATGAGGGAAATTATTCTGTGTTGGTTGAGGTAGAATGATTTAAAAAAAAAATTCAGGACCACACTTAAGCCAAAACTAGCTGTGAATTATTGCGTCAGTATCCTAGCATTTAGATAGATAGATAGATAGATAGATAGAAACACACTATTGTGAATTCAAGTTACATTCAACTATAACTCTGTGCCTGTCACAATACTGTTGATTTAGCCATTAAAATGGAACTTTACATTTAACTTTGTAGAATTCTGCAACAGAATGTTTGATTCAATATGCTGTTCAAGACAAAACTACTAATTTTAATCTGAGCTCTTAAGAATGTCCAAGACAAAGAATGAAACTAGAGGACTAGATCTTGAGGTCCAAGTCCTAATTACTTAAAGCAATATGCCATAAAATATAAATTTATATTAATGCTAAAAAAAATAAAATACAGAACAGTATTAGAATGGCATGTATTTTATTTAATGATTTTCTCCTATTCAATTAAACACACACAACCTGCCCTGTCTCTGAAGCATCACCAGAGGTTACAGTTTACCACCCCAAAATAGCCTTTATTAATTATTTGTATACATTTCATTTTGATTATCATTTTAATGGGCATGGTGTATAGAAGGCATGTGAACCTTAAGTACTGGATGAAGATAAACAGGAACTGCTATAAAATAACCAAAAATCCAAAGATTATTGTGTGATTACTATTCCTTTAATTTCAGGCTAGTGTTGCACAACATGATTCAGAGCACTTAATAGACCAGCATCCATTCATTGATTTTCTTTGCCCCCTTACTCCATTACAGGATCTGGTGGAATTGTTGCCTACCGTGGCAGTGAAATAATGTCTGGCAAAGAGACAGATTTTATATGTAACAGTAATCAGAAAATGAGACACAGTCGAAAGCTGAGCCTAATTTTATAACCAAAAATTCGATCCTATCTTTTTTGAACACCTTAACAAAAACTTCTTTAAATCACAAGTCTGCAACAATACCAATTAGTTGAATTGGTTTTATCTGTAATTTTAAATAACCATTAAGTGCACGGCACTGACCTTTATGTATACCATCACACAACTGATGGCGTGCACCACGCACCCTCACCTTTCACTAGAAACATTTTAAACACAATATGTCTGTGTACTTAAGAAAACAGTCATAGTATTGTGGTAAAACACCAAACATTTTTAACTTAAATGGACATTAAATCAAATAATGAATGCTATATTTTGGTTATCCATATTAAAAAATCAATAGACAGAAGCCAAGCTTGTCACAACAGATAAAGAAACATTGCAGAAAAAACATGGAACTAAATAACAGCAGGCAGCAACAGGAGCTAAACAGTAAGCAAACTTGCACATGGCACCAGCTCATTACAGGGCATAGTCACACACACACACACACAATTGTACATGCATACACTATAAACATTCAGAGATGTCACTTAACTTAGGATTACATCTTTGGACATGAAGAAGGAAGCCAGGTGATTACACATTCAAACTTCACACACATGATGATTAGGCAGAGACTCAAAGTCAAGAGACTGCAGCCATGAGGGAGTAGCTTGAATGATTGTGCATCAGTAGCAGTCGCTAAACCAGTCAATATTATTAGCCTTAACACATCTGATAGGGATGCATAAAGCTTACCTGAAAACAAACACTCTTGTGCAGTGTGAATTCAAAAGAAAAAAGAAAAAGAACAAATGAGAAATGAACCAAAGTGCCAATGTTATTTATGAAAAATAATTTTTTGTGATGAAATTTTTATTATTAGAATGGAAACCAACAATAATAAACCAAACTCCACATAGGAATGTAAGTTGAAGTATGGGAAAAAAAATTAAGACTGGTGTCACGTATGAGCGTTTAGGGAGCAGCTTAAAGACCCAACAAAATCATACGTCAGGGGACGACAGCAATGCACTAACCACTCTCTCTTTGTTCTAACAGGAAAGACGAAAAAGCGAAACCTTGAATTTACCCAAAAACCCTAGCCAGCAGAACAAGCCACTTCCAGGTTCCTTCCTTCCCTCTGGTCCCCCAATGATGAAGTCACCACATCCCATCTACTTCAGCGGTTCCTTTCCCAACATTCTCTTTCCATTTCCGTCCCTACAGCATAAAATGTCCGCCGATTATCATGTACATTGTCTGTTGTTGTATTTCATGACTGACCATATACCAAAGCAAACCGGTTCTTACAGTATACAGGGACGGATTCTCCAACACTTAACACTAGAATTACCAGAGACTATGAGAAAACTCGTAAATCCAGCCCACCTTGAATCCGTTCGCACCTCTCCGTCAGCGTCATTTGTCCTCTAAATGTGCCGATTAAGACAAGCAGCCTGCTATTCCATCCCCCACCATCGCAGAACGTTTACTAAGTTCTCCCAGCTCAGGCCTTGTTTGATTATCTGGGAGTGAAGTGCTGGAGTTTTAGAGTGGAAATAATAGATTATTTGGAACACATGCATTTCATGTCTGTTCCGTTTCTACAGTAATCTGTCTAAACACATTGTTAAAACAGAAACTTTTTCATATTTTAGTAATAAATGTTACAAAATGTAGGTATAAACTATAGAATGTGTGAAGCCTGAAGTCTAAAGATCAAAAAAACAGTTTCACAAAAGGCTCAAGGATGATACAACAGCTTCCCAATCTGATGCTGTTCGTTTTCAAATAATATTGCATTAGTGCGATAATGTTTTCTGATTGGTACTATTGAGGTCATAGAATTTGATAACTTGATAAGGACAATGGTGACATAGGTGATCTAATTCTAGTCTTATTAGATAATTTCTCCAGGGAGTAAGGGATAGTCTATGAACAAACTAAAATTGTGTGTGCTGATGAGTAGAATATTTAGAGCAGGGGTGCCCAATGTGGCAATCGTGGTAGATCGCAAAGGTATTGCAGGTAGATTGCGTTGCATTCAAAAATTTATTTTTTTAAACGTTAGTCTATCATATATTCTCCCTATGGCATTTGCCACTTGATTGACATACAGGGCAGCCAGTCTGAGGTCTCTTCTCTTCTAACACACTGGTCATCCTGCACTCACGATCAAACGTGCTTGCTGCTGCAAAACTCCGGCTGTGATCTAGTTAGCATTCCAATTTATATCGACTAAAGAAGGGATTTAAAAAAAAATTGTTTGGGGAGGGTATGGGCTGGATGTGGAATTGGAAGAGGATTTTTTTCTCACAATGTCACAATCGAAGTGCGTTTGTATGATCTGTCAATCTATCATTGCTATTCCAAAGAAGGAAAATGTGGAAAGGCATTTTCAAACTGTTCATAAAAACTACGAAACTGACGTCCTTCCAAAAAGTGATCTGAGAAAGAGAAAGGAGAGGGAACTAAAATCGCAGTTAATCGGACAGCCATCATTTTTCACTCGGCTGAATTCAAAAGCTTCTTGACTGCATTATTCGGCTCTCCTTATTTATGCGAGTCAGCCTTTTCCCACATGAAGATTATTAAATCCAAATACTGTAGTGACCATAAATGTATCAAATTGTTATTTGCCATAAAGGTTATTCAGTTATGCAAGGTACAACAACATACATTTTATGTATAAAGTATACTCAGTATGTACATATATATATATATGCTAGCAAAATACTCGCGCTTTGCAGCGGAGAAGTAGTGTGTTAAAGAAGTAATGAAAAAGAAAAGGAAACATTTAAAAAATAACGTAACATGATTGACAATGTAATTGTTTTGTCACTGTTATGAGTGTTGCTGTCATATATATATATACTGTATATATATATACTAGCAAAATACCCGCGCTTCGCAGCGGCGAAGTACTGCCTTAAAATTTTTATTAAGAAGAAAATTTAACCTTTTTAAACTGAGGGAAAATATGCTAATAATTATTTGTTAAGGATCTCTTTGTATACCATGTTGTCAGTTCAGCCCTCCGGTTGTAACATGACCAAGCTGTGCGCTGAGCTTACTCTTGAGCATGTAACTTACAGTTGGCCATGTGAACAGTAATCTTGTCTCAAATCTCACAGCTTGGATTGCTGCTGTCATAATCGGTTTGAGTTTCATGGTTTGTTTCAATTACGACAGTATTTGCAGGATTTGTTGTGTTGAAGTGACATTCGGCATCTGTCAAGCATTGTAAGCACACAACCGGTTTCATCGATAAAATCACATCCAGCTTTTGAGAGTTTAAACACTCATAAACATCAAAGTGTCCACTACTGAAATCGTCACCTGTGAATCTAAGATGTTTAAGAGGCATTGGCGATTGTCGAAAGGTGTAAAATATTTGGCCATTTCGGTACACTTGAAAGTGACAACCGAACAATTCAGCGGCAGCCATCAACTCACATGCAGAACCATAGGTGAAGGGCTTAAGCATTTCACTCTTATAGTGCTCCTGTGTAGTATAATTATCCCCTGTACCGTCATCAGTCCACACCTTGAACCTGTCCCAGTCATTCAATACATAAGACACAATGTTCCTCTGGATATCAAGAGTGAGCCTGATATGGCCGTGCAATATGTAACAAAGAGAATGGAAAAGGTAGGTGCCATCTCCGGGCATGGAAACCACTCAGTAAGTGACAGTTCTTTGATCGATAGTGATCACCTC
>JANRMT010062857.1:10862820-10904171 GCA_026402145.1 Polypterus bichir lapradei | reverse complement strand
CAGACAAAGTGTATCCATACTACTCGTATTGCAAGACATCGCTCGTTTATCAAGTCAAAATTTATTTAAATTTTTTGCTCGTCTTGCAAAACACTCGTAAACCGAGATCCACTGTATATATATATATATATATATATATAAAATTAATAACATAAAACTCAAAATAATTAATAAAAAGACAAATACATGAACAAATAAAAAGAAACTAAAGCCAGAGGCTGACTCCTGTTTAAACCATGACAGCCACGTGGCCAGTGATATTAAAGCATCATAGATGAATTTTTGACAGCATGGCATATATATGTTAGGAGTTATTCATGCAATTAACTGGACTCTGTTGTTTGGACTCTGATGTTTGGCTGCCATTCCAATACAGCATTTCTGGAGTCTTCTTGTACCACTTCAGCATATTGAGCTTTATTACAAACCTTTTTCATAAGATGTTAACGGAGTGTTTTGATTTCCCCATTAGCTTGACAGGGAATGCACAGGAAAACAAATGTTCCTTCAAGCACATTGTTTGCCATTTTTGAATTCACTGAAAACTCGTTCCATACAAGTCTGGAGCTGACACACCAATTTCTCACCTGCCTCTGCAGTGATTTCAACTGCTGAGGATGACAGAGATGGAGAGAATATTGTTCAAAGCTGAGAGAAATAGATTTTCTGCTCTGGGTGCCTGTAAGAGTTTGAAGTGATGAATGAACTAATACCTCCAATGTCTTTCCTCATCCTTACTTGGGACACTGTATGCTGACTGTTGGAATCAATGGTCGACTAGCACTCTTCTTCATGTCCCTATCATATTTTTTTCATTAAAAACATTGCAAAGCAGACTTCTTTATTGTGTAGCCAAATTTATTTCTTTTACTTTTATGATTTAAAGGATAAAGTGGTGCAGTTTTTGTCAAGATCATATACGTCATCTGAAGACATTAAGTGTAGTAAAAAAAAAATCAATCTTTTTTATTTTTCAATCAATCTTTATTTTTTTTTTGATTACTCAATATATGTTCAGTACATCATGGCGGCATTTACTAATGCATTACACACAATTTAAAAATTGTAAAGAATTGAAAATTGAAAAGAAATCCATTGTAATTATTTTCATTTACAATATCTGAAACATAATTTGTATGTATTTGTACACCTTTTGGATTGATTATTCAAGTTGTTATTTTTATGGTTATCACAGTTATGCCCATTTTTCTTTACAAGTACCACCATTTTGTGACTCAGCCATGTTGTTTTTGTTTACTAATGTATGCTGCATTACATATCATGTGAGAGGTCGGGGTCAGATGACATATAAAGTGATCACTCACCATCCACAAAACATGGTAACATGCCAATGTTATGTATTCATGTGTTTTGTTATTTTTTTAGTTATTATTTTTCATACTTTATTGATTTTTTCTGTGATGTTATTTATGGTCACTATCAGAGCCATTTATACGATTTTTGATAACCTAGGTGAAGTTGTAAATGGTGCCGGCCGCCACCCATTTAGCTTTGAGAAGAATCATAATTGCCAGACCTGTACTTTGACACCAGGTGACAGGACTGGGAACAGCGAACTATCTAGGACCTTGAATTCACAATTTGAGAATATCGAGTTATAGCAAAGTCTGGTTATAAGATGGTCTCAGAAAAATATGTTCCTGAGGGGTGCAATTTCAGAAAATAAATAGGAATCAGGCTGTATTAGTGTCTTTATTTATTGCTTTTAATGTCTCTCTATTATAAAAAAAATCTTGGGGAGGGAGACTAGGGAGATGAGATGTGATCTTCTTGGAAGAAAATTTGAAGTCCTGCGAGAGACACTTTAACTTGCTCCCAGCTCTTAAAACAATGACAAGCGAAAAGCAAAACAGGCAGCTCGCCAGCAATAGAAAGCCAGTAGATGATCCAACCACTTCTCCTTGCGTGTGTTCAGCCACCCTAACCCCCAACCCCCCAACCACAACGCGAGCGGCAGACGCAAAGTGGCAAAAGGACAGCTGCTGTAAAGGCTTTTCAATGATCGATGGACAGTGCGACAGCAGCAGCAGAAAGACAGCAGATGATCTGATGGCATCTCCTTAGCATGCGTTCAGCCACAACCCCTTCACAATGTAAGCACCATTATATGTCCTGCGAGATTTAACCACACCCGGGGCCGGAAATAAAGGACAAGTATTGTTTTTATAAAGTCACGGGGGACAAGTGAGTGAGACATCATTTAAAACAAGTCCATGGACATCTAACCTAGCAGTTGTTGGATTGCTTTTGGCAGACACACTTAATGTGCTCCCAGCTCTTAAAACAGCGATAAGTGACAAGCAAAATATGCAGCTCACCAGCAGCATAAAGCGACAAGCAACAAGCATAAAGCCAGCAGATGATCCGACTGCTTCTCCTTAGCGTGCATTCAGCCACCCTAACCCGCCTTCCTCCCTCTTCGCAACGCGAGCGGCAGAGACACAAAGTGGCAAAAGGACAGCTGCTGTACAGGGTTTTAAATGATCGATGCACAGCGTGACAAGCAGAATACGCAGCTTGCCAACAGCAGAAAGACAGCAGATGATCCGACGGCATCTCCTTAGTGTGCGTTCAGCTGCACCCCCTTCACAACGCGAGCAGCATTATGCTTCCTGCAAGAGAGAGATGTAACCATGCCCGGGTCCGTAAATAAAGGACAAGTATTGTTTTTACAAAGTTTTAAAGTAAAAGTGAAAATAATGCATATGTAACAATTCCCATGAAAATAAAAAACTCTTTAAATTATATATCCGGTAAACTAAACCGGGTGTAGGTGAGCGAAGCGAGCAGGGGGTGGAGCCCCCTAGTTTCTCTAAAGAAAATTTTGAAAGAAAGACCTATAGCTTAAGTGATGTAGTGATCTATTTAAGTCACCAGCTGAACGTGTGCCTTTTGATGATGGTGACATTCTACATATATACAAATATATATATATATACTGCTCAAAAAATTAAAGGAACACTTTTTAATCCGAGTATAGCATCAAGTCAATGAAACTTCTGGGCTATTGATCTGGTCAGGAAGGACAGGAAGAACTACTGATACCTCAAAGTACATCAAAGGTTTTGTTGTGTGGGAAAACGGACAGTGAATGAATTCATCAATCATTTTGACAGCCAGCCAATCAGGTGCATGTGTTGTGAAACCAAGGCATGACATTTCATAATAAATATGCCTTGGTTTGAAAAGCAAGATGAGAAGAGAAGCAGTGGAGAAGAGAAGAAGAAGGAGAAGAAGAAGAAGAGGAACGGACGAAGATGGCCCTGGTCGTCAGAAAGGCATCATGAACATCGATTGCTAAATCAAACGCCTCCCTGGGACATTCATCCTTGTCATCTGTAACTTTTTCATAAGCTTTTTCTAAAGACTATATATATTCAGACTTTCCTATCAGTACCTATTTTCTAGTATTCTTTGTTCTTGTGGAATTATTATTATTCTTGCAATAAATACCATGCTGCTTTTAACTTTCAATGCTTTGTCTTAATGTCTAGAGTGATTGAAGTAATAAGTTAGATTTCTTTGAGCACCTGGTGACAGCCAGTTTTTTGCCATTATTTCTGTGCTGCGAGGTTTATAAGGCTGAGAGTGAGAGCGCTATACTCAATAGAAGGGACAAATACGAGAAAGAAGGTATTCTTGGCTGATGAATGGCCTATAGTCAAGAGTGCTGAGTCTTTGTATGTTTAAATGTATTCTTATAGACCAAAAGTAATATTTAGGTCTGAGATATCACTAAAACATCGTATTGTTGTTCGTGCCGAAAATAAGTAAGTCTCTTGAAGTGCTGAATGACAGGCTGTTATTCCTATAGCACTTGTGTGGTTTAAAGTGCTAAGGGTTAATCAGCGTGTGTGTGTCATTCATAGGGCACTGTTGTGGTTAGGGTCTGTGTGTGTGTTTATCTATGTGTGTGTGTGTTCATCTTAAAGTGCAACAGTAGACCAACCCGATAACGAACTTGATGAGAACACTTACCCTTGAGGAAACAGGTAAAAGGGCAAGTAGAGGGAAATACCACGATAATACACCATAGCATATACAAGTCATTTAAATTAAAAAAATTAATTGAAAACTTAATGATTATCTTTAAACAGGAATCTTTACCCACAATTCCAATTTACCGTATGCTCTTGTATGCAAATAATACAATCTGCCTATTCAAAAAAACACACAACTGCTTTAGCATACCCAGAGAGAATCTCACAAATGTTGGTGCGCAATAGAGGACGATATAAATGATAATATCTCGTGCTTATTTCATAGCTGAGACAGGATGATCCTCACCTTCGTTTTTCCTGCTTCTGAAGGACTGTCCACCCATTTGGGTAAGGAACCTTGCCCCAACACGGTCAGGACTCCTACCCACGTACCCCATCCATTGCAATACCTTCCAACAGCTGGAGGCAGAACTGGGTGTTTGAAGTGGGGCTGGGGATTGGTGACTTATTCTCACAGCACAATCACAAGACATGTTTTGGTCAATTTGTCATGTGGGTTGCTTGCTTATCTTCTCATAATATCTTCAGTCTTTAAGTACTTTTAGTAGAGAACACAAGTGTGTCATATTGATTTTCACCCCTCCTAACAAAGTTGCATTTCTCTCATCCAAAAAAAAAATTCCTCAGAGCAAAAGTTTCTCCACCTGTAAGAGCCAATCTTCGAAAGTTAATGCTAATGTTAAATTCACATCTAATTTCAGTAGAATACCAGTTTCTTATAGTTACTTACAATATGGTTTAGTCTTTTAGCCCCTGTAAATTAACATGAAATAGAACTTTCTTTCTTGTATCAGTAAAACTGAGTGTCAATTAAGCCAGTTAGGAAGTTGTCTTATTGCTAGCATGGACTGTTAAGTAAATTTGTAAATAGGAAGTTGGCATACAGTTTTCTGACCATACTTAAATTTCGATATGAAGATTTGAAAATACGACTGTATGACCAAACTTAGAGAAATATTGAATGAGATAAGTAAGCCTTAAAAAGAGCTTTCTTTAAGCAGCTTAATTTTCTTTTCCTTGTAATATCATTTTTTTTCTATATTTGTGTGAACTGTTCTGCTTTAAATTTTTCCAAAACCTTTAAAATGAAGATACTTGGTTTGTGGAATTATTTGAACACACGTCACACTGTTACCTGAACTGTCCTGTGAAGCAAGCTGAAAGCTGCAGAGCTTTGATCATTTTGGACAAGTGCAGCTACACCATCGTTATTTTTTTTCACCCACCTATTCTTTTCACTTAAGGGGCTCTGTAATTTAGCACTGAAACATTAAATAAAAACAATTAGGGACCCTTAACAATTTAGATTTTTAGTCTTTCATGGGCATCAGACCTCCAGGACTTCCTGTATTTCAAACCTTGCATTTATATATTTGAGGATGTGTACATAGAGGAAAACCTCACAGACATGGGGAAAACGTGTAAAGTGCACACAGACAGTGGTGGGCCACATGATTCAAATTCATGACAATTAATCTGTAAGGAGGTATTGGTAACCACCACCTTCACTAGGGTCGTTACTGCCCCTGCATGCATTAGACCCTACTTACATTGAAGCTTTGTGCATATGAATGTACATCCATATATGTGAGTGCCCCCAGTGACATGCTTGAATTGGTTGGCTCATGGTTTGTTCTCCTTCTTAGGAGAAAGATTTCTTACTGGGTAAACAACAGCTCCATCTAGTGGAGGGTTGCTAAGAGTGTAACAGGCTCGTCTAATTTTTCCTGTTTTGAGGAGATTTCTCCCGTCCAGGATACAACAAGATGGCATGTCCCGTTATTCTCTTTCTTGTGCACTGCCCAAGAAAGTAAGGTATGGTTTTTATGCATATTTGAAAGTTATGTGACTTCTTCAGAGTAAACATCTGTCCCATTAAATCTGAAAGTGCACATAGCAGCAGGGACAGTAAACAGGCTGATGTCTTATTTCTGACCTGAATATCAACATTTATGTTTATTCCTTAAAGAAACAGCATACACTTGTGAAAAGTCAAGTTCAGGGTTGTTTCAACAGGTTAATTTATTTAATGGTTTTAATGTATTTCAAAGCCCTGCCTGATGGTTTAACCTGTGCTACATTACATTTCGCACATGAAGTATCATGATAGCTGGATGATATTGATTACTTCCAGCTGGAAGTAATTGGGGATAAAAGGAAGGGGGTTAGTGCTGAACAGGAGATTGAAGAATGAAAACAAAAAAGAGTTATCACTTGAGAGACGTTCGGTGTGGTTGAATTCTGCGCTGAAAAGACAGAGCACGTGGCGCCAACTCTATTGGACTGTAAAAGGAAACAGGACCAATGGCTAGTGTGACGGTTCTGCAGCATGACTATGTCTGACTCTGCTGACATACTTCTAGCAGATCAATGAGAACAGAGAGAAGCCACTAGAACAATACATAGAAAGGCAGATCCAGAGTGAGGTGGCATCAGTGTTGAGGACAAGGAGCCAAGTTGAGCTGCGGGGCACTAACTGAGACGGCAGTTATGAGCTGTGGTGACCCGAATAAGGTGCCAGTTCAGTTCAGTAGGTTATCGACTGAGGTGGCAGGCCAAGATGCGACAGGCTGTGCAATAGGGATCTGCTATGATGTCCTGAATTGAAAAGATGGAATACCTTGTGTAGGACTCTGTTAGGATTCTAAAAGTATTTATGTATTTATTGTATTTATGAAGCACACTAATACACCATTTTAATGGCATGATTTGTTTTTAAAGAAGAATCAGTTGTTTTACGAAATGCTCCATAGTACTTTAACCACTTTAATTCTTTGTTTTTAAAAAAAAATTTGCCTGTGCCTCTTGGGCACAGCCATCAGCAGGGTGTCTGCCTGAGGAGAAAGTGTCGACTTTGTCGAGAGGTTTACTTACCTTGGCCATGACATTCATTTCTCTGATGACTCTTTGTATAAATTCAGTAGACGTATTCGGAGACCATGGGGTCATGAGGCCACTGGAAAGAGGTGTGTGACGCTCCTGATATCTCTTCAAAATGACGAAGTTCCAAGTCTTTAGAGTCCTGGTGATTCCTGTCTTGTTATATGGTTGTGAGACATGGATGCTATCTAGTGACCTGAGATGAAGACTGGACTCTTTCAGTACTGTGTCTCTTCGGAGAATCCTTGGGCACTGCTGGTTTGTCTTTGTGTTGAATGAGTGGTTGCACATGGAGTCAGAATGAGACACATTGCCTGCATCGTGAGGGAGTGTCCCCAGGCTATTCCCCAAGGATGATCCTGATCATAGGATCCTCATTGCTAAGGACCTGAGTGGCTGGACCAGGCCAAGGGAACGCCCATGTAATACCTGCTTGCGGCATATAGATGCCTGGGGTGGGGTGACGAACTGGGATCCCGAGCTGTTTTGTTGTGTGGTGTTTGCAGCAACGTGGTGTACCAGTGCATGCTCTCCAACCAGAACCTGAAATGACCTGATAGCAGTTTACATACCAACGCAGGAAAATGGACTTTCCAAAAGGTGCAATAAACAGCATTACACATCTATATGAAAACTCATGCTCTAAATTTGCACCATAATCACATAGCATTTTCAAATCTACTTTATCCTGGGGCAAACAGTACCTGCGTCAAATTTGATTCAGAACACTACCCACTGTGCCACAAGGCTCCCCTCGCCTCTTCCACCAAATTAACTAAATACTGTTATTTGAGAAATTAGATTTTTTTTATTTTCACAGTGTTCTATTTTAGTTGACATTCCTCACTTTAACTGTGTAAATTCCGAATGTTTTCTCTCCTTTTGCCATTAGTTCCAGGTGATTTAGCAAAGATGTAAAAATGATGAATCCTCTTTGCTGCATAGAACACAAATAACATTAAAATCGTCTTTTCAGATGTGAATCTCTGCCTCTGCACTCAAAGACAAATGTGTAACAGAGAAGATTCCAATAAAATAAAGTGCACATTGCAGGCTCCAGTCATTGACTCCTGGGTGACAATCAGTGGTCTAATGTAATCTGAGGAGAAGGCAGCCACTGATCGTATTCACTTCATGGTGTTTTGAGGAGCATTAAAGTTTGGAAATGCATTGCATGGCTTTAATGACATTTCAGTAAAATGGTCTTGAAAGTGTGAATAATAGACCTCCTTTATGCAGTCTAATAAGCAGATATTCATTTTGGGCTATAAAATACTTGATGAAAAATGAACATACAGGAAGGATTACTTGACTGGCTATTTTGTTGGACTTGTCTATATTCATATCTTAAAATTTAATGTACTGTGTTAAAGTGCAGATATACTTCTATGTCTGTTTTAAACAGTTAGTTTAGCTTAGAAAACATTTTTATGAATGAGAGGACTGAGTTATAATTGGTTTGCCTTAAATGTAAAATATTAAAATTCTATATAAGCAAAAGGCTGAAAAGTTCCAGTCTTTTCTCAGCTTTCCTAGTCAAGGTCACAAAACGTTGAAGGTGCCGCAATTGCACAGAATAAAATCACCTTAAATAAAATACCAGTTCAGACCAAAGTCATGCAGATTCTAGCACAGCTAGGCATTGAAAAAGAAGAGATTTAAGGTACAGAGTAAAGATAAGAGAGAATGCTCTACATAGCGCTAGGTCAGCAGTGGAGTCTCTCAAGGGTCTGTTTTTGAACGTTTTCTTTTTCTGATTTTTATTAATGACGTAGATTCTGGTGTTCTTAGCAGTCTTGTGATGTTCGCAGATGACACTAAAATTTGACCAATGGCAAACACTGCCTTAGTTTTTGACTTAGGGTCCTTTGGCTGGCGCCTGGGGGAACGAGATGTCCTCTCAACCAATACGCTGCAGTAGGTGCTACTGGATTCCGTGCTTCACTTATGATACACTACCATTTTTGGCCGTCAGTGGTGATGTTTCAGGCTACATCAATGGTCGGTTCTTTAGGTCTTCTTTGATATGTTTGAGCCACATTTTCTTTGGTTCAGTTCGCTGAACTTTCCAGGAGGCAAGTCACTCTTGCCATAAAAGGTTATACAGCAGCCTAGTGCTGTTCATCCTGCAGACGTGGCCAAACCATTGCAGTCTGTGCTTTATGATCAGTTTTTCAATATAAGGTTGGTTATCACACTGGATCCAAATGGTCGCATTTTGGCAGGGTTCACGGAGGGACACACCCAGTGTTTGCCTCAAGCATTACATTTGGAAGACCTTCAGTTTGTTCAGATCAGATTGCAGCAAAGTCCACGTTTCTGCTCCATACAAGGGAATTGGCATGATCAGAGTAAGAGACATATTCTTGTTTTGATGGAAACATTGGACTTCTTCCAAAGGCACCACTTGAGGTTTCTGAAAGAGGCAGCTGCTAGTCCAATTCGACTATGGACTTTGATCGTTGATGCCACTTTCTTCTCTTGTGATCCCAGATATCTGAACGCTAGGACCCGCTCAACTTGGACTCCATCTAGGTAAAGTGTCACCTGTGACCCATCTGTGGTCATGATCTTGGTCTTATCCACATTGATCCTTAAGCCACAGCCATGGGCGATGCAAGCTATGTTGTAAAGTGTATCAGTAGCCACTGTGTCTGTATTGGAAAATATGGCACTGCCATCTGCGAATACCAAGTCGGTCACAAATTTGTTCATATCATATTGTACTCCGCGTTTGCCCTCAAATACTTTTCGCATAATAGGTCGATCACAACATTGAAAAGTAGAGGGGAAATGACGTCACCCTGGCGAACGTCAGTTTGGATAGAAAATTCAGGGGATAGATCATTCTGGATTCACACTTTGCATGTTGAACCATTATATTATGTTTGAAGAAGCTGGATGATCTTCGGTTGCTGGTGTTTGTTCTCCAGTGCTCGTTACAAGGCGGGCCAGTGTACACAGTCAAACACAAATTTGAAATCGGTGAAGATTATAATGGTTCACTTTCTGCATTTGATCTGTTCCTACGCTAATTGGCAAATGGAGAAAATTTGGTCAATACATCCTCTGTGGGGCCTGAATCCTGCTTGTTCTTCTTGGCTGGTCTGCTCGCGCTATTTCTGCAGTCTTGATTGTATAATCTTCATGAATATCTTGCTGATGATTGACAAGAGGCTAATGCCTCGATAGTTCTTACAATCCTGGCTATCACCTTTCTTCAATAGTGGTACAACAATTGCTTTCTTCCATGCTATGGGGATGTATCCAGAGCGCCAACACTGTGCATACAGCAAAAACAACTCAGAAAGATATTGACAAGCTTAAGAACTGGGCAAACACCTTTGTAGGACAAAGTTGCCATTGCTCATTCTGCTAGGCTTTAGTGGCACACCAGGTATGTTAAGAAAGCAGATTTAACAGGGATGAAGGCACCTAGCTGCTCCTTCCCCCATTTGCATTTCAAACTAAGTGACTAAACTCTAGCCTGTACCAGGATCTGTCTGGACTTTGTCTGATAACAATGGTATAAGTCAGAGTTGCATTGACATCTCACCAGATGCCAGAAGGCCAGAAGGTGCGAAATGAACTCAAGCAAGGACAAAGACTTGCAATTCATGGCATGACAGCTAAAGTGAACAGAAGAACTCGCCTACTGGAAGACACTAATTTTGTAATTGGAAGAGTCTTCAATCCAATCAGGAGAAGGTTCAAACTTCTTTTAAAACCACACACACTCCACCTCTCAAAGAAAGAAGAAAAGAAAAAAAGAATGGCATGTTAAGAGAAGTTCAGGGCACCCTCTTTAGGATTTTCTCAGAGAGGGGGAAATCGTATGCAAAATGACCTTCTGAGACCTAAAAAGATATGAGCCGCTCTTCCTTTGAGAGCCAAATCTGACAAACTCTTCTCTGTATGAACCTGAGATCTGAGATCCAGTTTGCCAAGCTAAACTGTGAGCCAATCTGAACACTGAGAAGTAGCCATCACTTCAAGAAGGGAATTTCAGTATCTAAAACTCATCATCAGGAGGCTTTTTACCTAAAAATGAAGGCTATTAGGACTCGGGATAGACAGACAGAGTTTTAAAGCTTTATTGCAATAAAACAACACAAAAAATAACAAGGACTCAACCCAATACGGCCAAATTGAGCTGAGCCCTGAACATTGCAGCAATCGAAGTTTTTATAACAATTTCTTATCATTTTAACCTTGTTCAATTAGCTCATTCTGCACCTGGCTATACTGTCTATTGTTCACTCCAGTTTCTGTTTTGCTTATTCTTGATTCGTTCTTCAACTGGGCAGATGTTCTTTATTCCATATATGGTCTTTCATGGTGTCACTTCCTTCTCTAGCCTTTCATGCTATGCTATAATGGTGGCCTAAAGCTAAGCTTTGATTAAAAAGAAATATAGTATATGCTTTTCATTTAATCATTGCTTTTCATGCTTGATTTGCCTTTATTTCTATGCTAAAGTTAATTTCTAATATACTCTTCTATATATTTATTGCTAATGTCTGAATTTACTAGTGTTTCCTTTTATGCATTACATCAGTATGACCTTGCTTACTGCAAAAGCCTTTTGTTTCCTTTCTGCTGATTCCCCAATCCAGCTGGTTTCGTTACATGCCTTCCAGAGCCATCTTCTCTGTGGTATCATTCCTTTAGCTTCCTAGCCTTGGACACAGGTGTTCTCAGCCTCTTATCCTGTTGTAGCTGGTTTCTGTACATCATTTTTTGTTCTTTTTCCTGTACGTTCTCACACTAGTAATTTCTGCTGTAAGCTTAAAAATAATGCAATATAACTGATTTTTAAGTTAACTATTTGCTTGACCTATCTAATTTGCTTAACATTCTAATTTATGCTTAATCTAATGTCTCTCTCTCTCTCTCCTTATCTCGCTCGCTCGCCCAGCGCGTCTCTCTCTCTCTCTCCTTATCTAGCTCGCCAGTGCGTCTCTCTCTCTTCCTATCTCGCTCGCCCAGCGAGTCTCTCTCTCTCTTCTTATCTCGCTCGCCCAGCGAGTCTCTCTCTCTCTCCCTATCTTGCTCGCTCGCTCGCCCAGTGCGTCTCTCTCTCTCTCTCTCTCTCTCTGGCAATCGTCTCCGACTGAGTCTGTGTGCCTCACTCATATACTGTAGTCAACATCCGTACGAGCGTATACTGTTTACTACAGCATTGTGACTGTGTGTGTGTGCGCTGTGAAGTGCGAGTCCCCATCTTGCTCCCCAAAACACGAAGCTGAGTCTCAGTACTTTAACACCAGCTTTATTCAGCTTGAAACAGCAACAGCTCTGTTATTTATTGTAGCGGGATCTTTATAATGTTCCTTGTATGACCCATTGACGACAGGTGCTTATAGCATGTCTGCGATCTTTTTGGATGCGCTTATACGGCGAACTGCTACAGCGCTGGAAGACTGCGATTGCTTTGGGACGCTCTTCCACGTGTCGTCCCATTGGGTGGAATCCCACATGAGTTTAGAAACTCACACCAGCCATGATTCTTTTTAAAGGTAAAGTGCAGGTTAATTTGTATTATGTATTTTACTTTAAATTTTGTACTCATCATTTTTATATGAATAGTTTTGGGTTGTGGAACGAATCATCTGAGTTTCCATTATTTCTTATGGGGAAATTCGCTTTGATATACGAGTGCTTTGGATTGCGAGCACGTTTCCGGAACGAATTATGCTCGCAAAACGAGGTTCCACTGTATATATATATATATATATATATATATATATATACATACCAGTAGTGGTGCAGTGAATACACTTGACTTGAGCATTCCTATCTTTTATCTTCTTTCTCTGTACGTTTAGCATTCATTTGCTCAAAGGTACTTAGTATGTGTTCCTTAATTTTTCACTTAAGCTGGCACTTAAGTGTTCAATCTGCCTCAAGAGGTAGGTGAAGTGATGGCGAAGGTGGTAGGGATGAGAATGGCACCCATACACATGTGTCACAGTGCCGCCATGCTGGCAGATGCCAAGAGTTGATTATACAATAAAATAAAATAAAAATAAAAAGAGGAATAACCTTGGAGGTAATTCATCACCCCAAAAGCAGATAGAAGACATCACGTAATATATGTGTACCAAATTTCAGGTCAATTGTTCAAACGGTTTGTGTGGTACAGGGGATTTAAAATCCTGAACAGACAAATGGACAGCCACGGTAGCGTACAATATTAGAAGATATATTTTGTTTTCTTTCTTATTGTGTTGTATTGTTTCTAATTAGTGTTGCTTATTAATAAGTTAGTAGTTTTTTTTGTTAATTATGTCAGTTATTGTCCTTGTCTTTTGTATGTTGAGAACATTTTTCTGTTTGGTTAAGGGCAAGTAGTGAGTCAAAATGCTCACACAACAAGGTAATATGACAAATATTACAAAGCATTACAAATGAATAGTACTATAGTGTCTTAACAGGTTTTTCTTGAATGAAAGATAATTCATTAACAGGCTAGTCTGGCATTTTTTAGATCTTTATTAAGAGAAAAGGTTGCTAGCATGGAGAGTAACATATTAATAATATGAAACCAGTTAAATCCTGATATAATTTTATGCTCATTGTATCAAACAACCTCATAACCTGTAAAGAATCAGTAATGTGATCATAACTGCACAGTTTAAGGCGATGTCAGATTATGCAGCTTCTATTCATGGGGTAGGTCAGTACAAAAAGAATGAGATCAATAACCAAAATATGCTGGGCAACATTAAACTTGCAATCATAAAAAAATATATATAATAAAGTCAACCAGGATCAAAGAAAAGTGATTTGCTCTAAACTCTGTGTGAGGTTCTTCTTTTATTTTAGGCAAAGTTTAGACTCTGCTTTAGCTTCATAGCCAGTTAAAATCACATGAAACTCAACATTATGTCAGAGAACTAATATAAAATATGTTAAATAAATAGAATACAAGCAGAAAGTTACTGTATCCATAAAATCCTGAAAAAGTGACTTCTGCTCCTAGGTTTCACTTTTGGCAATTAATTTGGAAATTTCATGAAAATCTACAACATGTAAAATATATGGAATATAAAGCCCTATTTGGACAGGATTAGTTTTACAGCAGGAGGTGAGGTAAAGTAATTCTAGTCCCATCTGAGTCACTTATGTCAGTAACCTTTTATGGACTGCAGATACATATCCCAGTATAGATTATGGAGGCTTTTTCATTCTATTAGAATTTGTAAAAGATGACTCCGGGAGAAAATTTGTTCTTTACCAATCAACATGCTAGTAAAATTCTAGACTAAAGTTCCAGTGGTCATCCAGTAATAATTAGTTTACACAATGCATGAAGAAAAAACAAAACTGCCAGTACTTCCTGTTATGCAAGCTCCAAAGGCTGGCAGAAACAGTTAATATCATTTATATTGAAAAATGGCAGGGGTTCTTTGGGGGGTTGGAGGGGCGTTAACATGTGTATCAAATACCAAAAAACAGAGATGTAACAGAGATGTAGCATATTGCTGTAATAATTAATGGTTGCTACTGAGTTCTGAACTGATGGTACACGCTGGCACACATACATTAATAACCAGTACTCATAAGGCAAGAAAGGGGAAATGTCAGTACAGAGTATCAGTGCGGACCGGCCCACTTTAATCACAAACTTTACCCCACCTACTGGTGTCAAACTAATCCCATATAAATAGGGTTTACAAGTTACAGAGGTCTTCTGGTACCAATACTTTTAACCCACCTCCTGGTATCAGACTAATCCCATAGAAATATAATTTAAGGATGAGATTCCATGCAGTGACATTGATTTTCCCAAAATTGCATAATTATGGCGAGTCATTTAAGCCAAAAGATTTGCTGTCATCATTACAGTTACAAAGACTTG
The DNA here is from genome assembly GCA_026402145.1 of Polypterus bichir lapradei. Lineage (NCBI taxonomy): Eukaryota > Metazoa > Chordata > Cladistia > Polypteriformes > Polypteridae > Polypterus > Polypterus bichir. Next base: position 10,889,405 of record JANRMT010062857.1, on the reverse strand, counting down.
TACCAAAATAAATATGTAGTGCTCTCTAACTGTCAAGGCCATCTTAAATAATTTCTGACTTTGTAATAGTAACGTTGTAATGATGATGAAAGTATATTTAAAATGTAATGTGTCACACATGTGCGTCAGAGGATCACCCTCCAAGCTCTTCCCAGGTATGTGATACCATGCCAGGTCGGGAGGGGGCCTTGCTGCTGACTGTCTTATCTTTTTCTTCCCCCCCAGTGAGGGCACTGACTCCACCCCTTCAGGTCCCTGAACTATAAATAGTGACTGCCTTGAAGGAGGCATCACTTCTGTCCAAAACAACCAAAGCTAAGGAGCTCCAAGAATATCCAAAGGCAGGCCAGAGAGTCTGATTAACTGCAGCCACTTCGTTTGCGTGGTGATTATTCTGTTTCCTTTTTACTACATTGTAATAATAATATAATGATAAGAATAATAACAATAATAATAATAATAATACTGTGCGCTTGTTTTATTTTGAACTGAGAAGTAAACAGGGACAGCCGGGTTGGCACCTCAAAACTTCTCTCTTTTCTAGCCTGTTATTCGCTCAGATGACCACATAGTTTAAAAACTATTTTAACATATGTCCTGTAATTGTTACTTAATATCATTGAACTTTTCATTTTTTACAGGACATTCTGTACTTTTGTAGTAAACGTTAAGTATAATTGTTCAGTATAAATCCAGAAGTTGGCCTTACTACATCATTGAGTGATACATACAGAGTGAGCAAACATTTTCTTAAAGTAAATTCCTTAATAATTTCACACAGGGACATACTGTTAATAGATATACAGTATATTAAGAAAGATCAGACAAAATAAAAGATTTTTTCATTTTGCTTTGAAGCTGAGGTCTCATTAAATGGAGCTGATTATGTGTTGTTTCCTCCCATAGCCCAAAGACATGTTTTTTAATTTAAGTGGCCTGATATAATTCAGAGTGGGTGTGCATGTAAGCGAACACGTAAGCACATATGATAGGCCTAAGTATAGCGGAATAGGCTCTGCCTTCAGTGACCTTGTACTGGACTGATCAAATCAAGACAATGCATGGATAGATGGTTTTGAGCTTCCCACATGATCAGAAAAATTTAAATAAATAAAATAACTGAGCCAAACCATTAAAGCAAATCTCATTTATAGAAAAAAAAAATAGATGTTGAGGCCTAGAAGGACTACAATAATTTACGAGTCTCATTGAGGGTGTTGATTAATGACATATTGATCTCACATCCTATATATGCAAAATGTTTAAAAACATAATGGATTATACATATCCTAAAAGTACAGAACTGCCAATTTATTAATAAAGAGTTTAACTAGTATGTATTTCACAGTGAGTGACCTGGACATCAAAGCAGCACAGAAACATTTTAAATAAGGTCAGACTGCACATTTGCTTTTCATCAATGTAAGTTTCTACGGATATATTGGAACAGTCTTAATTCCCATGAGAGCTTTTCTTTTTTTTAATAAACCATGTTTGCCATGATGGAATTATTAAATTCTGAAGGTCAGCTTTAAAACAAGTATCATTTATTTAGGTCAATAACATTACTAACCATTGAGACATCATACAAGGATATGTTGTAGTAGTAGTAACAGCTGTATCAAAGGTCAATATAGATAAATTATGATCTTCAAAAATAATAATTTATTATTGATTTTTCAGCAGTGAAAGCATACTATCCTTTAGCCTGACTAGCATATTGAGAAAAATTCAGGTAAAAACAATCTGCTTGAAAAAAAAAATCTTGGAAAGCCATACCTGTACATTGGTATGTTAAACTATTTTTAATTATTAAGTAAATAAAGGCATAATAATATGAACTTAGAATATAATTTATGTTCTGTATATTACACAAATAAATGGACATGTAGATAAAATTAAAAAACAACACTTTTTTGGCAGAAGCAATAGTAATGAATGGCACAGTGCTCTTCATGTGATCCACAAATAAAGATTGCTCATTCTGTTTGAGCTCTTAGACTAATCATGAGCAGACTGTTAAGCTGCATGTAAACGTAACCAATCACTGACATCATTAAAACCCTTAGCATATTATAGCAATTACATTTTTATATTTGCCATGCATCATACTGTATATAACATGTCTGACGTTAAATAACTCACCTTTTTAATAATAAAATTACTTTTTTATTGATAAGCACTACACACAGTATCACTGCTTCACAGGTGTCTCTTGATTTAAAGTGGGTTCTGACCAAAGACATACCATACGGTGTGCAATATGCTCTAAAGTGATACCACGTAGTCATACTTTGATCCATTCACGTGTATCTAACTCCCTTCATCTAATTCAGGGTACAATCCAAGGTACAAGGTAGGAACCAACCCTGGATCCAGTGCCAGTCATTTGAAGGACATAGTCACACATGCATGCATAGTCACTTATACTGGACCAGTCTAAAGTTGTCAGTCAACCTAACACACACACATTTTTAGGATGTGGGAGGAAAACTAGAGTGCTTAGGTATAAAAAAAAAACTTGTTCAAGTGACAAGTTGCCAGCGACAACACTGCTTAATCCATGTGTGATCAGGTAGTAAAGAACATCGATAAAATAAATAAAAATCAAAATAACCTTCTTCAGTTATTGCAGTTTGCCTATGAGCACTGCATGGAATTCATGTAAAAAAGCTGTTCAGATTCCAGCAGCAGGGGTGTATATTATCATACATATTGTTTTCTCACACATCTTCTTCTTTTCCCACTAATGTCTGGGGTTGATGTTCTTGATCAACCTGATCAGTCCTGTCCTGCAACTCCCCACCACTAAAGCCCTTCAGACTTCTTTTACTTTATCCATCCACCTCTGCTTTGGCCTCCCTCATGTTATTTTCCCTGACAATCCATTCCCATCACTCTTTTGCCCACATATTCATTTTCTCTCCTCATCACATGTCCATACCACTTCAGCCTACTTTCCCATACTTTCTTAGATATCTCTCCCACTTTTGCTGTACCTCTGATTGTCACATTTTCTTATTCTATCCTTTTCTGTAACTCCACATATCCAACTCAACGTTCTCATTTCTACCACATCTAACTTCTTCTCCTGTGCTTCCTTTACTGGCCATGTCTCAGCTCCATACATCATTGCTGGTCATTACCTTTAATCCTCGCTTTCATTCTTCAATCATACAATACCTTCTTTGTTCCATCCACCCTGCACTCTATGGCTTATCTCTGTATCTACATTTTCATCTTGGGCTGCCACTGATCCAAGATATTTAAATCTATCCATTGTTTTCAGTAGTTCTTCCTGCAGGCTAACTTCTGAATCCTGATCATCATTAAACCTCATATGTTCCGTTTTTTGCTATTTATCTTCCACCTTCTCTTTTCCAAAGCCCTTCTTCATTCTTCCAACTTCCTCTCCACTTCTTTCCTGGCAGTTGGTTGCATTGTTCTCTATCCCATCCCATTTTTTTTAAATATATAACATGAACATGGGAGGTTATTTGATGAGATCATCTTCTGGTTTAGATTTTTGTCCACCATTACCTCACTCTGTAGTCTCTAGATATAAGTGACTCCATTGGCTCTCACCAAAGAAGGCAACTCTCAATACTGTGGAGAGTCCAAAAATACAGAATTAAAATGCCATTGAAGTCTTCATTATCAGGCTTTGGTATTCATGTTATGAGAAAGAGAAACATTCTCAACTGCAAAAAGAAACCAATTCCATTTTGTCTGAGATTTATTGTGCGATTTCCTGACTGGCAATTTTGTATATAGCGGTATCCATTAAGTTTATGGATATGTTGTACACAAATACTCACAGTTAGCTAGAGATTTAATTAGAGAAATGATTTGTAGGTAGTCAGGAGATTTGTTCTTGTTTTTGATTAAGAATGTTGACACTTTTTTTTTCTGATACTGGATTGATCTTTCTAGTATTGATCTTTTGCCTGTTAAAGACTTCTCTCTTGCATTTCCCTCTTGTTCTTTCCACTTCTCAGTCTATTTTTTTTCTTAATTTTTGGGTGACATTAATCACTGCACCACACTACAGTCCACAGTTACGTTCATTTGAATTTGAGAATTTATTTAAAATAAAATTTTCTACGCAATGGTATACTCTACTGGGCTCACAACATCACTTCAGGAGGGGCCCACCGAATCAACAAGCTAATTAAAAGGACAGAATTAAAACAGAACTGAGTGCTATTTTTGAACAAAGCTGCACATCCTTACTCTGACACACTCACACCGAGGATTTTCAGCCAAGGAATCATTCAGCTGAAATGTATCAAAAAACACTACAGGGGCTCCTTTACACCAATGACAATCACTGTGACAGGAATTTCTAAGTCAGAAGCTTTCAGCTTCCTTTTGTAGTCATTCTTGTGTGTGTGAATGGGTAAATGTGTTTATGTGTGTTTATATGAGGTGTGATCAAAAAGTACGGTGAATGATGATGCAGAGCACCATCCAGGAGCAACGCAAAACAATTCAATGCAGGTTCTGATATATCCATCCTAGAGCATAGTTTGTGACGAGTTTCAGCTTCTGTGATACTGTCAGTCGTTTGTAAGCCACCGTTGAGTTCAAATGTGTTTTTCAAGTTAGTCATTAATAATGGATATCGAGCAATGCATTAACATGAAATTTTGTTTCAAATTGCAAAAAGCTCAGGAAACCCATCAGATGTTAAAATTGGTTTATGGTGATGCTGCACTGACAATTAAGACTCTTTACAAGTGGTTTGATCGATTTCATAATGGATCTGACTCGGTTGAAGACGAGAAAAGATCAGGACGTCCTTCAACATCAATAACCGAGGAAAAATGTTGAAACAGTTTCATTCTTCATCATGACAACACTCCTTGTCACACATCCCTTCTAGTACAACAATTTGTGTCGAATAAAAACATTACGCTGTGTCTGCATCCACCTGACTCGCTGGATCTGGCACCGTGCGACTTCTGGCTGTTCCCTAAATTGAAAATGACCATGAAAGGCAAACGATTTCAATCCATTTAGGACATCCAGGCAGCCACGACAGCCCAACTAAAGACACTTTTAAAACAAAACTTCTAGAACTTCTTTGCAAAGTGACAGGAATGCTGGGATAAGTGCATTTGATGTGGAGGAGAGTATTTTGAGGGTGACTAGTAGTTGTATATCTTTTACTGCAATAAACGTTTCTTTTTTAAAACATTCACCGTATTTATTGATCACACCTCGTATATTTATTTGCTTTTTTAACAAACTTTTGTAAAAAGTCAAATTTTCCCCTGGGAGTCAAATTAAGTTCTGACTGTCTGTCCTCATGGGCAGACACTACATGTCAGATGCAGCCCCCTGGGCGGATGATGAATTCAGGGCTTCTTGAATTAAAGTAGCTGCTTCGTGTTGCAATTCCAGTCAGTTTTTCTTTGCATTTGTGTCCCATCACAAGTGTGTACAGTCACAACTTTAAGCTTTAGCTTTGCTTACCTTAGAAATCCTGTACCTGTGCAGCTAGAACTGTGAGTATTCCCTGTACTAACAGTTTACAACTCAAAACAGAGAGCTTTCTAGAACCCACCCTGTCAACTCTGACAGGTGAAATGACAGTTTCAATTTCACGCTATATTTAATGGCATGTACTCTCACTAAAATAAATTCATGAAAAAGTAAAATCAATAAATACATGTATAAATAAGCAATAAAGAAATAAGCAACAGAACATATTTCATGAGACATTCAATTATTTAAAGTATGTTAACATATCATTGTGTTTTTATATATTTATTGTCTCATTTCACAATACATTTAATTATTTGTGTGTTTATTTAATTTTGTCTGAAATATTCCTCTAAATAGATAGATAGATAGATAGATAGATAGATAGATAGATAGATAGATAGATACTTTATTAATCCCAAGGGGAAATTCACATACTCCAGCAGCAGCATACTGATAAAAAAAATATTAAATTAAAGAGTGATAAAAATGCAGGTAAAACAGACAATAACTTTGTATAATGTTAACGTTTAACCCCCGGGTGGAATTGAAGAGTCGCATAGTGTGGGGGAGGAATGATCTCCTCAGTCTGTCAGTGGAGCAGGACAGTGACACCAGTCTGTCACTGAAGCTGCTCCAGAAGATACTGTTTAGTGGATGCAGTGGATTCTCCATGATTGACAAGAGCCTGCTCAGCGCCCATCGCTCTGCCACGGATGTCAAACTCTCCAGCTCCGTGCCTACAATACAGCCTGCCTTCCTCACCAGTTTGTCCAGACGTGAAGCGTCCTTCTTCTTTATGCTGCCTCCATAGTACACCACCGTATAGAAGAGGGCACTCGCCACAACCGTCTGATAGAACATCTGCAGCATCTTATTGCAGATGTTGAAGGACGCCAGTCTTCTAAGGAAGTATAATTGGCTTTGTCCTCTCTTGCACAGAGCATCAGTATTGGCAGTCCATTCCAATTTATCATCCAGCTGCACTCCCAGGTATTTATAGGTCTGCACCCTCTGCACACAGTCGCCTCTGATAATCATGGGTCTTGGAGGGGCCTGGGTCTCCTAAAATCCACCACCAGCTCCTTGGTGGTTTGAGTAAGCACCATTTAACAAAGTCCTTGATTAGGTTCCTATACTCCTCCTCCTGCCCACTCCTGATGCAGCCCATGATAGATAGCAGTGTCGTCAGCGAACATTTGCACGTGGCAGGACTCCGAGTTGTCTTGGAAGTCCGATGTATATAGGCTGAGCAGGATCGGAGAAAGTACAGTCCCTTGCGGCGCTCCTGTGTTGCTGACCACATTGTCAGACCTGCAGTTCCCGAGACACACATACTGAGGTCTGTCTGTAAGATAGTCCACGATCTATGCCACCAGGTATGAATCTACTCCCATCTCTGTCAGCTTGTCCCTAAGGAGCAGAGGTTGGATGGTGTTGAAGGCGCTAGAGAAGTTCAGAAACATAATTCTTATAGCACCACTGCCTCTGTCCAAGTGGGAGAGGGATCTGTGTAGCATATAGATGATGGCATCCTCCGCTCCCACCTTCTCCTGGCATGCGAACTGCAGAGGGTGGAGGGCGTGGTGCACCTGTGGCCTCAGGTGGTGAAGCAGCAGCCGCTCCATGGTCTTCATCACATGTGACGGCAGAGCGACAGGCCAGAAGTCATTCAGCTCACTAGGACGTGATACCCTTGGGACTAGGATGATGCAAGATGTTTTCCAAAGCCTCGGGACTCTCCCCTGTTCCAGGCTCAGGTTGAAGATGCGCTGTAGAGGACTCCCCAGCTCCAGTGCACAGGCCTTCAGCGGTTGTGGTGATACTCCATCTGGGCCCACTGCTTTGCTGGCATGAAGTCTCCTCAGCTCTCTGCTCACCTGGGCTGCTGTAATTGTGGGTGGGGATGTCTCTCCTATGCTGGTATCATCAGAAGGATGGGTGGAGGGTGCAGAACTCAAGGTGAGAGTGGGTTAGGATGGTCAAACCTGTTAAAGAAGTTGTTCATTTGGTTTGCTCTCTCCACGTCTCCCTCGATGGTGGCACCCCACTTCGAGCTGCAGCCAGTGATGATCATCATCCCATCCCACACTTCCTTCATGCTGTTATTCTGCAACTTCTGCTCCAGCTTTCTCCTGTACTGCTCCTTCACTGCCCTAAGTTGGACTCGGAGTTCATTCTGCATGCGCTTGAGCTCATGCTGATCACCGCCTTTAAAAGCCCTTTTCTTCTGGTTCAAAAGGCCCTGGTTGTCACTTGTAATCCATGGCTTGTTGTTAGCATAACAGCGTACGGTTCTTACTGGAACTACAATGTCCATACAGAAGTTGATGTAGTCAGTAGTGCAGTAAACAACCTCCTCAATGTTCTCACTATGTGACCCCTGCAGGATATCCCAGTCTGTAGTTCCAAAGCAGTCTGTTAGAGCCTGCTCTGCTTCAGGGGACCACTTTCTGAATGAGCGGGTGGTTGTAGGTAGCTCCCTCACTCTTGGTTTGTAGTGAGACCAAAGCGGAACCAGGCTACGATCTGCTTTCCCATGCGCAGGCAGCGGGGTGGCGCTGCATGCGTCTTTAACGTTTGCATACAGTAGGTCAATAGTCCTGTTTCCCCGGGTGTTACAATCCACATCCTGGGAGAAAGCAGGTAATGTTTTGTCCAGCGTCACATGGTTAAAGTCTCCAGCGATTAGGACAAGCGCCTCAGGGTGCAGTGTTTGTAACTGAGCAACAATGGAATGGATGATGTCACCCGCTATCTCCACGTCCACCCGAGGAGGCATGCAAACAATAACAACAATGACGTGTCCAAACTCTCTGGGCAAGTAATAGGGACACAGACTTACGGCCAACAGTTCGATGTCCCTGCAGCAAGTGGAGATTTTGACATTTACATGTCCAGAGTTACACCACCTTATATTTACATAGAAAGCGAGTCTTCCTCCTTTCCGCTTCCTGCAGATATTTGTGTCTCTGTCCTTTCTAACTGTGCTAAACCCAGGTAGCTCCACATTAGCATCTGGGATGTTAGTTGTTAGCCACGTTTCACAAAAACACAACAAACTGCATTCTCTGTAGGTCCTGACATTTTTCACCACCGCAGCCAGTTCGTCAATCTTATTTGGTAGTGAGTTCACATTTCCCAGGATCACAGAAGGCACCGAAGGCTTGAAACGCCACTTTCTGTCAAGTTGCTTTGCTTTTAGCTTAGCTCTGGCTCTGCTGCCACGATACCGCCTTCTTACTTTGTCAGGTAAATAGGGAACCACACCGGCATGGGCATTTGTTCTCAGCGCCTGAAGTTGACTACTTGAATAGACGAGCCTCGGCATATAAAAATCTTTTTCTAAGTAGTAAAAAGCAGTAAAAAGTGTCCAGGGAACGAGTCCACATAAAAGAAAGTGATAGGAGTGATCAGTAAAATAGAGAAAAAGGTAGAAAAGGTAGAAAAATAAAGTCGTACATGGAGCTGCTGGAAAGGCTGCCACTCGCGGCGGCGCCCAAGTCATATATAGTCTATATTGCTTATTCTAAAGGATGCAGTGTATTTTTTATTTTACACAGTTAATTTTAGATATGGACCTTTTTATGTACTAAAAATATTTTGGCAAACAATGAATTAAGACGAGGCATGCAGCAGCATTGACTTACTTTGGTAGCCACGCGGAATCAGGTCAATACAGTGTATGGCTGTGAGGCTTCAGCGATGTTGGCAGAGGACCTTTAAGTAGACTTCTACACAATAAAGAAATAATTATTAAAGAATAAAATGTGGGAATAAAAAAGCAGATTCACAACCTTGGGTTAATAAATCATTACTGATGAGAGAAAACCAATAGTGAAAACAAGAAATGCCAATACAGGGAAGCATATTTGTATTATTTACCAAATATTGAATTAGATTTCCGAAACAGAAAAGAAAAAATAGCAACATAACCTCTTACAAAATCCATTTTTCCAAGATTCTTTGTCAATGATAACGTGTCTCATTTGTAGTCTTTAGTTACATTTTTAATGACAATTTTTCATTGTAACAATAAACTTCTTAATTAAAGGGTATGGTTCATTGATGTAATTGTGAGTATATGTAATTCATCATTTTTTATATAAAGCATGCTTTATACATATACTGTAATTTCATATTGTATCATGCAATATTCATGTTTTTCTTGTATATATTTATACAGTGGTTAGGGTAAGGTATGAAAAATATGGAAAATGATTCCTTTATATTTGCACATGAACAGCATGCACATGAGGCTACACATTCACATATATGTAATTTAAAAATGGTTTGTGATAACCATGTCTAACAACTGTTCACATATTGATGATACAAATAAATAATGTTACATTTTGTTTTGGGTTCTTTTCATTTTTCTTTGTTTCCCAGGTTTCTCACATTTGTTGCTATTTTGTTGCTGTTACTTTACATTTTGCTAAACATGTCAGTCACCGGGCAGCACAGTGGCGCAGTGGGTAGTGCTGCTGCCTCACAGTTAGGAGACCCGGGTTTGCTTCCCAGGTCCTCCCTGCGTGGATTTTGCATGTTCTCCCCGTGTCTGCATGGGTTTCCTCCAGGTGCTCTGGTTTCCTCTCACAGTCCAAGGACATGAAGGTTAGGTGCATTGGCGATTCTAAATTGTGGGTGTGTGTGTGTTCCCTGCGGTGGGCTGGCATTCTGCCTTGCGCCCTGTGCTGCCTGGGATTGTCTCCAGCAGACCCCTGTGACCCTGTAGTTAGGATATAGTGGGTTGCATGGATGGATGTCAGTTACCTTCATCCACACTGACATCATGGTGTGTGGCTATTTAAGCTTAGAATGCTGGATGGCATCCAAGCTTTGTTTCATGAGGTAAAAGACCCAGAAAGAGCAATCATTTGTTTAGCAACCTTAAATCATAAAGACATAGGAAAGATATTGCGATTTTGAGCAATGCTTTATTTTTGAACTTAGAGTTTGATTTTGTTCCTTAATTTGGCAGGACTGGTCCTATTGTTTTTGGCTTCTGCCATATCTGTATTTCCACCCCATTTGCGATTTAAATCTCTGGTGCTTAGATTAGTTTTCTGTCGTGCAATGTACTGCCCAGTTCTTCTTTTGAGATGTTAAACTACACCCTGGACTGCTAACCAAACAAAAGTTCAAAAAGACATATTCCAGTTTATACACAGCATATGTACTGTATATATTGTCACAGTATTCACAGTATATGCTGCCTAAATGAACTGTGACAGGTTGCATGGTAAAAAAGCTTGACACAGGACAGAGACAGGGTCTAAGTCGATGCATAAGTAAGAATGGTGGAAACAGTAAGCACTTTAAATAGACACAATTATAGAGACATAGAGATATGTAACTGGAAGTCATTCAGCATTCTCCCAGGATGATAGAGGTTTGTTAGCGTGCATATGCCAGGTATTGTTAGCTAATGGTAGCTCATCCTGAGAGTCTAATTTAATTGCAAGTACCAGGAAATTAAGTACCAATAAGGGGAAAACAAAAGGATTGTTAGAACCAGAAAAACAAAACACAAAACTCGAAGGTCAAAAATTCATAGCTAAAGATCCCTAACTGCCTTAATATCCTTTCCCTAAATAACTAACAAAGATCCCACATAATCGTGGGAAAGAGGAGTCCTTTCATCGGATTAGCGCTATTTCAGCTTTGGAATGGCCAAATGGGGGAGGTAGCTTGATGAATGATGGCTCCAGGACTCTAAACAAATCCAAATCATATTATGTGATATCATCTACTGTTAAATTCTACTCCGTACTTATAACATTTTTATACTGTATTGAGGATTTGTTGTTGTATTGACCCCCTTCTTTTTGACACCCACTGCACGCCCAACCTACCTGGAAAGGGATCTCTCTTTGAACTGCCTTTCCCGAGGTTTCTTCCATTTTTTCCCCACAAGGGTTTTTGTTTGGAACTTTTTCTTATCTTCTTAGAGATTTAAGGCTGGGGAGCTGTCAAGAGGCAGGGCATCTTAAAGACCATTGAGGCACTTCTTGTGTGATTTTGGGCTATACAAAAAAATAAGTTGTATTGTATTGTATATTTTTTTTAGATTTTTTTTTTTATTCAGAAATGTGGATGAAGATTAGCCTGTGCTTCTGTCTTGAAATAACCCCTTCAATTACATCAAATGCAACACCTGACCAGCAAACACATTAGTGATGGGTTAACTGGTAACTTTAAATAAGCCCTGTGTGAGTATACGTGTGGGAGTGCATTTGTTAGCGGGACCTGGGATGGTCTGGCACTCTGATCGGGGTAGTTTTTATCTTACACAGTATGCTGCCAGGACCCTGAACTGAATTAAATGTGTTTAAAAATGCTACGGTATGTAGAAATGATAAATAGTGCCTTTGTGTAAGAGTCCTTAATAATGGTAAACAAAGTCATGCACATTATTCAAATGCAATCTAATTAAATACAATTGTAATTTGTTTGTATGTCTGTTTGTTTAATTGTTTGGTCCCCAATCCCTCAAAAACAGTTGAACTGACTTTCATGAAATTTTGCATTTGCATTTCTATTAGTCCTGCTTAAAATACAGGCTATATGGTGTACTGAGGAGAAGGGTTGCAATTGAAGGAGGCAACCCAAAAACCAAAGCTGTCTTGGGGAACTACAATTCCCATCAGACAACAGGAGGGCACTGGGGCTGATGGGAGGACATCATCATCATCAACCAGTACTAATGTATCTGTCAGCCAAAGTGGGATCTCATCTAAGATAAGAATAGCATTTTCTTTTTAACTAATCTGGACAATGGTTTTACCACTGGATCACAGCTTTCATCTAAGAGTACATCTTTTTGTCTTATTGTGGGTTGTGTTTAGCCATGTTGAATTTCCAAAAGACAGTTTTTCCCTTTTATTTAAACCCATGCAATGCCAGTTACTTTGGCCAGTACTTCATATACAGTACTTTTTAAATTATTATTTAACACTTTGGCTTACAAAGAACAAAAATGCAATAAAGGGGACACGGCATTAAGGGCACTTAATCTAATCAATTTGTCATTTTTTGTTTCACAAAGGGCTTAACTTGTGACTTAAAGATCCTTCTACCTCTCCCCAGCTTAGGTTTGATCAGCTTCCACAACTTTACTTGCCAAAGTACTAATCAAAATAAAATTCCTAATTTCCCTGTAATATAACTGTATGCCTCTGGTGTTTTTTGTTTTTACTTTAACTAAAATTGTGTTCTGCTTAGAAAATGTTTGGAGAAATACAATGTGGAATCAAAAGTGTAAAGGTCTGAACGGTCACTTAGCAGATCTTTCTGCAAGTCGTGCTCCTTTAAATAGTTTTATTGTTTCCCCATGCAAAACCTTGCTTTAATGGATGTTCTCTAGGCCACCTGACGGGATTTGATTAAAGCAATTGGCAGTGCAGCTCAGTTTAATTTGTCTGTATTATGCTTGGCTACATGACAAGTGTGGCTCTGTGTAGGCACCTTTGCACCCAGGATTTATTGCATTTCATCTTTGTAATTCTAAAATGATACAAATACCAGGTGTTCCATGCTGAAGCTAGATAGAGGTTAGCAGATGTTGCAAAATGAACACTTTTTCTGTCGTTAACAATAACCCGAAGTTTATAGCATAGCACCTACTCTAGGTAGACCTTTGAGATGCCCATAAAGAGTAGAAAAAAGCACCAAACCAATGATAAAACTGCTGTTTATCATCGAAGCTTGTCATAGAGCAGGTGTTCCTTAAACATGTCTGTAGTAAAGCTATTTAAATTTCAAACACATTATGTCATTCCCTCAGGAAGTCAGAGTTCATTTTTTTGCTGAAAAGGAGATTTCATTTAATTAGTTATTTTATTTTAAAATTAGAAGTCTCACGCTGTTCTTCACTTGAAAGTGGCTAAAATTTAAATTTGGGTTATATATTGTACGAGTCCAGTTAGATGAAATAGACAAAATAAGAGTGTTGTGAAATAATTAATTGGTAAAAAGTGATTTGCAAATTACATAACATAACACTGTCATGCAAGAGGCTGTGTTGATCAGGTGCAGAGTTATGAACAGAGTTGTACTCCATTGCTGTGCTTAGCCACACACACACACACATCACCAATTTAGGATGACTAAATCAACTCCGGGCGGCACCGTGCCGCAGTGGTGCTGCTGCCTCGCAGTAAGGAGACCTGGGTTCGCTTTCCAGGTCCTCCCTGCATGGAGTTTGTATGTTCTGCCTGTGTCTGCGTGGGTTTCCTCCGGGTGCTCCGGTTTCCTCCCACAATCCAAAGACATGCAGGTTAGGTGCATTGGCGATACTAAATTATCCCTAGTGTGTGTGTGTGTGCCCTGCGGTGGGCTGGCGCCCTGCCCAGGATTTTTTCCTACCTTGCACCCTGTGCTGGCTGGGATTGGCTCCAGCAGACCCCCATGACCTTGTGTTAGGATATAGCGGGTTGGACGATGACTGAGTGACTGACTAAATCAGCTCCACACAGACAGTGACTGGTCACAGACTGAAACCCAGGAAGACGGATCAGTGAGGCAGAGCTATACTCTCCTGGGATTGGTCAGATAGATATGGCCCTTTTTTGAATGGTTAACACCTTAGATAGACAGATGCTTTATTTTACCCCAAGGGGAAACTGAGACTTTACAGATGGTCAAGGTTTTTCATGGGTGCTGCCTTATAGTTTTTGGCACCGGTGCCCATTGCTAATGACCTGCTGCAGAAATCAAGTGACCTGATGCCATCAGGCTAGTGCAATAAAACCTGACCACTGCCATAAGGGCGTGTTTAAGGTTTGACCAAAAATCTAAGAAAAACCTAGTTTAGAGGAGACTATAAAGGCTTCTAGATCTTACAGTGTAGGATTTAGGGTTTTGTTTGCTGTGCTTCTCAGCTTTATGTTTTTTATTTCACTTTGGCTGCTTTCTTAAATTGTTTCTACATTTTTTTGCCTTGCTTAGGCTGACTATTACACGGTATTATCCTTTAAACTTGTTTTTACCTCTGCTACTTTACTGTTCAACTAATAACAATCATAAGAAACATAGCTTTTCTATAAATATACAAAATAATGAAGTAGTCTGCTTCTTTTCTGTTAGTATTTCTTAGCAGCAAATTGAAATGGTGACAACTCTTTTGAAGATTTAGTGGCCACACGCAGTCCAATTGGATCTTTGAGAGCTTTTATCTCTAATTTGTTTAAGGTTCTCAGTGTATAAAAAGCACAGCTTTGGATGCACAAAGAAAAGTAATTCTGTCTTCTGAAATGTATGTATATGCATTTCTAGTTGTTAGAGAAAATACTCTGTAAATAAAAAGGAGCTGTGAATTACTGTTAACAATGAATCTCATAAGATGGATGTCCTTTATTACATCAAGACTGATGGAGCCTGACACAGGAACTGCTCAGTGCACAGAGACAAGGCAGGCAAATCTAACAAAGCAATAATCGTAAAAAGGGTTGGGCTCATCCACATAACAGTCAAAAAGCTTTTTAGTTTACACCAATCAACACACAGATAAATGGTATATTCTTTTAGCACACATATGCCTTAATTTTTTCCTAACGTCCCAGAAGAGTTGGATTAAAGATCTGTGACAAATGTATTGTTCACTGAATAGAGAGAGGTTAGGAGCAGGCACTGATATGGCGCATTGCTGCACCCACCACATGACAAACCAACTCAGGATCCCAGATTAGGGCCTGGGTGCTGCCATGCAACGGGTGTCACTTCAGAACCACACTAGTTCAGATGGAATGGAACCAATGTGAGTTTTTTTATGGTGGCTGGAGTGCCAATTCTGCCACCAACCCCCAGGTTTTTCCCTGCCGGTTGGAGGGCTGGATGCAGATTAATGTCATACCCGGGATGAAGCAATTGCAGGTTAAGGGCCTTGATCAAGGGTCAAACGAAGTAGAGTCACTTTTGGCATTTACAGGATTCGAACCGGCAACCTTCCGATTACCAGTGCAAAGCCCTAGCCTCAGAGCCACCACTCCGTCCCTATAAAGTGCAGAGTGAGATAGGAACGCATTGGAAGCGAACTGGGGTATTTGGATCGGATATTTAAATTACTATAAGGGACAAAATAAAAGGTATTCATTTGTCATTATCTCATTATTCCATTGATAACTTTACAGGGTACAAATGTTACCCAGTATATCTTAGTTAAACACTCAGTTATAGTTAGAGACACTTTAAGAATACATGCAAGAATTTAGAATGTGTATAACTTATTTCTATTTTGTTAATGTGCCTAATTCTGAGTTAATTATTAAGAGTCAATTATTGTAAGAACCAATTGATTATTCCTCTTCTACTATTGCAGTTAATGCTGAAAATGATAGGCCTTTTTTCTGGGCACACACTTTGGAACTCTACTACAGAGGTTCACAGTCTTAATATTCATGTTTGGTGAGGTAAGGTAAGGTAGGCTGTCTAGCCTCTGAGATTTTATTCTGAAACATAAGCTAAGAAATGGCACTTAGCCTCTAAGGTTGCATAAAAAATGTTATTTATGTAAGACATGCTAAGAAAGCTAGCTACTTAAATTTTATTATAAGACACACTATAGTTAAAAAGCGCTTAACCTCAGGGGTTACAAAAATTGTGACTGTTAGCCATAGTCATATTGCCTCCTGGGGGCATAGAACCTAAAACGTTTAAAGCAATTGTAAGTCAAGTTAGCTCAAATATGACATCTCATAAAGATAAAATTGGTCTCTTAAACTAAAAGCAGTCGTTTGAGTCAGATTAATGGTCCACACTCTTATTCCATCATTAGTTAGGAGACATGAGGCTGTAGTAAGCCTAGGTGGGCTGAAACTTAACATCTGTTTAAACTCCTGATTAATTAAAATATCCACACTATTGTCACTATTAATGTAACTTGAATTCAATTAACTTATCGTCAAGAAACCTTAGAGTACAGTTAAAAGATATTTACTGTTAGTGTTGCTGGTGCCAAAATAACAATCATGCAATGATTACATTCATTTATGGAAAAGCCTTTTGAAACAATAAAAATTGACTTAATGTTTATGTTAACAGAGCAAAAATATATTAACAGATGTGGAAAAACTAAGCCAAGGGTAAAAGCTGGTCCTCTGACAAATATTGTTCATTGTAATATTTCTAATGAAACCGAATAAAACAGAAGGAGAATTTAGGATTAAGATTAGGGTATCTAAAAGCATCAAGTAATTTCACTTTTGAGTTTCATCTTCATTTGAGCCCTGCTAAAACTGGGACATCATCATGTGTACAAGTATTAAAAATCTCAAAAACTGAATACTTATCATTCCCGCTTCACATATGGTAGTTTTATCTCGCTTTTGTGCTCATTAGAATATTTTTGCTTTTATTCTAGTTTAATTAAGTGCTGCCATTTGAAATTAGATTACTCTTGCCCTTTATCCCTCTCACAATGTAAAGCAACACTTTTACTTTGTGTAATAAGAAATGTAATATTTTTGAATTTTAAATACATGTATCTGTATTAATGTTTTTCAACCAGTGTGCCTTGGCACAGTGGGGCACTGTCAGAGCTGTGCCACAGAAATAATAGTATAGCGCACCAGGTCTGAACCTAAGAGGGAAAAACTCTGCATGTGCTTGAGACCTGTCTGAGGAGGACAGGACAACCTGGAGAAGCTTGTACAAAAGCTGCTCTGCACTCGCTGTGTTGCAGACACAGCACCTGAGCACTTTGGGCATATCTTCTGGCTGCTAGAGTCCATCTGTCTGGGTGTGTGGTTGTCTATGAGGCTCTCAGCACCAGTGGATAGTGCATCTGAGGCAGAGAGGGGTGGGCAAAGGGACGAAGCAGCTTTAGATATCACGTAAGTACTCATACTTAAGGGTCGTGTCTGTGAATGCTGAAATCAGACCTGCTTTTTTGCCAGCCTCTCTGGTAGTCCTGCCCTATGGATAGATGAGATACGAGGTGCTTGTGGTTAGTAAAACAGCATTGGATTTGGGATGTTTTTTGGTTACAAAACGTGTGCCACCACAGAAAAAAAAGGTTGGGAAACACTGATCTACATCATGTGTGACACATCAATTATTTATTTGTTTTCCTGCACACATCAATTTGCATTTCTTCTGCAATAGAAAGTCCTGGGAGCATGTGCAGTACCTTTTGTTTGTGAGGTCCATGAGTCATTATTAATTGTTTTAACTCCTTATTTGATACATTTTTGCAAATTAGATTGTTAGGTTTTTCAACCTGTGATAATTTTTGTCACAAAAAAACAATTTTGGAGAACATACTACATATTTGACTATAGAGTATCCCATCAATTTAAAGAAAAATAAAAGATAACAGAATAACAGATTTTTGACAAGATATCACAGATCCAGTGACTGGGAGAAAAGAATAAAACAATGAATCTTCAAAAAAGGGTTCACCCGCTACCACAAAAGTGACTTATGGCTAAACTGCAGGAGTAAGGCCACTGACAAATTTTTGTTGTATTAATTAACATATATACAGTCATTTTCTAAATTTTATCTATGTTTATATGTCTAAAATACTGCTTATGGTTTACAAAGCCTTAAATAATCTTGCTCCATCTTATATTTTGGAATGTCTTACACCTTACACTCCAAATCGTAACCTTAGATCTTCAAATGAAGCTACTGCAGTACAAGCTCAACTAGCCAGTCAGCAAAATGAAGAAACTGCCATGAAACCGCCAGGCATCCACATCAACAAACTCAATTCAATTTTAGACTCTAAAAATGTGCCTTTTCTTGTACATTGTTGTAGCCTGTTACTTTGTGACAGGCATTTTACTATTAT
Organism: Polypterus bichir lapradei; assembly: GCA_026402145.1. Lineage (NCBI taxonomy): Eukaryota > Metazoa > Chordata > Cladistia > Polypteriformes > Polypteridae > Polypterus > Polypterus bichir. The sequence continues at coordinate 10,871,122 of JANRMT010062857.1, read as the reverse complement.
TATTATTATGTATTTCATAACAACATTAACATTTATAAAACAAAATAAAATATTTGAAATAATTTCAAAACAAAAGAAGCAATTCTAAATAATAAAAAAAGCTTTGAAAAAAAGAGTGATCTTTATAGAGTTTAGGATGTTCTTTTCTCTTAAAAATCAGATTCAAGTTAAAAGGTGGCATATTGTGTCAAAGAAACACATTAACAGTCACAAAGTGGAGGCATTCATATCACAAAATGGTGGTGAGTAAACAAGGCAATGGTGATAAAAAATAAACATTCAACTCACACCTCGGGCAGAACTTCGACCATGTCCCGAGGGATGTGGGTGAAACCGAATCTGAATGGGCCATGTTCCATGCCTCTATTGTTGAGGCGGCTGACCGGAGCTGTGGCTGTAAGGTGGTCGGTGCCTGTCGTGGTGGCAATCCCCGAACCCGTTGGTGGACACCGGCGGTGAGGGATGCTGTCATGCTGACGAAGGAGTCCTACCGGACTCTTTTGTCCTGTGGGACTCTAGTGGCAGCTAATGAATGCGGCTTTGGTGGTTGCTGAGGCAAAAACTCGGACATGGGAGGAGTTTGGGGAGGCCATGGAGAATGACTTTCGGACGGCTTCGAGGAGATTCTGGTCCACCGTCCAGCGTCTCGGAAGGGGGAAGCAGTGCAGTGTCAACACTGTATATGGTGGGGATGGTGCACTGCTGACCTCGACTCAGGACATTGTGGGTCAGTGGAGGGAGTACTTCGAAGACCTCCTCAATCCCACTAACATGCCTTCCAATGAGGAAGCAGAGCCTGGGGACTTGGAGTTGGGCTCCCCCATCTCTGGGACTGAGGTCACCGAGGTGGTCAAAAAACTTCTTGGTGGCAGGGCCCCGGGGGTGGATGAGATACGCCCGGAGTTCCTCAAGGCTCTGGATGTTGTAGGACTGTCTTGGTTGACACGTCTCTCCAACATCGCATAGACATCGGGATGCCTCTGGATTGGCAGACCAGGGTAGTGGTCCCCCTCTTTAAGAAGGGGGACCAGAGGGTGTGTTCCAACTACAGAGGGATCACACTCCTCAGCCTCCCTGGAAAAGTCTATTCGGGGGTTCTGGAGAGGAGGGTCCATTGGATAGTTGAACCTCGGATTCAGGAGGAACAGTGTGGTTTTCGTCGTGGTCGTGGAACAGTGGACCAGCTCTACACCCTTAGCAGGGTCCTGGAGGATGCATGGGAGTTTGCCCAACCAGTCTACATGTGTTTTGTGGACTTGAAAAAGGCATTCGACCATGTCCCTTGGGAAATCTTATACGGGGTGCTCCGGGAGTATGGGGTACCGGACCCTCTGATAAGGGCTGTTCGGTCCCTGTACACCCGGGGTCAGAGCTTGGTCCGCATTGCCAGCAGTAAGTTGAACCCGTTTCCAGTGAGAGTTGGACTCCTCCAGGGCTGCCATTTGTCACCGATTCTGTTCACAACTTTTATGGACAGAATTTATAGGCACAACCAGGGTGTTGAGGGGGTCCGGTTTGGTGGACTCAGGATTGGGTCACTGCTTTTTGCAGATGATGTTGTCCTGTTTGCTTTATCAGGCAGTGATCTTCAGCTCTCTCTGAATCGGTTCGCAACTGAGTGTGAAGCGGCTGGGATGGGAATCAGCACCTCCAAATCTGAGACCATGGTCCTCAGCCGGAAAAGGGTGGAGTGCCCTCTCAGGGTTGGGAGCGAGATCCTGCCCCAAGTGGAGGTGTTCAAGTATCTCAGGGGCTTGTTCACGAGTGAGGGAAGAATGGAGCGTGAGATCAACAGGTGGATCGGTGTGGCGTCTGCAGTGATGTGGGCTCTGCATCAGTCTGTTGTGGTGAAAAATGAGTTGAGCCGTAAGGCAAAGCTCTCAATTTATCTGTTAATCTATGTTCCTACCCTCACCTATGGTCATGAGATATGGGCAGTGACCAAAAGAACGAGATCGCAAATGCAAGAAATTAAATGAGTTTCCTCCGCAGGGTGTCCGGGCTTTCCCTTAAAGATGCGGTGAGAAGCTCAGTCATCCAGGAGGGGCTCAGAATAGAGCCACTGCTCCTCCACATCGAGAGGAGTCAGATGAGATGGCTTGGGCATCTGATCAGGATGCCTCCTGGCTGCCTTCCTGGCGAGGTGTTCCGGGCACATCCAACCGGGAGGAGGCCCCAGGGAAGACCCAGGACACGCTGGAGGGACTATGTCTCCCGGATGGCCTGGGAACGCCTCAGGATTCCCCCGGAAGAGGTAGAAGTGGCCGGGGAGAGGGAAGTCTGGGCATCTCTGCTTAAGCTGCTGCCCCCGCGACCTGACCTTGGATAAGTGGAAGAGGATGGATGGATTAACATCATGACCACATAATTTGTGTCAGAGGCCTTGAAATATCAGAACGTGCATTACAAACATCATGTGATTGGCAGACACTCGTGAAAATCATACAAAACATGGCAGTCACAAGGTGGGAGCACATAACATAATAACCTTTGTAACACACGTGCGATTGGGAGACAGCTAGAGTCTAAATAATAGAAGTACCACACCAGACCAGGGGTTGCGAGCTGTACTAACTTTCTCTCTCCATCCTCTATAGACTATCCATGGGAAATCCCACTAGGTGCTGGCGCTATTGATGACGTCACTTCCGGTGCCAGCACCATGGATGACATCACTTCCGGCACCAGCGCCATGGATGATGTATCTTCTGGTCTCAAAGACATCAATTTTACTTCCAGTCCAGATGACGTCACTTCCTGTCATGGCCTTTAAAGCAGCCATGTTCTCAAACTAAAGTCAGTTCTGTTTTGGATTTCAGCCTCAACACAACTCAAAAAAATACCCATTTGCAGCCAGGGCATATTATACGGGTGGCTTCCACAAACTTTTGATGTCTCTTGACTATCTTTGTTACACCTTATAGTACAAAACATTAATTTAAAAAATCTCTTTAAATAATGGCATTATCATACAATATAGAGAAGTAGTATATTTTTACAACTTCATGATAACAAATTGGATTTGTTCAAGATGTAAAATTACTATTTAAGCTTCCACGCTTGTTCAACATAATATACTCACCATCATCAGCAGTGCTTCCTGAGGTCTTGTTATCTCTGGATGCATACAAAGACTTTGAATGAGGTGTTTTACTCATCGCATTGCACAGATTTGGAACTGGACGTCATGCACGTGCATAGATTATACTCTAGCCCAGAAGCTATTTACAGATCATGGAAACCAACATGGTTGCACTTTGCCACAAGTTTCAATTGCAATTGTTGTTAAAGCTGTTTCACTCTCTTTTGGTAAAGAAGCAGGAATTTAGGAAGCTTATATATGGTAAGGTATGCATTTTCACCATCCCTAAACTACACAATATTTATCATATGGAAACTCCTTGGTATTGGGACCTTTAGACATATTTACATTGACAAGATGTTTGCATCCTTAAAGCAATTCTGCATCAGGCATGACCTTTCCGCAACTTGCTCTCAACATTTATTTTACTACATGCAAGGCAAGAGACCTTGCCAAAGGAAACCAAGAAGTTTTTTTACTTAATGTCATAATGTAATCTTTTTTCATATACACCGTGGATTCACGGTGTATTCAGACCCAATCACTTTCTTATGCTATAGATTTAATTTTAAGTGGATAAATTTGACCTTTCTTGCCTATCACTTTATACTCAATAACCCATAATGACAAAGTAAAAACATGTTTTTAGAAAGTTTTGAAATGTAATGTATTAAAAAACAATAAATGAGTCCTCTCATTCCTATAATATTCAGACCCTTAATTTAGTATATTGTGAAGGTCCCATTGCTAGGAATTATGTCTTCTTGGATGAGTCTCCACAAGCTTTGCACGCCTGGATTTGGGCAGTTGATCCCAGTCCTCCTGTCAGATCCTTTCAAGCTGTGTTAGACTGGTTTAGAAGCATCTGTCATCACACTCACACACACACACACACAGACATATATGGATACATGAAAAGTAAATACACCACGAGGAAATTGTTGAATTTTTGCAACATATTTAACAAAAAAATCTTACATCTCCATGCAAAGTGTTCCTACAAATAAAGGTACAATACTTGAACAAATGACAAATAATTTTGAGAGGGTGTATTTATCTTCATAATCTAAATTAATAAAAATGCAGATTTGTCACATGGAAAAAGTAAGTACACCCCATTTATCACAACTTCAAGCCTGTAAAATTAGAATCAGGTGTTAGGAGTCAAGGATGAGAAGCTCCTTATTGATTATTTAATTTTATTTTATTTAAATGGCAGATATCGAGGCGCTGGTGTTCGCTTTGCTGTTGATGTGAGTGTGTCATCATGCCAAGATCAAAAGAGTGCTCTAAGTCCCTCAGAAAGAAGGTATTGGATGCATGCTTATGAGTCTGGCAAGAAATTTTAAAAAATTACAAATAATTTAAAATTCATTCATTCCACTGTAAGGAAAATAATCTACAAAATAATGTAGTTTTATAATGACTTAATGACTGGGCCCAGTAAATTCAGCCCAAGAGATGATCATTTTATACTAAAAGAAGTCTCCATGAACTCCATGAATTTCATAGCGTGATCTTGCAAAAGTTGGTATCAAAGTGCATGCATCTGAAATCAGAAAGAGATTGCAAAAATGTGATCTGCATGCAAGGTATGCCAGGAAAAAACCCTTTGCTGAACAAAAAGAACATTAGAGCAAGATTACAGTTTACTATTGTACATCTAGGAAAAGGCCAGGCCTTCTGGATCAGTGTGCTTTGGACAGATGAATCAAAGACAGAGTTGTTTGGCCACAGTAACAGTAGACATGTCTGGTACAAGCTGAAGAGAGCATTTCAGGAGAAGATCCTCATAAGAACTGTGAAACATGGAGGAGGAAATGCTATGGAAAGGGGTTGCTTTGCTGCCTGTGCTCCTGGGCAGCTTGCAGTCATCAAACCAAAAATGAATTCTGCGTCAAATCAAAGTGTTGTCACACACGTGCGAGTAGGAGACAGCTAAAGGGCCTGAGTAAATGTAATACTACACCAGACCAGGGGTTGGCAGAGTGTGCTGACTGTCTCTCTCAGTTTCTTGCAGACCATTCCCAGGAAATCTCGCCAGGTCTCGGCACCTCTGATGACGTCACTTCTGGCTCCGGCACCTCTGACGATGTCACTTCCGGTTCCGGCATAGATGACATCATTTCCTTCCCCAGCCCTTAAAACCACCATCTTACCTCCAGTTTGGCAGTTCTATTTTGGACTCAGTCGTGTGAATATCTCTGTTTAAACTTTTGCAAACAGGATATAATATACGGGTGGCTGCCCCAAACCTTTATAATGTCTGAAGTCTCGTCCTTGTCACAGTGTGCTTCAGGAGAACGTGAAGCAATCTGTCTGAAAGTTGAACTGGAAAAGAACCTTTCAACATAATAATGATGCAGGCACACACTTGCAAATCCGCCAAAGTATGGCTCAAAAAAAAGAAATGAAGAGCTATGGACTGGCCTAGTCAAAGCCCAGATTTGAATCCCATTGTAATACTGTGGGGGATTTGAAATGGGCAACACATGCAAGTAAACCTACAAACATCTAACTTCAACTGAATGGATTTTGCATGGAGAAGTGGTCATGTCAGATGTCAGAGACTAGTGGGCAGTCATGCAAAAGGCCTACTAGAAGTCATTTCTGCTAAAGAGAGCAATACCAGCTTCTGAGGCGAAGGTTTTCCCAATTGATCATTATATTATTTTATTACATTATAAATAATTGGGAAAAATGTCCTTGTGTTTTTATTTAAATATATTACCATTAATCTGTAGACACCGTTTGCCTATTCAAATATTTTGTAAAAGTCAACAGTTTCCATGGGAGTCTCTCTGTACACACACACACACACACACACATCCTGTATACATATACAAGACAAACAAGAAACAGAACAGGATAATGATCTGGACTGGAGTAAGAAAAATTAAGAAAGTAATATAATAAATTAGTAGCACCAACCAATTAACTATAACAAAGGATTTGTTGAATTTACATAGCAGCTATCTTATATGTAAAGTAGAAGACTAAGTGGGTAAATTGTAAGTAATTCACCACTTTTAACTGCAGGTAATCAGTAGTTGTTGTCAAAGTGAGAGGCAAGGCCAAAGAAAAACTGCATGTCCATGTAAGCACCAGAAACAAACCATAAAATATACAAAACATCATAACAACAAGTAGCCTCGGCATGGAACATCTGTATTTCAGGGTAAACAAAGGACAAGCAGATTTGGATTTCAGACAAATGAATTGATGCTTTAATTGTCAACAGGCCCTCAGTTAATCTGCTAATTTGAAGTGAGTTTAACAAAGCAAAACTGAGTTATATAGAAAAAGGTTTCCTGAAATATTTGCCATATGGTTATGTGCAAACAATAAAAGTAAGTAATATAAATACTGATTTATGTTTCATCACATAACTCTTTGTTAATTGAAAAGCGTGTCACAGTTGCTGCTGAGGCATGTAAATCCCTCATGTTGCTTTTACTTTTCATTCACACTGAATTGTCAGTGAAAGGAATGAAAATACCATTAAGTGGTACAGAACTGCATCAGCTGCAGAGTGACTTTAAAGAAAAATGACTATTCTGTCTCGTGTACACAATTATTTTGATAACATTTATATTCTACTATTAAAGTTGTAGCTGTCAATGGTGGATTGAATGTTGCCTTTACAAAAAAACCTTCCTGCACTACTGATCTAAGTGAATGATAAGGCTCCCTAGATAAAAAAAAAGTATAAAAGGGGTGGATATACTATATAAAAGAGTACAGAAGAGAGGAGGATAAATATGTCAGGTATCTCTTCATCTTGACCATGGAGTTCTTGCTTCTATCACCTATACTCCCAAAGCCAACCTCATGAGAGTAATATGTTATGAATACTATAGTGTTTTTGATAGTCATTTAATTTTTAAGTCTGTGATTATAATAAAGCCAGGAGGTGGTTTAGCCAAAAGGGTAAGTCTGAATCATAGCTGGAAAAACTATCCGAGATCAGAATCAGGAAGATTGTTTAAAATGGGCCTCTAATCCAAATATCCTATTCAGAAGCTGAAGTCAAATGATATGTTGTAAATTTTTTGTTCTAATAGCTATGTAAGGGTCTGTCTTAATTTGTATTTTATGTTATATTGATAATTTAAAATTATTCTTCATATTTGTATGCATTTTCCATTTTGCTTGTAATTATATCTATTGTCTCTTTAAATGTTCTAATGTTTTGTCTCCTTTGTTCTAGCTACCATGAGGTCCCCTGAATTGAATGACATGAACAACTGTGTATTGGCAGAATAGCATTGATAAAAACAGTTATGGAACTTGATGATCAGTCTTATTGAGGAGGTGTATAGAGAGAAGAGGTGAGGGTGCAGCAGAAATCCTTCTGGCACCTCCATGCTTGCTTTGTGCACTTTTGACATCTCTCCATGCTAGGACACACCATAGGATCTGCCCAAGAGGTAGAAATCACACCTAGTGATGCCAAGCTCATTGAGAGAGACAAGGAGCATCATGATATGTGTGTGTGTAAAAGTACCCTGTGATGGAATTGATACCCCAATGAGTATTGGGGTCTTCTTTACAACTATTGCTGTCGGGATCAGCTATGCCTCTCCATGACCTTATTACAATTGTTATTTATATGGTAAGGCTTTCTATTGGAAATGTTATTTATATAGTAAAGTTTTCTTGTTTGTGACAGTATAACATACAATTCCATAGCATCACAGAAGAAATACAAGTTTAAAGTCATAAAAGCAAATTAAAGTGTTTTGTTAATTATCTGTGTGTAAGAAATTACTAATTTGAGAAAAACCTCAGTAGTACCCAGTAGGCAGCCAATAAACCTCAAGTAGCTGTGTATTACCTTTATCCTCTTCTTTAACATTGTCTTCTCCTTCCATCCCTCTTTTAATTTATCTTATTTTCCTTTCCTTTTCACAACGTCAGTTGGAGGCTCCACAGGCAAAAAAAAAAATGTATCTAAAATTATTTCCTTTATACTTGTCACTTTATAAATAACATTTTTTCCCCTTCAGGCTACTCTAAAACAACACATGCTCTATCTATCTGCCATATCTAGACCTAATGCAACACTGTCATTATTCACTGTGTATTGTACTGGTCCTGCCTGCCTCTGAAAAAGATAACAAGAAAGAAGGTGACACGTCAAAGAAAAGGTAGGCCAGGTGTAGCTTAAGCCCAGGACCCTAATATATGGCTGTTACATCAGGGCTTCAATTATAAATT
>JANRMT010062857.1:10830889-10853143 GCA_026402145.1 Polypterus bichir lapradei | reverse complement strand
ACTCTCACTGCACCACTCGGAGAAGCTGATCGGAAAGAGAATTATCGGTATACAGCATCAAGCACACGCTGCCTCAGCCATACTTCCTATTTGAACTGCTTCTCATATGACAAACACTTCAAACCTTTCCTGTATGGACCTCGTGGTTCAGAAACAGTTTCATCTCAAGAACTCTAAACGCACCCAATCAGTCCATCAACTGCCCCTTGTAGAACTGTTAGTACTTATTAGTACAGTTACCTCACTGTAAACTTGCAGTACAGTTATAATATTGCACAACCTGAGCCACTTTATAAAGAGTGTATTTACATATGATGACAATATAATTTTTAAGATGAAATGCAGCCAAATATGTTTATTATATTATACAGATAAAACTTTAACTTCATTTAAATAATCTATATTGTTAATAATTAAAGGACACGGTGATACTACGTTAGCAAGGATCTGGCGCTCCGCTCACGTATTGTTCCTGCTGCGCACTGTATGCTTCACTGGGACTGGCGTGAAGGATAGAATAATTAAACATGTACTACAAAGATATTTCAATGTTCCTTAAAAGTTTTGAAGAATCGGCGTTATAAGCTTACAGATGGCTTAACGTCCATTACAGAGCTGATTGTGTGGTGATCGGTTACTTGGAGAAAGAAAAGGAAGGACAAGAATTGGAGGTTAGTACGTTTGAAAGAGACAGTACTGCAGGGGCGGCCTTAGGCATGTACAAACTGTGCACCTGCACAGGGCCGCCAAATCCCAGGGGCCACCACGCCAATATATATTGAATATAAAACAGAAAGACAAAATAACGAAACAGCTAAAAATGCAGCGACAAATTTCAGCAAAAGTTAAACACTTGTGTCATGAGCACGAGACGGCTATGCAGTGTCTGCAACGGGCATGGCCATCCACCGTGCATAAGATACCATATTGACATTGGCGGGCGAAGAAGCCACCGATTCTTCCTCTGCCCAGGGCCACCACGAACCTAGAGCCACCCCTGAGTACTGCTGCAATAAATTATTTCATCGAAGATCGCTCACAATCACTGGGCCACCGTGTTCCCATGTTTAATAACGTGCTTTAACTCCCATCATCATGAAAATGATATCACGTATACATGTCAGTATTTTAGTTATTCAGAGAGTTGTAATATCACAAATGTAATGGATTCTGTGTCCTGTCGGAGGAAGAGAGCCGGTTTAAGAAGGACTAGTGATTCACACACATACAAAACAAAGCATTTAACATGCTACTTTACTTACGATGTGATTTGAGAAACTAGTTAATTAAACAATTTTAAGATGAAGTTTATGATGTTCTACTTTAATGACAAAATAAACTACGTGATTAAAAGTGGACATTTTGAGATTGAAGTTGACTTTTCGTACTTTTTCCCCACTGTGTGCCTTTTTTTTTCTCTGTACCCTAATAAGCTTTCATATGACACTCAGATAGTGGGCTACGACTCGCCTTTTCACAGCAACTTTGATATCTGACAACTTCTTTTTTATTTCAGGCACTGGGCAACTTTGTGAACTTGAGCTTTCGAGTTTCTCAGACACGCTATGTCACTCGATCAGCTTCTTTTTGTTGTTTACACCACTGTTTAAACCAACAAATAGTACGTTTTTCCTTGCCTCCACTTGGTATTCGCTGAAATTCTTCTATTTTCCCACTTGCTTTTGCCATTGTCTTTTCACAGAACGTTGAGCTTAAGGGCTATTTATATTGATTTGCATATTCAAAGAGGAGTAATTCTGGGAGGAGTTGGGGCGGGACAGCAGGCACGTGCACAAGCGTTACTTTTTACGCTGACCAGGATTTATGTAGTGGAAGAACGCAGAAGTTGGCGAACGCACAGATTTGTGGATTTTTCTGTGCGTAAGTACATTTTGGCTTTTGTACTTACGTCATGTTATAGTGTGAGTTCTACACACGGTGTTATGCATGAGGCCCCAGGTAATTGATGGCCCTACCATCACTGACGTCATCTCCGGTGTTCGTCCTCCTGGACCTGTCCCTTCCTACTATCTTCATTCATAAACTGGCAAAGAAGTTAACCTACTTTAGTTCTGTTTGGACTTGTGCCTATAAAGACATCATTGCAGCTAATTGCGTGTGTACTCTACTCTGTCCAGTTATACGGGGCAACCAAGGTGGTACCCCAAATCTTTTTCTGTGTTCTTTGTATCATTTTACACTAGTTATTAAAAATGATTTTTGGTCAGCAATAATAGTTTCATAAACGATTGTTATGAATCTGTGTGCAGCAATATCATGGACTGTAAAGTATGTACTGAAAAATAAACTGTGTGATGAACAATAAATTCATGGAGTGAAATTCAAATGCTAACTTCACCAACCTCAACAACTAATTAAACTTAATTATTTGTAATAAATCACACAAATGTGTCATTTTCTTATGATGACTCTTACTCTAGTCCTACAATCTGTTTGCTCAAAGGGAATGCAGCATTGTCCTCAAAGAAGAGTGGTCCCGATACATCCACTCTGCCAAGGAAACAAGCAGTCAAGCTAGCAGTGCAAAATGTTGTGCCACTTATGCCATCTGCAATAGGAGTGACTTTGGAAGGATATGCTGGAATTTATCCACACATTTTATTCTTCTTGGAAGATAGAATGTTTGCTTCATGCTTACTTTAAATCCCCAATATAACGCATTAATGACCCTCTGGGATGGTGAAAGCCTTACTACAATTTTTAAAATTTAGCTTAGTCTTGGAACCAATATTTTAAAGGAGATTATTATTTTTTTTATTTCACTCAGAAATAAAAAGAAAATCTTTTTTCCTTAATTTTCATTAAATGTAAACCAAGTTTACAGAAACTAATAGTGCAAAGAGACATTCAGATTTCTCAAAGGTAATTTAAAGATACATGAGAGACTGAATTTGTAAGATTTGATTAGTTCCACTGGCAGATATTTTGTGATTGGATGGTACGCAAAATATCATTTGCTTTCATGCTTCACTTTTCAATCTTATTTTCCAAATGCTATTTATTAAGAATGGAAATTAGGGCTGAGATGAAATAAAGCTTGAGATCCTTAATAATTTAACAGAATGGTGGAGTAAGATTGACTGATAATTGTTTGTGCCCCATGGCAAATATTAATTTAGGCATTTCAAGGAAAATGCAATCATGATCTATTTAGCCTCTCTGGTAAAGATTGATAATAGAAAAGAGACAGTGCTCTGTGACACTGGTAAAATATACCTAATGGAAACTGATGATGGGTTATTTGTACTTGTCCCAAGTTACAGTAAAATGGTTATATATTAATGATCATCTGAGTATTAGGGAAAAAAAAATGCTTTAGTAACTTACAAGAAAACAATACAAAATAAATAAGAAATAACAAAACAAAGTGGTGAAAAGAAAAAAAACATATGAGAAAGATTAATAGCTAAGCTAAACCTTTTGGGTTGTGGTTCGCTTTGGTGGGGTAATGTCTCATTCATTGCCTTCAGGACGTTTTTTCTCATGTGTATACAGTACAATGAAATTCTACTTATGTGTCTCCCAAAGATTAGTGATAGTAAGAAAATACCAACAACAGATAAAAAAATAAATAAATAAATAAAGACAACATTCATTATAATAATAATCAAACAATAATAATAATCAAAACAATCATTCATTTGTCGTATGAGTGGCTGTTACGTTACCTTCTGACCGGCTGAAAAATGAGTAGATCGTAAAATGTTAGCCAGATGATTTTACATAGAGCTATAAAATTAAAAAATGAACTTAAAAAATGAACATCTAAAGTAATAATTATTTTAAAAAGCTGGCAGGGAGTTGAGGCACCATCAACATGGTGCAAGGCAAGCCCAACTCCTGTGTGTAATGAGCACATTTTTTACTGGAGTGAAAATTTGACCATGAGATGGCACACTAAGACAAGTAGTAATCTGTAGACAGTAGTGTTGAAACCAGTATTGCACAAAGATACCGAAATTACTTCAAATTTATAGAGAAAACCGAAAAGAATATTCGAGAACAAGTACAGGACAGAAAGGCAAAATGGCACCTCAACTACCTGTCTGAGACTATTAAACTAAGTAAGAATTTAGATTTTTTTTACACAGATTATCTGCCAGGGTATACTGAATTGTGCGATCACCAACATATTCATACCAGAGGGATAATGACAAATTCGTTAGTGGCAACCAGACCATGTGACCCTACAGGAAATGCCGTTGTATACGTAAAGAAAACAAAATGGTAAAATAAAAAAAAACGATAAACCAAAACTAAAAAACAACGGTAGAAACAGATTGTATATTATGAAAAAACCAAAGTAGGAGCAAAAAAAAAAAAACACCATAGGGGTATAAAAAAATAAAAATTTAAATAAAAAGGACTGTGTGATGTGTGAAAAGAAGAGAGAGACAGAGGAGCAAACTTCCAGCAGCAGAACTTGCACATACGTAGCTTTGTGGTAACACTGACAGACTGAAGGCGTCATACAGTACACATCTGACAGAAGCAACAAAAAAGCAACATGGATTTAAGTGTGTCATGTTCCCCTGGGACATTAGGGACCTACAATCCCGCAGAGAACAGGGATGCCTGATATACTGTAGCTAGAAATGCTAATGGCTACTTAAGCAAACATTTTAGGGCATAAATCAACTTGACTGTCTTTTTTATCACTAAATTATACTGTCAAAAGGAAATCACTGCCGAAAATTAATATAAACTATAATGCCTTAAGTGTCAAAGCTCATGCATTTCATTGTACAGTCCACTGTAAATTACATTTCTCATCAACACATACACCAAATGTGAGAATGCTATTTTTTTTCTCTCTAAATGTTGATCCGTTTCTCAGAACCTTATTTCTTTTACTATTTATCAACTACTGCCATTGTAATTTTAATTTTAAAAATTTTAGATAAATTATTTTTAACCTGCAGGCATGTTTGGGTTAAAAAACAAAACTAGTATTTAGAAAACCAAACAGATATTTATTAATAAGAAAAATATTATCTACAAAGGAATAGCATTGAAACAGCACTTACTTCTTATCCTGTCAAGTTTACTTAATTTTTAATATGTAAGAATGACAGATGCAAGGAAATTACACTTCAAACCTTACTATCATGGTGACACTTCAGATTATCAAAATTAATCCACGGCTCATGAATTTTCTCAAGTGCCGCTGAAAAATGTAATTCTGAAAGCAAATATCTCGCTGTCTCGGTGACCCATGTTCTCACAAGAGCGACTTCCTTCCATTCTTCAAACCTGATTACGTTCCTTCGTACCTAAAGAAGCGTGGTCAGTTCTGAACTGAAAAACAAAACAGTACTAGAAATAGAAATTTCACCTTTTGGAAAGGCACACTGAAAATTCAACCAGGTGTCGGAGATGGCTGGGATGGCGACCCGGCTGGGACACCTAGGAAGACCGGAGGAGGGCTTACGCCTTTCCCAGACCATGTGGGGACGACCGCCCTGGTTCCTTTGGGGGCCACGAGTACAGAGCTTAGAAACTCAAACCTGTAGGGGCCTGTGGTCACCGCCAGGGGGCGCCCCCGTGCCTTTGGAGCCCTGGACCTCAGCACTTACGCCACACCCAGGGGGAAGAAGACTGGGGACACACTGTCACCTCAACTACCTGTTTGAGACTCCTAAACTAAGTAAGAATTCAGATTTTTTGACACAGATTATCTACTAGGGTATACTGAACTGTGCGATCACCACCATATTTGTACCATTGAGGTAATGACATAATTGTTAGCAGCAACCAGACCATGTGACCCTACAGGAAATGGTGTTGTGTATGTAAGGAAAACAAAATTGTAAAATAAAACAAAAAGATAAACCAAAACAAAAAATCAATGATAGAAATACGCAATCTACATTATGAAAAAAACATAGTAGGAGCAAAAGAAAAAAACACGATGGGGTATAAAAAGTAAAAAATAAAAAAAACAAGACTGTGTGAAGCATGAAAAGAAGAGAGAGACAGAGAAGCAAACTTCCAGCAGCAGAGAACTTGCACATAGCTTTGTGGTAACACTGACAGACTGAAGGCGTCATACAGTGCACATCTGACAGAAGCAACAGAAAAGCAACATGGATTTAAGTGTGTCATGTTCCCCTGGGACAATAGGGACCGACAATCCTGCAGAGAACAGGGATGCCTGATATACTGTAGCTAGAAATGCTAATGGCTACTTAAGCAAACATTAGAGGTTATTCCCTATTAACTGAAATCCTTATCCAATTCACTCCCATATACACACACATCCTTCCAATGCCAACACATCAAACCCTTTCTACTGGACCCTCTCACATATAATTATTTCCCATGATTTGTTACCTTTCTAGTTAATTAATAAGCCCATTTATACCCATCCACATCCACTCATGGTGTCTATGTTGTTTCTGTTTCATGACCGATGATTATAAACAGCAATTGAAGAAAAGATTAAAGCAAGTAGAGTGGTGCAGTTATTACAGCTTCTGCCATATTAATTATCCTGAGTATGAATCCCATACCTGGATATTGTATGTATAGAGTGTGCACATTCTCCTCGTGTATGTGTGGGTTTTTCTCCCCCTTTCCAAAAGACATGCATAGTAGGTCCATTAACCTCTCTGAAATTGCCTCCAGAGTCGAGCGTCCTTTTGGGATGCTTTCTTTCTTGAACCCTGTGCTGCCAGGAAAGACCTCAGCCCTGCTGGGATCTGGCATTGGATTTAGAAGGTCTGAGAATATATGTGTGAAAACAAGTACACTCTTCTCCAACTAAAACAGTTAATAGAGGATTTATCGGATTTAGCACCCTTCAATTAGAGATTGATGGATTTAGTGAATGCGTTATTGATTCCAGGGCTGGAGAGCTCAAAGTTGACTACTTTATAAAAAGAGAGCTGAGAGCCACCAGTACTACATGTTCAGGTCTGGCAATTTCCATTTTGATTGCATCATAATTCTGGCAGTAAAACATTCTATCAGGAACATCCTACTTTGGAAAAAAAGCAATTAAGGGAAATAGAAGAGTTCTCAATTAGGAGAAACATGTGAGAGGAAGAAAGAATTCTAAAGGATTTCAGCTTGTGATGCTGACAGAGGCAAAAACAATGTCTGTAAATGGGCACCTTGCCTAACGTGAATCTTGGTTTAGTGTGAGTTTTCACATTTTAGCAAATACTATGTAATGTTTTTTGTTTCAGAATTATGTTTTGTAATTATATGTCTTTTAGACATATAATTTTGTATTTACTTTAACAGTTCAAATCTTAACAAATCTTGCTTAAACTTTTAGGTAGATACAATGCACTCCATAATGTTCCAGACAAAGACATTTTTCTGCTCCACAGTTTAAAATTACAAATCAAACAATTGAGATGTGATTAAATTGCACATTGCAGACTTTCATTTTAAGGTATTTGCACACCTTTCGGTCACAGTATATAGAAATAATAACACTTTTTCTACATGGCCTCCCCTTTTCAAGGCACCATAATGTTTGGGACATAGCAATGACAGGCATATTAAGGCAGTCATATTTAGTAGTTGCATATCACTTACATGCAATGACTGCTTGAAGTCTGCAATTCATAGACATCAGCAGGTGCTGAGGATCTTCTCTGGTGATGCTCTGCCAAGCCTCTAAGACAGCCATCTTCAGCTCCTGCTTGTTTTGGGGGCTTGTCCCCTTAAGTTTTCTTTTCAGCTTATGTCAGGCCTGCTTAGTTGTATTTAAATCAGGTGATTGGCTTGGCCATTTAAGAATTTTCCATTTTTCAGCTTTGAACAACTCCTGTCTTGCCTTAGCAGTATATTTGGGATCATTAAGTTGTTGTATGATGAAGCACTATCTAATGAATTTGGAGGCATTTAGAGGAACTTGAGTAAATAATTTGTTTCTATACATCACAGAATTCATTGTGCATCTGCCCTCAGCAGTTCCATCATCAATGAACATAAGTGTGCCAGTACCTGTGGCAGCCATACATGCCCAAGCTGTAACACCCCCACCACCATGTTTAACATGTGATGTGATATCCTTTAGATCATGGGCAGTTCCTTATCATCTACACACTTTGCCCTTGCCCTCACTCTGATAAAGGTTCATCTTTGTCCCTTATGTCCACATCACCTTTTTCTAGAATTCTGCAGACTCTTTTAGGTTCTTTTTCACCTGCTGTCATCTGGTCGTCCTGTTGTTGTGTCTAACTAGTGGTTTACATTTTGCATTGTGGACTCTGTATTTCTGTTCATGAAGTCTTCTACTGATCATTGTCTCTGACACACACACATATCTGCTTTTGCAAGACTATTTCTGATCTGTCGGACAGGCATTTGGGGCTTTTTCTTTACCATAGTGAGGATTCCTCTGTCATCAATTGTGGAGGTCTTCCTTGGCCTAACAGTCCATTTGAGATTACTGAGCTCACCAGTGCCTTCCTTCTTCTTAATGATATAAGATTTAGGTGCTCCTAAGGTTTTACCGATGTCTCTGATGGTTTTATTCTTATTTTTCAGCTTAATGATTGATTTTTGATGTTCATTGGCATAGCTCTTACCTTCATGTTAAACAATGGCAACTATAGACTCCAAATTGTAGAAGCAAACCAAGGTGTCTTTTGCCTGTACTACTGAAGCAATGAAACTTGGTCTGAGTGATCACAAACACCTGTGATATCAAATGTCCCAAACATTATGGTGCCCTGAAATAGGTGAACCATGTGTGAAAAGTGTTGTCATTTCTACATGCTGTGACCAAAATGTATGCAAATACGCTTAAATGGAAGTCTGCAACGTGCACTTCAATCACTTCTGAATTGTTTGATCTGTAATTTTAAATTGTGGAGTGGGGGTAAATCAAGGAAAAATGTGTCTTTGTCCAAAACATAATGGAGGGCAATGTAGATTGATAGATAGAACTTTATTTGTCCCCAGGGTGAAAATTTGGCTTTTTACAGAAGCTCTCTAAATAAATAAATAAATATGTATATATATATATATATATATATATATACTGTATATATATTGATATATTTCGGTAGGTATAGTGCCTTCACCAGGAGTCTTCTTGTTCTTCAGGGATTGGACACTCATCTAGTTCAGGGACCTGGGGGAGTGTGGGGATCTTCTCAAGGACAGAAGGATTCACTGGGTTCATTTGGTTCAACAGTTCTCGAAAATGCTCTGCCAAACGATCCAAGATCTGTTGCTTGTCTTTAAGGACCACCGCACCATCTATGGTATGGATTGGAGCAATGTTACGTCTAGAAGGACCATAAATTCCTTTGATGGATTTTTATAACTTATAGGTCTTGCTTTCATCTACGTAGTGTTGAATTTCAGTGGTGTCGCTGATCCACCAGTTGTTCTGAATTTCATGGAGCCTTCATTGTGTAACTGATTTAGTGTTTTTCCACTTCTGAAGAAGGAAACTGATGACGGATTCACAAGATGAGCTTGGAAGGCTGCATTCTTGGCTTCCAGGAGGGGGAGAATCTTGTCTGTAGCCTCCTCAAACCAGTCTGGATTCTTCCTCTTGGAGAATCCAAGGACTTTCTTGGAGAAGGACTGCATGGCTGTGAGTAGCGAAGTCCACAGTCCATCAACATCAGTATTGGTAGTCATGATGTCACCATCCATGGTTAGGATATGGATGTGTTCAAGCTGAGTATGAAGATGTCTTTTCAATGCACTTCTGGTGTCAATGATTGTAAGGGATGGGCATGGCTTGGAGAATTGTCTTCTAGTAGGTAGTCTAAGTACAGTGTGGACGGTTGACCAAACCAGTTTAAGGTCTTTCCAGTATTCTACTCCTCGCATAGCTTGTGTGATCACACTTATGGACAATCATATAGTTCAGGAGGTGCCAGTTCTTTGATCAAAAATGTATCCATGTTGCATTGTGTTTATTGGAGAGCTGAAACTGTGCTCCTCACAGTAGGATAAGAGATGGATCCCATTAGCATTCATGTTTCCAGTTCAAAGTTTCCTGATCACATTATTCCAGATGTCAGAGCTCCTTCCAACTCATGCATTGAAGTCTCCAAGTAAGGTGATCTTGTCTGTAGCAGGAAGATTCCAAACTGCTTCGTCAAGGGAAACACAGAAGTTGTCCTTCTCTTCCTCTGTTAAATCCAGTGTAGGAGCATATGTGCTGATGATTGATGGGAACCTTTCACATGTGGAACACGCAGAGTCATTAAGCGTTAACTGGGATTTTTGGGAAGAGTGCATTCTTGGAGGAGGCCGATTCTCTGGATCCACATCTCTGACTTTGGTCAGCCTTTTGAGAAGAAAGTATATCCAGCTGTGCTTTCATTGATAGATTGTTCATCAGCAAGACGAGCGTTGGAGCTCTGAGGCTTTTTAAACTCTTTGGAAACTCTAATAAACATTTCTCTGTATTCAAAACATTGTCTCAGTTGAGTAAAGCATTATCTTTCATATTATTCCTGATCAGGTTCTGTACCCATGAAATATTCTTACTGTAATGTTAATTTAGGTATTATAAAGAAATATGGTCTACTGTGTATGCTGTAGTGTCATAAGGTGTCCAATCAAGTAGTTTTAAGATCTTTAAAGAAAGAGGATGGAATGATCCAATGCACTTAAAAGTTGATAAGCCTATGCCACCTGCCCTGAAGAATAAGTTATTAAGGTGTAAAAATTCTGAACTTATGAGAAGTGAAGTTTAGAAGTGATGGATTTGGGCTATTGGACAAGCATAGGATTTTGAATTTCCTGCGGATGCCCCTGAACACCTGAATCTTCGACTGCCTTTAAAGGAAGGAAGCAGAAATGATGGTCCTATGCTTGTCCAAAAGTCCAGTTCCATTACTTTTGTGACAACTGTTCATTAAAGACTCATAAGCCCAGCAGTGATTCGGGCATCTTTCCTGGCTACTCTACTAATGGACACGTTTTTATAAAATCTCCCATTCATTACCAGTTTTTTGCATGGAATAACATTAATTTCACAAAATAATAGACTGACATGTTTATTGAGAAAAATGTTTTGTTTTGTCTATTTTTAAAACCAAGATTGAACATTAGGAATACCAGTACCTTCTACCCCAATTGTACCCCAAGGAAAGGCAATTTACTCACTTTATTGAACAGAATAACACATTTCAGCTTCGCTAACACAATTACAAAGATTTCTCTAATAACCAATTAGCATTAAACATGATTAATTAAGGATGAGCTACGAGAGCTTCCATAATAAATAAATTGAATAATAAATTAGAAACTACACATTTACAGCAGTAATAGCCATTTACAACATTATGTCTTGGCTATATTTTCATTCACTTTAATAGTACCTCCATTAAAATAATTAATATTTATCAAAAATTAAAATTTCTGGATTCCAAACTTTTGAAATTTAATGTACATAAAGACCTTGTAACCAACAATATTTAAGTGATAAAAATGGATAATTCTTAGAAGGAATAAAAAAGCATTTGTCCCTCTCTTATGAGCTTAAACAGTAAGGTTACATTGGTGGAGGGCATTGGCTTAGTTCCTGAAGTCCTTTGGTAGGTGCATGTAGTAATCACTAGGGGTGCTGCACAAGCCAAGAAACTGGACTACTCAAAATATCCTTAATTCCAGATATGTTGGATGCTTCCAGTTTTCAGCTTTTTAGACAGGTTTCTATTCCCAGTTAACAGAGGGGTTGGGGCTCTTAGAAAATAAAATTATCCTATTGCAAAATGAAAGAATCCCCCTTATCCTTTGTCCAAGTTAACCAAGCACAGGATCATAAACAAAGACATTTACAACCTGAAGAAGACTCTCTGGTGGGCTTCTATGCCTTATCTTTGACAGGTGAACTAACCTTCCTTTTTCGTACCTTCAATTAATACACTTCACGATGTTTACTGACCGGAAAAGGAAGTATCCTTACTCTGTTCCTTGGAAATTTCAACAGACTTTCCGAGGCACATTCTGTATGTTTCACCTACATTCCCTTATTTAAAAAAGAAGCAGAACAGTCCCTGAATATCAGGATTTCTTGAACCCCTTTCCAGGAACTCTGAGTATGTTTAGCATTGGGAAGTGGACTGAACTGAGAGTCTATATACAAACACAAATGAATACCTCATAGATATTCACTACAGTATGTATATACTAAGGGGTAACTGTGTGCACAATTGTTTTCCTTAAGAAACACCAAATAACAGCAAAACATATAGACACAAGCTTTACCTAAACACTAAGACTGAAGAAAAAGGAAAAGTATCCAAAATAATGAATTAAACAAACAAAAAACAAACCTTTACTGGATAAACTGACCTTGTGTAGAACAACATTTGTTGTCCTGACAATCTAGGGCATCAATATGGTGAATCTGACACCTCCAGTCAAAACCAGAACTGTTTTCCACAAGCCATCAATCCCATTATTCTTTGCCCAAAGCCCAACTCTAAAGTTCAGACTCTGGAACAGGCAAGGAGCAGCCTTCTGAATCCAAAAGGACATTAATTCCATCCCCCAAATCATTTATGGGGTGGAAGAGATGGCCGGCAGCTCAACCCAGCCGGGACGCCCCGAGAATGGAAGGATGGGGGAAGGCAGATACTTTTGGACACTGCCTCCCCCAAGATGCTAGATGGCAGCTCCCTTAGAGTATAACAGTGCCCTGGATTGCCAGAGGGTATCCTGGGACTTGGAGTTCACTATGTCAGCCCTGCTGGGTGCCACCAGGGGGTGCTATGAAAGGACCGGGGAAGTTCCGGCCAGGTTGAGCTGCCGGCTATCTGTTACAGGGGTTGGGGAATGCCCTATAAAATCCCAACACCACCTTGCCAAAATAGCTGTTAAAACCATTGCATCATTGGGGTTGGTCTTTCATTTAAAGTGACTTATTTACTCCTGGTAGCCCCTAGGTTAGTATTATAGTAGTATTGTAATATAATTATCATTAACTTAGGGAAAAACGTTTGTTTAACCATTTATTGTGATAAAAATGCCAAGACAATGTGCAACATATTGTGCTGGGCTGAAGTTTGCACAACAATCTGATTTCATATTCTAATTTTGACCTTCTTTTTCACAAATATTGCCAAATCCAGAAAACACATGCTATTTGATTAGAAAGCTTAGCTTACATAATTTAATGATGTATATAGCTTATTCAACTTGTTAGTGAGTACTTTAGCTGTAATTTGCACGAATCAAATTTGTTTCCCCAAAGAACATTGTTGAGATGGTCTGTGTCTGCCTCTGCTATCAACCAAAGATGCCCACAGTGTCAGTGGTTAAATAAATTAGACTAATTTCAGAAGACATGCAAATGGCATGAGGTTAATAAATTGAAATTGAAAAAAAGGTAACCACTAACTTCACGGTGGTTTTTATTAACATTCATTTTTGCAGATGTCCTATAGAGGGTACTAGGAATCTCCCCTTTGCCCTCAATAGTTTTATTTTTGCTATGTATTTATCTATGGAATTCAAAATTCAGGAACATTTAAAAGAAATTAAAGATAAAACCAATATTTTTTTAATTTAAGGGAGTGATGTATGGCATGGCAGGAAAAAGAATAGGAAAGGTGTGGATAGTGATGACCCCATCTTTGTTTTAAGAGTCTTTCCTATACAGACCTGAATGTCTCAAACTGTTTGCCCCTGGTACTTTGTATATAAATGTCAGCAAGAATACAAAGCAAGCGGGGATCAAACTTTGATTTAATCTTAATATTATATAGATTGCATGTTTAAGTATTCCTAGAGCAAACGCAAAGCCAGGCTGGTGTGCAAACATCCCACACAATCTAGATGGATTGGATAGTCAGTCTTAAGCATCCAGTGGGCATAGATATCAGAAGGCTCTTTTAGTCTTGTGTTGGGTCTGGACGGACTCAATGAAGGGACAAATAGACTAGGGTTGCCAACTTTGGAATGGGGCATTGCAGGTGGCTCCCTCTTGGAGTTTTGCTGCTGTATAAAATCCTGAACCAATAGCATTCCGTTATGGAATACAACATATTTGTTTCATGATTCCATAAAACTAGGAATCACTGGCAACCCTAAGGCCAGGTTTATACTTCACGCGACGCAACACATGCTCCAGCGGATGCTACTGCTACACAAGTGTTGTACTGTTTAAATGCGCATGCATGCTTTACATAAAGCTGGAAGATTCCACCAGGTGGCAGTGCGAGATATCACAGTGAGAAAATGTTTGGATTCGTTGTGTTGTGAATTGCCTGAAACATCTATTAAATTCTGAGGACACCTTGCCACAATATCTCTGAAAAGGATGGATGTTTAATGATTACACCCACCAATCCAGGGATGCGCCCATTCCAGCAAGCATCAAGCGGGAGACAGAACCAATCCCTGGACAGGGCATCAGCTCATTACAAGGTAAAGACAAGCATACACATACAGTATATAAACCAAATGAGCAGGATCGGTGTATGCAAGCCACCTTTATAGCATGCTGAGACAGCGCCAAGCTCGTTCAGACCTGCCCAGGATGTCAACTTCCACAGAATAACTTCCAACCTGCCCTGATTCCATGCCTGGACATGCCCAGGCTGCACAAACCATTGTTGATAAGTCACTTACGGGAGCGAAAATGTGTGGATACAAATATAAGAAAAAATCATGACAAAACTGAAATGGTACGCGATGGGTGATTTCGTAATCAGCACCCAAAAATCTATAAGAAAAACCTACAGTGTTCAAGAAATAAAAACTTTGTTGTGCAGTGATACTGGAAATTAAAAAGTGTCTAATGAAAATATAATCAGTCTTTTGAAAATGAAAGTCTGAGATTGTTTAACCTGTATTTAATAGGGAAGCATGCTTTAAAAACAAGTTCTCAAAAAAAGAAAATAAAGAAAGTTGAAAAAATTCAGATGAATGTGCAGGCAGACCAAAACATTATGAAGTGAAAGACCTGCAGAACAGTGACTGAGCAAGGAAAAGATTTTACTCAACAGAATCACTTTAGCAGAATATACACTACCAGGATCTGCCATAGGATTCATTTTCAGGTGAATGGACACAAACGTAGAATACAAATTTTTAACTTGAAATTTAAGACAAACTTCTCCTTGGCAATTTTGAATAAAATCCGTATCACTCATTTTGCACTCTGTTTGTTTTTATTATGTTGTAAAATACAACAATATCTTGAACAAAACTCTAACCATGTACTGCTGTTGTTTTAACTACACTGTCATTGAATGACTCCTTATCATTTCTGGAACTCCAACAACATGGTGCTAACTTTGCATATGAGTGTTAGCAATTATTGATTTTTGGGAATGCCAGGAAGAAGAAAACATCTGAAACTTTCAAGTATGATCATTAATTAAAGATCCAATAAATTTTTTAATAAATGGCAGCTTTTAACCAACTCCCTAGAACATTTACGTATAATGGAAAATAGTCTTAAGATTTGCTTGTTGTTCATGTCTTATGGAGAATGACGCAGGTCAAAAATGTTTCAGGGTGTGTGCATTAGATGTTTAGTTTTCTGCATTGTCTGGTTGTGGTTTATAAGCAAAGTTCTCCTCAAGGTCTGCATTCTGTATGTGTTCTCATTCTGTGCATCTGCTCTCTGTGTAACAGCTTCTGGTTTCAAATATTCCTGATTTCTCAATGTCTTTTCTTTTTGCAGCTAAGAAGGTGGTTTAAGCCTGTCCTGGTATTGCCATCTTCTCATATATCAGATGACATCTGCTTGACGTTAGTGGTAAATACTTGATTGCTCAGAAAAGGTGGATTATTACCAAACTTGCTCCTGTGAACCTGGGTCTCGTGGTATTCAACTAAGCCAAGTTTAAGGGTCCCCTTATACACACTGAAATTTTCCAATCCATTCATTTAAGCAATCCCTATTGTAAAGAGTTCACACAAAGGATTTTGCCTAGAGTTGTTAGCTCTGCTTATTGTTACCAGGTAAGAGTAAAATAGATCTTAAAACAAAGTGCTTTGGGCAACAGCACTGTTGTCTCCACTTAGTCTGAAATCACATTGATTTTTTTCTTGGCGGCTTCATATTTTTTACAAAGGCTGGTGATCAGAAGGGTGATGATGCAGCAGGGATGGAGGCATTTTCAGGAATTGTGGTCTAGAGCCAGATCTTCCTGGCTTGTGGTAGAAAAGATGAATAGGTAAGTTTAGGTGCAACATCAAAATCTTTCCCTTGTGTACCCTTTGTATTTTTAAGATGGTAAAATACTGTGATGTTGGTGGCTCAAGTGACACTGTTGCATAAACTGGAGACTTGGATCAAGGTTCAGCTGAAGACTTCGGAGCAATGGGAAGAAATAGATTTTACTTTTTAAGTATTACAGTAGGCTTTGAATGTGAGCTTGATATTGTGAAGAATGGGGCTCTGCACACCCCTGGAGGATGAGGTCGCTTCTCTGAGGCCTCCTTTTGAACGCTGTTGCAATGGGAAAATACAGCTTGCCTCCTCTTTACTCCATTAGATGCTGGGCTGCTGCTGCTGCTGTGTCGTGTGATATGCTTCTCTCGCAGCACTCCATATATTTAAAAGCCTGTACAGCACCTGTCCTTTTTGCTTATTGCCTGTCTCACTTCTCCCCCAGACATCCTCTGCTTTATGCTTTATTATGGTGTTTATGAATAAAGTTTATGTTTCTTGAAAACCTTGAATGAATCTGTGCAATTGTGCAACCCAAGCGTGACAATATATACAGGCAGTATTCCCAATATAATAACATCAATGTCCTCATCAAAATCAATGATTTTAGCAATAAAGCAGTCAGCTTCTGAAAGTTTTTCTTTTACTTCTTATAAATGTTCATAGTTGGTCAAATCAAGATTGAGAGGTAGATGCCCTTTGAAACCTGCATTATATTTACAAAAAATTGTGTTCATCTCAACTTGCCCAAACTGAGCTATACCTTTGATTGTATTTTTTTTATTTCAGGTGGCTTCTGCATTTTACTGAATGCAAAATTAATAGCCAATTGGGTCACGAAAAATAAAATTAAGTAACTCTGCTCTAGGTGTATGGCCTTGGGAGTTGCAGAGAGCATTCCTGTCCCCAGAAATGATGCACTGTTGGTGCTTAACAATTATTGTCAGTCATTGTTGAAGTGAAATTAGAGTCCAGAGGAGTGAAAGAACAGGAGTTTGACTGGACAAAGTGAGGCAGAGAGATAGAAGGGTGGAGTGGTGGCTCTGAGGCTAAGGATCTGTGCTGGCATCCAGAAGGTTGCCGGTTCAAATCCCCATCACTGCCAAAAGAGATCCTACTCTGCTGGGCCCTTGAGCAAGACCCTTAATTGCTCCAGGGGCACTGTACAATGGCTGACCCTGCACTCTGACCTAAGGGGTATGTGAAAAACTGACAAATTCCTAATACAAAAAATTGTATAAGGCGAAATAAAGAACAAAAAAAAAAATGGCAGGCTAAGGAGGTGTCGTAATGCTTTGAGTATGCAGAGTGGTGAGCAAGTTAACCCACAGGTATGAAGGGCACTGGATTAAAAAGGCTCAAAGGATTTTCAGGTGTATGTTCTATTTGAATTAGAATTTTCCCTTGTGTACCCCTAACATGTCTTTCTTTCCTAATTAATTCTTTGGTAATTATTGTAGCCTCCTTCCTTGACATTATTTTTGGCTCTAGGGCACCTCAAGAATGTCTCCTTTTGTTTATACACATTTGCTTGATTTATATAAAGTATTATAAGTTTATTTTCATCCATTTCTTAGCTACTGTATTTTTTTCATTACAGCTTTGGATAGAGGCACAGGTAATTCAGGATACGTAATGCACAAGGTCGATATCAGCTGTACACAGGATGATGGTGTCCATCGCAGGGCTCACTCACATCAGGGTATATGCATGACTTGGGGATTTGGGAATGAAATTTGTGAAAAGACAAGAAAAATATATAGTAAATATGAGTTATCGAGCCAGAAAATACACATGAATGCCCAACGATTTCAAAGTTACAAGCTGGACAATTCTGAAAAAATCCAACTTATATTATGTGTTATCATATACTGTCGAATTCTGCTCTGTACTTGTACAATTTCTATTGCACTGTTATATTGTATTGAGGATTACTACCTGGAAAGGGGTCTCTCTTTGAACTGCCTTTCCCAAGGTTTCTTCCATTTTTTTCCCCCTACAAGAGTTTTTCCTGTTCTTCTTAGAGAGTCAAGGCTGGGGGGGCTGTCAAAAGGCAGGGCCTGTTAAAGCCCATTGCAGCACTTCTATTGTGATTTTAGGCTATATAAAAATACATTTTATTGTATTGTATTCAGAGAAAACAAAGCTACCTGAATTCTCCAAGTTGACACGTAACACTGACTTTTAACCATAGTTGATTGTGTAAAATAAACAATAGAACCTCGTCATTTAGAAATGCAAGTTTTATGACAGAACTATATTTGGAGCAAGTGATACAGGTTTAATATTTTCTAGAAAAATGCAGTTTATCTTTGACACCTCCAATAGTGAGCAGCACAGGAACTAGTACGGCACAATTGGTATGTGGCAATACCTAAGGTGCATTAGTCTTCAGTGTGTAAGGGGCATCCAATCTGTCTACTCAAGCCAGTTGTAGTGAGTCCTTATGTGAAGTACAGAGGAGTGATAGGCTGTGCAGGAATCACACATAATCGGCGTTTAAGTGGAAGGATGATTAGGTGGGTGATAAGCTTAGGGTCTGAAAGAGTAACAGTACATAATAATTAATAATTCATTATATTTATATAGCACTTTTCTCGCTACTCAAAGTGCTTTACACAGGCAGAGGAGAACTACTTTAACCACCTCCAATGTGTACCACCCACCTGGATAATACGATGGCAGCAATTACTGTGCCAGTATGCACACCACACATTAGCTATTAGGTGGTGAAGGAGAGAGCCAGTTTAGAGACAGGAGATGATTAGGGGGCCAGAATGGACGAAGCAATGTTGGGCAGTTAAGCCAAGCCATCAGGATAAACCCAACTCTTTTTGAAAGACGCCCAGGTATCTTTAATGACTACAAAGAGTCAGCACCTCACTTTTACATCTCTTTACAATATAGCACCATATTTAAAGCAGAGTGTCCCCGTCACTACATTGGGACAAAGGCATCCACACACAGACTACTGGGTAACTGCCCCATGCTGCCCTCATCAACACCTCTTCTAACAGCAACCCCAATCTCTTCCTAGATGGTCCCCTTTCCAAGTACTCACTGGGCCTGAACTTATAGCTTCAGGAAGATGACCTGTTCTGAAGTACATGGCTGCTGACAAAACTGGGGAGTTCCAATCTAATGGCAATAAATACATAAAGAATTTGGGCTCTTTAAAGATTGTGCACTAACAAAACGCACCGTGAAGCTATTGGTATCCTCACAGCTATTCTCAGATTCAATTAATTGAAATTTAATGTCGGATTTGCCTATGAAATAATGTGCCCATGCCTTGCATTATACTGGTGTAGGATAATCTTTCCAGTCTGCAATTCTGATGTGAAACCAGTATTGAATGTAAATGAAATTTGCATTCAATAAAATAAATCCCATGAGATCAGAATTGTATATAAAAACAAGTGTACTATTACCAAGTGTACTATTGCCAGGAGGGCAACAATTACACATACCATGCAGTACATGTGAATACTGATATTATCATAATTTGGCACTCACACTTTATTCTAAATTCTTTAATAGTCTATAAATTATTGTGTATCTTAAAATATATTATTATGCTATATGTGAAACATTCTTCCTCACAAAATACTTAATGTAGAAAACCTATTTAATCTTGTTTCAAAAAGACAAGGCACATTTTGACTTTTTAAATACTCTGTATTTAAGAAATCAATAAATATGTGCTAAGTACAGTTAGTTAATAAAACATTTTTGAACTATAAAATTTAACATGCATCTGAGGATTGGGTCTAAATGAATAAATTAACAATGAACTTGATAGCAAAGTCTACTAATATTAAACACCTTCCAGATGGTCCATATTACCCAATGTGCACCCCGGGAAAAGTTCCACTCTGATGGCTTTTACAGATTAAGCATCTTACAATGGGGAGATAATATGTGCGGCTGTAGAATTTTTAAGCAGTTAATTTCTATGAACCAGATGGATGTATGGAATCACAATTTAAATAAAAACAATATTTAAATCCTTAAAACTCTTCTGTCATGAAGGCTATACAGAGTGATGCGTCTGACATGCCAGTTCACACAGAATAATACCTTTTGGATTTTCTGCAGTTTTACCCGATATTTTTTTCTAATTAGAGAAATTTCAATTTAAAGTAAAATAAATCTACAATGCTTTCTGTAATGAAAATTAAACATAACTAGTATTGTAATGTTTTTTCATGTGTCAGTATCTTTATTTGAGTATTATGTGCAAATGTTGATTACTTACCTGTTTGTTTTTATAATGTGATTAACAGACTGATTTTTTCTAATTTTTTATGTATAAGGTGAACATTCAAATAGGAGAAACAATTTCAAAACAGTATCCTTTATATTAAATATTATCAAAGAAACAATTAATTTAGTTTTACCTGAAAACACATTGGGCATTTTGGTTATACAGTAGTTAGTATGATTACCTCATAGACCCAGGCTCCTTGGTTCTAATCCCATACAAACTTGCTGTGTGGATTTCTCTTCATGGTTTTTTCTCCAAATATTCCATTTCTTTTGAAGTTAGTAACTCTAAAATGATCCTGCCTGAGTGTAGATGTGTGACCTTTGGTGGTCTGTTGTCACTTTCAGGGTTGGTTCTTGCATTGAACCTAATGCTGCCACGAAGAATGTAGATTCAGTGTGCTTGAGAATGCAGTGTTTTTAAACAGAGCATTTGAAAATCTTTACATAAATCAACAACTTTTGAAAGTGAAAAAAAAACAAACACATAAAGTAAAGCAAGTAATATACGTTAATATCTCTTCCTTATTCAGGCTGTGCCTTTAAAACGCTGACAGCGTAGAATACTTGCTCCACAGATGCAGATTCACAGTAAATGTATTTTAAAGGTCAAATATGATATACTATAATCATATGCTTTTCTACTTATGAAAGCTTATTTTATTTAATTTATACAAGTATTATTTTTTTCCATTTGTAAAGTCACTTCCTAAAATAATTAGGAGAATCTGACAAGCCTTTTTTATGGAAGAAGTGACCATCAATTATAGTTTCTGACTGAGCTGCTTTGGAGACCAAAGGCAGGGCATCTGACAGGTTTAATTTACTGATCTTGTTGTCATTAGTGAAAAGTAGGCGGTAAGGTGAGAAGAGGGTCAGGGCTAAAGCCTTTTTCTGCTGAAATTCTAACCATATACCAGATGAATTATCCATTTTGCAGTCAGATCCCAGATAATTGCAGAGTTTTTACCTTGGGTGACACCTGCTGGCATAGAACACCAATGAAGTTCTTTGCCTGCAGCTGAGCTAAAGGCAATGATTGGATTTTAAATTTAATTGCATATATTAAACCTGTCAAATTATAAAATGGACGTTGATGTTTAAGGTAAATATCTATGTATCCTCCTGATACACTTTTCAAATTAAAGCCGATTTTATTTAAAATCCACACACTGACTTCTCCATGTTTCCATCCATTTCTTATTCCATCTTTTTTTCTAGCCTTTTTTAGAAGTTTGCCTGGTTGAGATTGAAACTGCATGTAACCGTGTCTTCTGTGCACAGAGTGTCGTCACCTGCTGTACTTTATGGGGTGCAGGATTGCCTTGTTATATGGCTGGACCCTTAAGGATTAGCTAAGGCCCAGAGCTGTAGGACAGAATTTCTTAAACTGTGTGTCACAAACCCTTTGCCGCTGTTGGGTCGCATAGGGGCCCTCGCCCACTATGATTTCAATAGGTGGTGATTCTCAAAGGGGACCGTCACCTCCAGCTATGACAACTGTCATAGAGTGGGTTTCAAAGACACTAAGAAGGGCAAGATTGGGTCACGAAAAATAAAATTAAGTAACTCTGCTCTAGGTGTATGGCCTTGGGAATTGCAGAGAGCATTCCTGACCCCAGAAATGATGCACTGTTGGTGCTTAACAATTATTGTCAGTCATTGTTGAAGTGAAATTAGAGTCCAGAGGAGTGAAAGAACATGCGAAAAACTGACAAATTCCTAATACAAAAAATTGTATAAGGCGAAATAAAGAACAAAAAAAAAATGGCAGGCTAAGGAGGTGTCGTAATGCTTTGACACAGTATGCAGAGTGGTGAGCAAGTTAACCCACAGGTATGAAGGGCACT
>JANRMT010062857.1:10795702-10830879 GCA_026402145.1 Polypterus bichir lapradei | reverse complement strand
TCTTTGGTAATTATTGTAGCCTCCTTCCTTGACATTATTTTTGGCTCGAGGGCACCTCAAGAATGTCTCCTTTTGTTTATACACATTTGCTTGATTTATATAAAGTATTATAAGTATATTTCCATCCATTTCTTAGCTACTGTATTTTTTTCATTACAGCTTTGGATAGAGGCACAGGTAATTCAGGATACGTAATGCACAAGGTAGATATCAGCTGTACACAGGATGATGGTGTCCATCGCAGGGCTCACTCACATCAGGGTATATGCATGACTTGGGGATTTGGGAATGAAATTTGTGAAAAGACAAGAAAAATGTAATCTGCAAATTGAACCCAAAAACTGTTAAGCACCGTTTCATCAAACGTACCTCCTATATCTCATGTGCTTTTTTTTTATTTCAAATCAAGAAATTTGTTTTAGAATACCAAAGTCAATGATAATCACTGAAAATATATAAATGACACTTGCTATTAGAAGCATACAGATACAAAAGGTCAAAAACTGTTTTTTGTTTGTTTTGTTTTTGCTAAGTTTGGTATCCTGACATGTTCTACCTCTAATTCATTACTGTGCGACCCTAAAGCTAACAGAGGAAGTGGTAATGTGACCTAGGCAAAATGTGAGACAGAGTGAAGAAGACTGAGAGCAAACAGGCAAGCAAAAGAGTGTGAAGTTGAACATTCGCCCATCCAATCTCTATACTGGCTTTTTTTCTGTTCAAAGTAGTATGAGGATCTACAATCTGTTCTAAGAGCATATTCTAAGAACATGGGAGAAGAAAGCCATAGACAGGAAACCAGTCTGTCATCTATATATATATACAGTACAGGCCAAAAGTTTGGACACACCTCCTCATTCAATGTGTTTTCTTTATTTTCATGACTGAAGGCATCAAAACTATGAATGAACACATGTGGAGTTATGTACTTAACAAAAAAAGGTGAAATAACTGAAAACATGTTTTATATTCTAGTTTCTTCAAAATAGCCACCCCTTTCTCTGATTACTGCTTTGCACACTCTTGGCATTCTCTCGATGAGCTTCAACAGGTAGTCACCTGAAATGGTTTTCACTTTACAGGTGTGCCTTCTCAGGGTTATTTAGTGGAATTTCTTGCTTTATCAATGGGGTTGGGACCAGCAGTTGTGTTGTGCAGAAGTCAGGTTAGTTGGACGATCATTTATTTTTCAACAGGACAATGACTCCAAACACACCTCCAGGCTGTGTAAGGGCTATTTGACCAAGAAGGAGAGTGATGGAGTGCTGTAAATGGTCATGAAAATAAAGAAAACAAATTGAATGAGGAGGTGTGTCCAAACTTTTGGCCTGTACTGTATATAAAAGTCAATGTATGTGTGTGTGTGTATGTGTGTGTGTGTATGTATGTATGTTCCAGCATCACTTTCGAATGGCTGGAGCAATTTTCATGAAACTTGGTACACGTTTCTCATTGGCCAACTAAAAATAATGTAGGGTGAAATCAACCCTAACCCACCCTTTTCTAGGTAAGGTGGGGAGTGATCTTGCGGTCTTGTATGCATGTTATCATCCAGTTGACACTAAGAATGACCACCAGAAGACGAATTGGAGGTGAATGCCAGCATTCTTTATGTTTGAGCTCCACCGCGCCCCTGTTGCTTTTCAAATTAAATAGAGTTGGCCGTTTCTGAGCGTCAACTGGATGATAACATACATACAAGACCGCAAGACAAGCACATTAGTGAATCTTTATTGTTTGTTAATTTATTTTTATTTTTAAAGTTGTGGGGTTTTTTATTATATTTTTCTCAAACAATTAAAAAAAAAAAAACTTCATTTTCCTCCAGGGCAACACAGGGTATTTCAGCTATGTTAGCTAGTAAACAATAAACTTTACTGCAAACAATAATAATAAATGTACAACTTCTGTTACACTGTAGTTTTAAATTGCCATCATTGGGAATGTGGTCATGAAATGTGTAACATTTAAAATATTGCTTGTCTTGTATTTCTGAATGGATGAGTAGTAATTTTCTCAAGTTACATTAAGGAAAAACTGAAATCTTAGTCATTAGTAAAAATGGAAATAATGAGGGTATTAAAAATAAACTTAGGATCCCTTAGGATTAAAAGTCAAGGCAGAAGTGAAGAATTTAGGTGTAATCATGGAGTCTGGCTTACCCTTTAAATTGCATATTAACTAAATTACCAAAACTGCATTTTTCCTTAAGAAACATTGCAAACGTTAGACCTCTTATAACACTGCAAGATACTGAGAAATTAATTTGCAGTTTTATTCTTAGTTGTCTTGATTACTCTAACACACTAATAACTGGTCTACCTAAGAAAGATATCAGTTGGTTGCAGTTAGTTCAGAATGCAGCAGCAGAAATCTTAGCTAGAACAAGAAAACCTGAGCACACCTCACCAGTTTTAGCATTACTGCATTGGATATCTGTATCCTTTAGAACGCTACTAATGGCATATAAAGCTTTAAATATTCTTGCTCCTTACTATATGGAGTGCCTTTCTTCTTACAAGTCATAATCTCAGTTCTTCCAATGTCTGGTCTGATTATTATTATTATTATTATTATTATTATTATTATTATTATTATTATAAGAGCCAAATATAAATGAAATGGTGAGGCAACCTTTTGCTGCTATGCACCAAAAATCTGGAATACGTTACCAATAAAGATACGCCAGGGATCATTTAAAAAAAACTCCCAAATCCCACTTTTTACTTTAGGTTTGTCATAGCTACATTTTAGTTCTGTCTTAAAAAATTAGGTTATGTATAGAATCATTGTTCTCTTCAATAAACCTTCAATCTTTATTAATCTTTACTCTTTTCTGTTTAATTTTCCGGTGCATTCCACACCACCACCACCTGATCAAAATCCCGTGCAGCCACCTGTGATGTATGAATAAGAGAAGCCCATTGCATCAAATCCTCTAAGACAAAGACTAAACAAACTATTAAAAATGACTTAATGACATTTATGTTAGGTAGAATACCTATTGATGGCTGGGTGGTATTTCGGCCTGAAACATCTACAGATTTAGATTTTTTCTCCCGTTTAATTGGATTTTTTTTTTCTGACCATCTGACTTTATCATTAGACATGCATTTAGAGACTTAAAACAACAATTTTATATTTTAGAATTAAGTATATATCTACCAGTAACAGCGTGTGCAGTGAATACACTTGACTTGAGCATTCCTAGTTTTCAGACTCTTTCTCTGTATGTTTAGCATTTGTTTGCTCAGAGGTTGATGTGCTTGCTGCTTCCTGAGCAGCTCTTATTTTCTCCACTCTAGCGTCCCGCTTCATCTCTTCTGTCGTTGGCATTTTTTCACATTAAAACTGATTAAGTTAGTGTTTGTGTTGCAATTAATGAGTACCTTTTCTTTAATTTTTCACTTAAGCTGGCACATAAGTCTTCAATCTGCTTCAAGAATGATTTAAGATATAAAGAGGTAGGTGAAGTGACGGCAAAGGTGGTAGGGATGAGAACAGTGCGCCACTGCAGAAAGTTCATTCTACAGTAAATAAAATAAAAATAAAAAGAGGAATAATGTTGGAGGTCAATCATCGAAAACAAATAGTAGACGTCACGTAGTAAATGTGTACCAAATTTCAGGTCAATCGGTCAAACGTTTTGCAAGCTACTGGTGATTTAAAATTCTGGCCAGACAAACGAACAGCCACGGTAGCGTATTATATATAAAGATCTTATGTAAGTTTGCATTATTCACTTTTTCAATACTATTTATTCATTATTAATTTTATAAAATTTTAATTTATTTTTTCTTTTCTTTTACTTTGACATCTTGTAAACTACTTGATAGAAATAAATGTTGTTGTTTACCTGTTCTCAGGGAGTAACTTTGTTTTTTAGAGAAGCTTAATAAATACATATTACTCTATTATAAGAAACGAAAACACCCTCTCAAATAAATGCTAGAAAGACTAAAAGAAAAAAAAAAACTATAAAGAAAGAAAAACTTACGACTTGGTTAAAGATAAAAAGAGCAGTGACAGTCCCGGTGAGGTGTTATGCAGGTATCTTGTCGTAGGTATAAAGAGACTTCGTAGCATTTCTTCACACACTTCTGCTGACTGGCTGAAAGTTCTTAGTGTTGGTGTGTCAGAAAGAGTATACATAGCATTGTTCATAATGGAACTTAGTTTTATTGGCATTCTCTCCTTCTCTACTACATCCAGCAGGTCAAGAGTGCATCCCATAACTGAGCCTGTCTTTTTAATTACCAGCCAGCACACCACAGTGTAGAAAAATTGCATTTAGAAAGAAAGCCTGTCATTGATGAGGACCCCCAAGTACTTGTACATTGACAAAAATATACTTCCCTCTCATTTTTTCTTCACTTGGCTAAGATTTATGCATGCATAATTTCTTTGTGCCCATTATGCCACAACTGACAGCTTTTTCTTCTGATTTGTTTAATTGTGAAGAGCTAAACTACTGCAGGAAATCTGAAAACACTTTCTGATGAGGTAACGTCTAAAAGTGTGTCTTACATGCATTGTATGGGGGTAATCTGGTCATGTTATGTAGGCAGGCAGGTCTATTAAAAAATAAATAAAGTAGATGAAGGGCCACATGCTGTCAAGTAAAAGGAAGGAGGTCTCCTTGAGACATGCCTGTTGTAAATGTATTGCAGTCCTTTAGTCACAGCTGAATGTGTGCCCTGTTACTAAATTAGAGCTCATGTTTACCTTTGGCCAACATCAAGCGTACACAACAGCACAGATTTCGTCTTAAAAAAAATAAACAAATGCTGCATTTGTTGAGCAGACACAGAAGTAAACAGCAATGTAATTTATTATCTTCTCCTAAGTGGATTCAGGCTCCATGTGACAGTAAACTGTTATAAATTACATAGCTTAATGTTGTGTACATACCTAGAATTTAAATTTCTAAGCTTTAACTATTTGAGTGGCCACTTTTTTAGTTAAATGTTCCCCTCCTTCAAAATTGATAACTAAATCAGTGTTAGCTTAATAGAGTGAATTCACAATGGCAGAGGCAGGTACAAAAGGGGTGTGTTTGAGAAGATATGAGGTAGAATGGCCAATAGGATTAGGAATAGCAGTCCTACTGAGGTCTTCATGCATATGAACTGTTAAAAGAAATAGCAAGAACACACCACCATTCAAAAGACGTGGAGCACACTGTGTTGGGAAGGCTGAGAAATAGTCGTCAAGTTCCAATTTGTAAATGACAAAGAACTTTTTGATAATTCTAAAAAGATTCTTTTATATTATTTTGTCTAATGAATACCTATTCTTTGTGATTTACACTAAAGGGGATCAGAATACCATGTGAACTATAACAGTCCACAACTCCATTCTGCTGACTATTAAAAATACAAAAGAGTAAACATGTTTTTCATAGAACATACTGGATTTTGTTACAAGTGGAGTAGTGCTCTGAATGCCCCAATATGCATTCACTGAGAAAACTACCACAAACACCTGTACACCTGCTTACCATGCAATTATCTGATCGGCCAATCATTTGGGATCAACGCAATGCATAAAATCATAGAGATGCAGGTCATAAACTTCAGTTAATGTTCACATCAAATACAGAATGGGGAAAAAAAGTTAACTCAGTGATTTTAGTATTGGTGCCAGTCAGGCTGGTCTGAGTATGTTTATAGCTGCTGATCACCTGGGATTTTCACACACAAGTCTCTAAAGTGTATTCAGAATGAAGCTAAAAAACAAAAACATCCAGAAAGAGGCAGATCTGCAGACAGTAATGTCTTGTTGGTGAGAGAGGTTGCTTATTTCCCACAGGGGTCGAGTGAGGTCCCTGTCCATCACATTTGGGGTACATCCTAGCATTTTCCAAAGCTGATTAGATTTATTCCATCAATAAGGTTTTAGCTACAATAGCCGAGTGTCCTTCCTGACATGAACTCTCTCTATTTATCCTGGCTTGGGACTGGCACCAAGTAGAGCTGGTTTGCCCTAGATTGCCTAATGTGACACCAAATAATTGATCATATTTAAATATTCACTCCCTTTAAGATGACACATCTAAGTCATCACTGGGTCATCCAATCATGCTGTGTGGATGCTTCCCTGTAGGTCTTGTAAGGCTTTTGAGGGAAGAGGGTAAAATGAATGTAGCAAAATACAAGAAAATCCTGAGGGAAAACCTGATGCAGTCTGCAAGACACCTACATCTTAGCAGAAGATTTGTTTACCAGCAAGACAACAACCACAAACATAAAGCCAAAGCTACACAAGAATGACTTAAACACCACACTGTTAATGACCTGGAGTTGTCCAGTCAGAGTACAGAAATCAATCCTGTTCAGAATTTGTGGCTGGACTGTCAACTCATAATCACCATGTAACCTGATAGAGTTTGAGCAGTTTGCAAAGACGAATGGGGAATAATGAAAGTGTCCAGGTGTGTAAAGCTGGTGGAGACCTTCAGCAAACAGACAAAGGCTGTCATGATTGAAAAAAGATGCATCTACTAAACACTGATCTGGTAGGGGGTGAATAGTTATGCAATCAATTAAATATTTTGTATGTTGTATTTGTAACTATTGTTGGAGAAATCTGTTTTCACTTTGATATTAAAGTCTTTTTCTGTTGATCCGTGTCAAAAAAGCAAACATAAATCAACAATAAAATGAAAAACGTGAAGGAGGAATACTTTTTGTGGGTACTGTATTTGAGCGATGCCACAGGTCAGGAGAGTGACAGCTGAGCTGTTTGTGGTCAATCAGCGATGCTGTCCGGCTTCTCTTCATTTCATTTGCAGAAATGGAACCCTAGATATGATTGCAAATACTTGACTCCTTATACACATCAAAACATTTACAGATTTTATGGTGAAGTTTACATAATAAATTGTTTCTTAGTCTAGTGAAGGGCTGGCATTTATTGGAAGAGGACAGCACATATCACAAACGCAGGATACTCTGTGTCAGAGTAAAGGGTTAATGTTCATACTTTTATCAAAGACCAACTAATACATGGGTAGCCATTGTGTAAACAAGTCACCAAATCTGTTTTCTTGTGAAATTATTTTCTGTATTGATTATTAATGCTGAGATATTGTTACTGGGTAAATAGCACTGAGACGGACCAAATATATTGCAAGAATGCAAAACTTACACTGTGTGCAGCTTAATTCAATAATGCTGAGTCAATATAGGGTTATATCAGTATGACATCAATTAAGACATGATTGTAAATGTCACCATGCTACAAGTGTAATCATACCTTGCCTTCACACTCACGCCAAAGAATCTCCAAAGGTTACCAGCAGGATTTAAAGTGTTATTGCTTTTGAAGATATCAGCTGTTTCTTTTTCAATCTAGCAAACATTTTGTATTGTTCAGAATCAATATATTTCTATTGCGTTTCTTTCTGTAGTGCTTTCTATAACTTTTCTCGGTGAAGAAGAAGAAAAAGAACAAAAAAGAATACATTTAGTATAAATTCCATTCAGAATTTAGAACCCCAAGATGACAATTGTTTACCTTCGTAGAAAGTAATACAAAAATAAATCAAAATAGACCTTTACTAAAATCTACATATTTTAAGACAATATTAAAAAATAGATTTGCTAATAATGATTTAATGGAAAATAAATGGCTTTACTTAATTTCATCTTAACATCATTGCTATTAAACAGGGATTCCCAATAGAATATGGTGCAGCGTGTCCAGATTCCGTGGTTGATCTGAGAAGGTGCAAGTGTTTTAAAAAACATAGTGTGATCTCAGACCTTGTGATTGTAGGTGCAGGAGGAAATCTATGTGGCAGCAGAGAACTTAATGGGGGAAACTGGCTAATTGCTTGTTTATGTGAGTGAGCATATTCAACACAACCATTCATCACTGGTACTCTGCGTATCATTTAGTGTACCTGAACCTGAACTCGCAGAGTCATAAAAAGGTCTGAGTAGGTCAGGACAACAGGGAAAAAGGAAAAAAAAAGGAAAGAAAGAGAAAACCATGGAGAAAGGGAGAGCAGCGTCAGGCCAGTGCAGATTACAGGAGGCAAACCAGTCAGAGATGTCCTGCAGTTTAACAAAATTAGCGGTGCTCCAGGGGAGGATCAATCCTGCTGAGCGGTTTGGAACAGGGGTGGTTGGTGGTCTTCAGAGGTCCTGCTTGGCTTATGGAAATGCAGGACAAAGGAGCCAGCCAGCCTCAACTTGTACCAACAGCAGCTATTTGTGCATGTTTTTTATTCATTGTCTTTTTTTTACTGTCCTGCACTGCACTTTTTGGACACTGTTTGCTGTGACTAAACACATTATGCATGTTTGCTCCTTGAAATTGTTGTTATGTGTTCTCATTCGTCTAAGTCCATCCTCAAATATGACTATTGTTGTCTTGGGAGACAGAAGAGGCCCATGGCTTTGGGAACCTGGAGCATCACAGATACCCAAACTCTTCATTTTGTCCCGTCTCAGTTCTTTTCAAAATATATAAACAAGTATTATGATACAATTCTGATGTAGTTGTCTTAGGTTCATGGAGAGACTGTAATTAGTGGTGCAATCTCTCCATTTGATTTAGGGAGTCTTCTTAAAGAAGTGCTGAAAGTCAGTCAGTCAGAAAGTGAAGTGCTATGAGGGATGCTACATAACTAAGATTTCTGAGCTAGTAATATAAGGTACACCTTAAACTGATTAGTCTGTACATTCTGGATTGGGTGGGAATAGACAAAGCAAACAAAATACAACAACAGATGGAGGGAGAGAGAGGAGAACTCACTTTTATGGGAGAAACTCCTAAATAGAACCTCCTGTCCCTTTGTAGTTCAAAGATTGGTTTCCTTAGCCATATACTGTAAGTAAACACATATAGCTTTGATGGACCGTATTCTCTTTACAAGTGACCCCCGAGACAGAGCGATAATAAAACATATTCTATATTCTATATAATGTATAATAAAAACATAATATATAGCAATAAATTAAACATTTGACCAAGCTACAGTGGAAATCTAAGCAGGAAAAAGCATAAGAATTACGGCAGTAAGTAGTAAACATACTCAGTGTGTAACAGATTTAAACTAAACAGTTACCCTATTAGTTCCGGGTTGGCACCAGCCAGGTTGTTATGTAATAACTGTTTTTGCAATACTGTATGTACCTCTCCTAAGACTGCAGCCTTGGCATGTTGGAGGGACCTATGTGACCCTATGACTCAGGGGATTTTTGTTGCAAGTGCTGTATTCAGGAAAGAGGTACCTTTGGCAAATTGGTATGAATGATATGATGGTTTCACTGTAAGGAAAGAGAAACTTTAATAAAACAAGCATATTTTAACGCAGGGCTAAGGGGAATGCCAACTGCCTCAAAACTAGATGTGTCATGAATTCCAGTTGTGCTTAGACCTAAAAAGTAAAGCATGGCTGCCACTCTTGGGCCCAGGTGATGAGTATGAGCAGAATGTATCTGGATGTAGTGGACCTTGGTAAACAAGTAAGGGAAACTAGCTGACAATCAAATAAAAACAGCACTAAACTACTGGTTACTACATTAGTTTGAGACCCAAACTAGTCTCAAGAGATGTCCAGAAGACACTTGAATTTGGGATGAGTTCTGTTTAGGTGTATGGATCCTCTTCACAGAGAAAGTGGTTGCAAGAAGCAATAACTAAAAACTGGCTTGTGGCTACTGTAGTGGCAACCCTAGGACCAATGGCGAAGAAAGCTATTACTGTATGATAAAGACTGTAGTCTTAAGGCAAAGTTAGCATGAAGGACTACACATTTTAATATAGTTACTGCTATATTGAGTAACGAGTGTGACACTGGTCAAAGCAAAAGCTTATATAATGTATTGGTTAGTTGAGATCATAATGAATGACTAATCTGCCCGCTAACATGGGAGAAGTCACTTCAGTCTCAGCATTTACATAAATGCTGAAGACTCATTTTTGGAATTGATGCTGATGTGTTTGTTTCATATTGCTTACTGTTTGTGAAAATATTAATAGAATAAAGAAAAGTCTTGACACATTGTTGCAAGTTACGTCCAAAGATGGGTGTCTTTATTACAACATGCTTGAAGGAATTGACTAAGTCCATTCTACCATTTAAA
Source organism: Polypterus bichir lapradei (assembly GCA_026402145.1). Classification (NCBI taxonomy): domain Eukaryota; kingdom Metazoa; phylum Chordata; class Cladistia; order Polypteriformes; family Polypteridae; genus Polypterus; species Polypterus bichir. The sequence continues at coordinate 10,820,782 of JANRMT010062857.1, read as the reverse complement.
TGTAGACAACTTACTAAAATAAAAGAACAAAAATATAAAATACAATAAAGGCATTTACATATATTACAACTATTTAAATATAAACCAATCACCACACAGATAAATGGAATATCCTAATGTTATACCTATGTATTTTAATATAACATAAAGGACCCCAGAAATAGTTAAAATAGTAAAAGTCTTTCACAAACACATGTATATGTGAAGGGAAGTGTCTAATTTATAAATTCTTTAAAAAATAAAATTTATTTAATTGTAATTATATCATTGTTCACTTGGTTACTTGTTTAGAAAATGATGGGTACAGAATATCTTGGTTTCATAGAAAAAACACAACCAGAACAGTCATAAGTTGACACAGAAAAAATAAAACACACAAATGTACATTTAATTGCAGGTAATTGTTTTTGATTTGCAATTATATTTTTTTGATTTCTCTTTCTTCTTGGAGTCCATTGTGCCATATTGTCTGAAGTGGATACATCATCGTTTGACATCGACAAGTGGTGTAAGCCATTTAAAGTTAATAAGGCTTTATTATACATTTTGCAGCCCACATTCTGAAGAAAAGTCTAAGTCGGTTCATTAAAGATTATTGAAGAACAACGCAGAATAACTCTTTATTTGTGAATTAAGTTTTGCTGAGTTCTTCCTGAGGTCTTTTTACACTTTAAGTGACTAATAGATGGTCTAGGTGGTAGTCCACATACTGAAGTGCTATTGCATTTTTATGTGCCTGTTTAGCTCTTCAATAAAGGAATTTTGAAAATTTTTGGATTCAGTTTTGAATTAGCTTCTCCAATCCAGGACAGTCAAAGAAATACTCCACCCAAAAATTATACTTTTTTATATGTTATTTACTTTATGTCGTTTGTAGTGATGACTGAAAAAAAATAATGTCATGTTATCATGCAGAAGTTGGACAGTTGGGAGACAAAGTCAGTGAGGCGAGATTGCATTGGTTTGGACATGTGCAGAAGAGAGACGCTGGGTATATTGGGACAAGGATGCTAAGGATAGAACTGGCATGTAAGAGCAAAAAAGGAAGGTCTAAGAGAAAGTTTATGGATGTGGTGACAGAAGACATGATGGTGGTGGGTGTGACAGAGCAAGATGTAGAGGACAGAAGGATATGGAAGAAGATGATCTGCTGTGGCAACCCCTAACGGGAGCAGCCAAAAGAAGAAGAAGAATAAGAAGAAGTTATCATGCAGAAATGGAAAGAAAATGTTTATGATATGATATACAGTAGAACCCAATGGTGACCATTGCTTTACAATGGCAAGTGATGTGAAAAACAGTTATCCAGTCATATGCGCAAAACACATGCATTTGTTAAATACATGTCCCCCTGCTATCTGAAAGTAGAGAGTTCCTATAAAACCTTTCGTCAGCTGAAATGGTGTAAAGCAAAGAAGCAATTACCATTAATTTAAATGGGAAAAATGTTAGAGTTTCCAGACCTAAAATAATAATCTACTAAATCATGCTAAATAATGCATAAAACATAAAATAAATACTCACATACAGTATAGTAAAACCAGGAATGAAATGATAAATACATAGCATATATAAAGTAGAAATAATGTATGTACAGTATAGTTTCACTTACCAGAACTGGGAAGAGACTAAGCGCACTGGAAGGCTGAGACTTTTTTCGTAAAACTGAAAATCCTATTTGGATTTCTTTCAGTTAGAGAGAACAGGTACTAATGTAGGTGTTTTGTAAAAGTCAAATGGCACAAAGCAAACTTTCAAAACGTGGAGGATACCTGTAATACTGCACACATCATAAACAAGAAACATATTCACGTAATATTGTGCCTCTGAATTGTAGACAGGACTCTTGAATGAAAGTTTAAAAGTGCAGTATTATTATGGAAAAGTTTTACTCATTTATGATGTGCACTGACTTTACTGGAAGTATGTGTTTAGTAATATTTTTCAAAAAGTGTTTTGTACTTTTTGAGCATGCAACTACATAACTGATATGTGGATTATACCATGTGTGTAATATGCAATTTTATTTTCTTTTTCCCATGGATGTTTTTCATTTCATTAGCCATTGTACAGCATTGTCACCTTTAGGCTGTGTTATATCATAAACTTTTTTTCTTTCCTTTCTGCATCACAACCTGAGGTAAAAATTTTTTCTTGGCCATCGTTACAAATTACATGGAGTAAGTAACATATAAAAAACATCATTTTTGGGTGAATTATTCCTTTAAGTTTAGGTTATTGTGACAGTGTGGGTCGGCCCCACACTACCGGGTCCTTCCGGGGTTCTGGGGATGAGGACAATACACATAGTAAGGAGTAGGTGCAAAAGTGTATCAGTGCTTTTATTAAAAACAATCCAAATATCCAATATGTCCAATACAGTGCAGTATTCAAAATGTTAAATAAATACATTTTCCAATAAAACAGTAAAAACCCAAGAGTTTAAAACCAAGTCTTAAAATGAGAATAAAAACCAACAGTCATTGGGTCAATGTTCCATCCACTCATTTATGAGCCCAGCATAACACCCTCTTCATCTCCCAGCTTACCCATTGCTTGCTCAGCTGGCAGAGACTTCAGCAGCCACAGTTCTCACAACCCGATCCTCATCTTGGCTGCCACGAGTGGCGTTGGCTAGGCCGCTCAAGATCGATTATCCTCTCGTCTTCCTTCTTGCTCACTCCAGCGCACCTTGGATCCCTAGAGAGGATGCTACTTCAATTGCTCCCACTCCACTACAACTATTCAGTGGGGACGATCCACCCCTAGAGCACCAATCCTTTGCTTCTTTGTGGGGCCAATAACTGTGCTGCCTTTCCCCATACTATCTGACTGGCTTGTCCTATCTCTCCACCTCAATGCTGTTCTCATGACTCTGCTTCTATCCTGTCTTTTTTCTAACCCCTTCTGTCCCATGCAGGCTCCTTTATCGTCTGCTTTCTAATTGGGTACAGGTGCAAGGAGCCGCTCCCTCTGCAGCATCATTCAGGTATTTAACTGAACCGCCCGCCTCCACACGTGTATGTGGCGTGGTCAGCCAGTTCCCCAATTAACTGCTGGACGAAACGCACTTGCGCACACTCAAACCTGATTGGAACCTGCACCTTCTTGGGGTGCGATTATTTATTTAAACTCAGCACAGTGCCGCGGACCACTTAACACAGTTATTGGAGCACTAGTTGAGGATACCCAGTAGCTGTATTATGAAAGATGTACAGGGAATGACTCATTAGGAGTTGACTAAGGTCTGGAACTGCAAGAGATTTTTGTTAAGTCTGATCTTTTCTGCTGGGGAGGATGGCACTGCATAACTCATCAGGCGATCAGGCCTTAAATCCATTATTGAACCAGCATAATCCAGGTCAGCAGCACAGGGGGCACAGCCTTTCTTGGCATCACTGAACACAAATCAAGAGTGATCCCTGGGCAGGACACTAGTAGTCGCACATGAAAAACAAATACATGAGTGAGAGTATATGATGCTTTGACGCATGTTAAAAGGTACTAAATACCTTGATTGAAAACAGATCTAATGATAATATAGCTAAATGCACAGGTTGTTTTCTATTTCTGAAAAATAAATAAAATCAATGCTCACATTTAAATACATACTAAGAATTTGCTCTGCCTATCTGATAGAAATTATTTGCATCCTTCTTGGCATGAATTTTAAACCATGCCCTCGAGGCTCAAAATCAATCCACTTATCCGAGGGGCAAATGTAATAAGCCATGCAGTCACCTTTGAATCAATACACTTAAAATATGGATTTGCTAACTGATACTTAAGGTTATTTCAAGATTGCTAATATTCAGAATATGATAACTGTTGTGAAAAAAGAAGCATAAGCTTTAATGTAAATATATACACTGAACAAACTAAAACGGCCTTTTTACTGTATTGATTTTATTTTTTGAAGCAACATTCTTTTCATGCCTTTGCAAAAATCTTTATAAAAGGCAGACCGTTAATTTTTATAGCATACACATGCAGTTTGTGTTTCCTCTAGTTTTAACAAGACTAATCACCTTCAGTGCTAAAATGCAACTGCCATATCTGTGTCCTTTTTAAGTAATAATTACCATGAAAACTTTACCTATGTCAGCTATTTTTGGCAGTGCTCAGTAAATGAGAAACTTTATAAAAATATATTAAAGTAACTCTTAAGTTATAGAACAATTTTAAGAAAATCTGAAGTGATTTAGCTTCTCAAGACAATAATTTTCATCTATGAAATGAAATGCTCTGCCTAATGATAGAGACACTGAAGCTATGGATGTGTGAAGCTAAAAACATTACCTATTTTGTCCAGAAATCAGGACTATCTCATAGCAGCGACAATTTCAAATTTACAACTGCATTTTTTCAGTTCTAAGAAACATATGTCATGGTGCAAAATACAATAAACCTAAATGAAGTAACGTAAAAGAAATGTATTATTTTTGAAAGTTAAGTTTCATTTATCCAGGTAAAGGCCATATCACATTAGATGACTTTTCCGGTGATTTTCATTTTGCCACCTTCATTTTCATAATCGTTGCGAGTCGGAGGCAGTCGGTGGTGCTACAGTGAAGACTAGCCACATAGACTGACATACCCAGCAACTCACTCCAACTAGTCCACTACTAACTCCAGTTGCGACATCAGCCTGTACGCCAGTGATTGATTCAAAACATATCACATGAAGAACATCTACTAAAGCTATATTAGTACAGCACTAGACACTAGACATACAGTACCTATCGTACTGTGTTTATGTTGATATTGTGGTAATAATATGTTTCTGTTATACATAAAAACATTTTTTCCTGTTTAAAAAATCAGTATTTTTTGCTTGTTTTTCCAGGGGTAAACATTATGCTAAGATAGGGTTGCCAGACATCCCTTATATACGGGACATGTCCCATATTTGATCATTTTGTCCCCTGTCCCATACTGACCTTTCAGGGACACCCAACTGTCCCGTATTTAGTTCATTTTCAAATTTCGTAATAAAAATATATTTTTACTACCTTCTTACAGTACTTAGTTGTAACTTTATAAGTAATTATAATTTCTTTTCTTCCCTTGATGAAAATAACCCAACTGTAATGAGGAAACTAGTGTTTGCTGCCTGTTTGCAACTTGTGCTATGGTTGGCTGAGGACAGCGACATTCTTACCGTTTTGCTCTCCAGCCGTGCTGCTGTGCAGTTCTGTATCAGCATTGCTACATGCAGTGTCAACAAAGTGTCTTGTTACTACTTGCCATGGCCCACTTTTTTTCTAACTGCCTGTATTAAATAATAATAATACTATTTGTCTGTATTAAATAAAAGTTTTCAAATGATTTAACTTTTACAGATTTTTTTTTCAGCTTGTATTAAATAATTTTCAAATGATTTTACTTTTGTTTTCCTCATAACCCATTAAAATCCTTGCTTTATGTTTTTAACTTATGTCTCTACTTTTATATAATATATTGGTCTGGGTGTGTAGGGGGCAGGTATGAATTTATATATATAGTAATATAGAGAGAGATTTTAAGATTGTCCCATATTTGTAATTTTCTAATCTGGCAACCCTATGCTAAGAAGGTTGTCTTACCATGTATAACTACTTCATTTTTTCACTAATATTTTCTATTCAAGGACTGAAAAATAAATACTGCTGAAAATCAATGCAAAACAAAAATTAAAAGTTTATTACATCACAAATTAGTGAAAACCAAGTGTGAAGAGCATGATATGAATGGCAGTAACAACAGACTAGGATACTTTTCAACAAAGGATATTGTTACCTAGCCAGAATAACAAAGTAAGAAGTTCTTGGCTGGACAAATACTTTTAAAATGTCAGAAACCCCCAGACAGCTTTACTGCCTTGATGCACTGGATAACGTATCTGCCTATCGTTTCTATAGGAATTGCTTTTAGTACCAAGCTGACCTGAAACCACTTCCTAATAAATTGGGATGGTGCTACTAGTACTTCTGGGATTAGCCTCTTAAGGACCTCCAACTGCTCAGTCAGATAAGCTTGGAATCAGGCATGAAGAGGAGTCAAGGGTCTTGTCCCGCGAAAAGGAGCAGGAGAGGCCAGAAGTCGAACGTGGATAAGGGAGGTGATGGGGGGGAGAGCTTATTTGTAAGCTTATTTGTGAAGTGGGGAAAGTGGGATGAGACAGGATGGTGTCAGGCAGCATCTTGAGCATTGGTTGTTTATTAGAATTCTGGTTGCTTTCCTCCATTTATTTCCTGTTGTTATTTAATATTATTACTATATTAATCACAAAAATAAAGTTTACAAAGATTTGCAGACTGCCTTACCTGTAAATGATTAAAGTCTTTCCATTGCTTTATTCAATTGGAGATTCTGCTTCACCCGTGTTAATTATCAGCTTGTTTCTAAAAATATGAAATGCTCACACAGTTTTAGAAACACCTGCAGCTCTTTATTCAAATCAAGCCGCCGCAGACCTAGATGTGGAATCTACCGTAGTGAGAAGTTACATCAGAGGTGATATTTTGCCTTCCTTTTTTATTTCATTTGTTAATCATGGCCTTTGGTGATTCACTCTTGTTTCCATGGGGCTCCTCATAAATAATTACTTTCTGTATCATTCCTATTTGATCTTCATAAACTATTCTTTTGGGATTTCCACTTAGCTTGTTCTCTCCTACACAGATCCCTCCATGGAAATGAAAACGGTGATTATACCTTTGCAAATAGATATGTATGTCAAGTCCTCTTGATTCCCTGATACTTTATTATTATTAATCTGTTTAATTGAAGGACTTTACAAGGATACTTAAAGGGAGAATAGTTGGAGTAACAAGTAGAACAAGTAAATACCTTATGAGATTTTATTCCAGCAGATTTCTGAGTATAAGAAATGTGCATCAATGCCAATATAATTATTTTTATGCTGTAATTGAAGAAACCTTTCAATCTCTACTTGTGCCTTTGCATTTCCTTTTATTTAATTGCCACATTTAATGCACTGTTATTTCAAGAATACCTCATTTTATTTAAAGGAAATGCTTAAACTGGAACTGCCAATTGTCAAAGATTTTGTTGTGATGCTCTGATGCTCAACATAATCTTTAATTTTAAAAAGCAACAAAACACCTCATGTTATGTACTAAATTGCTGTAAATCAACAAGTGATTAATTAACTCTAAGTGAGGAAGGCATTAGGTTATATACTGGATTGTAAATCCCAAGATTGCTACTTCATTTCTCCCTCTGACTCACTGTGAGAACTTGAGTAAGTAACTTAACCTGCCCATGCAAATAAAAAATAAGAAGTTTGTAGTAGTCAGATTTTTTAAAATCAGCCTGGATAAAGATGCCATATAAAAGACTGCAAACTCCTGATCACATCCTATTCATCACATTCTTGATTTCAGCTTTTACAGGATTTTTAAGCAAAGTGGACAATGGTCCTTTTATCCAAAATCAAGCAATCAAAGAATACCTGGCTGAACAAAACTAAAAACTGACTGAAACTCCATTTCCCTCCAATCACATTGGCTGGCAGACATCTATACATTTAAAATGTCAATGTCAATTTATTTATATAGCACATTTAAAACAACATAGGAATGCTGTGGCCAAAGTGCTTTACCATAAAAGAAGAAAAAAAAACCATACAATTAACATAAAAAATAAATAGAAATAAATTAAATGAACATAAATAAAATAAATAATAAATAGAAGTAAGATTGCATAATCACAATGAGGAAACCATCAGTATTACTGAAGGTCACAAAATGCAAGTGAATAGAAATGAGTCTTTAATCCTGTTTTGAACAGTTCAATTGTAGATGACTCCTTTATGTGATGAGGTAAAGAGGTCCACAGGCGAGGAGCAGCAGCTGCAAAAGCCCTGTCCCCCTTAGTTTTACACTTGGTACGAGGGACAACAAGAGACAGCTGACCAGAAGATCTAAGATCTAAGAGCTAGTACCTTGATCTTGGGTTTGATTAAAAGCTTATGACCTGATATGTTTTAGAAATTCAAAACATTTTAGGCAGCGGCAACCTAAGCAAACAGACCTGTGCTCATGGGTTTATTACTGCAAAGTGATCTGCAAGCCAAGTGACATAGTGGAAAGAAAGAGAAGAGCAGGGACATCCGCTGAGCGTCAAGAAAATTGCACAGGCCAGTGATATGATAAATACCATAATACATTGAAGAAGAAAAGCAGCGCCATCTGCTGAGCGTCAAGTGCCGGTTACAGAAAGTAAGAATGACAAAGAAAGAAAAATGAATGTGATACATGTTTATAATTAAGAATTCAAAATGAAATGTAAACAACTGGTGGAGAACTTCCTATTCTTCATATCTACCTTTTTGTTGTGTCAAACAACCTGATCCCTAAAGAGAATGGCTCCTTATTTTACCTCCCTTAATACATAAAATGAAAAACAACATCATCCTTTAGCCAAAGAATAACATTAACACACACATCATATATGAACTAATATAAGGCGAAGAAAAGATGTACTTCAGTACAGTTAGTATTACTTCTCAAGACAAAAATGAACAGCTTAACTTCCTTACTGAATTCATTCACTTTTTGACACTTTCAGGACTGTCACTTCATAAATTCATGGTTCTTAGAAACCGTAACGGCAATAAAGAAAAAGACAATGGCACCGAATTTGTGGTAATGATTCTTCCTCAAAACGTAAGTGAAGTTGAGGTCATCATTGGTTCTTTAATTGGTGAAAAGATTTTTTTTTTACTTTGTATGGATCTGTCTATTAAAGACCATGCAGTGCCTTTTAAAATTAGAAGGCAATTTTCTACTTGCCTAGCCAATGACCATTAATAAAGCTCAAGGACAGTCAGCAGAGTTGGAGGTTTTTGGATTTGCCTGGTTTTCCTCAAGGACAAGTCTAGGTAGTGTTTTTAAATTTCCGTAGATATGAAGACATTAAAGTAATGATAAAAGACACTTCTCTTTAAGAAAAGGTTGACAAGCATTTTTACATAAGTTATGAAGTGTATAAAGAAGTTTTGTAAATGTTTCTGTGTTGTGTTTTCTTCGGCTGGCACATTTTTAGATTTACAGCTTAAGCATAAGGCTGCAGCATAGCAAAATGTGAAAAAGTGAAGAGGCCTGAATACTTTCTGAATGTATTATTATCAGTCCACTCTTCCTATACATACACTTAAAGGGTTACTTTGACTCTATAAAAGTTCATTTAAAATTGACAATCTAGCTGTGTCCAGTGAAACATACCCTGTATAGAAGTGGCAATGGATATGCCTTTCTATAGACAGGGGACATATCCAGGATAGGTACCTGATGCCCCTTTTAGAATAAGGAATTGGAAAATGATTGAAGGAACGAATGATTGAATGAATGAATGAATTAACTAATGGTTCTTATTTGTGTTAACAGAAATGTTGTTTTGAATCAGACTGCTGTACTAAATCACTGAAACAAATGTTAGTAACAGCAAAACAACCCCCAAACATAAAGAAATGTGTGGAATGTTATACGCTTTGCTAATTGAATCTTAAGAATTATTAATTAACTTCTTACAGTATATAACATGTAAGGTTAATACATAAATCATTGAAAACATTTAAAAATATCCTTTTACACACTGAATTAAAAAATGGCAATCTATAAAAAAAAAAATACCCTGAACAGGATTTTATTGCTGTATTTACTGATTTTTTCTTTTCTTTTTCTTAGCCTGTTTAATGCTTTTGTTTATCCCTCAGTTATAAACTTTTTTTTCCAGGAGGACTTAGTTTCATTATAGTAACATTTAATTTAAAAGAATAAGTGAATGAAATGTACAAATCAAATAAATAGATTCACTTTAAATTGAGTCAAATGAATTAATTCACTAAACAAAACCAAAGTACTCATCATATCTTTCTTCTTCTTATTAGTAACTCTTTGCTACTAGTAAAAATTTGCATCAGCTAAGAAAACAATCACTATCTGAGGTCTGCATACTTAATAAAGTTATGTTTTGAAGATTTAAGGGCTATTGCAAAAAAAATATTAAGTAATTAAAAATACAAATGAAAATAAAGAATTATTCATTCCTGCATAGCAGTGCAATAGTTAGCACTGTTGCCTCACAACTCTAGAAAATGGATGCCAGGCTACTATCTGTGTGGAGTCTTTATTTTCTACCTGTGTCTGCATCTCTGAGTATTCCAGTTTTCCAACTTCAAATCTTAAAGATGTAGGCGCTTAACTAATTTACACCTCCAAATTGGTCTGCTAGGATTGAGCGTGAATGTAAGCAAAGGAGAGCACTCTGTTCAAGACTGGTGTCCACCTTGTGCCTAATACTGCCTGGATGGGCTCCAGCCCCACACCAATCTAAATTAGGTTAAGCAGCATTGATGCCCACAGAAAAATCGCCAGCATTAAATGACTTCTTAAAGAGTCAAAGTAAAGCTTATATAATAGAGTGGACCAGTATAATCACCCAGTGATTACACATAACCAGTTAAGATGAGTTAAGGCAGAAACCTGGTTTCTTAATAATCTGCCTTTACATGTACAAGTAACCTTCTGTAGTTTTCCATTGACAAAACACTCCACCATCATTAAACTGTGAAAAAAAAAGTGTTACCTATCATTATTGGCACCAGTGAATCACAAAATAAACATTATGCCAATAAATATTTCCTTGTGTTTATAAATATGTTTAGTCAAATTGATGCTTTATTTATAGTTTTGGTTACTGGACTGCCCACTGCTCACTCTTTTCTGCTTTGCTGAGATACTGTGCTCTGCAAAGGACACGGTACATGTGATTCTTGCCTTACACCCAGTGCTGCAGGAATAAAACTAACGCAGGCATTTTTACTTGAGTAAGTATTGTGTTACTTTAAAAAGTAATCAGACTACTTAACTCAAGTTACTTTTAATGTGCTACCCTACTGCTGTCAAGATTGTATTGCTGAGTTTAGCACTGTACGTTCAGCTCATCAGTACAAATGTAGCTATTTCTGAAATATTGAGACAGATTATATCAGCCAAAAGAAGGAATAATATGATCACCCAAACATTTGCTTCTGGAAATGTACTTTGTGGATGTTTTTACCCATGGATGCTGAAAGTGTGTGCAGAGTAAATACATGCACAGGCTGATAGAGTACAATGGATATGCACAGACTATAAAATCCTTAACAGTAATCTGTTTTAGGGTTTATGTGGCCGCATAATCGGATTATTCACAGAGAAATCTACCTCTGGTAATCAATTTTTTCTGGGGTCAATAACCCGATTTCTCTAATCGGAATAAAGGTTTACATGGTATTTTAAATATCAGGTTTCTGTAAATAATCAGGTTATTAAAGCTCATGTAAACACGCTGCCTGTCTTGTCTTGTTACCAGATCACCTGTGACATGCACCTAACACAAAAGGTACCAACTAACTTCTTAGGTTGTTTCCATCAATGGGGAATAGGTAGAAATGTCAAAAACAACTGTGTAACTGTTATCTGTAACATCTTACCTTTATCACTGTCCTTCTATGCTTTGTGGTAGGGAAGTCACAGAGGGACCTACTTCATGTATAATATTCCCAACTTAACCTCTTTCCATTTGTCTTTGTCTTGTCTTTGCACAATGTCTTGTCTTGTTTGTGTTTTAATTTTAATCTTAAATTTTTATTCTAATTTTAATTTTTTATTTGCACTTCATGTTGTTACACTGTGGACCCTGAGCTTCGCAATTTTGTCTATCTGTATACTTGTATATGGTTGAGATGAAAATTAAATTTGCTTTGACTTTGTCTATTAGTCGGATGTCAAACTGCAACATCTTTCACTGACACGTATCACAAACACACAAAACAATTATTTACAGCATGTCATTTATTTTATTAAATTCAGAGACAGCAAACAAAGTGTACACAATCAAGCAGAGAGAGGGTGCAACATTTTGTTGTAATAAATCTACTCTATATACAGTATATAAAATCCTAAGCCTAAAAGTACAACGATTTTGTGCAGCGATTTTATGTCACATTTTAAATCAGACTTATTTTAAAACCTACATATATATGTTTGGTATCATTCTTTTCAGAATTTATCGAACTTTAATGTGATGTTGTTAGATTTACATGTTCTTATTCCTTTTTTAAATTATAAACTAAAAAAAATATCACAAACTCACGTCCTGCGAGACAAGAGTTTGTGCCAAAAGATTTAACCACGACCGGGGCCAGAAATAAAATTTAGACAAAGAGTAGGACAGCTGCTGTACAGGCTTTTAAATGTTCGAAATGCCACGCGAGATGCAGATCACGCGGCATGGCAGCAGCACCACCAGCAGCAAGCCAGCAGCTGATCGAGCAAAGAAGAGGTAAAAAAAAAGCTATTTGTTTCCCATTGTATCACCGTTTAAGAGGGGGTTTCAAAGGAGTGACTGCATCTCCTTGAGGTGCGTTCAGCCCCCTTTCTTCACAACACGAGCGGCAGAGAGGAGAAGTGTCTGGCGCGTAGGCACAGACCGGGGGGTTGGCAAGCTAAGCAAGCAGGGGGGAACCCCCTAGTACAGTATAAATGCTATTACTCCTAAAATGTGTCTAAAGATGAAGCAAAGTGATTGCATAAGGGTCTCACTCAAAACACAACCTGGATGGATAGCAGCGGTTCTCATTGAAATCTCGACACCCAGAGTGCCTAGTTCTCAGGTGGAAGTTCTTCTTGTGTTACACAGTGAGCTGATCAGTCTTTCTGGTGGGACCTCCAGCTACAATGTTTGGTGATGCTCTTAGACTCTCATTTTACCCTGGTATTTATGTCTTTTTCACACTTCCCTGACATATTTTTGGGGGACATCTAAGACTAGGAGTTGACACCCTTCCCATTGAGTCCTCTGTCCTCTTAACTAATACCTTTCTTCTCAGTTCTCCAAGTAATCAAAGTTTAATCCATGACAACAGTCTTACAGGATGTGCCATTTGCTTTCACACCTGTAGTGAGCTGCTTTACTTTCATGCTTTCATTTCCCAAAAGTGTACTTTTGAGTCCTTAAGACAGGGCAGCTAGATAAGAAATGATCAATTGTAACTTTCAGCTCTAGTAATCAATCAAACAAAGACACTGGCTTCAAACTTTAACTTAAAAATTATATTTATTTGCATAATAACAAATAGCAGCAAATATAAGCAATTCAATGAATTATACAACCTGGCTGGATTCATGCAGCTTTCAATCAGTCCCAGGAGACATTTCCAAGATGATCCAGTTCTTTAGTCAGAGATTATATATTCTTGATTGAAAAATGAAAGAAAACGATTTCTTGCCAGAGAGAGAGAGAGAGGGTTCTTTCCCAAGTACCCAGGCTTTAAGCAACAGATACAAATTGTCCATTTTTGCAATTGAACTGAGCTGTTAACCAAAGTTTCAGGAAAGCAACTTTAACTAAACACTCCTTCTTTTGCAGCTACGCACCAACTGAACTGCACTGCATGATCTTTGTTTGTACAAAGTTTAATAAAAAGACAGTCTCCCTCTCACTCTCTCTCAAAAGAACTAGCCCTCCAAAGGATGTTCCTAGTTGTGGGCACTTGAACTATACATTTGCCTTAAACCAACCTTTAAATGTACAGTTATCCAAGAATCCATCCATCCATCCATTATCCAACCTGCTATATCCTAACTACAGGGTCACGGGGGTCTGCTGGAGCCAATCCCAGCCAACACAGGGCACAAGGCAGGAAACAAACCCCGGGCAGGGCTCCAGCCCACCGCAGGGCACACACACACACACACACACACACACGGGACAATTTAGGATCGCCAATGCACCTAACCTGCATGTCTTTGGACTGTGGGAGGTGTGTGTGGTGAGTGTGATACATCCAGATTGAAGGATGTAGGATCCTGAGTAGGATCCTTCTAGAGCAATTCTGGGGGTCCTGTGCCTGCAGATTTTGAATCCAACCAACATCTGATTTTATATGGACTCCTACCTTACTCAAATAAGCTGTTATTTCCCAGTTTATTTGCTTTGGTGTCAATCCAGGAATTGCAAAACTGGATTTGTTCATTGGAATGCAGGATAATTTCTTTTTAGGGTTTTTGTTGTCATCATCTTGATTTTCATTCTGCTTTTCCAGATGATCTGTGTAGCTGCTGTCACACACGAGTGAATAGGGAGCAGCTTACGGACCCAATGAGCAATGCAAAACCACAAAGCAAGGGACTGCGACAATGTACTAACTGATCTCTCTCTTTATTTTGGCAGGAAAGATGAGAAAACAGCTTCTTGAATTCTTCGCCAGACACTCGGGTTGCTTCTGGGTTCCTCTACTTCCTTCGGTCCCACAGTGATGATGTCACCATCCCACAATCCTCAGCGCACTGTTTCCCCCATTTCCGTTCCCACTGCATAAATTGTCCGTCGTACCACCAAGTTTTTTCTGCTTGTACCTATTACAAAACTGACCATACTACTGAAACACTCGAATCTACAGTATACGGGGACGGAATCCCCAACCCTTCATCTTGGTTTTCTTGTGTTATTTCTTACACTGCATTTATCCAAAATGACCAAAGTTCTGCAGCTTTTAGTTTGCTTCATAGGATGAATACAGGAAATAGTGTAACACATTTTCAAATAATTCCACAGACAAAATATTTTCATTTTAAAAGTTTTAGTAAAATTCAATGCAAAACAGTTCACAAAAAATAGAGAACAAAAATTGGTATTAAAGATAAGAAAAGTTCTTGTTATAAAAAGTTCTTTTTAGGGCTTATTTATCTTGTTTCGTTTCTTCCTAGTTTGGTCATACAGTCATATTAGGCAGGTTAAGCAAGTTAAGCACGGTCAGAAAACTGTGTGCCATCAAATTTGCAAACACATTTAGCAGTTCATGCTAGCAGTAAGACTATGTCCTGTCTTAATAAACACTCAGTTTCACAGATATAGCTAAGAAAGTTTTATCTCATGTTAACTTACAAGGGGCAAAAGGCTATACTATATTCTAGGTAGCTATGAGAAACTGGTATTCTATAGGAATTAAGATAACACTTAAATAAATATAACATCAAACATTAGATTTGTAATATTGGCTCTGGTTATTTAAGCCATTTATTTATTAATGAGAACCCCAGTGCTTTTAAAGTACCAGCAGCCTTTTAGCATTCACTGTCACCAGCCCTGATGTCTACTCTGCCATTAGTAATTTGTCATTATCAGTGTTTTCTCTTGAAAGGGCTTTGGGGTGACTCGGTCCTAAAAGAACTTTTGTTTATTCTCACAATCAGATTCTTTGTTTTGTATCTCAAATGTGTGTCATCCACCCAAGCACTTGTCCTCCTAATCATTGTTCCCACATGAGAAGGTGACACTAGATTAATCCTCAAAAACCTGCAGCAACAGTGGGCTCACAGCACTGTGAACCACTAACATACACGATTGAAAAGTTCTGATATTTGGTCATTTCCATGTTACTTCATATTTTCCTAATAGAATTAACTAATGGAGAATTTTTTCCATGAAACATATGTTAAGTCGTGACAGAAATGTAAAGTTTTCTTGTTCTTACATATATATAGTACCAAACTTTTTGCTATGATTCTTCACTGTCGATTTAATCTTATCCCAGCATTTTAACTCCAGACATTCAAGATAAATTTCACAATAAGAACATAATAAACTGCTCAAAAAAATTAAAGGAACGCTTTGAAAACACATCAGATCTCAATAGGAAAAAAAACCTGCTGGATATCTATACTGATATAGACTGGGTAAGATATTAGGATCGAAAGGATGTCACATTGTTTGATGGAAATGAAAATTATCAACCTACAGAGGGCTGAATTCAAAGACACCCTGAAAATCAAAGTGAAAAGATAATGCGGCAGGCTAGTCCATTTTGCCAAAATTTCATTGCAGCAACTCCAAATCGTACTCAGAAATTTATATGGCCCCCACGTACTTGTATGCATGCTTGACAACGTCAGGGGGTTATGCTCCTAATATGATGATGGATGGTGTCCTGGGAGATCTCCTCCCAGATCTGGACCAGGGCATCACTGAACTCCTGGACAGTCTGAGGTGCAACCTGGAGGCGTTGGATGGACCAAAACATAAAGTCCCAGAGGTGTTCTGTTGGGTTTAGGTCAGGCGAGCGTGGGGCCAGTCAATGGTATCAATTCCTTCATCCTCCAGGAACTGCTTGCATACTCTCACATGAGGCCAGGCATTGTCATGCACCAGGAGGAACCCAGGACCCACTGCACCAATATAGGGTCTGACAATGGGTCCAAGGATTTCATCCCGATACCTAATGGCAGTCAAGGTGCCGTTGTCTAGCCTGTAGAGGTCTGTGCGTCCCTCCATGGATATGCCTCCCCAGACCATCACTGACCCACCACCAAACCGGTCATACTGAACAATGTCACAGGCAGCATAATGTTCTCCACAGCTTCTGCAGACCCTTTCATGTCTGTCACATGCTCAGGGTGACCCTACTCTAATCTGTGAAAAGCACAGGGCGCCAGTGATGGACCTCCCAATTTTGGTATTCTATGGAAAATGCCAATTGAGCTCCATGGAGCCGGGCAGTGAGCACAGGCCCTGCTAGAGGACGTCAGGCCCTCAGGCCACCCTCATGAAGTCTGTTTGTGATTGTTTGGTCAGAGACATTCACACCAGTGGCCTGCTAGATGTCATTTTGTAGGCTCTGGCAGTGCTCATCCTGTTTCTCCTTGCCCAAAGGAGCAGATACTGGCCCTGCTGATGGGTTAAGGACCTTCTATGGCCCTGTCCAGCTCTCCTAGAGTAAATGTCTATCTCCTGGAATCTCCTCCATACCCTTAAAACTGTGCTGGGAGACACAGCAAACCTTCTGGCAATGACACGTAATGATGTGCCATCCTGGAGAAGCTAGACTATCTGTATCACGACACTGACCGTAGCCAAATGCAAAGCTAGTGAAGAAACAGAAAAGATGAGGAGGGAAAAATGTCAGTAGCCTCCCCCTGTTAAACCATTCCTGTTCTGGGGGGCATCTCATTGTTGCCCCTCTAGTGCACCAGTACCAAAGCAGCTGAAACTGATTAACAAGCCCCTCTGCTACTTAACTGACCAGATCAAAATCCCAGAAATTTCATTGACTTGATGCTATACTCGGATTAAAAAGTGTTCTTTTAATTTTTGAGCAGTGTACTACTATAGAAAGTCCTGAGATCAGCAATGCAAAAACAGAAGGGTATTAGTTATTATTAGAGGCATCAGACACTCTTTGGAAGCTTTTTATCCTTTGTGCTTTTTCTGCAATTATTTCCTTTTTGTTCTTTGTTTTTGTTTACCATGGTCATCTCCATTTAATTTTTTATTTTTAAATCATGGCACATAAATTTAAATTATTTTAACCATGTGCATGTATTGGGTAACACAATCAACATTTATAAAGCCAGCCAAAGCAGTCTGCAGGTTTTTTTATTTGTTGAATGCAGAAGGAACTGCAACCTCCTGGCCTAAATGAACATTCTTGTTGTTAATGACTAAATACACATGAGCATGGGAAGTGTTTCAGTGGAGTTGGTAAAGGAACACACAAGTGGAAGGATAATAAGGATGTACAATCATAAACACTGTTTCCAATTCCGTTTTTTGAGTGAAGGAGTATCTTACTGGAAGAACAATAATGTTGTTTCCTCCCAGACTCCACAAGCCCCTCTCCGCTATAAACCACCACATGCAAGGTGTTCTGTCCTCTGTTAAAATGTGTTCATAGGGGACCTCTAGTGGCTAAATTAAGTATTGTTTTATGTTGTTATTAGATAGATAGATAGATAGATAGATAGATAGATAGATAGATAGATAGATAGATAGATAGATAGATACTTTATTAAACACAAGGGGAAGTTCACATACTCCAGCAGCAGCATACTGATGAAATTAAAGAGTGATAAAGATGCAGGTATAACAGACAATAACTTTGTATAATGTTAACATTTACCCCCCTGGGTGGAATTGAAGAGTCGCATAGTGTGGGGGAGGAACAATCTCCTCAGTCTGTCAGTGGAGCAGGAAAGTGACTGCAGTCTGTCACTGAATGCAATATAATACAATTTATTTTTGTATAGCCCAAAATCACAGAAGGAGTTCCACAATGGGCTTTAACAGGCCCTGCCTCTTGACAGCCCTCCAGCCTTGACTCCCTAAGAAGACAAGGAAAAATTCCCAAAAAAAAACCCCAGTAGGGAAAAAATATAAGAAACCTTGGGAAAGGCAGTTCAAAGACAGACCCCTTTCCAGGTAGGTTGGGCATGAAGTGGGTGTCAAAAAGAACGGGGTCAATACAATACAATACACAGAACAGAACAAATCCTCAATACAGTATACAAATAAAAATTTTAGAAGTACGTAGCAGAATTTAACAGGAGATGCTATCACATAATATGATTTGGATTTGTTTGGAGACCTCATCCATCAAGCTGCCTCCCCCATTTGCCCATTCCACGGCTGAAACAGTGCTGGGCCAGCCAATCCAATGAAAGGACCCCTCTTTCCCATGATTCCTGCGATCCTCCATCAGGGATGACTTTACCTTAGGCAGGCAAAACAATTTGGCAGGTGAGCCGTGGCACCAAGTGGCACATTTGAGTACCGAGAAGAGAAACAGAATAGGTGAGGGTTAGTTTTAAATTATAACTATCATGTTACTTATGTTTTAGTGCTAATGACTTACAACAGAGATGCAGCCTGTACAGTTACTCAGCAGCTCTAGTCAGGATATGCTAAACTGAAGTCGTGCGTCTTCAGCCGGGATTTAAAAGCTGAGACCGAAGGGGCATCTCTTATTGTAGCAGGCAGACCATTCCACAGTTTAGGGGCCCTGTAACTAAAAGCTTGACCTCCCACTGTTATTTTATTAATCCTTGGAATCCTAAGCAGACCGGCATCTTGAGATCTTAATGTGCGCTCTGCTTTGTAAGTCATGATAAGTTCAGACAAGTAAGCCGGACCTTGACCATTTAATGCTTTATATGTTAAAAGGAGGATTTTGAAATCTGCCCTGAACTTAACCGGGAGCCAGTTCAAGGATTTTAGAACTGGAGTTATGTGTTCGTATTTTCTTGTTCTTGAAATAATTCTTGCAGCAACATTTTGGATTAACTGGGCGCTGTATAAAGAACAGTATGAACATCCAGTTAACACCGCATTGCAGTAGCCAATCCTACTAGAAATAAATGCATGAATTAATTTCTCAGAATCCTGTTTATTTAGAAAGCGCCTTAATTTCCTAATGTTTTTCAGATGGAAGAAACATGTTTTGGACAACTTTGTAATATGTGCTTTAAATGACATGCTAGAATCAAAGAGAACTCCGAGAATTTGGGCTGATTCAGTGAAATTAATGGGGATTCCAACTGAGTTAAATGATGACAAAATATTGTTGTGATCAGCATCATTCCCTCCAACAATTAACATCTCGGTTTTATCTGTGTTTAAAGACAAGTAGTTCTCATCCATCCACTCCTTTAATTCACTAACACAACTAATTAAAGAAAACATTGGAAAAACTTCATTTAATCTAAAAGAAAAGTATAACTGGGTGTCATCTACATATGAGTGAAAATTAACATTATGTTTCCTAATGATAGATCCCAGTGGAAGCATGTAAAGTGTAAACAGTAAAGGTCCGAGTACTGAGCCCTGCGGGACACCATACTGAACTTCTGTGTATAATGATAGAGTACTGTCAGTACATTTCTGTACATATTGGAATCGATTTGATAAATAAGAACTAAACCAAGGCGAGCACAGTACCTGTAAGCCCAACATCATTTTCTAGTCTGTGTAGTAAAATAGAATGGTCAATGGTGTCAAATGCTGCAATTAAGTCTAACAACACTGAAGCTGCTCCTCTGTCTGGAGGTGATACTGTTCAGTGAATGCAGTGGATTCTCCTTGATTGACAGGAGCCTGCTCATCGCCCGTCGCTCTACCACGGATGTCAAACTGTTCAGCTCCATGCCTACAATAGAGCCTGCCTTCCTCACCAGTTTGTCCAGGCATGTGGCGTCCTTCTTGTTTATGCTGCCTCCCCAGCACACCACCGCGTAGAACAGGGCGCTTGCCACAACCATCTGATAGAACATCTGCAGCATCTTATTGCAGATGTTGAAGGACGCCAGCCTTCTAAGGAAGTATAGTTGGCTCTGTCCTTTCTTGCACAGAGCATCAGTATTGGCAGTCCAGTCCAATTTATCATCCAGCTGCACTCCCAGGTATTTATAGGTCTGTACCCTCTGCACACAGTCGCCTCTGATAATCACGGGGTCCAGGAGGGGCCTGGGTCTCCTAAAATCTACCACCAGCTCCTTGGTTTTGCTGGTGTTCAGGTGTAAGTGGTTTGAGTCGCACCATTTAACAAAGTCCTTGATTAGGTTCCTATACTCCTCCTCCTGCCCACTCCTGATGCAGCCCACAATAGCAGTGTCGTCAACGAACTTTTGCACGTGGCAGGACTCTGAGTTGTATTGGAAGTCTGATGTATATAGGCTGAACAGGACTGGAGAAAGTACAGTCCCCTGCAACGCTCCTGTGCTGCTGATCACAATGTCAGACCTGCAGTTCCCGAGACACACATACTGAGGTCTGTCTCTAAGATAGTCCACTATCCATACCAGCAGGTAAGAATCTACTCCCTTCTCTGTCAGCGTGTCCCTGAGAAGCAGAGGTCGGATGGTGTTGAAGGCGCTAGAGGAGTCCAGAAGACTCCCTCTTGAAGCAAGCAGCACATGGAGAAGCAGGTGGCAGACATCCATTTCCATCCACTGTTAATTTGCCCTTGTAAAGGCATAATCTGTAGGTATTTTCTTTCTTTATTAGTATACTAGCCATGTGCACCCAACTACGTTGCGCGTGTTAAAGTTGTCTGTGAAGGGCTCCCTGTTTAAAAGCGGCTGCCAGTCATGAACTGGGCCCTTCGTCGCACAGCATTATGATTTTTTATAAGGGAAACAAAATTACAAAAGAAAACCCTTGAACATTGATTCGATAGGAACGGCCTACTTGGAATCACTGTCTGAATAGTAATTATGTGGTGGTGTAGGAGCATTTCTGCTTCTGTCTGTTCACAGTTCGTCTCGTTTTCACGACGCTGTCATTTCCTCTCACGATCTCTTCTTAACCTTTCTCTAATCTCGCAGGTTGCTTTGTGGCAATCCAAAGAGTAAGGCAATATACACGGAGCAATGGTTATAAAAGGGGGACACATAGGTATCCAGGCTCTTTAAAGCATAAATAGGGATCGCTTCACTGACATGTGAGCAAGCCACGGTACAACTGTGAGACACGCAGCACTCGCCGGCTACAATGTAACAATAATAATTTCTGGAACGTGCTGTTACGTTGTCATTCATTTTACCCACTGTCTTTCTTTCATTCATATGTTACGTAGGCACGTACCTTTTATCTTCGGCAATCTCATTCTCTAACCAGGCCTCAGGAGCTAACCAGCGTAACACTGTTCACCACCCCTTTCATTATTCCGGCACATTGTTGACATCCATGAGTAACAACAACGTACTAAACTGGAAGGTGGTCTACGCAAGCGTGGAATTTGCGGACAAAGATCAAGATCTAAATGAAGATCTCTTTAGTTAATTTAAAGCACAACAAATTTGTTTAGTTTGAATGTCTGTGTTTTGAGGTGTGACTGGCGTACTACAGTCTTCAGTAGTATAAGCCTGGAGGAGATTCTTAATGCAATGCCAATGTTTTAGCTGTCTCTCTACTGCCATCTAGTGCTTCTTCTAATTCATTCGCGGACAAACAAAGATCAAGATCCAAATGAAGATTATATATAGAGATACATTGTTTGAGTTTTAGTCGTTCCTTTTTGCAATTTTGCAAATGTTTAGTGTTCATGTAAATATACAGTATATGTACATGATTGTTCAAGCCTATTTTTATGCATTTGAATATGAAGCAGCAGGATGTCTTTGCGCTAATGAATCTGTTTTGTAGTATTTATATCATTTCATAAGCAAGTAATAACAAAGTAGTTTGTAATAAATTTAAAGGCATTTTTAAAAGAACAATGTTTATTAAGTTAACAAATTCTGATAGGTATTGCTCGTTATTTTACAACTTTAACACCACTTTTGTTAAATGCCTGAACATCACCAGTGACTTGTGTGTTTGCTGATGGAGTATTTAGCTCGCTGCATAACTACTTACGCAAAAGCGTGGTGAGGGCAGAAGACAAGGAAATTGGTGTTCATTTTGGGACCTGGTTCTGATGGAGGCAGAACTCTACTAGAAAGAAACATCATTTTATATTTAAAAACAACATATAAAGACAGACAATCAGTGCCAAAAGATCATTTTTTTTCTTTTGCCTGTAAAACCACAGAACATTCAATGGTCCATCTTTCAGTCTTTTTGTGATTTTTTCACATTGTTCATTAGAGAAACTTTATTTGTATTCATTTTGGTGTTACAGTAAATGTGAGGGGACGTCAGGATTATTGTACAGGCAGAGATAGAAAATTGCCAGGCCCCAATGGCAAAATTAAAGGAGCTATTAGATGGAAGCAAAAAAATTCAAAACAAGGTGTGTTTCTAAACCAGAAAGAGAACAAACTTGCATCAGAGCTCAATTCATAAACCAAAATCACAGTCTTAAAAAAACAAGACCAGAAAGGCTAAGAACCAGAAAGACATTAATTTAAGCACTTTCAAAATGTTTTTTGGTAAATTCACAAGATTGGATTCACAAGGTTTCACTCACAATGGCAGCTTAAATAGTGTTGCACTAATTATGTCATGTGATGGGGGCTTGACACCCTCATCATAGCGACAGGAACACAAAATGTGAGGCACACTAAAAAAAAACAAGTCCCAAAACTAAAGCACAAAATGAAAATAAAAGTACAAATCATATGATCCAAAACCCAGAAAAAATAAATACAAGGTTTTGTAACAAAAATGTATTCAATTAACAAAGGTAACAGGAATCTTGCAATCATGGTCATTGATTTTAGGGCAAATGTTGATAACCAAGAGTGTAGAATTAGGAACAAACAGAAATTTTAATCAAAAGTATGAAGTCGTAAACAAAAGAAAATAAACAGAAAATACTATGTTTTGTATTTTCCAGGATACTCATTTTCTTTGTTCTCTTAAGTAGTCTTTCATAAGTAAATTTTAGAATTGAAGCAAACGTGGCTGTCATCCTTAAATAAAACGGTGCCAGTGACATGGAGTGCTGACATGAGTATAGTAGAAGGAAACTTTGCAAAGGCAACTGCAGCCATGAGAATCACCAGAAATATCGAAACATATGACAGCAAAAAAAACATTAGATTGTAAAAGTAACAAAACTCATCCAAAAATTACAGTAGACCCAGAGGGAAGCTTTCCTCTTTCTTTACTTTAGAACAAAGATGGTGATTTTTACTGCAAAATTTATGTGACAAGTTTACTCCTATCTGCTACAAGAGAGAAAAGCTGCCTGCTTCTGACACCTACTATATTTCAGCCATGACAGGCACAAAGAGTATAGGCTGAGACAGTGTAGAGGTGCAAAAGCAATTTTATCTATATTTATATCTACTTCAACTGTCACAATGTAAACATGAGCAATGCCAAACAGTAAATACTTACATACTCTATCCAGTTCCCAAGCAGAAACTGCTCCCACACAACTGATCTGAACAGAGGTTACTTACATACTGGGCCATTGAGTCAGATAAAGAAATTGTTTGTCCTTTCCTCATAAAGCACAACTGACACAAACATTGCAAGGGTCTGCTCCAGTCCAGTAAAGTGTATAAACATTAGGAATGCCAGGCCCCTCACACCCTGACACAACAACCACTCATCATCACTCCACGCCTCCTTTTACAGTGTCTGTTAATCCTAGGACTGTATTATAAATATAGCAGCCCCTCTATGGGAAGTGCATCTCTGTTACAATAATGTAGTGTGCGGCCTAGGCTCTTGCCCGGCTGGGATGCCTCCACGCTGGTAGGACCGGGGGAGTAAGAGTGGCCAGAACGTTACCTCCCCGGGACACTAGATGGCAACCCCCCCGCTGGGTTGCAGCGGTGCCTCAGACTCCCGCAGGGCACCATGGGAGTTGGTTTGGTGCAGCCCTGTTGGGATCCGCAGGCGCTGCCAGGGGGTACTGCAGCAGGAGCTGCTGAGCCTTTATGGGCAGTTCTTCTGCCACACACAGAAGTGCTGCAGGAAACGAGTAATCAAGCACCTGGAGCACCTCCGGGTGCATTATAAAAGAAGCCAGCAGCCACTACTCGGGTAAGCCAGAGTCGGGAGGAGGAGCGATGAAGCCTGACCAGAGTAGTGGACAGGAGAAAAGATAAAGAGAAGGAAGAGACTTGTGGCATTGTGCTGTGCTTGTGCTTTGACTGTGTTATGCTTATGGGGAACGGAGAAGGCGTTTCCCACAAGGGAAAAAAGAAAATAAAAACCAGTGTGCCTTGATCTTGTGTCCCACACTTGTCTGTGTCGGGATCAGCTGGTGGTTCCAGCCTGGTGGGCCACAATACACAGTATATACTGCTTGTGTAAAATATGTATATATCTACTCTATATATATGAAAATCTAAGTGCAACGATTTTATGTGACATTTTTATGTCACTTTATTGTCACGCTTTAAATTGGGCTTATTTTAAAACCTACATATATATGTTTGGTATCGTTCTTTTCAGAATTTAGCAAAATCAATGTGATGTTGTTAGATTTTCAGATTCTTATTTTATTTTTAAATTATAAACTAAAAAATATCAAGAACTCATGTCCTGCGAGATGAGACTTTTTGCCAATAGATTTAACCATGCTCGGGTCTGGAAATAAAAGATAAAGAGTAGATGACAAAGACAGCTGCTGTACAAGCTTATAAATGTTTGAAGTGTCGCGCGAGATACAGATCATGCGGCACGGCAGCACCAGCAAACCAGCAGCTGATCGAGCAAAGAGGAGGTAAAAAAAAAACTATTTGTTTCCCATTGTATCACCATTTAAGAGGGGGTTTCGGAGGAGTGATCAAGTCTCCTTGGGGTCCTCTTCACAACGCGAGCGGCAGAGATGCCAATTTGCTGGCGCATAGCACAAGC
>JANRMT010062857.1:10772524-10795602 GCA_026402145.1 Polypterus bichir lapradei | reverse complement strand
GGGGGTTTGGCAAGAGAAGCGAGCAGGGTGCAAACCCCATAGTACAGTATATAGATATATATGCTTAACCACCTGCAACTCAACATCAGCAAGACAAAAGAGCTATGGGTGGACTTCTGGTGAGCCAAGGAGCCTCTGACACCAGCCATCACTCAGGGGGAGGACACAGAAGTGGAGCAGAGCTACAAGGACCTATAGGTTCACATTAACAACAAATTGGACTGGTCTGAAAGCACAGTGGCACTGTACAAGAAAGGCCAAAGCAGACTGCACTTGCTAAGGAGACTCATGTCTTTGGATGTATGCAGAATAGAGACCAGTGTATTGTTCTATGATGTGGCCTACTTTGGAAGCAACCTGAGCTCAAAAGAAGTACAATGCCTGAACAAACTTATCAGGAAAGCCTGCATCATCACAGGACGAACCCTAGACACACTGGAAGCTGTTATGGAATAGTGGACAGAGGCAAAATTGGATGCCATCATGTAAAATCCCCTACATCCCCACCAGGATCCACTTTCTTGGAACAATTTCAGCCACAGGCTCATTCACAAAATTGTTTGCTAAGAAGGGTCTTTTCTGCTGATGTACCTTTTAAGTTTTAAAATTTTGACACAATGCACATTTTTTAATTTTTATTTATTTCTCAATTCACTGATTGATTGCTGGTATGATCTGTCCTGTGTGTCTTTGTTTTTTATGTTTCTGCTGCTGTATGTGTCTGAATTTAATTTAAATATAATATAATATAATATAATATAATATAATATAATATAATATAATATAATATATACGTACCTCAAGCACCCATTGAAATATTGATCAATGCCTATGTTGAATAGCCAGTTGTATATAATCTGGCAGTCATTCTCTTGTTCAAAATTGCCCTCTGTTGGCCATCATTATCAACTACATTTAATAATATTTCATAAAGTGAAAAATCCAAGAAGTGAAATAGATGCATACAGTGTGACAGAGTGAAATTTACTGCAGGCAACTACTAAAAGGAAAAAAAAATGAAGGTGGACTTCAGTGTATGTGAGGCTTTGCTGTCTTACTATAAATGGGATTATTATCCCCTTAGTAGTTAATGTTCTTCATGGTTTGTACTCTGCCCTCTCTACAGAGACCCATATTGAATACCCACTTTTGCTATAACATAGCCTGAAACCCTTTAATCTATGTCCTCTGTGCTGTTTTTTTTGCTTATCTGTCTCATTTGCTTCACAATGTTCCTCTTTAATAATGGGGGCATACCTTAATTAGCCCTGTAGCGCATGGCAATTTACCAAACTAACGATGCAATTAAGTGTATTGGCAAGGTACAGCATCCTCTGTGGGGCTTTGGTTATGATGCATACAGCCATCTATCTCTTTATCAGATCTCAATAAGTGCTGCAGAGTGACACAGTTAGCCCAGTTGCCTCCCGGCTCCAAGGTCCTGAGCTGAGTGCCTTTAATGCAGACTTCATTCTGACCATCTAATGTGTTTTGTCTTTGTTTTTCCTTTTCTCACTTGATTGTTAATATTCTTTCCACAGTGGTACGATACGTGCAGTATATATATCTCTCTATTAGTGTAAATTTGTGTATATAACATTTACAAATAATAAAGTGGAATCTCATCTTGGAATATAATATAGAAATAAAACTGTCTAACACAAGCAGTTCATAAATAAACTCATCTCAAAATAGATACAGAAAGCACAGAAGTCAGTTAAACACAGTCATAGATAACGTCAGCATAAATATAAGAAATGGTAGTTTAAAAATTAGTGGGGATGGATTGTGCTTTGTGGAAACAAGAAACAGAAGCAGCCATCTCGACAGAAATAAGACTAGTCTTTGTATGTTTTCAAGGAACAGGTCTGAAATACTTTCATTTATACATAAAAAATTAATCTAGTGTCAAATTATATGATTTTTTCAGAGATTTTCAATAATAGACTTCAGTTACATAATCTTAGAGAGTCAGAAGCAGTTAGCAGCACACTCCTGTTAAGACAATCGCGTGATGTGATATGCCATTTGACTTAATCCAAACTAGTCTGTGACTCTTGCTGATAATTTATTAAAATGTATTTATTCACCCATCTTTTTTGTCTTTAGTAGTAGGTGCAGTAGGTGATTAACAAGCTGTTTGTTAGGTCAACTTATTAAAAACCTATTTGTATCACTAAGCCATGCAGATGTAGCAAGACTAAATTTGTTTGAGTTCGTAGAGTTGTCTGTGAATGCTTGTTTCTGTTCTTAATTTCGGCTTCTTTATTTAGCAAGGATAATATCCTTCCATTCATATCTTAATCCAGACTATATATATTGTGAAACATTTCAAACAGCTGCAATATCTTGGTAAAATTTGCAGGATTGACTTTATGGCTTTCGATTTCAGTTATAAGCTCAGAAAGCTGATTTTACCTTTTCTTTATATTATCTTTAAGATCCTTAAGCACATTCTCTGGCTTTGAGTCCGTACTCAGATCACTCCTTGTAACTCCTTTTAAATTCACTTGATCTCCACTAGGACATCTTTGTGGCTGCACAAGTGGCTCACAGCACATTTCCAGGCAAATGGCTACGTCACAATTCAAGTCTCTCCACCAACACACACAAGTCAAGTTTCCTTATCTCAGGCCAAAACACAAGTGATCATCTGCAATGACTTTATATTCTATCACAGTCTCTTAATTTCTCTTAAATTCAGGTATGCCGACTTTGCTTTTAGTATTGATCATGAATAAATATAAGAGACGAGCATGGTACTTCACATTAGCTTAGTTCTTTTTCTTTTATTGACAACTCCTTAGAGGGTAGTTTCCAGTTCAAAGTCTTACGAAGTCAGTTTTCTGAAGAAAAATGTAGCTCCATTTATCCAGAATTACCAAAGTTCTGCAGCTTTTAGTTTCCTTCATAGGATGATTCAGGCAATAGTGTGACGCATGTTCCAATAATTCCACAGACCAAATATCTTCGTTTTAAAGGTTTTAGTAAAATTCAATTCAAAAACAATTCACACAAAAATAGAGACAAAAAGATACTTTAGTATGTGAGCAATTCTCCATGGTAGTGTTTAGATCTGCCAGTGCCATGGTGTCGGTATATGCACCCAAAAAGAAGAAGTCTGTCTGCATTCTCAGTACCATGCACCATAAAGTGGAGTACAGGCAAGATGAAAAAAAATGTTTAAATGACAACTCATGTTCAAATGGCATTGCATTTTCAAATAGTGTTGTTTTCATGTATGAGTGTGTGTGTGCATGTGCGAGAGGGGCAGAGACAGATTTGATCTCATTCATTTGGCTACTGGAATATAAAATAAACACTTTTGCAAAGGTATAACAAAACAAGTGTGCTTTTATTCAAAAATAAAAATGAATAACAAAAATTTCAAGTGACAACAAAATGCCAAGAAGAACATGATTCACCAACATTTGTGTGTCTGCTTAAATTCAGCGATATCTTTTACAGGTACCAAAACTTTACACCAGCTGTTACAGACTGAAATCAAAGGCTTCTTCTTTTTGGGTGCATACACCATCAGCATGGCACTCCCAGATCTAAACACTAGCTTGGTGAATTACTCACGTACTAAAGTGACTATAGCTGCAGGTGGAAGTCCTATGGTGCCAAGCAGAGCTGTATTGCGGTGCAGCAGTCTATTAGTCAGCGAAAGCACACTAACCAGGTTTCCATCCAAGGAGTTTTTGCGAAAAAATATTTAGCGCTTCAAATTTTAGCTGATGGAAATGCTAATTATCGATAAAATGTTGTACATGTCGACATAATATTTTTCCGTTTAACTTTAGTGCATAAATTCCATATCGAAACTTCAGATGTCACAAAAACTACATTGGAAACACTTTTTGTCGGAAAAAAAGGGTTTTAACGCAAATAAATGAGTCACATGATACATTTTCATCACGTGCAATCAAAACGAGAATAGCGGAGCGGTTCGCATGGTCTGATGAAGAGACTCGTTATTTCTCGTGATGAGCCAATGCAGTAGCGGATAGGCTGGGTCTCCTGCTACTAAAAGGGGTACCTGAACTCCCTCCACATCAACTGTAGCCTGGGGGTGTCTCTCAGGATGTCTAAATAATACAAAAACCGCAAAGGTAATTTACTGTGCCAGTCAAAATATTTAATAAACCGTGTGTTTCATTATCTAAACATTTTTTTCTTATTATTAAATGGCAGATGTTTTAGCATATATGAGAAATTCTCTCATTAATATTAACTTTAGTTTTTTTTTGATTAAACGTCGTTATTTTGTATTAATTCAAATTTCAGTTTTAATTATAAACTTTAAGGGAAGCAGGTAACAGTACTAATTCAGTTGTTATCGCACTGAGAAGGGATGTTGAAAGGTGGGCTCACCTGTACAGATCCGATGCTGCAAACACAGCTGCATCATGGGCACTTCCAGGAGTGCCAACGCAAATGTCTCGTATCATGCACCTGTCATCAATAAGGGCCTGGAGAACAATAGATGGCCATCCTTTGCGATTAATGTAATCACGGTAGCCTTCCGTCGGGGGAAGAATAGGCACCTGCGTGCCATCCAGCGCACCGTAAATCTGTGGCACAAGATGCACCAAGGAATTGCGGTATGCAATTTCATTGGCCTCCGCTACAGTCAGAAGTCTGATATAACGCCGCATTAATTTTTCTTTAATAGCGGTGCACACAGCATATACACATCGATGGACGGTAGTTTTACTAACCCCGAAAGTTTCTCCAACTACTCTATGCTCGACGCAGGTTGCCAGCTTGTAAAGGGCGATGGCAATCTGCTTTTGGGTTGGAACCGGTGATCGGTGGCAACCTGTGATGGGCGCAACATCAGGACTGATGAATCCACACAACATCTCAAACGTCGGCCGTGCCATTCTAAAATGTTGCAGCCAGAGATTTTCTGTGAAGTGTCTCTCCACCACCTCCTCCCAGAAGGTCTTATTCCGTCGTCTCTACCATACCCGTTGGTTTCGTCGCACTGGGGTACTTTCTTCGAGCTCTAGGGCTATCGGACAGGCAACTGCTTCATTCTGCTGTCGTCTTCGGATATTATGTACAATTCCAATTATTTATGAAACTAAAATAACAGTAAGCTGGTAAATTTCAAAAAACTGTCTGAATAATCTCTCCATTTCTTTGTTTCTTTGTTTAGTGGAGGGGGTGTAACGTGGAAAACAAAAAGTAGATAATTTGCGACATACACAAAATTATGTATGGAAACGGCTCAAGGGCAGATTTTTTTCGCGATACAACAAAACTTATGCGACAGTTCGTTTTGGGGGGGGGGGGTGACGTCATCCCGCACACCGTTTTATCGATAAAAAGCCAGTTGGATGGAAACAGGCTGGAGACAGCAAATTTCGCACAATTTTTTTACGTATATTCTGTTTGTCGATAACAAAACGTCGCAAAAAACTGGATGGAAACTTGGCTTGTGAAGAAGCTGTCTGTTGTTACAGTTTTGCCTTTGTCCAGAAACTGCTCCATTAGCTTTATGATGAAAGACTCGGAAAGTCTTTGACCTGGGTTGTAACTCAAAAAACAGCTCTCAAGAAAACATTGCCAGATGTCTGAAATCGCAGCAAATATGTCGTTTTTCATACATTTTGTACGGGTGTCTTTGTTGTCAAAGCACAAATGCTGCATGATAGTCTGACAGCAGCCATGGGACATCGTATCTTTAATTACCAGTACAACAAATAGTTCTGAGCAGGTATCAACCACAGCACCAACTGTGGTCATCACAGCTCTTATGAAAAGAATGGAGATAAATGCCATCAATTTAGAGAGGGAGAGGCAAGTTTGTTGTACCACATGAACGTCACTAACAGAATAAAACTGAATAATAAAAAAAAACAAGAGCTAACTTTTACAAGTAGCCAAACTTTACACCGGGTGTTACAGACTTTAAATCAGATGTATGTTTTTATTATATTGTAGTAATAATAATAGCAGCTCACTACTCAAAATATGGAGCACTCAGACTTGAACCTAGAACCTTTAGATTATAAGTCAGCAGTTCTTACCGCTAAACCATCCAAGAAGACATATCAACTTTCTGTCGATTGACATTTGAGCTGGGGTTTTTCACTCATTGACAACAACATGTAAATTGAATGATTTGTTTTCCTTTGATTATATTCTTGAATAAAAGCGCACATGTTTATTTGATATTTAGACTAAAGTCTTCACACATTATTCACTTCACGTCATTATTAGTATAACATGGAAAAAGTTTCTGTTTTAGGTATGTGTTCAACATTTCTTGCCTCGCGTTTCCTGTCATCCTACATTTACACAGATCGTTGTAGACACGGAACACACATGAAATGTGTGTATTCCAAATAACGATATATTATTTACCCTATACAACTCTAGGCACCTCACATCCAGACAAACACACTTGAGCTCTGAGAAGTTTGAAACTGACTTCAGCTCCATTTGGGGTTGGGGATGGGAGAGCAGACTGCTTGCTGCTTGTGCTGATTGACGCATTTGCAAAACAAAAGACGCTAATGAGGAGAGGTGTGAAGGAATTTAAGGTGGCCCAGGATTACGTGTTTTTTCGTAGGCTTCAGGGATTCTAGTGTTAATACTGGTGGTCCTAGCCCTCTAAGAGACACTTCAAAAGGTTAAAAATTACACATTTCAAACATACGCATATGGGGTATCATTTTACACTATTTCAAGGTCACTCATTACAAATTATTTTTAATTTTTAATCCTTTACTAGGGATCTAGCCATTTATGAACTCTATCAGAGAGTAAAAAAATGACAGATTTATATTACAATCGAAAATATTTAGACTTTAAACATTTTAATTGAAGCACACATTTTAATATTTCAAATATTTGGAGCAGCTGGTCTTGTTTATTTTGTACTTCTACATCATTAAGTAAACCATTCATTCAAAGTACATTTCTTATGAACACCTGAAATTAGGCCAGCACGGGCTATTTCAGGCTTTTTAATTAATTCTGTGTGCTATTTACTGATAACATTTTAATGTGAGTAATGTGAAGCCACCTTGAGAAGACATTTCTTTTGTGACATGTCAGTTTATCCTGGTGGAAGAAGCCATTAGAAGATGGCCATGAAGGGATACATTAAGTCAGAAACAATACTCAGATAGGTTGTGGCATTCAAGTATTGATCGATTGGTATTAAGGGGCCCAAAGTCTGCCAAAAACACATTCCCCACACCATTGTACTACCAACACCACCACTAGTGCCTGGATTATTGACAGAAAGCATGTTGTTGAAATTTGTCAAAGCATGTAAGGTATTGGCTCCAATTTTTGATTCTACCATTTGTGTGCCTCAGCATAAATTCATCAGACACTGGTTACCTTTTTCCAGTCTTCAATTGTCCATTTTTGTTGAGCATGTGCCCACTGGAGCCTCAGTTTCTGTTCTTGGCTAACAGACATCAAACCCAGTGTGATTTTTTGCTGTTGCAGCCCATCTGCTTCAGGGTTCAACAAGCATTCTGAGATACTTTTCTGCATACCACAGGTATACAGAGTGGTTATCTGAGTTGCTGTAGTCTTTTTGTCAGCTTGAACTAGTCTGGCCATTCTCCTCTGACCTCTCTCATCAACATGTTGTTTCTGACCACAGAACCTCCATTTACTGGAAGATTTTTGTTTTTCACATCTTTCTGAGTAAACTCTAGATACTGTGTTGTGTAAACTTTAAAGGAGATCAGCAGTTACAGAAATAGTCAAACCATCTGGCATCAATAATCATGCCATGGTCAGAATCAATGAAAGCCCATTTTTCCCCATTCTGGTGTCTGATGTGAGCATCATCTAAATGCCTCTGACCTGTATCTGCAGGATTGTATGCATTGCGCTGCTGCCACATGATTGGCTGATTAGATAATTGAATGAAAAAGTAGTTGTTTCTAAACATTTGTGAATGTACTGTATCTTTATTAGCCTACTTAATTTTACCTTGGACAAGCAAAACTAGAGATGGATGGATTATTTAATAAGGTAGATCATCATAGGGAGAAAATAAATCTAGTTCATTGTATTTACAGGTTAGCCAAACATTTAGCCAAATTTAGTCAAACATTTTAATAACACAAATATGTTTTGTTTTGGTGCCATTTTGTCTGTACTTTTTCTATCTGCATCTACATTAAATTCTTTTCTGTAAATTTATTTTCATTAAGCTCCAAATCTAATATTATAATGCACAACTCCTTCGCAAATAGTTACTTTAACAATTTATTTTAATGTTCAACTGATACTTGGTTTAAAAGTGGTTTAAAGTGGTAAATATATATTTATTATAATTGTGAATTCATTTTTCTACCAATATCATGTCAAATATTTGTGTTACTGAAAAGGAATCAAAATACCAATGTTTTACCATACAATTATTATAAAGCATTAGTGCTAAACACTGGGCCTGTTTGTTGTCATCCTTCTAATTATTAATGCTTCTGTTGAAAAAATATGCTGTAGTATACCACCTAATTTAATGAAAGATTTGTTTTTTTGTTTCTTATAAAACTTTTCTTGTTTATGCAAATCTTTCAGCACATTATATAAGATTTTTATACAGTACTGTTATTTTAAGATGACAATTCTGCTGAGAGGAAAATATCACATATTCTAGTGCACATATTCTAGTGCTATTTTAACACTGGCATTAGTACATTTCTCATTTACAGCAACACACTATGAACTGTAATTTCTCCATCACTCTGTTACATCTGGATGCAATATCCAGACAGCCGTCAATCTGTAGGTAGTCTTTTAACCAACAGAGATAATTCTTCGCTAATTGCAGCTTTTATATATGCATTGCAAATAATTTTATTCTGAATACACAAATGGACCAGTTATCATAGATACAGTAATAAAAATGACATTGTGAAGTAGATACTTTCATGAATTACTGACAAAAATCTACAGGAATCTGTCTTTCAATCAAGAGCAGATGTTTCCTACTCTTTATCATCCCCAATTTTCTTACAAATGTTGACTGTCTGCACCCTTGTTGTACATATTTCTAGCACCTGATTTAATATAGTATTATTATTATTATTGACAATATTAAATGTATGTGTTTTTATCTCTTTTCAGGGAACACCAGTTATTAAAATATTAAGCAAAGGTTTAGAAATCAAGCAAAATGTCACCTTTTATAGGCTAAGTAAAAAGATTACAATATGCAGGCCCCTTCTTCAGGCAAGATTACAAAGAAAAGATCGAAAGCTTGCATACTGCATATTTATTAAGCCAATAAAAGGTTTCATTTTCCTTGACTTCTCATTGCATCCATAATGGCTAACACAGTACAACATCGTACTACTGCAAAATTTTAGAAAATCTTCCCTGTCAGACTCACACAAGTAAATAAGGATTACAATGTAAAAATACATGCATACATAAATTCTTATGAAATCCTATAAAGGATCCTTTGTATTGTGTCTCCACAGATGGAATGATGCCAATGACAACAAAGCTATAAAAATAGTGTTTTATTATGAAACAGGAGGAAAGGCATACCAAGCAGAAACATAAAATGCCAAACTAAGAAGACACTACTACAGCTCTTGTGTATTTGTCTATCTCTCCATTGCAATCAAAGTACCCTCCATTCTCACTTCTCGTCTTTCTCTTTCCCTGTGTGGTATAGCGGGTCCACAGCTCAGATCAAAGGCCACTTTTTAAATAAATAATCGCCACCCTCGTGGCTTAAAGAGGGGGCGTGGTAGTGTGGCCGGAGCAGTTCCCAGGTGATTTGTGATGCGGACGGTCCTCACTTAAGTGTACAGGTGAGGAGTTGTCCGCATCTGTAATTGTTGCAGGGAGCTGGTAATTGCCACACCTGATCCACGTCCCTGTAATATTTAATAGAAGTGCGAGGCAGATGGAAGAGGAAAAGAGGAAGGAAAGAAAAGTGAGGATAGGAGAAAAAGAGAACAGGAGGTTAATGGAGAAGAAGGCAGCAGGAAGGAGAAAGCCAGTGCAGGAGAGTGAGAGTGAGAGTGAGGCTCCTGAAAGTTTAATTGCAGCTGGTAGGAGAGCCCTGAAGGAGTGTTTGGCCAACACTCGGAGGGGGCAGATTGAAGCGGTCACTCCAGCAGAGCAGTTTTGAGGAGCCGGAGTGACTGGCAGAGGGGTCAACTGGCTGTTGAAGGAAGTGGAGTCGAGGAGGCTTTGGGTGTGTTGAGCCCCAGTGTGAGCGCCCTGACCGCTGGGGGAAGCAACCCAAGTCTCTGTCCAGCTGGAGCCCGATGTAGCCAGGGATCGGAGGGCTACCAGACCAGAATTGAAGGGAGCTGCATTTTGTTTGTAGGGCAACTAACCTGTTGCGGGGCCCAAATGGGAGAAGCAGGGGAGACGCAAGTAAGGAAGAAGAAAGCATTGGAGTTTTAAGAAAAGACTGCTTCCAGCCATTGTTTTAAAGGATTTTTTTTTCTACTGTGATTTTAACCTCCACGGATTCACCTGTTTTTATTGGATTATTTATTTATTAACTTTGAGAGACACTGCACTTATTTATTTGAACACCGTTTTGATTTTGTTGATTTTTAATAAAAGCACTTAGCACTTTTTGCACCATCCCCTTGCTTCATGGTTGTTATGCCTCACTGTCCAGCTCATCAGTGACATTACCAATGGTGTCAGGTTTGTGAGCTCCCAGAAGTAAGATGGGAGCATGGAGCTGAACCCGCATCGTCACACTCTGTCTTTCTATGACATACAAACCCTGTTAGTGACACTTTGCTCCAGCTATCCCCAAATTTGCACTCAAATCTTCTTTGGCTGAAGGTAAATTTTGAAGACCCCTCCTGAGATCATTAATAGTTTTTAAGCATGTTCCTTTTTTGGCTATAGTGGCCCCCTCTAGTATACTTCTTGTTGTCTCTACACCCCATGCACTCCGACTTTAAAGGAAAAAGTGTTATGTTACATCCAGGGCTTTTATTTCCCTGGCTTGGATTTATTCCTTGTTTTCTTGTAATGTTAAATTATTTTTCATGTTTTTCTTTGATTTAGTAATTGTATCCTGTAACTTCAAATGTTCTGTGTACTTTGTGGGCGGAGCCCCTCTGACATAACTGCTTCTGGGTCTTCCTTCTTGCTTTATATTAATTTAGGAAACAGAGACTCAACAGCAGAACACTGAGACTGAGTTGAAGTTGTAGGCATTGATATTTATTTGGATTTACTATTGTTTTATTATTATTGTGTAAATATTTTTAATGTAACTTTTGTAATGTTTGTTTACGATTTACTAATTTTATCCTGTAGCTTCAAATGTTCCTTGTACATTATGGGTTAAGTCCCAGGAGGTGGGGCCACCCTGATGTCACTGCTGCAGGGTCCTCCGTCTGCGTATGTATTCAGTCAGGGAAGAGAAATTCAACAGCACAACATTGAGAATGAGTTTGTAAGCATTATCATTTCTTTTCATTTACAGTTCTTTTATTGTTATTTTTGGATTAGTATTTTTCATTTTAATGTAACTTCTATCATGTTTGTGATTTAGTAATTGTTTCCTGCAAATTCAAATGTGCAGCCATCTGTGTAGTTTATAGGGTAAGTCCCAGGAGGCATGGTCATCGTGATGTCACTGCTGCTGGGTCCTCTTTCTGCATTTTGTCACGCACGTGCAAGTAGGAGGAAGTTGTATGGACCAAGCGAAGGTAATTCCACGCCAGGCCAGGGGGTGGCGGAGTGAACTAAACCTTCTCCTGTTATCTCTGCAGACCAGCCGCGGGAAAACCTGTCTGACTCACTGCTGAAGACGTCATATCCGGTTCTGGTGCCTAGGCTGACATCACTTCCAGTTCCGGCGCCTATGATGACATCAGAAGAAGGTCACTTCCGGTTCCCCATACGTCACTTCCAGTCATGTCAGTTAAAACTGCCATCTTTTCAAACTTCAAGCAGTTCATGTCTGGACTCCAATAAAGACGCTTCTGTCTACAAAAACAAACTCATTGCAGCCAGGGATAATATATGGGTGGCTACCCCAAACCATTTTAAGTGTGTCGAGTCTGATCCTTTCACAATATGTTTTTAGTCACAGAAAGAGACTCAGAACTTTGAGATTGTGTTGAATTGTAAACATTGTTATTTCTTTGAATTTACTGTTTTGTTTTGTATTTTTCCTACAGATTATGTATTGAAACTTGTTTGCTGAATATTGCCTTTTTAAGCAAATACATTTGCCTTTTATTAGCTTTGTTGAGCATTTTTGCCTTATTTTTCTATGTTTGTTACTAAATGTGTCTAATGGTTAAGATTCCTCATTTGTAATTTTTGCACAAGCTGGGGGTTTACGGTAATCCTCTTCTTTGTAAGGCTTTTGCTTTGTTTTGGGAAATTTTTAGTTCTTTTTCCAGTTCTCCTCATTTGGGGCCTGCTAGGCCTGAAGCCAGCAGCTTAGTGTGAGGAGTCTAGCCAGTGAGATCCTGGTCTGTCATGTAACTATATGTTGGAGGCCTCAAACCCCCCTTTGTTGATTTTTAAGATTCCACATAAAGACAGCTTCATGTTGTCAGTTCTCTCAATTGGGCATTAGAGCCCCACCTGTGTGAGCTGTCATGTGTCACCTGATGACCCACCATGTCTAATTGTCTATTTCAGTCTTCCAGGAGGAACATACCATCTTTCCATTCAAGTTGCTGCTCTCTTGTATTCAAGCACTGTCTTTTATGATATCCTACCTCACACAGCATACCACCTTCTGATAAATTCTGCCTTTTCACAATGCTCCGCCATGGTGATCTGTCATTGTCAGTGTGGGGTTTTCTTTTTTGGAGGTAATTTTCCTTAACCTGTGCTGTCATGCTAATACCTTCCCCCTCTTGGCAAACTCTTCAATAACACAATGTGGAAAAAAATTAAAATGCTCATTGAAAGTTTGACTGCTTAAAAATTCTATAAACAAATAATCAGCGTAAACACAACTGCTCTCCCTTGTGTAGTGCTTTGCTTACACTGGAGTTTTAATGGGATTCTGATTACAACTAAATAACAAACTCAGAATGCATCACTTTTTTAGAAGTTCATCTAGATTTTTGATCTATATTTAGATATAAGAGCAAAATGACTACGGCAGGGGGTGGTTGCTGGTACACAGATGGGAATATACCAGAGACTTGAATAAAGCTGCTGTGGCTGTCAGAGTAATCTGGCCTCCTGCTGTATAACTGATAAGTACTCTCATAACCATATGATTCAGAACACAAAAGTTGATGTGTAATAGAAGCCTAGTAAAAATGTTAACCCATTTATAGCACCACATTCAACTCTGAACATTTAAATACATTATATAACATGATATTCTCAGACGATTTTATCCTTCTGTTCAGTAGAAGTAAAGAATCTGTCATTTTATATGTTTGCATAGGTCCAGGAGTTAGTGTTTTATATATTATTGAAAAGAAAATGCAAATATAAAATATATACAATTCAAAACACAATTCTTCTTTCAAAAGCTCTAGAACAAATTTTTCTGTGTATAAACCATTTTCCAAAAATAATACTTTAGCTGTACACTCAAAATGTGCTTTCAGTAAGCAGCCAATTATACCATCGAGTCAGGGCAACTCAAGATCATACGGCCAACATGGTGTGGCCTTAAAAAAACCAAAGGTCCACCAGACAACTGATCCTTCTGACAGTCCCTGGTCCTGTGCTTCTGAGCACTGAACAAATTTCACCAATTCAGAACAACTTGTAGTTTTACCCAAACTTACCATGCTTTGCATCACTCAGGTGACATTTCAAGAATACAGATAAAATAATCACCTTTAAGGAAATGTTAGAAAAAACACATAAAAATAAAACAGATAAAATCTAAGAGCATAATGGTAAGGTGTGGAATAAAGGAGAAACTTTTTGAATGGAGGACCAATAAGTAACACTCTAGTTCAGTGCTTCCCAAACTCTGTCCTTGGGACCCACTGTGGCTGCAGGTTTTTGTTCCAATAAGATTCACAATTGGTAATGATAATCGATAACAAGTGATCTCATTTAATTAGCCGGTCTCTTTTACTCTTCTCTTATTCTACATTCAGGAAAAACACAACAGTAATTTTTTATGGGCAGCACGGTGGCGCAGTGAGTAGCACTGCTGCCTCACAGTAAGGAGACCCAGGTTTGCTTTCCAGGTCCTCCCTGCAAGAAGTTTGCATGTTCTGCCCGTGTCTGCGTGGGTTTCCTCCGGGTTCTCCAGTTTCCTCCCACAGTCCAAAGACATGCAGGCTAGGTGCATTGGCGATTCTGAATTGTCCCTCGTGTGTGCTTTGTGGTGTGTGTGCGTGTGTGTGCCCTGCGGTGGGCTGGCACCCTGCCTAGGGATTTGTTCCTGCCTTGCGCCCTGTGTTGGCTGGGATTGGCTCCAGCAGACCCCCGTGACCCTGTGTTAGGATATAGCAGGCTGGATAATGACTGACTGACTAATTTTTTTATATATATAAGACATTTAGAAATATTTATATTTTTTTCTAAAGTTATAAATACTTAACTCTCTTTTGTAGTTTTCCTATTATTTTCCTCTTTTCCTGTGTAGTTGGCTCCCTTCATTTAACCCTAATAGTGACAATTAACAACCAGCATAGCAGACACCAAGGATGATAAAAGCTGCAATGACGTCAGTGTCAGACCCGCTAATTAGTAAATAATCAATTAAATAACAAGAACACCTGGAAAAGCAGAATGAAAATTAGGCTGAAAATACTGTTAATGAATTTAAAAAAAACTACATATTCCCCATATAATTGCTTATTACATTTTAATAAAAATCCACCAAAGAAATCTATCAAACTTAGTTGTAATTTCTACATTGACTCCAAAACACAGATACGGGAAAATAATGACTCACTTAATTAGGCTAAGAGTCCAATGAAAAACAGAAGTTGGTTAGAACAAAAACCTGCAGCCACAGTGGGTCCCCAGGACCGAGACTGAGAACTACTGCTCTAGTTAAAAGGATGAGCTCTGCACTTCCTTTTATACTTAACAGTCAGTCATGAAAAGTAAAGCAAAACTTAACATTAATGTTATCAATGATTTTGTGTAAATGCTCAGTTATAGGATAGCGAGGAAGAAAGGCATGTGGTCCTCAACTAGGCAAAGAAACACAGGTGGCATATGGCATCAATCCTGGTTAAGTCAAATTGATAAGCTATACAAATTGAAACTGAAATATAAATTTATGCTGGAGAAATAACTATCTTAAACAGTGGTTCCCAACCTTTGTTTGCATGCTCCACCTAGGCCGCTCTAAAATCATGATGTCCCCCACTGTCACATCTACTTTATTCTTATTATTACCTATTCAAAAAGTGAACTCCTACTCACGTGGAGGAAGCCCATAATGTCATTAATTTGGTCTAAACAAGCTTCCAAAGAACATGGAAACAAAAGAGGGAAAGGATAGTTGAAGTTCTGACAAAGAAATCACTAAGAAATTGTTAAAAAAAATATATGATATGAAGTAATATGAAAATACAGTAAATACAGTTTTGAAAACATATAATAAGAGTTGTGATATTC
This sequence comes from Polypterus bichir lapradei, assembly GCA_026402145.1. Lineage (NCBI taxonomy): Eukaryota > Metazoa > Chordata > Cladistia > Polypteriformes > Polypteridae > Polypterus > Polypterus bichir. The sequence continues at coordinate 10,780,053 of JANRMT010062857.1, read as the reverse complement.
ATAAATATAAAATAACTTTAATGACAGCATTTTCTGTAATATTTTGATTATTTCATATTTTTGTTATATTGCAAAATGTTATAATCATTGTTACAATTCATATTATTTTAATGGTAAAAACGATTTCTAAGTAGAAAAACCCAAGCTGGTTATAAAATCATAAATTAAAGAGTTCTTCACCATCCCCTCTATGTTTATATAAATTTATGAATGTCTGTGTAAAACATAAAAATTATTTGTTAATTTTTTTCTATCATTTTTAACAGTGAATTTCTGTTTTTTTCATTTTATAAATTGTTTAACTTACCTAAATTCTCAAATTGCCCCCCTAAAAAATCAAATTGCCCCACGTTGGGAAGCACCGATCTTAAACATTTATCAATTTTGCTGTATTAAATTTATGTAAAAATACAATATTCACATTTAAACTCTTAATACTTTTCCATAGGATGATTAAAAAGTATATATCTCAAAAATACAGCCTGTGTGGGGATTTCAGCCTAGGATCCTGTACAGTGCCTATAAAAACTAACTATACCCCCCCTTGGAGGTTTTCATATTTTGCCATTTTACTACTTGAATCAAAATGGATTTTATTTGCCTTTTTTAACACTGATCAACAGAAAATGACACTTTGATGTCAAAGTGAAAAGAGTGCAAAGTGCTCTAAATTAATTACAAATATTAAACACTAAATAATTGATTAGATAAGCATCCACCCCCTTTAATACAACACCCTTAAAGCATCACTGGTGCAGCCAAATGGTTTTAAAAGTCCAAGAATTCATTCAATGGAGATGATCTGTCTGGAGTTTCATTTGATTGTAGTCTACATACACCTTATCTGAAAGGTCCAGTTTGTGGGGAGTCAGTATGGTGGACCAAACTACACATTGAACACAACAGAAGACTCCAAGCGACTCAGTGAAAAGGTGATTGAAAAAAACAAGTCAGTGGATGGAGACAAGAAAATCCACTAAAATAATTAAAGAATAAATTGTAAATCAATCATTAAGTAATGGAAAGCGTATGGCACAGTTGTAAGCCTGCCTAGAAAAGGTTGTGCACAAAAACTGACATAGGGCAAGGAGAAGACTATTGAGGGAGGCCACCAGCAAACCTATGAGAATTCTAAAAGAGTTACAAGCTACAGTGCCTGAGATTGGAGAGGCTGAGAGGCATCAATTGTTGTCCGAGTGCTTTACCAATCGCAGCTTTATAGGAGAGTGGCAAACAGAATAAACACACATGACATCTTGGCTAGAGTTTACCAGAAGACACGTGGGAGACTCTTTAAAGTCAACTGGAAGAAGATTCTGATGAGACCCAAATTGAGCCTTTTTGGCCTTCAAACTAAATGCAATGTTTGGTTTATGAATATTTTTTTTTAAATTACACAACCCCTACCATGAAGCATAGTGGTGCCAGCATCATGCTGCAAGCATGCTTCTCTGACATTTTGTGAGGGTAAAATTGTACAAAAAAGGTAAATCCTGCAGGAAGACCTGGTGGAGTCTGCAAGAAAACTATACTTCAGCAGAAGATTTTTTTCCAGCAAGAAAACAACCTCAAGCATAAAGCCAAAGCTACACATAAATGGTTGAACACAATACATTTACTGTCCTGGAGTGGCTGAGTCAGAGTCCAAATCCCTATCCAAATGACAATTTCAATGCTTGACTTGAAAAAGGCTGTTTACTCACAATGCCCATGCAACCTGATGGAGCTCCAGCAGTTCTACAAGGAAGAATGAAGAAAAACAACAGTGTCCAGATGTGCAAAACTGCTAGAGACCTCTCCACCCAGCTTCAAGACTGCCATGGCTGCCGAAGGTGCATTTGCAAAATACTGACTTGAAGGTGCTGAGTACTTATGCAATTAATTATTTTGTGATTTATATTTCTAGTTAATTTAGATCACTTTGCAGGGATCTGTTTTTACTTTGACATCAAAGAGTCTTTTTCTTTTGATCGATGTCAAAAAAGCCATACTAAACGTTCAGTATTATATAATATTAAAAATATAAACACTTCCAAGAGGGTGAATACTTTTTATAGGCACTGTATCTATGATAAAGCAGTAGTACCCACTGTTCTGCTGTGCTTACCAGTTATTCTTTGATCATATCATAACTCCTTAATGAAGAAATAATTATGGGGTTGAGCCTTACAGGAATACATAGATTGCTATAATAAAATTCCTACTTGAACATCTGAGCTGTATATCTGGAAAGATGCTTCTCTCTTACTATTATAGATACTCGCGTAAAAGTCGAAAAATATATGCCTTAAAATTCATTCAAAAAAACAGGGTCGACTTATCCACGGGGTAACATAATTTTCCATAGAATTTGGGTAATGGCACAGTGCACAGTGCTCTTATTTAAAACAGTCAATCAAAATCAGTGTTCAAAATAAACAGTGCAGTGATTCAAAATAACTCTTCATTAAATAAATAATCCATAAAGCAAACGTGGAGGTTTAAAAATCAATAAAATAGAAAAACAATCCTTTAAAAACCTGGCCTAACACCCAGGCTTCCACACAGCTGCCTGCGAGCGCTCGTTCGCTCGCTCGCCCACTCACACCATCTCTCTCTCTCTCCTGCTTTCTCCAGCCACCTCCGTCTTTCTTTCTCTTCCTTGTTTTTTTTTTACTCCGTATTTCCTTCCTCTTTAACTGACTCACGCTTCTCTTTATATGCAGAGAGGACATAGCAGCTGCAGCAAATTAGCCACAGGAACAATCACGGATGTGGGCAGTCCCTCACCTGTGCACTAGGTGAGAAACGCCCACACCGTAGATCGCCCTGCAGCTCGCTAAGTCGCGATCGCGGTGATTATTTAGTTAAAAACTAAAACGGCCTTTGCTAAGAGAGCTGTGGATGCCTTTGTTAGAATTTCAAGCATCGGCTGGCTGGTGTACGCAGTTTATGAACAGATATGGGCTGTGCCTTTGTCAGCGAACAAAAATCGCACAGAAGCTGCCGAAAGATCTAGAAGAAAAGGTCAGTTCCTTTCATAAATTTATTATCAAGCAAAGACAAAGGCATAATTTTGATCTCAGTAACATTGGTAACATGGATGAAACGCCAATGACATATGCCGGGGAATTGAACTGTAGCAGGTATTGGTGAGAAGACCATACTTATTAAGGCAACGGGCCATGAAAAAACCCAAGTTTTACCCTTGACTTATACGCGGGTCATAACAAATTTCGTAATTTTCGGCTAAAAAATACACTCGACTTATCTGTGAGATTGACTAATACGCAAATATCTACGGTAATCTCCTTGCTATAACTCCTTGCTTTGTTTCTGTACGTTGCGCTGTGTTGTTCTGCTTCTGATCCTTTCCAGCTTTCTCGCTCAATCTCTGCAAATTTTAGGTGGAGGTTAAGTATAACCAAGCAAAATCTTATTTAAGTGTTAAATGAAGCACAGGTTCTCAAGAGGACATATAAGGTACTATGTTTAGTAAATAGATTTTTTATGTTACTTCTTTTAGCTTAGAATGCTCAGGCTTTCCCAATATATAGTACCTCTGATAAAGGAATAATCCCCCCAAAAATCTTATTTTTGTATATGTTTCTGCCCTGTGTGATTTGTAGTAATGTTCTCATATTTTCATGGAGAATGGAGGGTGTCTATAGAGAAAAATTCAGGACCACAGCAAGCAATATAAAAATATCCATGAAAAACTCTGACATTGCTTGTGTAACATAATTCATGTGTCAAGCTGTCCAGTCATATGCTCACAACGATCAAAACGCATGTGTTTTCTGCTAAAATATTGTTAAATGGATTTTTCCAGAAAATTAGAGCAGTTCACAGGTTTGAGCTTTTGAATTTAAGACGCACCTCTTGTTCCCATTCATTGGTCAAAAGTCCTGTCTTAAATTCAGAAACTCAGTCCCATGTGAATGCATTTCCTTCATGTGAACTTCTCTGATTGTCCATATTTATTTTATAACATATCAGTAAAAAATGCATATGTTTTGCCAATTGTAAGCTTAAAACTAGGTGACTTCACTTGTGAATTATTTGACGTGAGTAACATGATATTTTTTCTTGGACATTTTTATATTGTTTGCTGTAGTCCAATGGTGATCTCTATAGACGGCCACTCTATCAGAAAAACGGTTATCTTTGTTCTCTTTGAAAATATGAGATTAAAAGGTTTTCTCAGTCATCACTAAAACCACATGAGGTAAGTAACATACAAAAAATATATTTTTTAGGTAGAGTATTTCTTTAAGAAAGCAAACTTTAATCATTAAAATCGTATTTTTAAATTTAAAAATGTGAATACACAGGCAATGACTTCCTTTCAAAACAAAACCACCACACCACCAAGGTTTTTTCTGTTCTGAGACAAAATAATAAATAAATACAGCATTTTAATTGTTCAGTAATGAAAGATTTAAATTGTAAAGACAACAGCATGTGGCTTGAAAATGAAATTTAGATTAGATGTGTAATTAATTAAAGGTTTGTGGTGTAAACAACAGTAAGGCTATATTTTGATTTAAAAGGTTTGATGGCTTAGCTTGTGCATAAAAAAATAAAATATATTATAGCAGATGTGACCATTCTGGTTCAATGTGAATCCAACCCTTGTATTTAAACCAAAACACCTGACCTGATTATAATGTTACTTTCTAATCAAGGTCTGAGTTGATTGAAACACTACCATCTAATCAATTCCAGAATTGTAAAATTTTGTTTCATGACTATTTGCTTGTCAAGGGAAATAGGTGGCACTGAGAAAGCTGATTAATCACAGTAACAATGGGAAGATTTGGGCATGATGTTTTTCTCACATTTCATTAACAAGAATCAATATGACAAATGCATAAAGCCTGGAGATATTTATTGTGTGAGAACAAAAAGAATTTTGATTGAAGATTAGAATTTAATTTCAAATTCTATATAAAACAAATCTATATGATTTCAAAATAAGGACTTGATGCAGTTTATTACTCATACCTTAAAACCTTAAAAACATGTAAGGAAAAAATAAGGCTTTCAGTTTATACCAAGATTTGACCAAACTACAATAAATGCTCATTTACGATGCTTTTGAGTAATCTGCTCTGCACTGCAAATGCAACCATATGCAAAGATTCTTTTTCTATTTGCAGTTTTAAACATAACACCTAAATTAAATAGCATGCAGAAGTGATTACTTATAATCTTTCTTCAATTGCTTTATTTAAATGATTTACAGAAAATTGGATAATGCATTTCATTTAGCCTCACTGCACTGATGTAAATTGTGCCACAAACTGTTGCTTATGTACACACCTAATAAAATACTTTCTGAGCTTCATAATACTATTTCTTATTCATTTCATAAAATCTATCTACCGTATATACTCATGTATAAGTCGGGTCTTGAAACCTGAAAAATCGATCATAAAATCAGACTCTGTCTTATACACCCGTTCAAAAATGTGACGCTTGAATTTTTTTTTTAACATCTTCTTGCCTCCCCAATCTCGCACCAGTTTCTCAAGTGCATTGAAGTTTGTTGGAGCAGTGCAGTTACCAATTTCTTTCGCTACTTCAACGACATTTAATTTAAAACCAGCTTCATATTTCATTCTGATCGAACGTTCCATCGTAGATAAGGGATGCTCTTATGATAAAGGTGTATGAGGGTGTGAGATACAAAAAAACATAAATCAGTGCAAATGTTGCTTTGGAATAGTTTGGGTATTACTGTGTAGTCACATAGGCACAATATATAGAAATGAAAAGGCAGTGTGCTCTGTGGTTATTCTCTATGGTGGGCGTTAGCATATCATCATCTCTTGGACCAATAGCGTTAGTTTTCTGCATTCGACTTATGAGATCGACATTATAAAATACCAGAAATTATATGTTAAAATCAGCTCCCAACTTATCCGCAAGTATATATGGTATATGTTTTTTAAAGAATTTTGTACATACATTTATCTTGTAGTCGACTTGTGCCCAAACTGATAAATATACCCCAGGTGACTCCTTGCTCAGATTTGCTCTATTCATATACAAGAAAACATGCATCTCTGTACAAAGTCACTATTGAGGTAGCCTGCTTGCTGGAGGTTTGTGCTCCCACATCTCAGTTACCAGCTACAGTGGCGCCCACTTAGTGGGTAGCTATCGTTTTTTTTTGGTGGCAACAGCTTGCGGAAAATAGTGTTCTAAATGGACAGTCTGCATTTATATTTTTGCAAAAATGTATAAACTTGCTGCTGTTTTGAAACAACCCGTTTTTTAACAAGATGATTATTTTGATGATAATGACACTGACTGAGATAGTGACTATCAGTTGGATCATATTAAATCTGTTAGCTCTGGCAATGATGTGTATAGTTGCCCCGAAGGTGTTTCTTCATCACAAGACATCCAACTTGCCCAGACTGTCAGGACAGTACTAAATAGAAATTCTGCCACCCACATATTGCAAACAGTCACCACCTACCAAAATTGTTGGGTGTCACAAGTGTCAACAGTGCAAAGAAATGTATTATATTTCTGGCACATGTGCTTGTAAGCCTGGACTCTGTGTGGTGCCATGCTTCTAAGATTCTCATTCAAATAGAGAGGTTTATATGTTACTGGTGAAAATAAAGTAATTAACAGTTTCTTATCATTTTTAACAGTGTTACTGTTGATTATAAAACAGTTTCTAGTACATTTATTTGCATTTTGTTATTAGTTTTGATAGAGTTCATTATTTGTCATATATATACACAGACCTATACTGCTTTGTACTTGTATGAAATGGCAAATTATAAGAACAACTTGCAGTAAAATTGCTTCTATTTATGTTTTACAATTATGACACCCGCAGGTTAAGTGACTTGCTAACCATTGAGTTAGAGATGAGAATGCAAATGGCAAACCTGTGGTTCCCATGCCTTAGCAACTACACCAAGCTGTCAGTTTTTGTTGAATCTCCATTCTCTCTAATGTGTAGTTATAATTTCAAATATATATATATATATATACTCAGCAAAAAAAGAAACGTCCCCTGACTTTCAACTGTTTTTACTTTCAGTAAACTTAATGTGTAAATATTTGTATGAACACTAAAAGAGTCAACACCATAAGACATAAACTAAAAATGTTTCACAATGTGTCCCTGAATGAAGGGAGGCTCAAAATCAAAAGTACCAGTCAGTATCTGGTGTGGCCACCAGCTGCTTGAAGTACTGCAGTGCATCTCCTCCTCATGGACTGGACCAGATTTGTCAGTTCTTGCTGTGAGATGTTACCCCACTCTTCCACCAAGGCACCTGCAAGTTCCTGGACATTTCTGGGGGGAATGGCCCTAGCCCTCACCCTGCGATCCAACAGGTCCCAGACGTGCTCAATGGGATTGAGATCTGGGCTCTTCGCTGGCCATGGCAGAACACTGACATTGCTGTCATGCAAAAACTCACGCACTTTTTGCCACTCCTGTCTGGTCCAGCGAAGGTGGGTTTGTGCCCATAGGCGGCGTTGTTGCTGGTGATGTCTGGTAAGGACCTGCCTTACAA
>JANRMT010062857.1:10742402-10759969 GCA_026402145.1 Polypterus bichir lapradei | reverse complement strand
ATATATATATATATATATACATATTTTAGAACACCACAGTTTTTCTTCAAATTTAATCAGTTGAAATGCAATGAATGACCTAAAATGATGATTAGCTAAGTGTTAAACTACCAGAGGTTTAAATTTAAAGTTTAGGTTAGCAAAAACTGAAAAAAGGAAATATTAAAATATTATAAGTGGTCTTTTTTCAGGGAAAAACTAATAGGTTACAACCCACAGATATACTGCAGCAATTAAAGCAAATTAAGTCTTGCAAATTGAAGCAAACAATTTGCACAGGTTTCCCAACTTCTGTTGATTACTTAAAAACTCTCTCTCTGTCTTAAAACAGAGTTGTAACAGACTGTGTTATTACACCCTCTGAAGTACTATTTGGACAATGTTCCAGTGATAATGGCAAGAAAATGGCAATTAACAAATGAAATGAGACGGAGCATTATTACCATTCAAAGTGTATGCCTTTTATTCAGAGAAACTGCAAAAGAATTCAAAGTGTCAGTGAGTACACTGGAGTTCTACAGAATCCAAAGGAAATTGGAAATTGGAAGAAACTCTGATCTGGCAAACCCAAAGTCACAACCCAATCAGAAGACAGGTTTCTCAGGGTCACCAGCTTACATGTCAGGTGCTACACAGCACAACAGCTTCAAGCACAACTTAGCAGTGGTTTAAAAAGGCAAGTCCCAGTATCTGCTGTGAAGAGGAGACTTTGTCCAGTCTGCAGTAGCCCACAGCTGGTATTTCAAGGTAATGGCTTTCTTACTGCCACTCGCCCTGTCAAACCTGCAGCACAAAGTCTTCTTTGCCCAGTAGAAACTGAGACTTGCTTTTTTTGACCACTGCTAAGCTGTGCTCAAAGTTGTTCATGAAGCTGTTTTGCTGTGAGGTACCTTTCATGTAAGACAGTAACCCACAGAAACCTGTCTTCTGATTGGGCATATATATATATATATATATATATATATATATACAGATAGATAGATAGATAGATAAATATTGTAACACACGTATGCATGGGAGACAGTTTACACGCACAAATAATTGTGTTTCCCCACTGGATCTGGGTTGGCACTGTTCTCTAACATTTTCTCCATTTTTGTTCCTTTGGAACCCTCCTTTTCCTGTATATATATTGTCACACACGTGAGCATGGGAGGCAGCTAAAGGGCTTGAATGAGAGTAATTCCAAGCCAGACCAGCAGGTAGCGGAGTGCACTGGTTCTTTCTCTTGCTTTTCTATAGACCGTTCATGGGAAATTCCACTGGACCCTGATGATGTCATTCCTGGTTCCTGCCAATTTGACATCACTTCCGGGTGTGAGCCTATGGATGAAGACCCTTCCGTTTCCTGCCCCTTTGTAGTCAGTTACTATACTGGCCTTTAAAGTTGCCACCTTTCCTCCGTCCCCTCAGTTCTGTTCTGGACTCCAATCTGTACACATCAGTATAAACCTTTAAACCATTTTGCAGCTAGAGAATAATATATGGGTGGCTGCCTCAAACCTTTCTGTGGCTTCTTTGATTTTGTGACAGTATATTTATATATATGCACACACATTTGGTTATAATTAATCAATGGCATCTGTTTCTATTGTTGTTTATGCAGCTTTCATTTTTGACAACTTGGTAGAAGGCTGGATCTACCGTAATGTGCCCCTGACCTTGAACCTGTATTATAATAATCTTGTTGTTAGAGGTACATGTTGTATCCTCTTTTACTTACTTACTTTGTTTTATAATTCTTTTTAAGTTCAGTATTGGTATGCTGTGCCCTGATGAAGAGGTCTTTCCTCGAAATATGCCGGCCAGGCCAACATATTGCATCATATTAAAGGGTCAGGAATTCAGTGAAACTTCTGCCGGTATTGCTTAATGCTACATGCTTGTCTAGGCCTTCATGATACTTTTTGTATATAACTTTTGAAGGTAATTATTCTGTATGTTTTATAAGTGTCAGAGGGGGACATTTTTTGTACACTGAGTCATTCCATTTCTCTCTTAGGAAAAGAAACATGTCAATATTACATTTAAAACCCAGCAAATGAACAGGCAATAGGCACCCATTGTTGGCACTGGGGGTGAGAAGTTAAAAGGCTGTTTGCAGATTGTAGGTATTTGCTGTATTGCAAAGGAGTCACCACTTTGAAGGTTTTGGCTGGTTCAGATTACAAACAATACAAAGTTGTGATAACAGAACTGCTCCTTCCTTGGAGGATTTCTATATTTACCTGACTTGGCAATTAACATGTTTGACAATATTGGTTTCTAAACAGCAGATCTGTACTCATTAATGGTTGGTAACAATACATTTTGTTAACTTGTGTTTTCATTATTTGTTAAACCCAGGAAATTTAGATGTGCCATTGTTTAATCTGGTTGTCCAGAACTGATAATTGTAGGGACTGAAGGAGATTTAATCTCTGGCCAGGAGAAGGCAAAAGGTAGGGGGACAGTCCACTGAGAACACAGCCAAGACACTCGGACAGAGCACAGGGACTCGCAGGCTGACAAGGGTACGTGGCTGGCACGACATGAGGCACAAGGACGGCAATACTTCCAGGGAGGAAGAGACAGCTCTACAAGGAGACGCCGGTTGTGGGTCCAGCGAGAGAGGGAAGCCGCATAAAAGGACCGAGCAAAGCCGGCAGACAAGAAATGAGGCGTGCCTAGGTCACAGCAATACAAGGAGCCCAGGGTGGAAAAAAAGGAACAACGAAGAGACGCCGACAGGGATTCCATGATTTTGACAAAACTTCTCTTGGGAAAAGAGTGTCCGGTGAACAAGAGTGCATCCGTGGACAGTTGAACAATTAAGTGTTGGGGTAACACTGAGAACAAACTGGACTTTGCACCACTAAAGGTTGTATCATCTAATTCTTGTTTTTAATGGACTTTTAGAGTGTGGACTGTGTGCTTTCCTTTCTAAAAAGGAAAATTTTCTTCATGATACTGTTAGATTTGGTTTATGTTCATTTATCTTTTTAATGTACTTATTATTGTCTGGTGTAATAGAAGTTACTGTTGCTTTTCCTGAAATTACTGTTGTATCTTTCATTGTGTGTTTACTCACCGCCCAATTTAAAGAAACCTGTGTGCTGTTATTGGTAAATTTCAGGAGTTCCCAGTCTCTGGATAAAACTGGGTGGCGTAGTCAGATATTTAAATGGTGTCTAAGTTAGATTACCTGTAAGTGTGACCTGACACCTGTCACATAAGCATGTAATCCTTCAATTCTTTCTCTTGTTTTGCATTGTTTGTAATTTTGTTTTTGTTGTAATGACGTAGGAAAATTAAAAGTAGGTATCGTTGAATCAGTTTACTGGAACTTTATATAAATATAATTTGATTGTGGATTGATTTCACTATTACATGTTTTTATAGTAATTCAATTTGAGTTGTTAATCTGGTTGTGGCTTTATAATAAAAATATGCATAAAGTGGAATTATATTTTTTGTTGATGGATGGTTCTTCTGTGCTCAATTATTGACTGATGTTTTCTAGCTTTTAATTGTTCAGTATACATAATTGTGTTATTTTTTCTGCTTATTCTCTATTGTGGAATTACTTTCAGTAAGCAGGCTAATTTGTATTCTTTGTGATTTTCACAGTAGTTTTGTCCTATAGATAAGCAGGTAATTGACAAAAAAGGCATATATTCTGTAGGTGCCTGAAGCTGTACTGAAAAGATACGATACCTTTCTTCCAGAAGAAATACAATAATTAAATGTTGTGACAATGGTCATGGAAAATGGTGCCTCAGGCACCACTAGAAAATCCCCCATAAGTGCTCAATTATGTTGAAATGTAGTGATTGTGACAGCAATGACATATGTTCTACATTATTGTCACGTTCTTCAAACCATTCATTGACCTCTGGTGCCCTGTTAATAGAGCCATTTTCGGACAGCAATGATTTACCACAGGATGAACATGATCACTCAGAACCTCTTTGTATTTATGTTCATGTGCCATGCCATCTAAGATCAGTCAACCAAAACCATGCCAGGAAAGAGCATTTCTCACCAGAGACATCCTTGTGTTGAGAAGAATGTTACAATGTTATGACTGTTAAAATGTTGCGACTGTTTTTCCAGTGCTACATAATCCACAGCCTGTGTTCTTTGTACTGAATGTATCCACATAAGTGTATTGTTTCTGTCTCTCTCTCTATACCTCAACAGCATTGTATGTTTTTTCTTGCATATCAAATCATTACATAGAGATTGCAATCAATGAGTATGCAGTTTTGTCCTCAGTGGTTGTCTCTAGCTGATTGTATCTTTCCGTCTGATCATCACGACACTTTAAACCCCATAACTCGTGAACCACCAACAAGCTGAGTAGTCTTTCTTGCTAAAACAATTGTCAAACATACCACAGAAAACAATCACAAAATCACTAAGATCTCTGCTTTAAGCCATGAGCATCTTAGTCTTTCAAGCATTGTTGCACATGATTTTTACAAAAATGGGATGTTATTTTTTTAATAATATCAATGTCCATACATGTTGTATTTTCTTTTACTTACTTTGTTTTATAATTCTTTTTAAGTTCAGTATTGGTATGCTGTGCCCTGATGAAGAGGTCTTTCCTCGAAATATGCCAGCCAGGCCAACATATTGCATCATATTAAAGGGTCAGGAATTCAGTGAAACTTCTGCCGGTATTGCTTAATGCTACATGCTTGTCTAGACCTTCATGGTATTTTTTTATATAACTTTTGAAGGTAATTACTCTGTATGTTTTATAAGTACGTAATCCTGCAATTCTTTCTCTTTTTTTGCAGTATTTCTAATTCTTTTTTTTTTGTAAAGAGGTGGGAAAATTAAAAGTGGGTATCATTGAATCAGTTTACTGGAACCTTATATAAATATAATTTGATTGTGGATTGATTTGACTATAACATGTTTTTTATTGTAATTCAGTTTGAGTTGTTAATCTGGTTTTGGTTTTACAATAAAAAATGTGCTTTTTTTGCTGAAACAATTATCAAACATACCACAGAAAACAATCACAAAATCACCAAGATCTCTGCTTCAAGCTGTGAACATCTTAGTCTTTCAAGCATTGTTGCCCATGATTTTTACAAAAATGGGATGTTAATTTTTTAATAATATCAATGTCCATACAAGTGTAGGGGCACATGTTCTCCAATTATATGTAGCCCTCATTTACTCAAATATTTAATTTTTTAAGTTACCTGTGTATGTGTTGATATTAGTATGCATGTGGAATTCATGCATTATGCCAAAAAGTCATACTGTTATAATGAGTCTTTGTTAAATGCTAAATGGCATCCTATTTGTTTTGTCTTGGTAGAGTAATGTATATTGCTCTACTTTCCCGTATTGTATTATTAATATGTAGCCTTTGTCAGAATGCCTCAGATCTCACAGAATTACCACTGTTTATAAGGTATTATAGTATATAACTTCTCCCCACCTTCCCTTCTACATCTATAACCTCAGGCAGTTAGGTGTAGTAAAAGACAAACAGGAGTTAAGTTACAATTTAAACAATATATTATTGGTAATATTCAAAAATAATAACAATATGCAATGTACATTTGAATATTGGCAACCATACAACCTGATCAATGGTGATGTGTAGTTTCTGGCGGCACACAGTCTTGTTAGTTACTTAAAATGTCTCTATAGTTAAGGCATCATTTGTGGTTAGCTTTCTTCAGAACAGGCCGCATGCCTGTCTCAATATGGCCACCAAGCTGTGCTCTTCATTGTGTTGTCCTTTTCAGTTCATGGTGTGACATGGTCATTCATCCAGTTTAGTAAGAGAGAGAGTGAGGTTAAGCAAGCAAATTTATAGATTTTCTGTCCAACCCCTAGAGCCAATAGGACGTCATGGTACTTAAAGGCTTCTGATACAAGCCAGTTCCAAACAGCCATACTTCAGACCAATAGGGGAATAGAGCATCTTCACACCTGCCATCCCCCAAAACCATATGTTAAGGTAAAGCTTGGCAGTTAGGCAGCCTGGCTTTCATATGGGGGTTGAAAGACTTTAGCAGAGAAACACTTGCCAAACTGGTTTTAGGCACTTTCCCCCCCCCCCCCAACCCTATCATAAAATTACAAAGAGACTCAGTCATAAAAGGGGTAAAGGGTTTCTTAAACCATCAAACCATTGCTGTTATTATCAATAATGTAACACTAATATTACATTGCTTTGCCTAAGTTACAAATAAAGACATACAAAATATTTATCAAGTTATATGCAAAATCTCACATCACAACACTATTCATATGTTTAAGCATAGAATTCTGTGCACAGTGCCTATTAAAAGTATTCACTACCTACCTCCCTTGAAATGTTTTACACTTTTTGTTGTTATGCAACATTGAATCAAAGTTGATTTAATTTGGGGTTTTTGACACTGATCAACAGAAAAACAGTCTTCAGCATCAAAATGAAAACAGATCTCTGCAAAGTGGTCCAAATTAATTACACATATAAACCAGAAATTGATTGATCACATAAGTATTCACCCCCTTCAAATCAGTATTTAGTAGATGCACCCTGTAAGAGATGGCCGGCAGCTCAACGCGGCCCGGATGCACCTGAGATGGAATGATGGGGGAAGGCACCTACTTGTGGACACTGCTTCCCCCAAAACACTAGATGGCAGCTTCCTTGGAGTGTAGCGGAATCCTGGGACTTGGAGTTTGGTTTCTCAGCCCTGCTCGGTACCGTGAGTGCCACCAGGAAACAATGCAGGGGGACCTGGGGAGTCATGCTTTAGGTAAATTTTGCTCTCATCATACCATAGAACCTTCAACATCTCCCATGGGCTTCTTGCAAACACTAGGCAGGATGTCATGTGCATTTGTTCCCTTTGCCACTCTGCCATAAAGCTGCGAGTGGTGAAGCCTCTTCAAGTCAGTCACTCCAATCGCAGCCAGTATAGCACCTCAGAGGTCTCTTAGTAACTTCTCTCATCAGTCTTTGACAGTCTGTTCCAGGCAGATTTCAAGCTGTAATATACTTTTTTCATTTTTTTAATGAATGATTGGATTTCCAGGGATATTCAGTGACTTGGATGGGTTCTTATAACCATCCTCTGGCTTTTCACTTTTTCAATGGAGTTCCTTGGCGTGCTCTTTTGTGTTCATTGTATTGCTTAGGCCGCCATACTGACTCACAACAAGATGGACATTCCACATACAGGTGCATTTATACTACGGTCAAGTGAATCCCCAGACAGGTGATCTCTATTGAACTGTGACTTCCAAAATCTAATGGGCTGCACCAGTGCTGATTTTGATGTGTCATATTAAAGGGGGTGAACACTTATGTACCCATTTATTTTGTGTTTTATGTTTGTAATTAATTAATATCACTTTGGAAAGATCAGTTTTTACTGATTATAATAATACATTTTATTTATATAGCACCTTTCCCATGCTTAAAGTGTATTTTTCTATTGACCCAAAAACACAACCTATACATCATAAGAATGAAAGCAAAACAATATTATATTTAATCATGGCTTCAGAAACATAGATTTTTCAAATATGAGAAAAAGACCACTGCAGTTATTAATGGTTTACGCTGCTTCTAAATTCAAAGCATATTAGAATGCAGGAAGAAGAAAAAAATATATCTTGCCTACTGATAATTTATGTTTGTTAAAAGGCATATCAATTACTGCTGCCATAGCTATTTCAATCTAAATTGATACCATATATTAACATTATTACACTAATAGGTATGTGAAATTGCATCAATTCTCCACAAAGCTTTAAAGGTCAGCATGGAGAAACTATTTGGAAGTTTTAACTTTCAAGGTTATGCAGTTGTCAAGACATCAGGTCCCTTTCCACTTCCTAACTGGGACTGCCTTATTAAGAATTCTGTAAAGAACACTCTTCTCCAACAATCTTAATTAGTGTGATTCTAACGACAGACAGAAGATTCTGCAAGCTGCCAGCCATCACATGGATTTCTCACTAATTAAAACACCTAGGCAGGTTATTAAAAAGTAATACCTAGCATCTTTTAGAACAATGAAGCCTAAGTGGCCCAGATTATAATGCATTAGAATTTTATTATATTAAGTGTACTTTTCAGTAAGACATGTCATTAAAAGACATACCTGCCTCACAATGAATTTTACAAGGCCTTCTTTGTGAGGTCGTTTTTAGATTAGAGGCAATTTCTGTACGAAAGTAATTTTGGGTGTCACTTGCAGTGAAACTCAACACCAAGATGGTTAAAAATGCATTACTCACTTAGTAATGCTGGTGACTTTGCAATTATTATATTAGAGCCAGGGGTTATTTCTTAGCTTGTATTTATTATGTTTTCTTTTTTTTTAATTGATTAATTATTTTTCATGTTTCTATGTTATTTCTGTTGTTTTTGTTTATTACATATTAATTATGTGCTGTCCCTTTAAAGATGATTATTATATAATATTTGTGTGTAATAATTTTTCTGGGTGTAGCCCACAACAGGTGTGGCTAATGTGACAGCATCAGTGGAGGACTGCCCCACCAGCTTTTATTTGAGAGCAGTTCTTTAAATGGTTGATTGAAGTTCTTTTAAGTATATTTAGATTGAGTATTGAATTTTCTTGCATTGTTGCTTTTTTGATATCGGGATTTGTATATTGGGAATTGTTCTGCTATAATTGCCTTTTAGGTGACTCCTTTTTTCTGTTTTTGTTCTTTTTGAAATTTCTGAATAATTATTCTTATTTGTAAAGATTTTCCTCTGGAACTGCTCTTTCTGTCAAAAGCTTTTACGGTTCCATTCCCTAGAGGGACATTTTTTCCTCATTTTATATTAGTAGGCTGAATAATCCCCATGGAGTTAGAAGGTCAGGCTGATTGGGTGAGGCTGATTCTAGGCAGGTTGGGGAGGCCTGGCCTGGTTTGTGGAACCTTTAGGAGGCCTCACATCTTCTTCACTATAGAAGGACACTTGAATCAAAACAACAACCAAATATTTAGTGCAAAAAATATGCTTTTGGTTGCAATTTAGTCATTGCTTGTTTCTTATGAGTTTTCTTTTAATTGAATATACTTCAGCTCATACTCCACATTTATATCTAACTTCTGTAATTGACCGTTCAAAAAATTATGAAGCGATTTTCACATCGTGTCTTGATCAGCATGTCGTTATGATCAGCCTTAAAAAAAAAATAAAAGCCTGGGGCCTAAAAATATCTGCAAAGCCCAAACAACAGGATAGGGGAACTGCCAAAATTACTGGCCCAATTAAACAAAACTGAATAAAACAGAATATGTAAACAAATAGAGTATATACAAAAGTATTCAAAAGAAAAGCAAAATGGAATGAAGCAAATAAACTGTCAATTTTAATATAGGCCAAAAGCAATCTAAAGAAGAGAACAAGAGCAAAATTTCAGAACTGGAAAAATTCCAAAATCAAAACAGTCAAATGGCCAACTAACTTACTAAGAGAGAATCAGAAATGTTGCAATTAGTCATACAGGACCAGACATACTTCATGAACAAGACCACACACCCAGGACAACTCACTAAACTGTTTATAGTGAATGGCGACAAAATCCGCCACTGAAAAGACACAGTACAGTTTATTCACTTTAAACATTTGGGGTTGGAGTGTCCAATTTCTACATATGTATTAGACAATTATATAAATATATAAAATATATATATATATATAATAAATATTAACCCGGGTGGCACGGTGGCGCAGTGGTAGCACTGCTGCCTCACAGTTAGGAGACCCGGGTTCGCTTCCCGGGTCCTCCCTGCGTGGAGTTTGCATGTTCTCCCCGTGTCTGCGTGGGTTTCCTCCGGGCACTCCGGTTTCCTCCCACAGTCCAAAGACATGCAGGTTAGGTGGATTGGTGATTCTAAATTGGCCCTAGTGTGTGCTTGGTGTGTGGGTGTGTTTGTGTGTGTCCTGCGGTGGGTTGGCACCCTGCCCGGGATTGGTTCCTGCCTTGTGCTCTGTGTTGGCTGGGATTGGCTCCAGCAGACCCCCGTGACCCTGTGTTCGGATTCAGCGGGTTGGGTGATGAATGGATATTAACCCTTGACATCCTATTGGCCTAAGGATCTGGACAGGAATTTATAAAGGTGGTCACTTTACCCGCCCCTCTCTCTCACACACCATGGCCAGGAAGAGAACACAATGAGGAACAGATCTCAGCAGCCATATTGAGACAGGGATGCAGACTGTCCTGAAGAAAGCTGACTGGAAATGATAACCAGAAACATTTGAGTAACTACAAGTCTGTGTGCCACCTGAAATTACACATCTAGCATCAAATTGTATGGTTGGCAATATTGAAAATGTACTTTGCCTTATTAATATTATTTTATGAATATTATCAATAAAACATTATTAAAAAATGTAACTTAACTCCTGCTTGTCCTTTCATTTTATATAATTGCCTGGGATTATACAGGTAGATGTAGAAGGGAAGGTGGGGAGAAGTGCCAAAGTACAATATCTTATGAACAATGGTAAGTCTATGAGATTTGAGGCACTATGATAAAATCTACACAGTAAAGAGTACAAAAGGGGAAAGCAGAGTCAAATAGGACTCTACCAAGACAAAACAGATAGATGAGCCCACACAGACTTTTCTTCATGCATCTGAATCTCCACAATTAGTGTGAACAACCTGCCTAAAATCAAATGTAAAATCAAAGCCCATTCATTTTAATGTCTCTATGTTCTTCAAAAAGTAAGATGGACTTCCACTGTCAATTGTGTCAAAGTCTGTATATAAATGTAGTGAGACATAAGGCAAAGAGTAAGGTGGCATTGGAATAGCAAAGGAGCTACAGACATTGGCAAAGGTTGGAGAGTTGGTTTTGATCAATCATAGATATGCTTGAAGGAAATTATTTGTGTATTTATTGACTAAGGGAAGAAGGGGAATTCTGAAGTGGATTTTAAGTTCCTTAATTATTTTATTGTTGACATGATTTTAAGATGTATGATTTTATCAAACTATGTCAAAAATGGGTATCAACATATTAAAGTATCTAACTAAACATACTTGAGGTATAGCATCCTAATGTTTGACTGTTATTTTTCTTCAGTAAGCAAACCAAAGCAAAAAATAAACATAAAGTGAAATAATCCTTCTATATAAAAGCGGTCGGGATTGTTCTTCCGTCCCGTAAATGCTACGCAGGCGCAGAGTTTCACACACGCCCCGTCCATTTTGCAATGCACGATGGGATTTGTAGTTTCGTTTTTCCAGGTAAAAGATGATTTTCTACTCCAGACTGTGCGATATCTTCTTCTTCTTTCTTACTATATAATAGCAGTCGGGATTGTCCTTCCGTCCCGTGAGTGGAAAGCGTAGCGGTATTCCGCTTATCACAGACTTACTACTTGCAGCTTGCGGTACGAAGCGACATGATGTGAGCAGAGGTCTGGTGCTCCCATCGTTCCCTTGCTTTTGTGCGCGATGCGCTGGAAAAATAGACAAAATTATGTCTCTGGAAATAATTAATGTTGATGGAGTACAAATGCCTCACCGCGTAGTAAATATCAGGGGGGTTCAAAAGGGCAACTTCAATATAGAAAAAAAGTTTAAATTTCATCACAAAAATAACAGAAACTACGAGTATTAAAGTAATACCGCTCAAATGCAATATAACCAAATTAATGAGTTTGTATAAAATATCAAATTGATCTACATATTGAATTGCCTTAAGAAGTGGTCAACTTAAAAGTCGGTCGCTTTAAAAGGCAGGTCAGCCTAGTAGGCAATAATTTGTGTAACTAGTAAGCAATTAAAATCTTTGATTTTTTAAACAGTAGGATATTTATTGTCTTTTTTGCAGGTTAACATCTTTTCTTAAAACAGGAAAAACAGAATGTTGACAGAATTGTATTCTTTAGAAGACGGTGGCATTGACTGGCATTTGAGTTTATATAAGATATAGTAAAACATGAAATGATTCAGCTTTCAGGTGAAATACTTTTTGTTTCGTGTTCTAACAGCATTTTTTCTTATCTGCTTCCATACATCTTTTCCTAGTTTACTGTAAATTGCTTTTTAAAGACCTTTGGGATCATTTTCATAATAAAAGGTGCTATACAAAATGAAGATTGATTGACTGATAACCCTTCTCAGAACTGCAACTCATACCTTCAGGAGGGCCACAAAACATTAAAGTATAACAGCTATCCACAGCGTCAATAATCCTGCCATGTTTCAGTTTCAGAGAAGCCTGGGTATTGAAATAGGGTACAAGAGGCCTACCAATTTATTTTCAAAGTGTGTAATTCAATACAGATCTACTGATATCTGCTTCTGAAAGGTATATTTATTTGTTCATTTCTTTTCTGTAATTGCAGTATCACAGAGGAGCCAGAGCCTACCCAGGCAATGACGGATGTGGAAACAAAACAAAACGTAAAGAAGGAAATATTCAGCACTGCTCTTTCCTCTGTTTTTTTTTTTTTTTTTTTTGACGTTAATGAGTTTGGTATGTAAGATACTGGCACATCTAATACTTCCTGAATACTGGATGATAGTAAGTTATAAGTTTAACGTAACATGTGTAATGGACATTTCTAGCAAAGACTAGATTCATTAGACTAATGCTGATAATGACTGTCAGAAGTCAGAAGTTTTAAAATCAACTCATACACCACTAATGTTTCATCAGGGGGGCCATATTTGAGATTTTATAACAAAGTGGAAAGAACAGGAATGGCTGAAAAAGATGGCATACCACTCCACACTTTCTGAGTTGTGGGCATGACTGGTATACATTTCTGACAAAACAAGACATTTTGTATTTGATTGCTGTTAACGCTAGATGTTGTTCAGCTACAGTTATGTACTGCTTACTTACAGTACATATCAAAAAGACATTTTTTTTAATTTACCCACTGTTTTTAACAAAATCATTTAGAATTACTTAAATCCAAAATACTTTCAGATTTATTTGATGTGCATCTATAATACATGTGACAGTACTTAACTAGCTGGAGTACATGGCATTAGCCTAAGGTGAGGGCACCAACTGAATATTGGAATAAAACATGTGGAATTTGTGCAACATTTGGTGGAGATGGGTTCAATGGTGTGGAGTTCCATATTATACAGACACAAGCAGGGGTACCGGAGCTGCCCAGATTAGGGTAACCAGTTGAATTTTCAAATGAAACATTCCCTGTGTTATTCCCCTGTAAAATAGGGAACCTGCAAAAAAATGTGTGGACTGGCACACATTTAACCTTATATAATATAAATCATCCACAACTTCTTTTTGACTAATCTAATACTAGGTTTGTGGTGCCAGGGCTGATCCCAGCGACACTGAGCTCAAGACATCAGTCAGGATGCTAGTGTATCATTGGACACACTCTCTTAAAATGGGCGGGTTTTACAGCTGTCAGTGATCTCACCATGCATATCTTTGGAAAGTGGGAGTAAATCAGAGCACACGCAAAGTCAACACAGGGAGCTAGGACTCTGAAGCTGTGTGGCATCAATGGTAAAGATGTACAGTAAAAGTGCTGGGATTGCTTGGCTCATGTCAACGTGATTAAGAGTTCAATTGGAAAAACAACTCATTTGATAATATGATATAACATTTTCAAACTCTTTAATTCAATTCTGGAGCCTCAGCATTGAACATTAAGAAGGAGCCCCACACTTAAAGGGCAAAGTACCCCCCAGGTAGCATGACCACTTTAATATACAGCAGATTCGTGTAAATTGTAAGAGATATTCCATCTGCTACCTCTCTAACATGGAGATCTATGTTAAATTATTAAATATACCTTATTACCTTAATCCAACTTCCTTCCTCCAGGAGTAAAAATTTCTAGAGAAAGCTCTATAAATATACATTCTGCTTCCTCCAGCAATGCTATATTTTTCTTCTTGGCTTTTTATTGCCTCCAGGAATTGGTCTTTACTTAACACTGCTTCTTATAATTTGATTTAGCAGTATCTGTCTCTTCTATATCCAAGCTGGACGTTGCATAGGAATTATTGGAGTAAATATTACTGGTAATCTGGATAAAAAAAAACAATATTTTTTTTTTTAAAAACATATAGAAGAGCTAATAACGCATCATAAATAGAGATAGGATACATGAAATCCTTTCAGTTATCCATCATTACGGTGAAAGTCCACTGACCATATGAAACAAAGCAGCTGGATTGTGCCAAAAACTATTGGGATTTTAATTGAACTTTTTGCACCCACACCATTAATATATTTGGTCTGAGATGTGGGTTATATCCAAATACAATACAATACAATACAATTTATTTTTGTATAGCCCAAAATCACACAGGAAGTGCCGTAATGGGCTTTAACAGGCCCTGCCTCTTGACAGCCCCCCAGCCTTGACTCTCTGAGAAGACAAGGAAAAATTCCCAAAAAAACCTTGTAGGGAAAAAATGGAAGAAACCTTGGGAAAGGTAGTTCAAAGAGAGACCCCTTTCCAGGTAGGTTGGGCGTGCAGTCGGTGTCAAAAGAAGGGGGTCAATACAATACAATACACAGAACAGAACAAATCCTTAATACAGCATAAAAATAAAAATTTTAGAAGTAAGGCGCAGAATTTAACAGTAGATGATATCACATAATAAGATTTGGATATTTTTAGAGTCCTGGAGACCTCATCCATCAAGCTGCCTCCCCCATTTGGCCATTCCACGGCTAAAACAGTGCTGGGCCAGCCAATCTGATGAAAGGACCCCTCTTTCCCATGATTTCTGCGATCTTCCTTCAGGGATGACTTTACCATAGGCAGGCAAACAACTTGGCAGGTGGGTCGTGGCACCAATTGCCACATTTGAGTACCGAGAACAGAAACAGAATAGGTAAGGGTTAGTATTCAATTATAACTAACTATCATGTTACTTATGTTTTAGTGCTAATGACTAACACCAGAGATGCAGTCTGTACAGTTAATCAGCAGCTCTAGTCAGGATATACTAAACTGAAGTAGTGAGTCTTCAGCCGGGATTTAAAGGCTGAGACCGAAGGGGCATCTCTTATAGAAGCGGGAAGACCATTCCACAGTTTAGGGGCCCTGTAACTAAAAGCTCGACCTCCCATTGTTATTTTATTAATCCTTGGAATCATAAGCAGACCGGCATCTTGAGATCTTAATGTGCGCTCAGGTTTGTAAGTCATGATAAGTTCAGACAAGTAAGTCGGACCTTGGCCATTTAATGCTTTATATATTAAAAGGAGGTTTTTGAAATCTGCCCTAAAGTTAACCGTGAGCCAGTGTAAGGATTTAAGAACTGGAGTTATATGTTCATATTTTCTTGTTCTTGTAATAATTCTTGCAGCCGCATTTTGGACTAACTGGAGGCTGTATAGAGAACAGTTTGAACAGCCAGTGAACACCACATTGCAGTAGTCAATCCTACTAGAGATAAATGCGTGAATTAATTTCTCAGAATCCTGTTTATTTAGAAAGTGCCTTAATTTCCTAACATTTTTAAGATGGAAGAAACATGTTTTGGACAACTTTGTAATATGTGCTTTAAATGACATCAAATATAACTTCTAGATTGCGGGCTGATTCAGTAAAATTAATTGGGATTCCAACTGAGTTAAATGATGACAAAATATTGTTGTGATCCGCGTCATTCCTTCCAACAATTAACATCTCTGTTTTATCTGTATTTAAAGACAAGTAATTATCATTCATCCACTCCTTTAATTCGCTAACACAACTAATTAAAGACAACATCGGAGAAACTTCATTTGATTTAAATGAAGGGTATAACTGGGTGTCATCTGCTTATGAGTGAAAATTAACATTATGTTTCCTAATGAGAGATCCCAGTGGAAGCATGTAAAGTGAAAACAGTAAAGGTCCCAGTACTGAGCCCTGCGGGACACCATATTGAACTTCTGTGTATAATGATGGAGTACTGTCAGCACATTTCTGTACATATTGGAATCGATTTGATAAATAAGAACTAAACCAAGCGAGCACGGGGCCTGTAAACCCAACATTGTTTTCTAGCCTGTGCAGTAAAATAGAATGGTCAATGGTGTCAAATGCTGCACTTAAGTCTAACAACATAATTACAGTGGAGCTTCCTTCATCAGAGGATATGAGAATGTCATTTACAACCCGTATTAGTGCCGTTTCTGTACTATGACCAGTGCGAAAACCAGACTGGAATTTCTCAAATAAATTGCAATGCGTAAGGTGTGACTGAAGCTGACTGGCGACTACTTTTTCTAGTATTTTAGAGAGAAACATTACATTTGAAATAGGCCTATAATTATTTAGTATGTGTGGGTCTAGGTCTGACTTTTTAAGTAATGGTTTAATGACTGACACTTTTAGTGCATCAGGTACTGTGCCATGCAGTAATGAACTATTGATAATGGTTAGAATAGGCGCCGCAAGAACATCCATGGCACTTTTTGCTAGTTTTGTTGGAACTGGATCTAGGGAACAAGTAGTGGGCTTCATTTTAGTAATTAAAGTTAAGACTTCCTACTCAGTTACAGGATTAAAATTATTAAAGTGCTGAATGCAATGTGAGACAGGGTCTGCTAAGCTAGTATTTGGTTTGTACTGTGATGCTGAGATCTGGGATCTTATATTTTTAATTTTCTCATTGAAGAAGTTCATAAAGTCTGTACTGCTAATATCTGTTGATATTTTGCACTGTTGGTCTGAATTCCCATTTGTTAACTTAGCCACTGTACTAAGCAGTACCCGAGGATTTTTATTATTAAATAAAAGACCAATTATGAAAAAAATAGGGATGGCCGCTGTAAGAACTATGTAAGCCACATTGTTCCTGATGCTCTATTAGTTGGGATATTTGGAGTAAAGCTAGCTTGTCTGCACCTGAAAGGTATGACTTTATACCAGGTGAAGCTTTCGACACGACCAACAAATGGTTGGCTAAGCCAAATGCAAGTGTGGTCTGAATTAAAACAAGCTGCCCATAAACACAGAAAGAAAGACATAACAGTAAATAATCTGAAAAGGATTACATAAAGGACTAGTTGTCCCAATCTGATCCCAATGTGTCCACCACTGGGGAGTGGGGGACATCATGGAAAGCCTGATTTTTTCTGACGCATGAATTTAACAGGGTGGACCGAACATTCTTTAAGTCCTTTATATTTTGCAGCTACAGATTCATGCTGTATACATCTTGGTCTACCACATCAGCAGGGCTGTTGGTTAAAATCTGGACACTGTGCAGGTCATGGGCGTAAACTGAAGTCAATATCATGTTGGTGAGAAGTATGCATTATGATATGGAACATTATCTTGCTGGAAATATCCATTTAAAAAAAGGGTATATGATGGCCATAAAGAATTGTGAATGAAAACAAAACTGAGCTTCATTATGAACAACACTGCACATCTTTCTGACTCACTAGTCTTAAGAACTTTCAGTCAACAAATTATTCAGCACACTACTGGGGCTCCTTTATACCAATGGTAATATGTCTTTATAATGCCTCACCATGACTGTGACTACTCTATCTATCTATCTATCTATCTATCTATCTATCTATCTATCTATCTATCTATCTATCTATCTATCTATCTATCTATCTATCTATCT
>JANRMT010062857.1:10679765-10742392 GCA_026402145.1 Polypterus bichir lapradei | reverse complement strand
TCTATCTATCTATCTATCTATCTATCTATCTATCTATCTATCTATCTTTTTTTATGAATTAGGATTGTAATGCATCAAAGTATTAATAATTAAAATGAAACAAGTAAAATCTGGTGGATGTCAGAACAATCCAATCTCTGCAAAATCCATCTGCTCCTACCCAGTGGGTTATCCAGGCCCTCCCATGCACTTTAACAATGAGTGATGGTGTGGTACAGCATAGCTGGGGTCCATGGCAGATCACCATCTATCACTGATGCAATTAGCTGTTATCTGAAATAGGTGACCCTTCCATTCAACTAAGCAAGTTTGTCCTCTCTTGTCTTACCTCTCCTATTAACAAGATGTTCTGACCAACAGACTTGACACTCACTGATGTTCTTTGTCTAATACCCCACTTTCTGTAAACTCTACAGGCTGCAATATGTGAAATTTTCACAAGGACTACTATTTCTGAGATCCTGGATTAGATTAGATTAATTGTATTATTTCCATCGGAAAATTTTGATGCATGCAGCTGCAGAAACATAAAAAAATCGAAGGTACAGACTCACAGGACAAATTATACAATCAGTAGATATGTAAATAAAAAAGAAATATGTATTATGCATAAACTGATAAAAATAATTAAAAGATTATAAGCAATTAGTCTGTGATATTGGGAGAAAACACTGAATTGATTGATAACACTGGGCAGAAAAGACTCCTAAAGGTGCTTCTTAGCACACCATGGCTAAAAGTGCTCCAAGAAAATGCTCCCTGGAGGGAATGGAGGGGATTTTTCATGATGGCATCCAATTTTGCCACCATCTTCTTTTCAACAACAGCTTCCAGTGTGTCCAGTATTAGCCCTGTGGTGGATCAGGCTTTCCTGAAATGTTCGTTTTGTGCTTCTTTTGAACTGAAATTGCTTCCTCAGACGTCTACAGCATAGAACAATACACTGGCTACTACAGAATAGTAGAATATTTCCAGCAGCTTGTTGGATACATCAAAACACCTGAGTCCCCTCTGGAAGTTCAGTCTGCTCTGGCCTTTCTTGTACAACACCATTGTGTTGTCAGATTAGCCCAGCTTGCTGTTTATGTGAACCCTCAGGTACTTGTAGCTGTGCACCACTTCCACGTCATCCAATTGAATGTTAATTGGTTTCACTGATTCTTTGGCATATCAGGAGACCACCACCAACTCCTTTGTCTTGCTGATGCTGAGTTGTAGGTGGTTCTTCCTGAATTACAAGATGAAGCCTTCCATAAGCATTATGTATTCCAGCTCACCTCCATTATTAATGCAGCCTATCATGAAGGAGTTGGAGGGAAGGTGTGAAAAGGAAGTATGTGCACACATTGGTCTGAAGTAGGCCTGTTTGGGATTGGTTTTGAATCAGAGGCCATTTTGTACCATGACGTTTAAGGAGTTTGATAATTTCTGTGGGTAGCAAGCACAGTTGTGTAAAGGGTAAACAGGAGGCCAGACAGGACATTCCACAAGTTACCCCAGTATTACCCACCAACATTTTTGACACACAGTCCTTGAGTCTCACAAACTATTGTCTGTTTGTCAGGAGATTTTGGGGGCAACAAGATGCAACGCATTGAGTTTTTTCCTCAGTCAATAAGGCAGAATGGTGTTACAGGCAATGCAAAAAATCAAACAACATTATCCTAAGTGGGGTGATGGCTTTGTCCAAGTCCAAGGTCTTTCACACCTATATGTGCCTGACAAGCAAAGTGTAGAGGATCAAGATGTTCTGGAATAGGAGTCAGACCAGTCCCTTAAAATTCTTTATGATGTATGAAGTAAGAGCAACTGGTCTAAAGTCCTTGACATCATTGGAATGAATGCCCATTCATTGGCACTGGAACTATATATGATGTTTTCCACCACTGGAGAATCTTCTGCAAACTCAGGGAAAGGGAGAAGAGGTGATGAAGCACCCCACAAAGCTGAATGTCATATGTTTTCAGCACCCTGGAGCCAACCCCATTTGGCCCCATGGCCTTGTTTGTGCACAATTCCTCCAGCTCTCTCTTCACTTGATTAGCTATGAAATACCATGTCTGGCACCAACCATCACACCCTATTCAAAGTTGCTTAAGTCAGTCATTCTGTTCATTCAAATGTTTGGTCAAACAACAATTAAACTTCTTGAATATGTTTTTTTTATGCTGTAATTTCTGAGTTGTAGCCATTTAATTGGCTGTTTGAAGTAGCAAGTTATTTTTTGTTGATCAGCCTATATACATACTGTAATAATGTGGCTACTGCATACTTAGTCCTTAATGCTACTCGGCTCTGTTACAGTTGTTAAGCCAGGAAAACCTGTTAATGTCATGCTCTAATATTTGTATTCAGGGAATTACTCTCCATTTACCACCAAACAGCATTAGGAAGTTTGTCAAATGCAAAGATAAGTCCTTATAAAGCACATAACCACACAACTGTAATAGAAAAGGGTGAAAGCAGGTTTTATACATTTTAAACCTAAAATAAAATAATACACAAAATATTATATGTCAACAGTATGTATTGGAGCTGTGGATAAGAACTATTTTTGGCCTAAAGGAATTCTTAAACAATTACCGAGTGCAGCGGTAGAGCTTTTATTTGCTTGAAAACAAAATGAAAAGAGCCAGGAAATTTAATGAGTTCCTCCTTACATCATTTCACAGAGGAGCCTCGTCTGGCTAACTTTGTATCTGTTAAGTTGCATCATTTCAAACTTGTTAATATACACAATTAAACTGTAAATAAACCATTGAAGCACTTATTTGGAGTCCCTTTTTTTACTTTGTAGCTTCTCTAAAGGACACAACACAAATCCTTCATATACAGAAAAAGCCTTCCAGGCAGAGGTTTCAGTTTAGCACATTCATTACATTTTAATTGCTTCTAAATTGCATTGTGACCTGTCACATCAATAGCTGAATTTCTCTAACAGAAACTATGAAAATTTAGGCATATGTGTTGTTAGGAGCTTAACTGCTAGCGATTGGATTCTGTTATTAGACTGTGTGAAAGGACATGCTACAAAGGACATTCCCATATTGGGAGTGCTGTCAATAATATTTGCCTTGTTTTGGAAGTGTTTAGATATTGCCTGGCCTTAGAGTAAAAAACAAAACATGGTTAAATTAAATCCCTGCTACAATAATTGAACACTCCAGGATTCCTACCTGAGGTTACTGGCAAACACTGATGTAAAGTTTACATTGACCTTCATTAGGGTGAGGATAAAGCAGAGTTTAAGTTATAAAGAAATAGCCTAACAGAATGTTGGCAAGGCAGCTGTATATTATAATAATGATTTAGATACAGTAACATTATGCAGTCAGTTTGCTCCTGTTTTTCCATGAAATACATTTGAGGATTAGAGCTCTAGACATAGAGATGACATACCTGGGTGTATTTGTACGCTGCAATTTGAATCAGGCGGTGTCCTGTTATTCTCAAGAGCTTACAAAGGAAGTGAAATGTAAGAGATTTTGGAGACGGGGCAGTTAGACTTCACAGATTGGCAAATGGCTGCCAATTAGATTATTCTTAAAGGTTTATAAGGTTACTATTGTCATGTATAGGCCATATCATGTGGAATACCATTTGTGCCAAATTGACATAAATAAAATGGAAACTGTGAAAGAAATAATCACATGCAAAAGTACAGAGGTAATATATAAATGAGTCAATGAAAAAATGTATAATTAAATTAAAAAAACATCAAATGAATATGGAATACAATGCCATCGTTTTATTTTGGATTAAAACTCCAGTTGCCTCTCATGTAACTATTGCAGGTCTTATTTTAAAATTGCCTTAATTTTAAAGACTGCTTTTATTTCACAATGCAACTTTTATGAATGGCCCCTTGAATGCCAGTACTATTTATTTCAGAATGGCACTTTCATGATGATTTCATCACTTGTTAATTAAGACAAAGACCACACGGCTGAACCTGTTCCTACTGAAGAACAAGAAGAGGCTGCATTTAAATAGTGCCTTTCAAGTCCCTCAAAGCGCTATTACATAGAGAGGGGTGAGCCACTCCAACGACTGCTAATATGCAGCATCCACAGCTGCCATTTTGTGCCAGTATGCTCACCACACATTAGCTATTAGCTGGTGAAAGGGTGAGAGAGATAGTTAGCCAATAAGAGACAGAGGAAGATTAGGAAGCCGGAATGACCAGGCCATGATGGGTAAGGTAGCTTGGACATCAGGATACACCCTACTCTTTTACGAAGGATGCCTTGGGCATCTTTTATGACCACAGTCAGGATTTCAGTTTTACATCTCAGATGAAAGACGACACCATTTTTATAACATGCCGATCCTATCACTGAATTAGGGCACAAACAGACCTCCTTGCTGGCTTAACCAGAACCTCTTCCAACAGCAATCCAAGCTTTTCTAGATGGTCTCCCATTCGGGTACTGGCCGGGTCCAAACATGCTTAGTTTCAAGTGGATTACCTTTTCTGAAGTGATTGTGGTAAGGCTACTGTCAATTGGTTAATGCTTTACTGTTGGTTACTTTTCTTCGATCATAGGCAGTTTGCATTCTAACTGCAAACAAACAGAGGCAGTCAAAAGATGAAAGATTAGCTTGAATAGAAAAAGACTGTTTAACACACAAAGCTATTTTGACACAAATTCCCAATATATTGGAAATACTCAGACTGACAACCAAAAAGTGCCCTTCAAAATGTTGACTTCAGTGAAGGATTCCTTAGTAATTTAATACTGATTGAGTGTTGTGTCTGCACAGAAATAGCCAATGAAGAAATGACAAAGGCATACATTAATGCAGATAACGTTCTGTGCGGACACACCACTCAGTTATCTTAAACTACTGGGACCCTCTTTATTAACATGAACATTCTGAAAAGCACTTATTTGCCTAAGTATTCCCAATGCATCATCAATTCTTCTTAAAACAGCATCATATTGTGGCTGCCAGACTTGTCTTGTTGTTGCTAAATGTGTGACTAAAGTTACCAATTAGAAGGGAACAAGGCGAGAGACCCAGCATTCTGTAAACCTTCAAGAACATTCAAGACGAGAAGTGGATAAATAGTTAGCAGGAATTTGGATTGTTCTTTCTGAAAGGAGAAAGAGAACGACAGAGGGGAAGAGTGATCAGATATACTGAAATAATTCCATTAAGGAGGGTAACAGTGCAAGACTAGCAGCTTGTTTTCTTTTACCAGGCACTTCATCGCTTGGTATAGTTACACTATGATAAACTGTCAATTTATATTTCACCTGTAAAACTATCCATTGCAACTTTTACAGCCTCAGTGTTTTTGGTTTGAATGCCCTGGCATTGAAGATACAATGCACCTGTAATAAGGTAAAAGTAATCGACAGCACAGGATTAACCAATGGGAACAGCCTGTTGGTTTTAATTGACAAGTGACAAAATTATCATGAAAAGAGACATTCCGAAATAAATTGAACTGTCATTAAAACAACCATTTGGAAATGTGCAATTCAGAAAACTTGCATTGTGAAATAAAATTATTTCTTAAATATTAGACCATTTTGAAATAAAATCTGTGTTATTATTGTATTTTCTAATAATTATTGACTCATTTATGTATGTATGCATGTGATTATTTCATAAATGCCATTTTATTTATTTAATTTTGGCACAAAATTAAAAAATAGATGGAAGCATACGCATGTATTGATTTAAAAACCAGCAGCAACTTTTTTAAATCAATTTGAAACTAACAGGCAGCAGGGGTAAAAATTGGAGATACAGAATCAAACTTTCTTGCTCCAACCAGAAAAAGGGCAGCTGCTTTGTGGACTAAGTGCACTCTGTGTATCAGTGATTTGCTGATCCCAGAATAAAACTTGTTGCACTAATCAAGCCAAGAAAAGATAAAAGCATGAGTAACTTTCTCAAGATCCTCAGGAGATAATAAAGACTTAGCCTTAGCTAAAAGATGAAGCTGGAAAAAGCAACTCTTGACCAAAGAATGTATCTGTTTCTCAAAAGAGAGGTTAATATCTCTATACTGAGGTGTGGCAGAAAAGTAATGAGAAAGAAAGTAATGAGACTGATTTTTTATTTACCAAAGTTTTTATTTTTTTCAAACATCAATGTTATCCCCTTCAAAGTAGTTCCCTTGGGCAGTTACACACCGATGGAGACGTTGTTCCCACTGTTGGTAGCAGCGCTGGAAGTCTTCAACCGGTATGGTCTTCAGCATGTCCGTTACACTCTTTTGGATGTTTTCTAAAGTCCCGAAATGACGTCCGTTGAGGACATTTTTCAGTTTAGGAAAAAGGAAAAAGTCACACGGACTGAGGTCAGGTGGATAAAGGGGCTGGGGAACCACAGGAATGCGTTTTTTCGATTGTCCTTCTGCTCAATTGTGAGGTTTTTCGGCACCATTTTGGCATAGACCTTTCGCATGTGCAAATGTTCAGTCAAAATTTGATGAACGGTAAATCTGTTCAGATTTGATTGTTCACTCAACATTCTTAATGTTAAACGACAGAGTGTTCACACGTTTGATGTTTTCATTGGTTTTCGAAGTTGAAGGCCTCCCTGAAAAACTTGAGCTCGGGATAAAGAATGTTCCCCATAGGCCTGTTTTAACTTTTCAAACGTCACACTTGCCGATTCTCCAAGCTTAACACAAAATTTATTGGCACAACGTTGCTCCAAATTCCGCTGTTCCATTTTGCATGACGCACAACCAAAAAACACAACTTCACTAATAGCAGTCACAAAAATCACGTAGTTAACGGAAGGAGTTGAAACTCACACTGAGCTATGGGAGGATACTGATACACGTACTCTATCAAGGACAACAGCGCAGCGTTGCCAGATCGCTTGCAGTGTTGCCAGTCTCATTACTTTTCTGCCACACCTCGTATATATAAAATCCAATGTCTGTCTGTCTGTCCACTTTTCACGAGAGAACTACTTAACGGATTTAGATTGTTTTTTTTCTATAAATTGCTTGAACATTCCTGTTGATTTTTCAACCTCTCTCATTGCGCTATGTATCATAGTTCGCTTGCGGTACTGATATATTTGTTAGAATCCAAGAGCCATGCAGCAGGCCAAGGGGAGGGGGCCAGGGCCCTCCTCACTTACGTGCTAGCCTCGGAGCGTTCATTACCTCCGCTTATCTAGCGAACAAGGTCCACTGAATGGATTTAGATGGAGTTTTTTTTTTAGAATTTGCTTGAACATTCCAGTTGATTTTGCAACTTCTATCATTGTGTTACGAATCGTATATTCACGCTAATCCAAGACAGAGGCTGTAGTCCGATGGGAGGAGGATGCATGACATCAGGTGTAGGGAGCCGGGCAGGACAGGACCCTCCTCGCTGTCCTGTTTCACTACTATGCAGGCATAGCCACTAGGGACAGCTCGTCAAAAATAACACCAAGATTCTGAACATGAGGTTCGTAAAAGTCCACAAAAGAGCCAAAGAGTTCAAAGCCAATTTGAGTTTTGGCAGGAGGACCAGCTATCAGAACTTCTGTTTTATTTTGATTAAGATTGAGAAAATTGTCAGCCATTCAGGATGTTAGTTCCACAAGACAACTTTGCAGCTGATTCATTGAAGAGTTATACACAATAATAATTAACTATAATGGTCTTTAGTATATTCCTGTTAGGACCAAAACACTCCATCCATCATTTATCCATGTAGGGTAGTCTCTTATTGTTAATCTGAGTTTTAAGGGTCCAGATCCCATGGTGGAATATCCCATAGAAGGTAGAAATCAGCAAAGGATGGGACCATATTTCATCAAAGGGCACATTCATACACACAGTTGCTGAAACCCAGTCAACCTAAGCTTTATGTCTTTGAGAAATGAATGGAAAGCTCTCACACAAACACACACACACACACACACACAAGAAGAACCTATGTACTCCACAAAGATAGTGGCTAGACCAAGATTTCAAACCATTTTCCTGGGAAGCAGCAGTGCCACTGCATCACTGTATTACTAGTGATTTTTCTTCCTCTTGTACTTTTATAAATACAAAAAAAAAGAAATAATAACTCAAATTATTATCATGAGGTGCAGTGGTTTGTGCTGGATTCTAACCCCAGCCCTGTGTGGAGTTTGTATGTTCTCATCATGTCGATGTGGGTAGTCTGGGTTTCCTGGTAAATATATGTGCGCTCCTGCCTTGTGTCTGATGGCTTCACCCCTCATGATTTTGAAATGAATTATTTAGCCTTGAGAATTTATGTTGTTACTCAAAAAATTTGCTTGAAGTCTGAAAAACGTACGTATTGATTTTTTGTAACATTAGCACACTGAAAGCACTTTCTGTATTTATCTGCAAAACTTGAAATGATTTTTTGATGTGCATGAATGATAATGTTTTATGGTTGAACATTTTTTTTTATTTGCTGCTTGCATGCACAATATTATGGAAAGAAAATTCACTAGAGAAATAAAAAACAGAAAGACTTAAATAAACCCTGTGGAAAACACTTATGTTATCATGCCAGGTATTGGAAATATCTGTGCTTTGTAAGCATTGTCACTAAGTATTGTTCTTAGAAGTGTTCTATGCTCTAAAAAGCTTAAATTCCGAGCTATAAAGATTATCAGTAATCCAGCGTTTCTCAACCTTTAAGTATTTGCGACCCGAGTTTTCATAACAGTTTTAATCGCGCCCCCCCAACATTTTTTTGAAATGTAGATGTATATTTTATTATACCTACTTAACTTTTATCGACATTTATCTAACTCTATATTTATTGTTCTAGTATCAGAATGTAGTTTAAGTTAATTTGTTTTGGTTTCAACGGATGCTTTTCTTCATATTTTTGATTCCTGTTATCTTTTTTTCACTTTCTTTTTGTTACTTCGCACCCCCCTAGGGGGGCCTGCCCCACAGATTGAGAACCACTGCAGTAATCAATAAATTGTATTGAGATGGGTCTCCGATTAATTGTCTAATTAGGCCGCCAAAGCATGTAAATGATTTTCTGTTCTTTGTTCCAGTTCTCACACTTAATAAATTCACGTTCAGAGTTTTGGGCTTCATGAACTATCCTAGCAGAACTGGAACCAGGGCAGGAACCCTAACCCTAACCCTAAGAGTAATAAAAGTACAGAATAATGTAAATAATTAACAAAAATAATATTATTAGTGCAAACAAACGAAACGAGCATGAGCAAAAGGACACAAACAAGGAATCTCATCACAAGTCAGAGGAGGAACCCTGATGAAAAATAACACAAAATATATGAAAATAATCAGAAGTAACTACAAATAACCTTAGCAATCAAAACAATACCTACTAAGACATTTGCCCTTAATAATACTTTGTTTAGTGTACTTTGTCATTTCAGGCTTCACATTAAAAAAAATGCATTTTTGCTCTTCATAGGGCCTCTTTAACAATTTCACAATCGTTTTTAGAGACATAATGCCTAGGATAATGTGATAAGAGCAACACATGTGACAAGATGAACAAACCCTAGTGAAACCTTGTGAATTCAGCAGCAGTTGTGACAATGACTGGTACTGCAACTGTGTGTCACCAAACCTCAGTTCTGCCTTAAACCCCCAGTGTTACTTTCTTCCCCTCTTTTGTCATATAAACCTCCCGTATTCCTCATACTGTAAGGCAGTGTTTGTTTTGCGGACATATTTATGATAGGTGGCCACATGATTGTATAGTAAAATTAGCCAAATTCTTCCAAATGTGAATTCCGTGGCAGGTGATGTTCCGCCCTCTATTTAATGTACTA
The DNA here is from genome assembly GCA_026402145.1 of Polypterus bichir lapradei. Classification (NCBI taxonomy): domain Eukaryota; kingdom Metazoa; phylum Chordata; class Cladistia; order Polypteriformes; family Polypteridae; genus Polypterus; species Polypterus bichir. The sequence continues at coordinate 10,732,642 of JANRMT010062857.1, read as the reverse complement.
TTTATTGCAGCAGCATGTGAAACAATATATAGATGATGCATTCTATGGCATGTAAATATGGTAGATAATCCCTGTGACACCACCCACCACCCCCCTCACAACCTGTGAAACAATTAAACTGAAATGACTGACAAGCAAAGCCACATATAAAACAAGGGGGAATGACACCTACAAGCTTGTGAGGCAAAGGGACTGCAACACTAGATAGAATTGTTGATACGAAAATCATGGGTGCAGCACAAAAATGTGACAGCTTTCAGGATGTAGTTGATGAGTGAATCAATTGGGTGGGAGCATACAATATATAGTGCAATGGTAATGTTGTATGCTACATTACGTTTCAGTAGACCTCATTGAGTGTTTGGTGTAAATCTAAATCTGCACATGATGTGCAAATATGATTGTCCTCAGCAAGGGTGAATTTCTTCTTGTACTGCTATTTTACTGCAGAAGTTTCATAAACTTTAATCTGCTGATAATGTGATTAATGTGTATGTTGGACCTGTATAACGGTCATGAACTGTAAAAACACCTGAAAATATGAAAAAGGGTGGGAGAGCAGAGCTTTCAGCATTTAGAGATGTCAGTCAGTAGCACAACACATTTCAGACTGGACTGTTCACCAAATTATTCAACATGATTTATCCTATCACCTGTATAAAAAATGAATAGCAACTAATATTTTAAGAATAATTTAGCTATCTATTTACATCTTCTTTCGGCTACTCCCATTTAGGGGTCACCACAGTGGATCATTCATCTCTCCCTGTTTTTCACTTAATTTTCTGCCACCACATTTATAAACCTTCTCTTTGGCCTTCCTCTTTTTCTCTTGCCCAGCAGTTCCACCCTCACCATTCTTTTCCCTAGGTGCCACTCATTTCTCCTCTGTACGTGCCCAAACCTATCTAGCCTCCCTCGCTTTGTCATCACACTGTCGTACCTGTGTTGTCCCTTTAATATACTCATTCCTATTTCTGTCTACCCTCGTTACTCTGAGCAAAAAATGTAGCAACTTCAACTCCACCACTTCCAGCTCTGTCTCCTGTCCTTTCATCAGTGCCAGTATCTCCAAACCATAAAACATTGCTGGTCTCACTACCGTTTTATGGGTTTTCCTTTTCATTCTTCCAGATGCTCTTCTATCACAAATCACACCTGCTACTCTTCTCCACCCAGTCCACCCTGCCTGCAATCTCTTCTTCACTACTCTGCTGCACTATCTGTTGCTATTGACTGTTCATTCTAAGTATTTAAGTTTGTCGACCTTCAACACCTCTGTTCCTTGCAGTTGTACCCTTCCACCACTTTCCCTCTCATTCACACATGTACTCTGTCTCACTCCTTCTGACTTTCATTTCCCTTCTGTCCAATGTGTACCTCAATCTCTCCAGGTTCATCTCAATCTGCTGTCTACTCTTACTACAAATCACAATGTCATCCAATAACATAATAGTCCGCAGAGACACCTGTCTGACTTCATCTGTCAACCTGTCCATCATCAGTGCAAACAGGAAAGCTCTTAGAGCAGATTCTTGATGTAATCCCACTCTCACTTTGAACCTTGCTGTCATTCCTACCACAAACCTCATCGCAGTCACACTTTCCTCATACATATCCTGCACCAGCCTCACATACTTTTCTTTTATTCCCGACTTCCTCATATAGTACCATAACTACACTCTTGGCACCCTGTCATACACTTTCTCTACATCCACAAACACGCAATGCAATTCCTTTGACCTTCTATGTACTTCTCCATCTATAGTTTATAAAGTGAGCATCACATCTGTATGACTCTTTCCTGGCATGAAACCATATTGCTGCTCACAGCCTAGCATCCATCACTCTTTCCCATATCTTCATGGTGTGGCTAATCAACTTTATCCCCCTGTAGTTTCTGCAGCTCTACACATCTCCCTTACCTGTTTATTAAAAATTGTTAAGTTATATATTTGTGAGCTCTTTTACAATAATGTAATTTTAATGGTGGAGTTCATTAAAAAAAATGGTATTTAATACAAGGTAAATAAACTGCATTTATTTATTTCTCTCATTTTTACTAAAGCTCACACTAAGCATTTACACTGGAAGTGGTTCTATTCCCAGTTTGAATGAAAATTATTGTTTATTAACAATGTGTTTGCTTTCCACTTTTAGTAACATTCACAAGAGAATGCATGAATGGGCACAAAAATGTTTACTTCTTTTCATTACTGTATGTGGCCATTGTTATTTGTCTGTCTATGACTTTGCTGTCATTATGGAAATAATCTGGAATACTTTACCAATAGTTATACTCCAGGCTAACATCATGGACCATTAAAAAAACCTTTTAATTTAACTTCTTCGTAGCTATATTTAAGCTCTATTCCTTATAGAGTATACATGTATTAAATGATCAAATTCTTAATGGATTTGCAAATATCATAAATCTCTGTTTTTTCTGCTCTCTTTTCCATTTTTTCTGAAAACATTTGTGCCACTAACCCCTGATCAAAAGGACTGTGCACCTGCCTGTGATGCTCAAATGAAAGTGGATACTCCATCTGTTGACAAGACACGCTGCATTGAATCCTCTATGACAAAGCCTAAAAAACAATAAGGAAGTACATTTAAGTACATTTATGTGAGGTAGAATGCTCAGTGGTGGCTGGACATTCCTTTGGCCTTGGAACTCCTGCAGATTTTGTTCTTTTTGATTTTTTTGGTCCTCACTGGCCACCTGACCTTATCATCAGAATAATCTTCAGAGACTTAAAAAGCCATACTATATATAACGACTCTACTTTTCTACTTATTACATATCTATTTTATGCAAATATGTATTGGCTTGTTTTGTTATTTATTCTTTATTATTCTTATCTAGTTTTAATTTTTTGTTTCTGCCATCTGTTTCTTTCACATCTTGTAAAGCACTTTGACCTACATCCTGAGTAGAAAAATGTACATTGTTTTATCATTTGATGTATAGAAAACCTTTAATATCATGAGCCGGACTTTGGAAGACTTCATGGGTTTCAGTAAGGGGTATATAAATATGATAAAAACATTAAATAAATTCTCCTACATCCATAACCCTTACCAATTTTGATATTTCTTGAGCATTTCAGATTGTCAAGGGTTCCAGACATGGGTGCTGCCTATCACCTGTATAAATTCTCACACAAGCTGTTTGGTTTTTGTTGTCATGATTTGACCTTTCCTATAACTGTCCATTGCTTCCATCAAAAAATACCCCACTGTGCAGAAGATATGTTATCCCTTCTTTGCATTTATCCCTCAATGTTTTTTATATTCTTAATTTTTAAGCTCTTTTGAGAATTCTTTGGGTTACAAAATCAATTGGACAACGACCACCTTGATTTCTGTATATTCTGTTCATTGGATTTAATGTGTTGTTGTTTTGATTTTGCTGTTGTTTTTAACTCATCCTCCTCTATGGTTTCTCATGTGTGTTCTGCCTCTCTTCTCAGTTTGCTCAGTCTTCTCTAGTTCCGAATCCTCCGATTCTCATTTTCTTTGTTCTGTATTTGTATTTAGGATAGATGTGGAGGCATTAACTTTTATTTGCTCAAAACTGATTGCTTATGCTTTTTTCTTACTTGGCTGCAGTAAAAACTTGATCACAATAAAAAGCGTAAGGATACAAACACTGAAGAGGAAACCAAATAATGAAAGGATTTAAGCACGATTACAAGAAGTATCACATGCAATGAGCAGAAGCTGTTAAAAGGTCCAATAAAATGTTAGGGTACACTATACAAACTGATAAATGTAAAGAAGGAATCCCCAACTGTACTAGTGGGTTTATATGCAGTAGTAAGTGTGTTTGTTGTGGCCTGTACATTACAACAAAGGCACCACAGACTGAGCAGGAGTGAAGTGTATCTCTGACCAAAAGAAAATGACTTCTGCTCTGACAAGCTAAGGGAATTAGACCTCTACGGAAGGCTGCATGAATACCTCACCCTGGTGTTCAAAATTCTGGAAAACATCTATAAAGTTGGTCTAACATAATTCTAACTAAATGGTAAATCATGTCCTTAAGGATACCCATTGTTAGTGGTTTTAAATTAATTTACAAATTTCTGTTTTCTGCTGTCCTTAGTATTTATGTGCTTAATTTCAGCTTTACTCCTGTCTTAGCTTTGTTTTCCAGTAATTCCATTCCCAAAGTTACTGGGATGTAGTTGCATCTGACTGCTATCCACACATTTCTCTTGCTCCAGATATTACACAGATAACAAACTAAACTCATTTAAATGTATATTAAAGAGAAGTGCATTGACAATGTAAACCAGGAGGCACCTTTCATACAAACAATCTACTGAAAAGTCTAAATAAGACACTAGCACAACAAAACTTATTAGCCATCCAGACAACTTTAGTGGACTGAACTGTCACCACTTGTTTGTAGAATTTCTTATTTTTTTATTGAAATATTTGTCAGGTGATATAATAAGAATATCACTTCTGTTAGTTAAACTGGCCTCTGGAGCCTATAATCCTCCTTGAGAAACACAATATTATTCACTAGTTCCAGATTTACAAAAGATACAGTATATTTGAATTCAAACGGAGTTATACATTTAGAATTATTTTTATTCTTGCTCAATAATACAATTCCTAACTAATAATATAACACCCCCCAGAAAACTGCCAGCTGTTAGAAATCTAGCACTGTGCAACAGGGTTGTTTTTGCACTCCTACTAAGTGAGAGATATAAGTGAAGACTTTGATTACTCTGCTTCAAGCATACCAGAAATGTTATTCACAAGAACAAAATGTCAAGACAGTAATTAGAAAAGAGATTCAGTAAAAGTTTACCAATTGAAAAAACAATGTAGTTTCACTATAATTTATAACATAATACACGATATACAGTAGATTCAGAAAATACACATGTGCCTCCACTTTCTACATAATTTATTGAATTGTAGATTTAATTTTAAATTTATAAATTTGCCCATCTGTCTTCACTCAATAACCCATAATTAGAAAATGAAAACGTGTTTCTGGAAAGGTTTGCAAATTTATTAAAAATTATCTGAAATCTCTGATTTATACTCTGCATGCATCCAGGCCCTTTGCTGACTCCAAATCATGGTCAGGTGCCTCCTGTTTGCTTTAATCCTCCATGAGACATGTGATTAGTGTCAGCCTCTTCCAAATGGAAGTGACTGGGCAGCTTTTAGAAAGGCTCACACCTGTGTATATAAGGTCCCCAATTCACACTGCATGTCCGGACAAATCCAAAGCAATGAAGTCCAGGAAAGTCTCTGTAGACCTCTGAGATAAAATTATGGTGAAGCATTGATCAGGGTGAGGGTATAAATCTGTTTCTCAAGCTTTTAGTGTTCCCAGGGGCACAGTGCACTCAATAATTGTGAACTGGATGGGTTTGGAATCACGAGGACTTTTCTTAGAGCCGGTCATCTGTCCCAAATGAGTAACTGAGCAAGAAGGGCATTTTGTCAGGGAGATGACCAAGAACCCATTGGTCACTCTAATAGAGCTTCAGAAGTCCTCTGTTGAGATGGGAGAACCCGATAATATGACGACCATCTCAGCAACACTCCATAAATCCGGCATTTATGGTAGAGTGGCCAGACAGAAAGCACTCTTGAGTAAAAAGCATATGACAGATTAAAAGACTCTGAGAGCAACAGGAAAAAGATTCTCTGGTCTGATGACACAGAAATTGAACTTTTTGTGCAGATTCCCAAGCCCTACGTCTGGCGGCTGTTTATCATCTGCATAATACCATTCCTACAGTGAAGTATGGTGGTGGCATCATCATGCTATAAAAGTGCTTCTCAGCATCAAGAACAGGGAGACTTGTCAAAATTGAGGGAAAGATGAATGCAGCCAAATAAAGATAGGTCCTTGAAGAAAACTTGCCTCAGAGAGCATACCACCTTAGACTGGGGCAACAGTTCACCTTTCATCTAAACACCAAGACAATACTGGAGGGGCTTTAAGATAAGTCTCTACCCTTGAATGACCCAACCAAAGCCCCAACTTAAACCCAGTAGAACACATAGGGAGAGACCTGACAATGGTAGCTTATATATGCTTCCCTGTCACTGCAATGGAGTTCGGGGGGCTATGCCAGGAAGAATTGGACAAAGTGCCTAAATCCAGATGTGTAAAACTTGTAGAAACTTACCCAAGAAGATGTAAAGATGCAACTGCTGTCAATTCAAGTTCTAATTTTAAATAAATTTACAAGTATTTCTGAACACGTGTTTTCACTTTGTTAGTATGGATTATTGAGTGCATATTGATGGGCAAAAATGGAAAACTTTCCATTTAAAATTAAATCTACAAGACAATAAAGTGTGCAGAAACTGAAGGGGTCAGGCTACTTCCTGAATCCACTGTAACAATTAATACTATAAAAAGTTTTATCTCGGATTAAACTAATGCTTATTTCATATTATGCTTGATGAGACAGGAGATGTAATGAGTCTATTTCTAGTGTATAATAGCCAAATTTAAAATATGTATGTGCAATACTGTATAAACTTAAAATATTTTAATTTTAGAATTTTTCATTTTAACTTATTATAAAAAATAGCAGTATATGTACAAGCTGCAAGAATAATTATCCTTTTAGTATGACTCTGAATTTCTAGAAGTAATACAATCTTCACTACTTGCATAATTATACAGTATGTTATACAGTTAGGCTTGGATAAACATCTCGTGTCTCTGAAGCAGATTCTGTTGAAGCCTGCCATGTCAAACCATAATGCTGATTGATATGATTTTATATAAATCTTGAGAGGATGCCTTAGAATTCCATTTGTTTACACACACTCATACGTATGCATGTGTGCCACCTACAAACATATATACATACATACATAAATTCTCCCACTTAAATTTTATCTTACATTTAACAGACAGTTGGTTACAAATTGCAGTTAGTGAAGCTTATGGTGATGTCCCAGCCAACCAATGAAAGTTAACTCCTGCAGAAAGAAAAGAACAAAGTAGTGCTTCTTAATGCATGAGATGTATTGCGAGGATAGTTTGAGAAAAGCAGGATTAGCAGTAGTATTTGCAGTAGTATTAGTAATAATAATAATAATAATAATAATAATAATAACAACTAAAGTTAAAAAACCAGCCTGAAGTTTTGAAACCTGCTTAAGATCTGAACCTGCATAGGACTAAAAGTTTAAAATTGCTTTGGATTAAAAGAAAGCAAGTCTGCATTTTCAACGCCATGGCATCTGAGTCAGGGAGCCAGAGAACATTTTGAACCCCCATTGAAAGTAACAGTGGTGTGAGCGGTAGTCATGTCGATCATGATGTTTCAATGGAGGATCATCTTGATGATGACATAAAGCCGCCCAATTCATTAACAACTAAACTTCATTCCGAAATGGACTACAAATACAAACAATTATCTAATGCGATGAAGGCTGTGAAGGATTTAAAAAAAAAATGAATTTAACTGTGAAACTATAAAATCGATCATCGAGAACTCATTCTTTAACCAGAGAATGGAATATAAAAGGTTAAGTGACAAACTCTTATCCCTCCAGAGCAATGAAGATACACGGAAAATGCTACAAAAGGACTTTGATGCTAAAATGGAAATTTTTCGCACATTTTCGGAAAATACGATGGAATGGGTTTTTGACGTACGTCAAAATAAAAGCTTCGATCAACAATCTGACTTTTCCAGTTACCAATTTAAGGATTATAAAAAGAAAGATGACATTTCCCCTGCAGTTAAAGATTCCCAAACCTCTGCAAAAACTAAAAGTCGGACAAGCACATTGACTACTTCTAGTAGCGCCATCAGATCTCAAGAGGCAGCACACCCGTACTGTTGGCTAAAGCAGAGAATCAAAGAAAGCAACAAGCTCTAGATATGGAAGAAATGCAGTTAAAAGCTAAAAGAGAAGCTGAAGAAGCTCAATTGAAAGCTAAAAGAGAAGCTGAAGAAGCTCAATTGAAAATTAAAAGAGATCAACTGGCCTTAGAGGCAGCTATAGCAGAATCTGAAGCAAAATTGGGAGCTCTTAAAAGACGCTATCGAAGTTCAGATAAACACAATTCTAGTAACGTCCCTCAGAAACCAGATGTGAGAAGCGCAAAATCACAAGAAGCAAGTATTCGTAACAACGAAAGTAAAAAAAATCCCCAGCAATTGCTTGATCAGCAGGAAAATAAACCTCTTCAACAATCGCTTCACGATAAGCGCTATGATCGACAGAAAGAACAACAGTATAGGACACAAGCGCCTTATGTGCCATACAAAAAGATCCTAATATTTGACGGCGATCCCTTGAAATATGTGGACTTTATAAAAGCATTTGACCGAGCTATCGATGAGGCGATAGAGAATCTGCAAGATAAATTGGACCTATTGGCACAGTTTACTAAAGGTTCACCTCACGAGATTGTTAAAAACTGTAAACACTTGTCACCGTTAGAAGGTTATCAAAAGGCCAGAAAGAAACTCGAAAGTCTCTATGGAAACCAGCTACAGAAAGCCGATGCCTATATGAGAAAAGACAAAGGGCGATCGCAAATAAAGCCAAACGATGGAGAAGAACAGAACGATAATGCGATCTTTCTTGGCGAATGTATAAATATTATGCCCGACTTACAAAGCGGACAACGATTTGAAAGTAAGGATAACCTTCCTACTAAAGTCTCCAAACCTCCTCAAGACCTACTAGCACCGTGGCAATGCAAGGTACAGGGTATTGAAAGTACGGAGAGCAGGCGAACACCTCTCGCCGATCCAGTGAACTTTCTTAACGAACAGCCAACATCAGCTTTAGATCCCGCGTACAGCTCAGCTCCACAAAGCCATACCTTCAAGAAGGAAAAGGACAAAACTGACCAAGAGAAGAATCCTTTGAAAGGCGTCCCGAGAGAAAGCAGCTTTGTTACAAACTTTTCTACAGTGGACGAAAAAATGGATACAGACACCTCAGTCAAAACGGCGGAGACGGCTGGATGTACAAGCGGTAAGCACTGTCTTTTTTGCAATGAAAGTCACGATCTTAACGAATGCAGTGCAATTCAGACATTAACTTATGAAAGTAAAATTGACTTTTTCACCCACACGGAGGTTCATAACGCACTAAGCCGCATCAATGCTCATAAGGCTGCTGGCCCTGATGGCATCCCTGGACGTGTCCTTAGAGCATGTGCTGAACAGCTGGCAGGGGTCTTCATGGATATTTTCAACCTGTCCCTTGCCCAGGCAGCAGTGCCAGCATGCTTCAAAACCACCTCCATAGTGCCAGTGCCGAAACACTCATCACCAATGTGCGTGAATGACTACCGCCCTGTAGCACTCACGCCCATAGCTATGAAGTGCTTTGAGCGACTGGTACTGGCACACCTCAAGACATGCCTGCCCCCCCACACTGGATCCTCACCAATTTGCCTACCGTAACAATAGGAGTACAGAGGATGCGGTATCCACAGCGCTCCACGGTGTACTCTCACACCTGGACAATAAGAACACCTATGCAAGATTGCTGTTTGTTGACTTCAGCTCAGCATTTAATACAGTCATCACTTCCAAGTTGATCACTAAACTTGTGGATCTTGGTATCAATAATTCTATCTGTAATTGGATCATGGACTTCCTGACAAACAGACCCCAGCATGTCAGGTCTGGCCATAACTGCTCTACCACCATTACACTCAACACTGGCGTTCCACAGGGCTGCGTGTTGAGCCCGTTCCTCTACTCCCTTTTCACTCATGACTGCAGGCCCATGTATGGATCCAATTCCATCATCAAGTTTGCAGACGATACCACGGTGATCGGTCTCATCAGTGATAACGATGAGTCTAATTACAGGGAGGAGGTAAAACACTTAGCTGCGTGGTGCGCTGAAAATAACCTGCTCCTGAATACCACCAAAACCAAAGAGCTCATTGTGGACTTCAGGAAGAAGAAGGGAGACACCCACCACCCCATTCACATCAATGGCATGGCTGTCGAATGGGTTTCCAGGTTTAAATTCCTGGGGATACATATCTCGGAGAACCTGTCATGGACAAACAACACCTCCAGCCTGGTCAAGAAGGCCCATCAGCGCCTCTTCTTCTTGAGGATACTGAAGAAGAGCCAACTATCTGCTGTCATACTGGGCAACTTCTACCACTGTGCGATAGAGAGCATCCTGACTAACTGTATTACAGCCTGGTATGGGAATTGCTCTGTTGCTGACCGCAAGGCACTACAGCGGGTGGTGAAAACCGCACAACGCATCATAGGAACTCCACTTCCGGTCATTGAGGACGTTCACAAGAAGAGATGTTTACGCCGAGCTCGTTGCATTCTTAAGGACTCCTCTCATCCAGCCAACAAACTCTTCCAGCTCCTCCCCTCCAGAAGGCGCTACAGGAGCCTTCCGACTAAAACCAGCAGGTTTAGGAACAGCTTCTTCCCCACAGCGGTCACACTTCTGAACTCAGTCCCCCGTTGAACCTTCACATCCACACACTTAATCCTCTACACTACTCCTCCTCCCTTCCTTGTACATATCTGTACATACCTGTGCACACACAGCACACCTGTACATTGTACATCATATATTATATATTGTATATCTGTATATATTACAATACTCATAGTATTATAGCACATACATATCACATCTGTATATTGTACATCTGTGTATATATATAATAGTACTTATATTATTACTGCACATACATAACACACCTGTATGTTGTACATCTGTATGTATGTATATATATATATATATATATATATATATATATAGTACTTATAGTATTATAGTACATACAAATACATGTATAGGTACATAAATGTATATTGTAAAATATGTATATTTGCCATCCGCATTTAGAACATTTGTATATCTATCTATATATATCTATATATCTATTCCCATCTTCACTGTGCTTTTAACTGTACATATCGTATTTAACTGTATATATCGCATTTAACTGTAAATATCATTGTACATAATATGCACATATTATATTTATTGTACTTCTGCTCTTTGCACTTCTGATTAGATGCTAAACTGAATTTCGTTGCCCTGTATTTATACATGTGTAATGACAATAAAGTGAATCTAATCTAATCTAATCTAAGTGCCTTAAACAAGGACGTTTTAGTAAAGATTGTGAAGAAAAGATTAAATGCCAAATATGCTCTCAGTTACATCCAGTAATTCTGCATATGAATAAGGAAAAAGGCACCGACGATAAAGTCACACCTCCTAAAGAGGAAAACGTTATTTCGGAAGAGAAAAACATTTCTTCTGCCCATATTTCTGTTGAACCGTTAGAGACTTGTTCTGATACCGGGGCCGGTAAAGAGTGTGTCTTAGCTGTGACTCCAGTTCAAGTTAAGTCCGAAACGAGTGAAAAATGTGTAGAAACCTCTGCTTTAAAAGACTCTGACAGCTCAGCTACATTTTGCATTGAAAGTCTGCAAAAGCAGTTAAATCTTTCTGGAAGAAAGTCTCACATCTACATCAGCGCTGTAGAAAGAGACACAGTAAATAGTCAGAAATTAGTAAAGTGTATAGTCTTAACGGAGTTACAAGTCTGTGGGATAGAAGAAAATACATTTTATGATTCACCGGAAGTGTACACACTGAACTCGGCACAAGTGAAAAGGGAGAACATCCCTAAAGAAAAAGATGTCAAGAAATTGTCTAATCAAAAAGACTTGGACTTAAGCCATGATCTGTTACCAGTTGAAAGAGCTTTGGGTGTTCAATGGTGCACACAGACTGACAGTTTCAAGTCCCAGGTAAAGCTGCAAGATAAGCCTGCTACAAGACGTGGCATTCTGTCAGTGGTCAGTTCAATATATGATCCACTTTTAGTGCCAGTCATATTGCCTGCCGAGCTCATTCTAAGAGAACTGTGTAAAGAAAAATATGCTTGGTTCCTGAAGTTTAAAGAAGTGCTAATGCGTTTGAAAGAAAAGAGAAAGGCAATTCAATATACGGTTAGCCAATCTGGACATAGCCCAGAAAAACAAAAGACGCTGATCACGAAAAATATGAAGGAATACAAATCAACAATGAGACTAAAGCCACTGTCTCTAGAGGACTTGTCTAAAGCAGAAGACGAACTTATTCACCTCAGTCAACTACAAGCATACCCAGAAGAAGTTAAAGCCTTGCACAAAAATCAGCTTGTAAAGACAGGTAAAATAAACAAACAGGACCCAGTTCTCCAAGATGGAATATCGAGAGTTAGAGGAAGGCTCAGCAAATCAGCAATGCCAGAAGAGGCAAACCACCCTGCAATCATTCAGAAGAATTCACATATTGCTACTCTCATTATGCAACAAGTTCATAAAGAAATTGGACATTGTGGGTGTAACTACAAGATGCTACACCCTGAAACTCCTGGGTAAGGACAATGCCAATTGCAAAAGGGGCAGTCAGAAGAGTTTGTGTGCAGATCCAGACCAGCACACTGGACAGACTTGTGAACAAACTGTGCCTGCTCCAGGAAGCAACAATGATTAAAATGACTCATTCTCTTTTTGCATGCCTAATTTTAAAGCCTTTTAAATTTAGAGCTTGTGTTTATACATTAGAGTTTAAGCTAAGTTTCTTAAGTTTAGTATTTGTGTTTTTATAGTAGAAACTAAGTTAAGCTTCTTAAAGTTTGTTTTAAGTTTGGTAAAGTAATGAAGGCTCTTATTAAGTAAAGTTAAGTAATTGATTTCTGCCCTAGCATAAACAATTAGGGGCCGGATATGTAAGAGCCATTTTCCTAGTTCTATAAAATATATGAATATTTATTTAAATGATAATACATAAAATATGGGAGGTTCCTATAACCCCCGTGAATAGAATTGAGTCGGTATTTTCCTGTCATTTCTTAACAGTTTATGAGTAAACAATGTTTGTTAGTTAGAGTCTAGCCTCGCCTTGTGTAAGGTATAGAGGCATACGGTTTTTTAACCGTGTCCCTGTTTGTGCTCACGTTCGTGCTTGCGCACGTGAACGTGCCTCGGAGCATGTCTATGTGCCAACGGCCTACGGGCCTTTTGAGTGTGAAGTAACTCTTAAAATAAAAGATTTAAGAGTTGAACCGTATGTTTAAGGCATACAGAAGAAGAAATAAAGAACCTTTAAGTATAGAAAGAAAGAACGTTTAAGTACAGAAATAACCAAAGCTTCTCAAGAAAAGCTAAGTTTATAGAAGATACATTTTTGCTTTTTTTTGCCTTATTTCTATGTGTGTAACTATTTTTCTTTTTATTCTTGTGTGGATTATTTGCTTTTAACTTTCACTAAATATTTTAAAACGAACTTTTGGACTGTGAGATTTCTTTGACACGCGTCTTACCCATGCCTGACTTCGCCTTACACATCGGCAGCTACAATAATAATAATAATAATAATAATAATAATACATTTTATTTATATAGCACCTTTCCCATGGTCAAAGTTCTTCACAGATGTTCAAAAGAATATAATTAGGATGAAAGCAAAGATGATATTAATAACATAGGATACAAACTAATATTTAACATTAAACACTAAATTATAGGATAATACATGAACTTCAAAGTTATGAATTGGATTAAAAAACAATAAAAGCAAAACATACACAGAAAGCCATTAACAAGTAATACAATTTGTGTACTCTTATATGTAGGAATTTAAATGCTGATGTTGCAATAACCTAGGATAATAAAGAATAAAGAATAGTATAAGCCTTGATTTTGGAAATAGGCCTTTCAATTTCTACTTGTTTTATGTTGTGGAGCCAACCCGGACACAGACAGGCGGACATGTTGTTTCTCTACCACCACACGTTTATTTACAATATTTTACAATATTAATAATGGTCACTCAGACCCAAATAAAGGTCACTAAGACCCAGTTCAGTGCACAATACACCCCAAATACTCAGTCCTGGCCACAAATGCCTTTCTTCGGGCCGCCTCCACGCCTCCTCTGTGCTTCGTCCTTCCTCCTCCCAACTCCAGCCCTGAATGAATGGAGACGGCCCCTTTTATATGGTTCCCGGATGAGCACCAGGTGTTCCCGGCATTCCTCCCTTGGCCACGCCCCAGCGTGGCGGAAGTGCCGGCTGTCCTCCCGGCAGCTCCCCGGGTGTCTCCCAAAGTCTTCCCCCCAGCACTTCCTGGTGTGGCGGAAGTGCTGGGGCAACAGGTCCCCAAGGCACTGGGGCGCCTCCTGGCGGTGACCACGGGCCCCTACAGGGTGGGGCTTCCATGCCCTGTACCTGTGGGCCTCCAAAACAACCAGGAAGGCAGCCCCCACGTGGTCCCAGATGGGCGCACGCCCACTTCCGGTCTTTCAAGGCATCCCGGCCGGGTCATCGCCCCTGGCATCCACGACAATGTTCATTTCAAATCTATCATTCCTGACCGTAGTTGTGCACCATTGCAAAGTAAACAGCCCAGATGGAGTTGCCTAATTTAGAAATGCAAACTCCTGAAGCTGAAGGTGGAAGTTGCTGTTTGACAGCCTCATCACGCTGTATATGCTTCTCAGCCACAACATCTCAGCTGCTGGCAGATGTAAGTGAAACTATTTCTATTCCCTCAACAAAAACAGCACATCTCTGCTAATGGATCAATCTTCAATTACTGGTGGCTTTGTGTGCCATTGTTATGCCTTTTCCTACTCTTTGAGGTACTGCAAAAACTAAAGGATGTTGAGGTATAATGTCAACATACTGTACATACCTGTGGTCATTTCTGTTTATATTATTAGTATTTTGTGATTTGAACTACAGTAATATTGCCTCACTGTCATTTTATTAATGTCTGCAACATTAAGACAACTGTGCGGGGTGGGGGGATGTGACAGTAGGCTGCTTGCTGTTTGCTGCTTATCCACACATTTAGAGGACAAAAGACGCTGACGGGAGAGGTGCGAAGCATGTTAAGGTGGGACGGATCTACGAGTTTTTTCGTAGGCTCTGGTAATTCTAGTGTTAATTATGTTTCCTTGGTTTAGAGAGCCTGGGATGGTCCATAGTGAATATGTGTAAACTTCTGTGCCACCAATTAAACTACCTGCCTGTCTTTGGGAAGTTGGAGTATATGTGTTTTCTCTCAATATATGTTTATGTAAACAGCATCCTTTAGTGACGTTTTTTATTTTTACTTTTGTGCAAAGATTTTCTTTGGAGTGATATGCAACAAACCCCACTGGTTCCCTTGTGACAAGCTTTTATAGTGAATCTCACTATCAATCAGTGCAATTGATTTTAAATTATCTTGCTATGTATTATGAAATTTTCCTCCTGCATGTCATGTTTATAAATAACATTCTTTTCATCAGTGCAAAGTTACTCAGGCAAAGTGCTATCTAATATGGCTCTGTAAAAGTGAAGCCTTCAAACCATTTTTTATGTAATGTCCTGAGTTCAAATTCTTCGTTAGTCAATATCTATGGCTGTGTCTGCATCAGTATTCCTCTGGATACGCTACACTTCCTCTTACATCCCAAAGCTATTCAGCTTAGTGAAATTGTTGGTTGTAACTTGTAAAGTGGGCACTAACATTAATGTGTGCCCTCTCCAGGGTTGCTTCCTGCCTTTGTGCCCAAAGTTATTAGTATAGGCTGTTTGCCCTCAAGACCTTGAATTATATTAATATCGTAACAATGTTTAACAGCCCCCTCTGATAACAAGAGTACTAGTTACAGAGGATGGAGTAGATATTAAAGTGTTCTGTCTGCAAGGTTGTATTAGCTCTATTTTTTAAGTTTTTTTTTTAATTCTGTAATATAGCAACCTATCATTTACTTTTTACTATAATTTCAGTGTCATTTTATGAACTTTTGACTATTTCTATTTCAGTTTTTATTACTAGTGACTTATCTCAATTAGTACTTTTTTGAGTGAGTCATTTTCAATTTATTTTTATTATAGTTGTAAAAAACACTATTTGATGTAGATTAAAAGTGCACACTATGCATGCATAGCAAAGGGAATGTAGAAAGTGTATGCCCTTTAGTGAATACAGTTTTTCTCCAGTCATCTATACATAGGGTACTTCTTTCAAAAACTTTTAGATTGGATAAACGTTATTAATACCAAGGAGAAATTTACATGCATACTTCATCAGAAACATAAAACACAAAGATACAAACTAACATGACAAATCATGCAATCAGTCAATGTATAATATGCAGAAAATGAAAAGAAAGAAAAGAGTATTACCATTTAGTTCAGGACGTCAGGTGGAAGCATTGAATTGCCTGACAGCATTAGGCAGAAAACATCCCCACAGTTGCTTCTTAACACACCATGGTGGAATGAGCCTATGGCTAATTTACCCCAAGACAGTAATTCCTGAACGGAATTGAGGGAAATTTTTATGATTGCATCCAATTATCCTTTTTTCCACAACATCTTCCAGTGTGTCCAGGGTTAGTCTTACGATGGAGAAAGCTTTCCTGATACATTTGTTTAGGCATTGTGTGCAAGGCTGTCTTAACAGTATTATATGCCCCTGGGCAAAGCAGTGCACTGGAGCCCCTACCTATGCAACCACTCAGCAAGTCTCAACATACACAGATTAGCATGGGGCCCATATGCTCATGGGGCCCCCGGGCAACTGCTCAGCATGCCCGTGTGTTGATGTCCCTGATTATGTGTCTTTTAAATTCAAGTTGCTACCCCAGGAGACCACAGCTTAGAAAAACAAACTGGCTACTACGGAGTGGTAGAACATTTCCAGCAGCTTGCTGCATACATCAAAAGACTGGAGTCTCCTCAGGAAGAACAGTCTGCTCTCACACTTCCTGTAGAGCACCATTGTGTTGTCAGTCTAGACCAGTTGGCTGTTTATATGTAGGTACTTGTAGCTCTGCACTACTTCCACGCCATTCCCCTGAATAGTGACAGATCTTAGAGGCTGTTTGTCATGTTGGAACTCCAGCACCAGCTCTTTTGTCTTGCTGATGCTGAGTTGCATGTGGTTCTCCCTGCACCACAAGTCAAAGTCTTCTATAACCCTCCTGTATTCCAACTCATCTCCATCAGTGCAGCCTGTGACGGAGGAGTTATCTGAGAATTTCTGTAGGTAGCAAGTGGTGGAATTACATGGTGTAGGGAGACAGTACAGTTCCATGTAGTGCTCAAGTATTACACCACCAGTTCTGAAACACAGTCCTTGAGCCTCACAAACTGCAGTTTGTTGGTCAGGTAGTCCATGATCCAGGAGATTGCGTGGGCATCAAAAAGCATATCCCTAAGGTTTTTCCACAATCAATAAGGCAGAATGGTGTTAAAGGCACTGGAAAAAAAAAAAAAATATCCTGACTGTGATGCCAGCTTTATCCAAGTGAGAGTAGGCTCTATGGAGCCTGTAGATCAGAGCATCCTCCACACCTGTTGTTAGAGGATCAAGATACTCTGAAACCAGAGATCAAAGCTCCTTCAGGACCAGCTTCTCAAAGGTCTTCATGATGTATGAAGTGATAGCAACTGGTCCTTGTAGTTACTGGAATGCCCTTTCATTGGCACTGAGGCCACACAGGATGTTTTTGACAGCTGGAGAACCTTCAGCAAATTCAGGGAAAGGGAGAACAAGTGCTGAAGGACCCTGCAGAGCTGTCTGACCCATGTTTTCAGTACCCTGAGGCTGATTCCATCATCCTACAGCCCTGTTCATGCAGAGTTTCTGCAGTTCTCTCCTCACCTGATCAACAGAGACAGACAGACTAAGAAGACGAAGGGGACTGAAGACCACAGGTGTGATGTCATTTTCGGGAAGGTCATGCAAGGTATGGATGGCAGTTGGGTTTTTCGGAACATCCTGAACTTCCACACAGAAGCTAGCAGTGTTGGGGAGAGGGCTGGATAGCAAGAATGAGTCAAACTTGTTGAAGAACTTGTACAGATCATTAGCTCTGTTCTTGTTCCCTCCCTCTTCAGGTTTTATGGCCTTTTTGCAGCCAGTGATAGTCCCGATCACGTTCCACACTTCCTTTACATTGCAATGCTGTAACCTGTGCTTTCCCCTCAGGAAGCTGCTTCCTAAGCTCTGACTGCACCCACTTAATTCTACCCATATCTCCAAAGTCCTCTTGTTATTTAGGAGGGATTTCAGGTCTTTTGTGATCAATAGTTTAGTGTTGGGAAAACAGTGCAGTGTTTTTGTGAGCACTGTTATCCATACAAAACTTGATGCAGTCTGGGATACAGTAAGTAACTCAGTGTTTTCACTGTGTGACTCACAGAGCAAGTTGTAGTTAGTGTTAAAGGCATCCTTCTGAGCCTGCTCACCCTCTGTTTTCCATGCTTGCATGGTCCTGGTGGTGCCTGACTGTCACTGGACAATGGGTTTATGATCTGTACCAAATTATGGTCAGATCTGTCCAAAGGTAGCAAAGCAACAAAGTTATATGATTCTTTAACATTGGCATATAACCAGTCCAGGGTCCTGCTTTTCCTTATTGTATAGTTCACAAACTGGGAAAGATTTGTGTGGGTGAAGTAAAGTGAAACATGGTTAAAGTCCCTCAAAATTGTGATGAAAGCTCTGGGGTAGTCAGTTGTCAGTTTGCTTACCACAAAATATAAATTGTCTGTTGCGAGTGTAGTGTCTACCAAGTGCTAGATGTAAACTGCCAGAACAATGGCATGTATACATTTGTAAACCCACCAGCAGCAGCCCAACATTCAGATTGCATAACTGTACTTTAATTGTAACCTGTAATTTGTTATTTTTCATTTACAGAAACAACATGTCTACCTCCTTTCTCCCTACTGCTTTCACTGCTGCTTCTGTCTGCTCATATGATTTTAAATCCATCCAATGCAACAGTGGAATCCAGAGTTTCAGTTCTAAGTCACTGCTGAGTTTATATTCGTTTTGACTCCTGATCAGCGTTGATGGCTATTCCATTTTATTCACCTGTAATCTTACACGACTCATGGTAACAGAAGACAGGAAGAGTCTGTACTGTCTGCCCTTACTGTGGAGTTGAGCTCCTGCCTCCCTGGTGTCCATGCAGTAGCTCTGCTGGAAGCCCAGCGATTACCTCTGGTACTCTGGGAAACAAAGGGCACAGGTATAGCAGTTGTTGTCATGTGTAATTGAAAGTGATTCTTTTGGCAGAATGTCCGTTATCCATGTTGTCCAAAAATAAAAGGAAAACAACAGAAAACCTTCTTTGTAAGTTTAATAAAATGTGCCTTATAATATTTTAATGGTGTCCTTCTGTTCTAACAGTTTGGTGGTTACTTTGGCAGCACAAGGCATTTTAAACTTTAGATCAAATACTATACACCATCTAATGAAGGAAATGGGAAAACTATTGTATAGAGTTGTATGCAAGTTAGCCTGGAAACAATAGTGTCACAGAAATTCATTAAGTTAGAAATTAATCAGACAGAAAAGGTGGAAATCGAATTGCCACCAATAAGATCAAATATTGAAGAAGCAATTAAAAAATAAAATATAGAGAAGGCACCAGGACATGAAAATATAACTGTGAAATGTTATGAATATGTAGGACACAATATGATTGAAATCCTGCATCAGCTTTGTTTAGATGTATGGGAAACAGTGCATTGGCTAACTAATTGGACACATTTGGTATTTATACTGCTTCCAAAGAGAGGCAGCTTGTCAGACTGCCACAATTATAGAATTATTTCACATGCCAATAAAATACTCTTATTATTGATTATTTCCAGGATAAAGGCTAAAACAGATGTTGAGATTTCTGAAGAGCAAGCAAGTTTTTGATTCAGACTGAGAACAAAAGAGCAAATAGTAAACATAAGAATAATAATAGAGAAAATAAGAGAATTCAATACACAGCTGTACTTCTGGGTAGCAGAACTGCCTAGCAGTTAGGAGACCTGGGTTCAGGTGCATGTTAGAGTGTTAGTGTGCGTTTCCTCCAAGTGCTCCGGTTTCCTCCCACTGGTCAATGTTACAAAAACAAAAATAATAGTGTTAGTTAGAGAATGTCATTCTGTGAATATAACTGTTACAGAAAAGGTGCTGGACCAACTGGAATATTTTGTTTCTTAGGGCTTATTGATAAAAGAAACTGGAAATTGTAACACTCATAGTTATTTTATGGACAATTGTAACATATGGTTGTGAAGGGTGGACAGTAAGGAAGGATGACTAATTGGGGTTAGAAACTTTTGAGCTGTGGTTCAGTCTGAGATTATTGCCAACAATGAGTGAGTTTTACAGCAAGTATAACAGGGAAGGCAGTACCTGCTTAAGTTACAGAAATTGTAGGTAAAGTATTATGGTAATGTGACGAGGAAATCATTGTATGTGGAGGAAGGAGTTATTCAGGGATTTATGGAGGAAAAGGGATATAGGAAAAGGGCAGTGAAGGAGGGGGATAGATGATATCAGAGATTAATAGGTATAGATAGCAACATGAAGGCATGTCCTGTCTGCCCCCTACCCTCTTTTGCAGTTGGCACTAGATGACAATGAATGAAGGCAGATAATTCACTCAACCTGCTAGACATTCCTAATTTAACAAACAGCTGTAACCAACATACATTTTCTCTTGGTGTTCAATCAACTGACGTGACTACACACCAGCTTTCTGCACAACAAGCTGAAGTTTGCTAACCAACATAATCAGTCAATTTATCTGCTTTGATAGGCTTGATTTTTTCAAATTACAGTATCATGATTCTCAGTCTCTTCAGCAACATCTTTTTGAAAGCATTTAAGTGGGACTTTAAATTTGTTAGGTTCCTTTAATTTAATTGAGTTCCACAAACCCGGATACTGCATACATACATACATCACTCACGTGCTTGTTAGTCTTCATGCTTTATATGAAATACTCAAGGACTGCACTTGCTCACCAGATTGACTGTAAGAGAACTTTGTGTACAAACAATACTGTTTAAAGTAGGTGAGCAAGTAGCATCATATAGCATGCATTTCTTTTTCCAGAGAAGAATGGGCAAGACGTATTTGAGACTATCCAAAAACTTCCAGTCAATGCTGGTTTTAAAGGGGGCTGACACAGTGTTTGCAGAAATAGCCAACGATCCACTGTGTTGATGAAGAGACATAGCAGTATGTACAGCTCATCATACAGGGTGGCGCAGGGAAACGGGAAATTTTGGAACTAGGTGTTGGTGACCCTGTGACGTCGGCAGTTGTTTGGGACTAATGCAACTTCATTTAGAACTTCTTGCCATTAGTTATAATGAAGCAGAGGACTGGTGTGCAACGAGTGTTCACTGTGAAACCTATTAATAAGAATGGTGACAGTGTGATTGCTGCACAGAGGGAATTTCAACGTCATTACCAGTTAGGATGTCATGATCGCATCCTGTCTGCTCATGTGACTACAACATGGGTGCATAATTTTGAAGACAGTCAATGGCAGCTATTCAGCGATTGTTTGGAAGGCTTGTCATTTCACGCAACAGAGACATTCCATGGCCTCCGAGATCCCCAGATCTCACTGTTTAACTGCGTGATTTTTTTCTGTGGGGACATCTTAAAAGCCAAGTGTACCACACACGTCCTGCATCCATTGCTAAACTAAAAAGGAGGATTGAAGAGGAAATTACTGCCATTCCTCTTGACATGTTACGTCGAGCAATGCAGAATTTCCCCAACAGACAGTCACAATGTGTATGGAGAAATGGACAACACCTTCATGATGTTTTAAAACATAAAATGAATATTGATTACCATCATTAATTGCACATCCTGTACAATACATTTCATCATTAAATATATTTTGTAATGAGTTTATTCATCCATTGAATGTCAATTTAAAATTTCCCATTTCCCTGCGCCACCCTGTATTTTGTCATGAATACGTCATTGGGTGACTGAAATTAGTTCCAATACCTTGATGAAAATGTAGAAAGTTTCATGGCAGTAGGCTTAGCAACACAGCAGTGGATAATGGACTGATTAAAAGACTCTGCGATGCTCAACTCATTTTTTGAAAAACTTTTTTGTGTATTTTGGCCTCTTTAATATCATTATCAGTTAGTATAGTCATGACAAGAGTGTCCTCTTGTGAAACTCTATCTATCTATCTATCTATCTATTAGTACCTTTCATATCATTTATCTGTTCCATGAAAGTTTTAGAAAATCAGACATAAACCACTCCTTAATACAGCTTTTTTGATTTGATTGATTTTATGAAATATCAAAACTTAGAGCTGTGGATTGTAGACTTTTAACAGCCCTTATTAATCTGTGACATATTCAGTCGTCTCATTTGTAACACTGTACCAAATAAATATGCATACCGTGACCTCTGCCATAGGTTTCCCAGGCACCAAAAAGAAAAGAAAAAGCTAATGACCTTTATGCAATGTAGGTGCATGCAGAATTCAAAGTGATGGTGGATCAAATGAAATGAAAGAACTTCCGTCTTCCGTCTTTTAAAATGCGATCATAGTAGAAAAGAAGAGGGGAATGACTCTGATTAGAAAAACATTAAAATCTGCTACTTCACCGGTGGGCACACAGCTCCTGTACTCCAGGGTCAATTCGCTCCAGGGCTTTTACTTAATAATTAATAGTTAAAAACCTAGGATGGGGGATTTAATTGTTTCTGTTAAATAATTTAGTTTGAAGGTAGAATGAGCTCCATTACGATGCTTACTCTGTTCCCAGAGTAGAGCAAATGCTGAAATATTTGCTTTAAAATGGTCATATTAAATAAAGAATTAAGGATGTTTGCAAATGAGATTAGACCAATGGGTGCATCTAAGGTCATTTAGCCGACTACAAATGAACATGTTCCTGAAGTGTGCCTTATTGTCTACTCACTGCACGCTAAATACTATAGATTTGGGAGCTGGCTGTAACACAATTTCACTTCTTACTTGTGTCTAATTTTTGACACAGCTTTTGTTGTGCAATTTCTTACTCACACAAAGCACCCCCAAAAAATGTAACTCAAAGTCTGTTACAATTCTGGCCAAGCATTTTCTTACTCATGCCTGCTTGTTTTAAAATGAGGATTTCAATACACTAGCTTGTTTTCAATTTAAAAAGTTTCACATTTGTTGCTCTTCAGCTGATGACTATTCTAAATTCCTAATAAACACATTTCTCTCTGATACTTTGTATGCATTTTTAGAGTAGGAAAGTTCAGAAGAAATTAACAATGAACATCTATTCTTCTTTTAATCAGTTCTTTTCTTAACATTTCTACAATGGCCACAATGTTATTGGAATGATTCATAGTTTAATAAAGAAGCCATAACACAAAAACGAATATTGAAACACAAATAAAGAAGCATCATATAGTATATATGTGACATGATATGATGCAGCGATAAGAGCAGTGCAGTACTCTCACCCTATACCCAAAATGCACCAGGTGTTCCTATGAAACCATTAAAATAGGGACTGAGAATACAGGATGCATTAGAGCCTATTCTAGTCTCTTTCCAAGTGAGAAGCAGAAGTACTTCACCATGAACACACTCCAGATATGCGGGGCAGCCAGCCCAAGCCAGTAAGTCCTTGGAGGGACAAGAGAACTGCCATCATTCTGGGACATGCCCACAAGGCAACAGAAAAAGGGTGCAAACCAAAGGAATTGTAGTTCACTATTCCACCCTGATAGAAATGGAAATCTGTCTGACAGAAAAATTCACTGGAGAATTTGAGCCATCTCTGAATTGAAGACTTTAAACTCTAGAGTGTTGGCTTCCTAGCCCAGTCTGGGAACAACCCTGTGAAGGCAGGTTTGTGATCCAACCAGTTTCATAATCACTGAGTCATTTAAACTCTAAGTGATCTCGTTGTTTAATAAGTCAGCTTTTTGCTTTCTTCTTTTATTCTACATTTAGAAAAGGGCAGGAGTGTAAGATTTATGTTCATAAAGAAATGTGTATTATTTGTATTCTTGCCATATATACAGTGCTTGAAGTGGGTTGGGACTCTGTAGCGGGACTTCCCTGTTCTGCCCTTCTGAGTATCGGCAGTTAATGTACTTCTGCTAGCTCATATTTAGAAAAACAATCTGTCCTTTCACTGAGATTTTGCGCTTCCAAGAGGGACCTCTACTTCCCTCTGGTCTCCGTTCTGCCCTTCTGATTACTAGCAGTTAATGTACCCCTGCAATCCCATATTTAGAAAAACATCATGTCATTTCTCAGAGCTTTTGAACTTCCAAGGGGTACAAATATCTCACCCTGGTCTCTGATATAATTTCTTTATATCAGAATATATATCCTCCTATTAAAGTTGAGAGGGTGGGCTTCTAGTAAGTCCTGTGCTTTGATTGGTGAATCATCAGTGAAGTGCATTCCCTATATTGTGACTGTGCACTTCTGCGAAAAGAAAAACGTGTCTAGAGTTACTGTGCAAATTGCTACTTTAATTCAAGATGTTCTGAAATGTCATTAGGAGTCTCCATCTGAAGAATCTGCTGTATTTGTGACCCATGACAGGTTTATGTCTACAGATAGCTCACCAATAAAAGCACAATACTTCCTACAGGCTGCAATCTCAGTTTTTGATGGGTCAAAATTTACCATTTTCGCTTTATTGTGAATACAAGTTGTGTGCTGTGTCACTGAATTAAATAAATTAAGAAATAATAAAGTGCATTAAACAAATACACAATAAAAAGCATTTTCCATTGTGGTGGACAGCTGGAGCCCTTGCCTGGTCGGGACATATCTAAAGTGGAAGGACCGGGGGAGACAGTAGGCTTAGGGCATTATCTCCCGCAGAATAATAGATGGCAGCCCCCCTGGGTTGCAGAGATGCCTCAAATTCCCACATGACTCTTTGGGAGATGGAGTTTTGCACAACCTTGTTGGATTCTGTTGGTGCTGCCAGCGGGTGCTGCAGGGACTACAGTGTCTTACTATATTGGGCTCCTGCCTCACCTGGAAGGCTACAGTGCCCTTCTACATTTTGATTCCACCTCACCCGGAAGTATTTCTGGATCAAGGCGGCATAAAAGGAACCCACCACTAGTGCTCTGGAAGCGAGAGTCAGGAGGAAGGAGATGAAGCTTGCAAGGAGGAGTGGAAGCAATAGAGACAGAGAGACAAAGAAAGAAAATTAGAGAAAGCAAAATGCTTGATGGTTTTACTGTGCTTTGGACTGTGCACTGTGCTGGGCAGGTGGGAAACAGTGGAAAAGCGTTTCCCACAAGAAAAATAAAAAACATGAGTGGTTGAACTTGTGTCCTGCATGTGTCTGTGTTGGGTTTGGGTAGCTGAGCACCCCCTGCAAGTCAGATCCATGAAATATTTAATTCTTAATGTTCACAAATCACTGTATTTTTATTTATTTTCTAGCTGTGTTACCTGTCGAAGCCAGATAATAGAATCAACTTAGATATATTTTGATGTCTCTTGTCCTACGTGTACCTTCAGTGTTCCTTCTACAGCTTTTCTAAGTATCCTAGTGTGTCTGAACCCTTCACTTCCTTTCTTGATCATATTCTCTTGAAGTCTTCTTCTCAGATTCTGTCATTTTGAGGCATCTTGCTTGCCTTCTGTCTACTTTTTGATGACCACCAATGGTAGGGATACACCCCCTCTATTGTGAAAACATTATTCATATTCTTGCAAATACTTATCCTGTTTAAAGGAGACTTTCAGCATTTCTCCTATGCCTTGACTCCTCATGTGTCTCAAGCTCACTTGCCTGACATTTCCTGTTTCAATCGCATCACCAAAGCCAAACTTACCAATCAAAGCAAAGCCAAACTAGCCAATGAAATTGCTTGGAGGGGACCAAACACACTAATACACACACACAGTAGTGTTCTATTATATAGTATTCACAATATATTTCTTTATTTGCATACTTATTTGTTTATTTATTTAATTTTGTCTGAAATTTGAATATTGGATATTTACCCATGAACATTTTTTTTCTAATATTCTGAAAATGAAAGAGCTGTAGGTATAAAAGCAGAAGCAGCATGCCTAGATTTCAAAATACATTCAGCCAGCTTGACTATTGGTTTGCTAAATTCTTTCTATTCATCTCAATAATTATAATGGTTAAAACAGAGTAGAACACAGAGACTCAGGTTTCTGGGAGTGCTGAAGCCTATCCCAACTAGCATAGCGTGTAAGGCAGAAACAAACTACGGACGGGGTGCCAGCCTTTTGCAGGGTGAACACAGTAGGGCTCCAGATGGTGACTAAAATGGTCGCCATTGCAACTTGATTTTCTATTTTGCGACTAGTTTTTTCACTCCAGTCGCCGGTGGCGACTCTCTCTCTCTCGATCTAAAAAAAGTTTTAAATTTAAAGCAGCAGAAACGGCTTTTAATTATGTGCGAACACTCTCAGCCCGCGTCTGCCTTTCCTATTACACTATCACGTGATTAAAGCCAAACCGAAGCCAGGCATCATCTGACACGCCCACTCTGCTTCAGACGTCATCTTGCTAACTGCTGCGGATAGGGATCTGAAATAGAAGAGAATCGGGCCATGACTACTCCTCGAATTCCGTCCTAACTTTCCACGTAACACGCGAAATGTTCTAAGTTTCCATGTAACACGCAAAATGGCCAAACGAAAAATTTCCGACTTTTTCTCAATGCCCACTCGTCCAAATCCTGCTTTGTAAAGCAGCTTTGTAAAGCGCTGGTTGTCAGCCAGCAAAAAAAGCGCAGACCAAAGTATACTGGCTGGCCTAATGATGCTGACATTGTAATGATTAGTGACAGTAAACTTGAAGAGTAATTCATTTCTTTGCAGTGGCTTGCAAAAGTATTCGGCCCCCTTGAACTTTTCCACATTTTGTCACATTACAGCCACAAACATGAATCAGACCAAAGGGGGGCTGAATAATTACGCACACCCCACTTTGCAGTTATTTGTAAAAAATGTTTGGAATCGTATGATTTTCATTCCACTTCTCAAGTGTACACCACTTTGTATTGGTCTTTCACGTGGAATTCCAATGAAATTGATTCATGTTTCTGGCTGTAATGTGACAAAATGTGGAAAAGTTCAAGGGGGCCGAATACTTTTGCAAGCCACTGTATATTTGTACACTCATTGCGAAATGATTATTTCAGAAATGATTGTTTATAATGTTTGTTATTGTGTTAATTCTTGTGTTATTATGTGTAAGACATTTTCATTATTTGTATTTGTAGTGTTCCTTACCCATGTTGTGTATAAGACTCTGGACTTGAAGTATTGCTTATTAGTAAACATTTGCACTGTTCACATTTATGTGTCATTTATTCTTCTGTTATTATTATCTGTAAGACTTTGCAGAGGACACTAGTAGGCAGGTCAAATAGCTCAGATAGGAGAAAGGAAAGGCAGTGTAAGGTAGACCAAAGAAACAAATACACAATACAAGTACATATTATTTGTTTATTTTACATTTGGCATGCGGTAGAGATTATGGCTCCCAAAAAAGCATTTGGCTCCTAAATATTTTGGGTTTAGGAGCCAATGGCTCCCAAATTTTTTTTTCTGTCTGGAGCCCTGCATACACTCACACACCAAACACACAGTAGGGCTAATTTAGCATTGCCAGTTCACCTAACCTGCATGTCTTTGGATAGTGCGAGCAACTGGAGCACCTGGAGGAGGAAACTCCATAGGATGTGAAGCTTGGTCTCCTTATTGCAAGGCAGCAGTGTTACCAATAGTGCTGTCCCACAATAAAAGTAAAGAGTTGAGGTCCCAAATATTTAAAATGCCTTTTTCTTATTTTTTTAATTTGCCAGTTTGAAGGTGATGCTAGGAAAAAGTCAACTGACTTTCCCTCGGGGTGTCTTTCACATTGTTTTTCTCTTTCTGTTTCTCTTCTGATCTACGCTTCTGCCTCCTGTTTCATCAGACTCCTCAGTGTAATGAGAAGGCTGTTTTTACTGAAGGACTCTTAGAGGGGTGGCAATGAAAACTATTCCCCTGGGTCTAAAGAATAAATATTTTCCTATTTACTGAGGGAAGAACATAGAGGTACATTAGACTTGTGGTCAGAGAATAAGCTGCATGTTCTCTTCACAACAGTAACTATAGCAGATAATCAATAAAAGCATTGGTGACGGTGTATAGACTGTCACAAATAGATTTAAGTCAAATACAGTTGTAATGAGTAAAGTTTGTGAAATCACAGCTTAGTACATGTTCAATTTTGTTTTGAAATGATGTAAAATAGTAATCACTTTCCAATTCTCATTAAGATTTGATTCAGAAACAAAAGAGTAAACTTCAAGTTCGATTAGAAGTTTTCATTCAGGCATCTCTGGATAGAACAATTTAATTGCTTTCAAATGATGACTAGAACAACCTTTACATTATGCACCAGGGTAAATCTTTTTGGGGGACTTTAAATACTATTACCTTGATAGTAAAGCCTGTGTGATGTTTTATAAAATTAACCACCTTTTTATAAATAAAAGCTATTGACACTCTCTTGATCTGTCGACTGTTTAATGGAAGATACCTGGAAACAGTGAGTGCCGATTGTTTCTTGATGAGGGTTTAGAATGTATAATGACAAGCACAACAGTTGCTGAAGCAACTGATTTGTTCAGAGAAAAAGTGAATGTGGAAAAAGATCTTGTGTTAGAAACTGTCTTTGTCCAGGAGGCTGTGGTGATTGTGAGGACGATACTAGAAGAAGGATGAGAGCAAATACAAACTTCATGATTTTATAAAGTCGAAGTCTGATTTTTTTTGTACTATCCTTCCACTCGAATCTCTCCGATATCTTGAAATTTTTGCTATTTGTCTAATGTTTGCTTAATTTATACCTGTGCACTTAGGTTTAGTAACATACTTTGGCATAACACTATCTCTTTGGCATAACACTCTCTGTTTGATGATTTTCATCTACTTGGTTTACTACAAAAACTTCTTTTTACAATGCTGTATCCTCAAAATAATTATATTATTGAAAAATACACACCTACACACAATATGGCTGATTCAACTGACTGTTGAATAAACCTTCCAATCCTGCCAAATTACTTCCGTTGTCATCTGTAAATTTTGGAATTATTTAGATGGTTGCTTAATTTGCTAAAACCTGATTGCAGCTACTCTGCAATTTGCGAACTGTTGGATGAAAAAAACATCCTTGGCTCGTAAGTGCATGTTTTCAGTTCATAAGATGTTTTCACTCCAAAAACAGTTATATGAGCAGTACTGAAAATAAATAAACATTTCTGCATATGCCAAATACATTGAAGAAAACCAAAGCTGTGATTCTGTTGCAATTCAAATACAGGGTGAGTCAAAATTATGTTAACAAAAATGGCACTGCTATGTATATACTTACATACAATTTTTGTGGGCAATTTATATGCCACATATGGTACATGTGTTGAACAGGGTGACACATTCCTGTAAATCATCTTGCACATATGAAGTATGTTTTGTGAATAAATTGTTTCCACTATTCAAATGTTAACATAATTTTGACTCACTCTGTACAGTATTTGATTCTATTAAAATATTATAATGCATATAACTTCAAAAATTATAAGATCCAGACTTGGAGCTTATTCTATGTGCTGAATGACTCTGTTGTCTCTTTTCTTAATTTTAATTACTGAATTACTCCAGTCTAGCATTCTTTGAATATTTGAACGGTGGAGTAACCTGCATTATAATGTACAATTGTAAAATGTTTCAGCAATCTTTAAAATAGAATGGCTAGCAGTAACTAATATGGCTGCTGTAGAGCTGCCTGTAAGTTTTAGAGACATGAAGACCGCTATCAATGCTAAGTGTGGGCATACAGTATGTCTGAGTATGCCACACAACGGACTGTCTTCCTGTCTAGGGGTTTTCTCCTGCTTGCTGTCATACTAATTTAAAAAAATACAAATCAGGTGAAACTCTGTGTATGTTACCTAGGTGTAAGAGGAAAAACTGTACACATAATTCTGAGGATAATTTTTTTTTGTCAATTTTAAAAAAACATCCTACATACTTAACTAAGAGCTGCTCATTTAGTTGGCATTTCGAATTGTGTGTCTATTTGGGTCCATTTTTATCAAAGAAAGGGTACCCTCTCTTAAGGACTTTTGCTTATTGTTCCATAGCACATTTGGCAGTTGGATCACTGTCAATTTCTATCTATCTATCTATCTATTGTCACAAAAACGAGACATAAACAGATGAAGGTTTGAGGCAGCCACCCATATAATATGGTATCTTGGCTGCAAAGTTGTTTTTTTATCAAACACACAGCACTGATGTGCATATAACTGAGTCCAGAACAAGACTGAGGGAAAAGGGAAAAAGGGCAGGCTTTTAAAGGGGAAGACAGGAAGTGAGGTCATAAGGATCGGGCCCATGTTCTTCAATCATTGGTTTGAGCCCGGATGTGACATCACAGGGGCCAGAGCCGGTAAGGTCTACTACTTCCATTCGCTCGGTCCCGGAAGTGACGTCAAGAGAGCCAGGTGGAATCTCCCGGGAAGGGTCTACAGGAAGGGGAGAAAAAGAGTCAGTGCACTCTGCCACATCCCGGGATGCCTCAGAACTGCCTTCACTCAAGTCCTTTAGCTGCCTCCCATGCGCACGTGTGTGACAAGGCCCCCCCCTTAGCCCAGACCCGTTGGGTCGGGCGACCCTAACCGAGAGGTTGTGAATCCGAGAAAGAGCATCAGCGTTGGCATGGAGAGCGCCTCGGCGATGAACGAGCGAAGACTTATACGGCTGTAGGTCAAGAAACCACCTGGTGACCCAAGGATTCGACTCCTTGTGCAGGGCCATCCACTGTAGAGGTGCATGGTCTGTGACGAGGGTGAATTCCCAGCCCAACAGGTAGTACCTAAGCTGAGTAATCGCCCATTTAATCGCTAAAGCCTCCCACCGCTGCATACCTGGTCTCCCGGTCCAATAGTTTCTGGCTCAGGAACATGATGGGGTATTCCACACCATCGACACTTTGGCTCAGCACGGTGCCCAGGCCTGTGTCCGAAGCGTTCGTCCGGATAATGAAAGGCAAAGAAAAGTTAGGTGCCATCAAAATTGGTGCGGACATAAGGGCCTGCTTTAAGTCACCAAATGCAGCGCCTGTCTTCTCAGTCTATACCGCAATGTTCGGGGCCCTCTTCTTTGTTAAATCAGTCAAGGGCGCCGCTCTCTCCGAGAACCGGGATACAAACCGGTGGTAGTACCCCGCTAACCTGAGAAAGGCTTGGACCTGTCGCTTGGTTTGCGGACGGGGCCTTTCAAAATGGCATCAACTTTGGAGCACTGTGGCCTTACGGTACCCCGACCCACCAGGTAGCCTAAATATTTGGCCTCGCTCAATCCAAAGAAGCATTTCTTGGGATTAATCCAGAGCCCGGCCTCACCAAGTGTCCACAATACCGCTCGGACATGCTGTAGGTGTTCCATCCATTTGCTGGAATAGATGACCACATCATCCAGGTAGGCAGCACTGTATGAGTTATGAGGCCGGAGCACTTTGTCCACCAGACGCTGGAAGGTTGCTGGAGCCCCGTGTAACCCAAATGGAAGGACACGATACTGTCAGTGTCCGCTACGGGTACTAAACATGGTTTTCTCCTTCGCGGAGTCCGTTAAAGGAACCTGCCAGTACCCTTTTGTCATGTCCAGTGTGGTCAAATATCGAGCCTGTCCAAGCCTCTTGAGGAGGTTGTCCATTCGTGGCATTGGATAGGCATCAAATTGGGAGAACTGATTAAATCGACAGAAGTCATTGCAAAACCTCACTGACTACATCCCGAACGGCCCGGTTAACTGTTTCCAGCTCCTGCCGTTGTCTGGGCCTTAAGTCCGCACCGAAGTTAAGGCTGTGTGTGTGTGCGAAAAGTGAGCGGGGCTGGGCGGAGGAGGGGTCGGGATCCCTGTCTTTCCACGGTTTCAGCAGGTTCACATGATAGACCCGCTCCTTCGGCCGACAATTGGGTTGACTCACCAAACAGTCGACCAGTCCCTTCCTCTCCTTAACTTTGTAGGGGCCTTGCCAATGGGCAAGCAACTTAGAGTGGGAGGTAGGCACTAGGACCATGACCCGATCTCCTGGGTGGAACTCCCGAAGAGACATGCCGCGGTTGTAGTAACGGACCTGTGCTGCTTGGGCCTCTTCCATGTGACTTTTGAGGAGGGGCCGAATCTTTCCAAATCTATCGCGTAATTGCGCGATATACTCTAATATGTTTGTAGAGGGAAGAGCCTCTTCTTCCCATCCTTCTTTTTATAATATCTAATATGCCCCGAGGTTGTCGCCCATACAGTAATTCAAAAGGGGAGAACCCCGTGGAGGCTTGTGGGACTTCCCGATAGGCAAAAAGGACGAGGGGATGGAGCTGATCCCAGTTTCTTCCATCCTCGCTGAGCACCTTAAGCAGCATTTGTTTGAGAGTCTGATTAAACCTCTCCACTAAACCGTCGGTTTGAGGATGATACACCGCGGTCTTTAAATGCTTTATTTTCAGTAATCTGGCAGTATCCTTGAACGTCTCCGAGGTGAAAGGTGTCCCCTGGTCCGTCAAGACTTCCTTGGGGATACCCACGCGTGCAAAGACCCCTAGTAATTCCTGTGCGATGGCTTTAGAAGTGGCTGAGCGCAACGGAACAGCTTCGGGGTATTTGGTAGCATAATCCACAAGGACTAGAATGTACTTGTGTCCTCAGGCTGAGGGCTCTAGAGGTCCGACTATATCGATCCCAATTCGATGGAAGGGAATGTCAATCAAGGGAATAGGAACGAGAGGAGCACGGTCCTTTCTTGGAATTTGTTGCAGTTGACACTCTGGGCAGGAAGCACAAAAGTGACGAACCTCCTCATTGATTCCCGGCTTGAGCTTGATCCACTCCAGGGTTTCCAACGGTGCCCAAGTGGCCACCTAGGAGGTGGGCATATGCTAACTCACAGACCTGCTGCCGGAAGGTCCGCGAGATTAGCAGCAGCCTTCTCTCCTGCCTGTCATGCATTGCTACGCGATAGAGAAGGTCGTTGTCTAACACAAAGTGAGGAACCTGTGGCATGGACTGGTTTGTGCGCTGGCAGTTGACTAGGACCACTGCATTTTTTGCAAATTTCAGGGAGTCGTCACTCCATTGCTCCCTTTTAAAGGAGGCCGGCATCTCTCTAAATTGGAACCATAAAAGGGAGAGAGGGTCTGCACTGACCTCAATGGGCGTGGTTTCCTCCTGCTGCGCCGCGGCGCTGGTGGATGACGTGTCAGCACGCGACGGCCCGGGAGTTGCCACGTCACCCAGGACAGCCACTTCGACTCTCTCTGCCGGCTGATTACACGGCGTGGAGGCAGCTTGAGACAGCTCATCTCCATTCATAACTAGGCCCAAGTTAACCCCAGGAGTGGTATGTGTCTCACCACTTTTAATATTAGACCAGTCCCGCCCTAGTATCACCAGGTGTGAAGGATCAGGGAGGATCGCCACGGTTAATTTCTGAATTGATCCTCCGTAACTGATGACACAAGCGGCGGTCCTGTACCAGCAGGTTTCTCCATGGACACTGGTTATACCGGTCTTAAATTTCAACCACTGTTGCAGTAGCATAAATCAGCGGGCAACAATGGAAATGTTGCTGCCAGAATCAAACAGAGCAGAAGTTTTATACCCGTTAACGATCAGCACACCTGGACGTGGGTCCAGGTGGTCTACCACTCTCTCTCTCTTTCTCTTTCTTTCCTAGGTGACGAAGCGGAAGTGGAAGCAGACAATGGCTGACAGTGAGATGAATCACGTTGCCGTCGTCGTCGAAGAACTCCAGGCACTCGACAAACAGATTCAGAAACTCCTGTCCAGATGAAGGTACCTCAGAGACTTGAAGGCTCAACTGCTGGACAAACCACACTCAACAACTGAAGTCGACGTAACATCAACCCCACCTCGTGCCGCTCAGTTCCAAGGGCAAGTAAGCTTCACCCCCGCGCCTCGTAGGAGCAACGACAACGCAGACGAAGACCTCGGCGGGTTTCAGCTTTGCAGGCGGGGGTTCAAGGCTAGAACACCTCCATCGGCACAGGCGAGCATACCAATCCAGAACCGATTCGACCCTCTCCGCGTCCCCAGTTTGCCTTCAACCCCGGGTGATGTAATCGTGGTAGGTGATTCGATTGTACGACACCTGAATATCACATGCCCTAATCGAAAATCTTTTGTTTCTTGTTTTCCCGGTGCTCGAGTCCGTGATGTGATGAGACGGGTGCCGACCATCTACGAGAAACACAAGAGGGCAGTGGGATCCATTATTTTACACACTGGCGTAAACGACATAAGGCACCGAGAGTCGGAGGTTCTCAAGGCTGACTTTGCAGCACTAGTTAAAGACACGAAGGAGAGGACCCCATCGGCAAAAATCTTCATCTCAGGTCCACTACCTCTCGTCAGACGATCGAATGAATACTACAGTCGTCTGCTGGGTTTAAACAACTGGCTGAGAGGCTTCAGCGAGACTCAAGACATCGGGTTTATTGACAACTGGGATCTTTTTTGGGAAAGGCCATGCTTCTTCAAGCGGGATGGACCGCATCCGAATAGATTTGGCGCCCGGGTCCTCTCCAAAAACATCGCTAAGGTAATTCGTCTATCTTGACTGTCTACTTCTACTTTAAACCCCTTCCGTAATGCTACTGCTTTGATAGGACATAATGACTTAACACAGTCTTCCGTTAAAGTGCACAACATTAATAATCTAATAACAAATCTTAATGCACATAAAAAATCTAGGCAGTGCGGCATAAACACCAATAATTTAATTGCAATTACTACTTTAGATCAACAATGCATTAAAACTATAAAAACAGATTGTAGATTACATAAAAAATACACACAGAGTGGCGTTAACAAAAATAACTTAGTTTTTGTTCCGAATACCAATAACGCGCATAAAATTCAGCTCTGCCCCTCCAAAACATTAAATATGGCACTATTAAATGTTAGAGCTTTAACTAACAAGACATTTTTTATAAACGATCTTATTAGTGATAGAAACATTGATTTTATTGCACTAAGTGAAACGTGGCTTAACTCAGACGGCGTGGCTGTTTTAATCGAATCTGCGCCTCCGGATTACAGTTTTACTAGTGCAGACCGCCAGGGGAAAAAGGGAGGCGGCTTGGCAAACATTTACTCGAGCCGGTTAAAATGTAAAGATGTTAGTTTTGGTAAATTTAAGTCCTTTGAGTATCTCGCCGTTGTTATTCATGGAGTTTCTCACGTTCTAGTATTATCCGTGTATAGACCTCCTAAATATAATGCGTCTTTCTTTGATGAATTCTCTGACTTAATGTCAATTTTAATTACAAACTATGACACACTCTTAATAGTTGGTGACTTTAACTTTCATATTGACAATCAGTGTGACCAAAAAGTAAAAGAATTCATGAACCTTCTGGACTCTTTTGATTTGAGACAGCTCGTTAATCAACCTACGCATAAAGCAGGTCATACGTTAGACTTAGTTATTGCTAAAGGACTTAAAGTTGATGTAAAGCAGGTCATTGATATTGGTCTATCAGACCATTTCCTTCTACTATTTAATATAGAAATAAAGATAGAAAACACTCATGAGAAGCATTTTGTTAAAAAACGCTTATTTGACTCATCAGCAGCTTTAAAACTTACAAACATTCTAAGCAATCAGTCCGTTTATAGTGCCAACTATAATAGCGAGGATAATGTAAATAGTAAATTGGAAAACTTTAATCCTAAAGTGAGAGCTGCTGTTGACATAGTTGCACCTGAAAAGACAGTTAAAAAATCTTCTAGCATTGTTATACCATGGAAGACCCAAAGAGTTTCAGATTTAAAGAGAACATGCCGCAGAACTGAGCATAAATGGAGGAAGACTAAACTTACTATCCACTATGAAATATTAAAAGTTAACATAACAGAATACAATAACACAGTCTGTCTTGAGAGGCAATGCTATTTCTCCAAGATTATAAATAACAATGCTAGTAATCCCAGAGTCTTATTTTCTACAATTGATCACCTACTAAACCCAGGTAACTCAAAGGAATGCCTCCTAAGTACTTCCAGTAAAACCTGTGAGGCTATTGCTGTATTTTTCAATCAAAAAATTAATGATATTAGAAATAACATAGTATATCCCTCCAACACTAAGGATCCTTCTAAACCTCAACATTCTGTTACAAACAAATTAAACTCTTTCACTAGGATAGATTTACCTGATTTACAAAAAATAATATCTCAATTAAAATCCTCCACCTGCGTCCTTGACCCAATACCAACAAGGTTTTTCAAAGAAGTATCGGGCGTGCTAATTGATAATGTCCTTGACATAGTAAATTCATCATTAGATACGGGGGTCTTCCCAGACTGTCTTAAGACTGCTGTAGTTAAACCCCTACTTAAGAAACATAATCTTGACCCCTCGGCTCTTGAAAATTTTAGACCCATCTCTAACCTGCCTTTCTTAAGTAAAGTTCTAGAGAAGGCAATCATTATGCAGTTAAATGACCACCTAAATAAACATGTTATTCTTGATAAATTTCAGTCGGGTTTTAGAACAAATCACAGCACAGAAACTGCACTCGTTAAAGTAGTAAATGATTGAATGAATGCAGACAGAGGCCATTTATCTGTTCTCATCCTCTTAGATCTGAGTGCTGCATTTGACAGCATTGATCATAATATTCTTAGAAATCGTCTTAGTCAATGGGTGGGCCTCTCTGGCAGTGTCTTAAATTGGTTTGAATCCTACCTGACAGGGAGAAAAATTTTTGTTAGTTGTGGTAATTACAACTCGAAGACACATGATATCCGATATGGTGTTCCACAAGGCTCTATCCTGGGTCCGCTGTTATTCTCAATCTACATGCTTCCGTTAGGTCAGATTATCTCAGGGCACAACGTGAGCTACCACAGCTATGCTGATGACACACAGCTGTACTTATCAATAACACCTGATGACCCCGATTCTATTGATTCACTAACAAAATGTCTGACTTGTATCTCAGAATGGATGAATAGTAACTTTCTCAAGTTAAATAAAGAGAAAACTGAAATCTTAGTGATTAGCAATAATGGATACAATGAGGCTATTAGAAATAAACTGGATACATTAGGATTAAAAGTCAAGACGGAGGTAAAAAGCTTAGGGGTAATTGTTGACTGTAATCTGAATTTTAAATCGCATATTAATCAGATCACTAGGACAGCATTTTTTCACTTAAGAAACATAAGTAAAGTTAGACATCTTATATCACTGAAAGATGCTGAGAAATTAGTTCACGCGTTTGTTTTCAGTCGACTAGATTACTGTAACGCACTCCTCTCAGGACTACCCAAGAAAGACATAAATCGTTTGCAACTAGTGCAGAATGCAGCTGCTAGAATCCTAACTAGGAAAAGAAAATCCGAACACATTTCTCCAGTTTTAATGTCACTACACTGGTTACCTGTGTTATTCAGGATTGACTTTAAAATTCTGCTTATGGTTTATAAAGCCTTAAATAATCTCGCCCTATCTTATATATTGGAATGTCTGACACCCTATATTGCAAATCGTAACCTCAGATCCTCAAATGAGTGTCTCCTTAGAATTCCAAGAACAAAACTTAAAAGAAGTGGTGAGGCGGCCTTCTGCTGCTATGCACCTAAAATCTGGAATAGCCTGCCAATAGGAATTCGCCAGGCTAATACAGTAGAGCACTTTAAAACACTGCTGAAAACATATTACTTTAACATGGCCTTTTTATAACTTCAATTTAACTTAATATAACTTAATCCTGATACTCTGTATGTTCAATTTCCTCATAATAACTATTCATGGTGGCTCTAAAATCCGTAATGACCCCTACTCTCTCTTCTGTTTCTTTTTCCGGTTTCTTTGTGGTGGTGGCCTGCGCCACCTCCACCTACTCAAAGCCTCATGATGCTAGAAAAATGATGGATGGATTAAAAGGCAGAAGTCTACGTGACCATCATCATCAAGCCCTTCCGTGAGAACCCTAAATCCAAAGAGGACTGTTTCATTTATGTTAGGTAGAATGCCCAGAGGGGACTGGGCGGTCTCATGGTCCAGAATCCCTACAGATTTTATTTTTTTTCTCCAGCCGTCTGGAGTTTTTTTTTTTGTTTTTTCTGTCCCCCCTGGCCATTGGACCTTACTCTTATTCGATGTTAATTAATGTTGATCTATTTTGTTTTCTTATTGTGTCTTTTATTTTGTATTTATTATGTAAAGCACTTTGAGCTACTGTTTGTATGAAAATGTGCTATATAAATAAATGTTGTTGTTGTTGTTGCTGTTAATTAACCATGAATGCGTAATTTGCTGTGATGTATACCACCACATTCTTGCTGTGTCAACAGTTTTCTATTCTAATGTAATTTTTAATATATGTTTCTCCTTTGATTATTGAAGTAATACATGTCCTGACTATAAAAATATCACCTATCAAAATACAGGCACCTTTTTCTGGACATTTAATTAAGGTGCATCTAATAGGTCTTATCTACCAATGTAGGAATCCAATACTTTTCTTGAAAGTAATTTAAACTTGCCTCAATGGAAATGATTCAGGACTGTGGGGTGCAATTAACTGCCAGAGCACAGTTGGGATCTTAGAGGCCTTGAGGGAAATCAATTATTTGTATTTTATGTGACTTATTTGTGGTTGTCAGCTTGCTTTTAATAATAAATTAAAAAGTGAATATTCTACATACTGTATATGTATCCATAAGTATATATACACAAAAAGTTAAAAAAAAACCCAAATCAATCCAAAAACATATTGCCAAGTTCACAAGTTGAGCTAGTTTTTATCACTGGTAAAAATTAAGGATAAATATGCAAGAGAAACAAAATGTAATCTTATCAATGTACAATTTTAAAGCAGACTTCAAAAATAGACAGTAGATAGTGTAATGTCTATACATGTCTTAAGCATTACAGTACTATTTTTAAGATAACAAAACATTCTCAAAGTGCACAATTAAATTATATTTCTAATACAGAGTATCTACCTAATACTCATATAGGTGCTAACTATACTCTTCTATAGTAACATGCATCACCTCAGTTTTAAATTTGGGTGATACATATCATATGACGTGAGCTTAATTTTTATTTCCTGGCAGGATGCCAGGCCTTGTTCTTGAATTTATAAATGTCAATGATGCCTGTCAGTGAAAAGGAGGTAATAATGGTACAATTTTCTCAAAGAAAACATGAAAGCTTTGTTTCTAAATGATTGAGTGGCCAGCGCATACTCTAGCATGAATTCACTTGGGCGTATCTATGACATGATCTACAGGCAGTGAACAGCCACCCTATTTTCAGAGGGCAAATGCTCAATTCTGCTTTTAGTGTCTTGGGAAAAATGGGAACTTTACATTTGACAGGGTCAGAATATATTAATAGCAATGGCATGGGCCAATACACCTGCATACAGAAGTAATACACTTTTGCAGTTCTGAAACATAATATAGAAATACTGTTATCAATAATGGAATTTCTCTGTTTACAATGGATCATTTCTCTCTGTCTCTCTCTGTAAAAATGTTTTTAATATAAATAAGTTTAATCACAGAACACACTGATCCTAATTGAGTTCAGTTTTTTGAATAAAAGAAAAAAGCAGACAGAAAGTTAACAGCTATAAAATGGAACAAAACCATTTGTTTTGTGCATTTTTTAAAAACAGGGTTAACCAAGCCTTAAGCTGTAAGCATAGTGGTGTACACGTGAGAAGTGGAACGAAACTCATACATGATTCCAAACATTTTTTACCAATAAATAACTGAAAAGTGGGGTGTGCGTAATTATTCAGCCCCCTGAGTCAATACTTTGTAGAACCACCTTTTGCTGCAATTACAGCTGCCAGTCTTTTAGGGTATGTCTCTACCAGCTTTGCACATCGAGAGACTGAAATCCTTGCCCATTCTTCTTTGCAAAACAGCTCCAGCTCAGTCAGATTAGATGGACAGCGTTTGTGAACAGCAGTTTTCAGATCTTGCCACAGATTCTCGATTGGATTTAGATCTGGACTTTGACTGGGCCATTCTAACACATGGATATGTTTTGTTTTAAACCATATATAGAAATGTTGCCCTGGCTTTATGTTTAGGGTCGTTGTCCTGCTGGAAGGTGAACCTCCGCCCCAGTCTCAAGTCTTTTGCAGACTCCAAGAGGTTTTCTTCCAAGATTGCCCTGTATTTGGCTCCATCCATCTTCCCATCAACTCTGACCAGCTTCCCTGTCCCTGCTAAAGAGAAGCACCCCCAGAGCATGATGCTGCCACCACCATATTTGACAGTGGGGATGGTGTGTTCAGAGTGATGTGCAGTGTTAGTTTTCCGCCACACATAGCGTTTTGCATTTTGGCCAAAAAGTTCCATTTTGGTCTCATCTGACCAGAGCACCTTCTTCCACATGTTTGCTGTGTCCCCCACATGGCTTGTGGCAAACTGCAAACGGGACTTCTTATGGTTTTCTGTTAACAATGGCTTTCTTCTTGCCACTCTTCCATAAAGGCCAACTTTGTGCAGTGCACGACTAATAGTTGTCCTATGGACAGATTCCCCCACCTGAGCTGTAGATCTCTGCAGCTCGTCCAGAGTCACCATGGGCCTCTTGGCTGCATTTCTGATCAGCCCTCTCCTTGTTCGGCCTGTGAGTTTAGGTGGACAGCCTTGTTTTGGTAGGTTTACAGTTGTGCCATACTCCTTCCATTTCTGAATGATCGCTTGAACAGTGCCCCGTGGGATGTTCAAGGCTTTGGAAATCTTTTTGTAGCCTAAGCCTGCTTTAAATTTCTCAATAACTTTATCCCTGACCTGTCTGGTGTGTTCTTTGAACTTCATCGTGTTGTTGCTCCCAATATTCTCTTAGACAACCTCTGAGGCCGTCACAGAGCAGCTGTATTTGTACTGACATTAGATTACACACAGGTGCACTCTATTTAGTCATTAGCACTCATCAGGCAATGTCTATGGGCAACTGACTGCACTCAGACCAAAGGGGGCTGAATAATTACGCACACCCCACTTTGCAGTTATTTATTTGTAAAAAATGTTTGGAATCATGTATGATTTTCGTTCCACTTCTCAAGTGTACACCACTTTGTATTGGTCTTTCACGTGGAATTCCAATGAAATTGATTCATGTTTGTGGCTGTAATGTGACAAAATGTGGAAAAGTTCAAGGGGGCCGAATACTTTTGTCCGTTACACTCTTTTGGATGTTTTCTAAAGTCCCGAAATGACGTCCTTTGAGGACATTTTTCAGTTTAGGAAAAAGGAAAAAGTCACACGGACTGAGGTCAGGTGAATAAGGGGGCTGGGAAACCACAGGAATGCGTTTTTTCGATTGTCCTTCTGCTCAATTGTGAGGTTTTTCGGCACCATTTTGGCACAGACCTTTCGCATGTGCAAATGTTCAGTCAAAATTTGATGAACGGTAAATCTGTTCAAATTTAATTGTTCACTCAACATTCTTAATGTTAAACGATGGTCTGATCTCACAAGAGTGTTCACACGTTCGATGTTTTCATTGGTTTTCGAAGTTGAAGGCCTCCCTGAAAAACTTGAGCTCGGGATAAAGAATGTTCCCCATAGGCCTGTTTTAACTTTTCAAACATCACACTTGCCAATTCTCCAAGCTTAACACAAAATTTAATGGCACAACGTTGCTCCAAATTCCGCTGTTCCATTTTGCGTGACGCACAACCAAAAACACAACTTTGCTAATAGCAGTCACAAAAATCACGTAGTTAACGGAAGGAGTTGAAACTAGCACTGAGCTATGGGAGGGTACTGATACACGTGCTCTATCAAGGACAACAGCGCAGCATTGCCAGATCGCTTGCAGTGTTGCCAGTCTCATTACTTTTCTGCCACACCTCGTATATATTGTGATGATTATTCCTTTCTAAAAGAATACGGCACAATACAAAACAAAGTTTTGGGGACCGTCCCCATATATTGTCTTCCAGACAATTAAAGAAAAAGGTGATTCAGAGTTTCAAAAACCAAACAATGAACAGTTTTCTTGAGTCAAAATGGCGACTTTATACATGAAAGGATTATGGGACAGGAAATGGTTGGCAAGAAGTGACGTTGAAAACAGGAACCGGAAACAATGTCATCATGATGGGACGGAAGTGAGGTGAATTGATGGAGCCGGATGTGACGTCATCATGGTGGGCCGGAAGTGACGTCGTCGCGGCCATTTTGGAATCCGGACTTGGAGGAATTATTTTTCTTCAAGTTTTCTGTTGAGCAAAAGAGATTCTGGTAAGTACCACGTGACAACCCTCTATCTCACGATGTTTCACTCACCTTTAGGCTCTTTGACTGCCTCCTAATCGCACATGTGTGACAATATATATATATATATATATATATTTTTTTTTTTTTATATATATATATATACAGTAATCCCTCCTCGATCGCGGGGGTTGCGTTCCAGACCCCCCGCGATAGGTGAAAATCCGCGAAGTAGAAACCATATGTTTGTATGCTTATTTTTATATATTTTAAGCCCTTATAAAGTCTCCCACACTGTTTATAAATATTCCCCGCAGAGTTATACAGCATAATCCCTTTGTATTCTCTTAGATATTAGGTAAAATTCATTGAAATTATGTATATAAACACACTGTTTATATACAGTAAAACCTAAATATTATTTTAAAGATATTGAGTGTCTCCGATATCACAGATGTTACAGCCATTACGATAGACAGGCCACCAGCAATAAATACGTACAATGCAAGAAAAATAGTATACAGTAAATGTGTGTACAGTGACACTAAACGTACGTACATGTACTAAGCACTGTAAGAGGAAAATTAATTATGGTTACTCACCAACAATGACACGATGACTTGTCCGATAACAATGAGTTTAATTTTACTGCACAACAAAGGAGAGCGTTACAGCCCTTGTAAAGGAACCACTTCAGGCGATTGTGTAGCACTGCCGTTGTTCTTCTTCTGGCAGTCTTCAATCCAAATCCCTAAAGCAGATTCCATCCAGACTACTGCCTTATTACATCCACTTACAACTCGTTTTGCACCCTGGTTAAAAGGACACTGAGGCCGTAGATCTTATATTCCTACTTTTTAAATAAAAAGAATCGTAGCCTTCAACAAATCCAAAACGTTTACCTTTTCGGCAATCGTTAACATCTTCTTCTTGCGCTTGGACACAGCCCCTGAAGCAGTAGCAGATTGTTTTGGAGCCATAATGGAGGGCTTGACTATGCACAAAGATAAACACAAAAGAGCACAACTCTTTACACAGCGAAACACGTTGATGCTGAATGAGCGAGACGAGACTTCCTGGTTAACACTGCATTCAGCACGCAGGAACTCAACTGCGTGCTCTGATTGGTTAGCTTCTCAGTCAGGAGAACTTAACTGCGTGCTCTGATTGGTTAGCTTCTCAGCCATACGCCAATAGCGTCCCTTGTATGAAATCAACTGGGCAAACCAACTGAGGAAGCATGTACAGGAAGTAAAAAGACACATTGTCTGCAGAATGCGCGAAGCAGTGAAAAA
This sequence comes from Polypterus bichir lapradei, assembly GCA_026402145.1. Lineage (NCBI taxonomy): Eukaryota > Metazoa > Chordata > Cladistia > Polypteriformes > Polypteridae > Polypterus > Polypterus bichir. Next base: position 10,689,194 of record JANRMT010062857.1, on the reverse strand, counting down.
TCCGCGTTATATATTTAGTTATGCTTTCATATAAAATCCGCGATAGAGTGAAGCCGCGAAAGTCAAAGCGCGATATAGCGAGGGATTACTGTATATATATATATTGTCACGCATGAGCGCATCGGGAGCAGTTGAAGGACCTGACGCGCAGCGCGATAAGACCCATCAGGGGACGAAGACAGCGTACTAACCTGTCTCTCCCTTTTTCCTCAGAAAAGACGAAGCGACGCCGCCGTAAAACCACCCGGAATAAACAACAGTCTCCACTTCCGGGTTCCTTTCTTCCCTCTGGTCCCCCAAAGATGACGTCACACTCCCATCCACCATCACGTCTTCCCAGCAACCATCACATCTGATTTCCGGTCCACCCCTTTATATTGTCCCTCCAAATCCGCCATCTTTGTCTTTTGATTTCATGCAAGTTTGTTTTGTCTGAGAAGAAGACCTGTTCGAATATTTTTGTTACAGTATACGGGACATAAAAACCCCAACCCTTTATGCGATTCTGTCTTTTCTTTTACAATACTATATATATATATATATATATATATATATATATATATATATATATATATATATATATAATCTTTGATTTGCAGTCTCTTTTGCTTAATAAATTGCCTTGTGTATATCATTACTATAAAATGGCAACTTATGTTCACATTCCATGTTAAAAATGTTTGCGCTTTTGAGTAAACAAATAGCAAATGGTCCAACTGCAATAGTATAAGAATAACGGAGATAGGACAATCTTTGATGTGTAATGTCATACAATAAACAAATCTGAGTTCTGATTATTTGTATCAAGAATTTATGTTGTCTAGCAAATAAGTAGTATCATTCAACTAAAAAAATGCCTAAGTTGCTTGTAAAGACAAAGTATGTATTACATATAACAGATGTCAAAGATTATTGAATTTCACTCTGCCTCATATAGTAAATCTGATCTTGTGAGATAAAGCATAGTACTGCATTGTCTATTCAGTTAATCTTTGTATTTCCTGAAAAAATATTTAAAAGCCCAATGTAGAGTTTTAGATTCTCCATTGTTTCAAAAATATTGACTTTATAGCCATCCAAATTTCTGAGAAGACAAAGTTAATCCCATACATTACATGTATAGTGTTGAGGTTGTTGTATACCTAAATTATTTACAGTGCTATTTATTTGTGTCTCTTTAGTACTGTTTTAAGAATAATAAGGTATTTTAGTTATCCCTAAAAGTACTGTTATTTCTAACCCGTGAAGTTTTGATTACCAGTTAACAGCTGATACCGTTGCACCACGAAAGTGGTCGTAGTAAATGCGTGTCAATGTCACACCCTAACGCGGCTTGTTTTTCTGCAGTTATATTCTTGAATAGAAGCACACTTGTTCTGTTATATTTGTACCTTTTGTGAAAGTGTTTATTTGATATTTGGAAATCAAGCTTAACACATTATACACTTCATGTCTACATTTTGTAAATTATTACTAAAACATGAAAAACGTTTCTGTTTTAACAATGTGTTTACTGTACGAGTACATAGATTGATGTAGACACGGAACGCACATGTAATGCATGTGTTCCAAATAACGATATAGTATTTATAAAAGGTGTGATTTTGCTTGACTTCTCACTCTGCACAACTCCAAGCAACTGACACGCAGGTAAACAGACTTGAGCTGAGAAAATTGTGTGCCGGAGGGAGATGTGATAGCAGGCTGCTTGCTGCTTATCAACACATTTAAAGGACAAAAGACACTAATGGAGAGGTGCAAAGCAATTTAAGGTGGGGCGGATCTACAAGTTTTTTCATAGGCTCTGGTAATTCTAGTGTTAACAGGTAAAATAACGGCTAGAAGTTATGTGGTCAAAACCATATTCCCTTGAAAATGGTTTAAATTCTATTGAGGTAAACTGTTTGGCATTGTCTAAGCATAACTGTTCTGGAATGCCAAAACGTAAAATCAGGCTTTTCATTTTTCTAATTGCTCTCCTACTGGAGATGTCAGACAAATGTGCAATCTCTATAAATCATGAAAAATAGTCTGTGACAACGAGGTACTGTTGACCATTAACTTAACACAAGTCTATGCCAGTACGATGCCAGGGTTATGAAGGCAATATAGAGATCATCAATGACTCTTTGCATTCAGTTGGCCTCTCTACTTAACACTGAGTACACTGATTCACTTTTTCTTTATTATCTCTGCTGATCTTCGGCAACCAAATCAAGTGTCTGGCTATTTCCTGGCACTTAAGTAAGCCCTTGGTGACACATAACATCTCATACTGGATGAAATTACTATATTCTGTCCATGCAACAGCATTCCCTTTGATTCACTGAGATGGTTTTGCTGACTAAAGTATACCTTAATATTGACAGGTACAGGTACAGGTTTTATATCGCTCCATCCTATATTTCAGAATGTCTTTCACCTTACACTCCAAATCATAATGTTAGATCTTCAAATGAGTGTCTGCTTATAATTCCAAGAGCTAAACTTAAAAGAAATGGTAAGGTGGCCTTCTCCTGTTATGCACCTAAAATCTAGAATAACTTACCAATAGAAATTCGCCAGGCTAATACAGTGGAGCACTTTAAAAAAACGGCTAAAAGCTCATTATTTTAACATGGCTTTCTCATAGCTTCATTTTAGTTTAATCCTGATATTCTGTATATGCATTTAATTATCATTATCATTCATGGTGGCTCTGAAATCCATACTAACCCCTACTTTCTCTGCTGTTCTTTTTCCAGTTTTCTGTGGTGGCAATCTGCACCATCACCACCTGATCGAAGCACTGTGATGTTCTTACATTGATGGATTAAAGGCCAGAAGTCCGCCTGACCGTCATCATCAAGTTCTTCCATGTGAAGCCTGAAAACCACGAGGATTGATTGTGAGATCATTTATGTTAGGTAGAATGCCTAGAGAGGATTGGGTGGTCTTGTGGCCTCGGAACCCCTGAAGATTTAATTTTTTTTCTCCAGCTGTCTGGATTTTTTTTTTCTGTCCTCCCTGGCCATCGGACCTTACTTTTATTATATGTTAATTAGTATTGCCTAATTTTATTTTTTATATTTTGTCCTTTTCTCTTTCTTCATCCTGTAAAGCACTTTGAGCTACATCATTTGTATGAAAATGTGCTACATACAGTAAATAAATATTGTTGTTGCCTTATATGTCTTGGCCACAATTGGTGTCTATATTTCATTACTAGCTGCATTTCCTCACTCTGTTTTTTATGGCACCCAAATGCTCTGACTTTTTCCTCCATATCATAACATTCACAGCCAATTGAATGATTTTGTGATAAAGAATTGGTTCACAGAAGTGTCTTGCATGGAGTGTAAACTGCTGTGGGGTTAAAGAGAATTATCCTAACTAACAATCTCTGGCACTGAAGGGGAACCTCATGAAAATTGTTCCTACTAATCAGTGGAAATAATGGCTTGTGATCTGTCAACAGGTTAAATGAATCTAAACCTGACAAGTACTCAGAGAACTTCTCACAAGCCCACACAGAACCAGGCACTCCTTCTCAAACTGGGCAAAATTTCTTTCTGTGGCAGTGAGGGTATAGGGGCAAAAAGCAACTGGCAACATCTAGACATGATGCTCCTGAAGCAGCACTGCCCCAAAACAAAAACTAGTAGCATCGGGACACACTCCTGTTCGCTTTAACACATCATGATATGCCAAAATTTGGGCACAAGTCATCATGTTCTTTCCAGCCCTAAAAGCACCATCTTCACTTTTTCCTCCCCATGACTAAACATCTGATTTCAGGAGCTTGTTAAGCAGTTGCAGTACAGTAGAGCTATTTAGCAACTCACAACAAAGAAAGTTAATCATGCCAAGTATCCTGTTTAGTTTTGTGACATTCTGTGGTATTTTAAGGTCATGAATTGCACTGGCCTATATATGAATAAAGATAAATGGAGTAAAAGAGGGGAGAGAACTTGATTCCTCAATTTAAATGCTTATTTTAAAATGTTATTGATTAGATCCTGCCAGGTTTTGAAAAAGTTTTGTACAGATCCTCTAAGTGAGAATTTGATTTTTCCATTTTCATATAGTATAAAACATCAGTTATCCACTGACTTAGAATAGGTGAGTTAGGATTCCTCCAGTTGACCAAGATAAGTCTATGTGCCAATAGTGTAGTAAAGGCAATCACAGTTTGTTTGTCCTTGTCCACTTTAAGCCCCTCTGTAAGCCCACCAAACACAGCTGTTAGTGAATTAGGCGGGATTGTGACACCAAGGCTCTCTGAAAAGCATTTAAAGATTTTGGTCCAAAATGACGTTAATTTGGTGCAGGCCCAAAACATGAGGCTGGAGCTTGATTGCAACGTTCGCAGGTTGGATCTTGCCCTTGAAACATTTTGGACAATTTATTAGACCAATGCCGATGGCTGCACTGTTTCCCAAAAAATCGTTCCTCTAACCACATACATTTAATATAGTATATCTGCTTCTTAAAGTTAACTTATGTTTTCATTTGGCCAATGGACCACCTGGGCTGATTAAGATGACTTTTGGTTTGTAAATCTGAGGTTTACAGTATTTGTGAGACTATTATAACTATCACTGTGCCATCGGCCCCAGAATCAATCTTTAAATTTTACAACTTATCTTTCTATGTGAAGTCTGACGTACCATGGAGGAAATTTCAGTTTCACAGTGAATTGCCTCCAGAAACTTTAATTCTGGCTCTTTTTGACAATCTACTGTCAATTCCTGTACAGATTTAGTATGGCACACTACTGCAAAATTATCCAATTTCTTGCACTTTCTTAATGTGGCATTTCTTGCTGGGCAGTATTCTCTTTTACTCTTCTCTTTATTACATTTTTTCATCTTCTGTCTTGCCTGGTAGGTTTTTTTCAATCTGTCTGGACCCCTTCTGTAACCACCACTATGTTTTCTCTGAGAAAATTTGACTCTTTCCAGCTGTTTAATCATGTTTGGTGTGGCAGATTATTGTTTCATCAGTTTTCATTAGCATTAAATTCTCATGTAGCTGTAATTTTCCTGATGGAGACTTATCTTTCAAACCAATCACTATTCTATCTCATATATGTGCTCTTCCCTTGCATTTTCAACATCGCAGTATGCGACCATTTATACAACCCCCTGAAAAAGGGGTACCATGGACTCCCCGTTGCCCTGCTTACACTTTCTTATATCTCTATATCTGCTCTTTCATATATCATGTTTCTTATTGGAATGAAGCCCTCATTAAATTGCAACTTCAAAGTTTTCTTTATCATTTTTCCTGTCAAACATGAATAATTTAAATATATTCTCCATTGAACAAACCAATGAGCTGAGTTGAACGTTGCCGTCATCCTGTGTTAACTTCATGGCAGATCTGTAATGTATGAAATGCTGTTTCCGCTCCACCACATTTGCTTGGCCTCTCGGAACAAAAGCTTTCTGTTGGTGAAAACTGTGCCATTGTAGAGCAAGTATTTGGTCTTTACTTGCAAAGGTGCCTGGGAACAGAGTATGTGGCTTTTCAATTTACTCTTAGATCTTCTTCTGACACCATGTCATAACATCAAAAACTCCCTCAGGATGCTCATGTGGTATTCAACTGCCATTCTTCCAAGATTGCCTCATGTGTATATTGACATAACATTATGCAATAAACTTGTACTCTGCTATGGGTGCTGAACAGTTACAATAATAAGAAAGTTAATCAAATAAGTTCATCACACAAACTATAGTTTTCATTGAATTGAATTTAGAGATTGTATTTGTAGAAACAGAATGTCCCCAAAGGATAACAACATTGATCATCACTTTTCACTCTCTGCACAAGAATGGGGTATGATATTCTTTATAAAGTGACAGTGGTGCGGCTTCAGCCACCTCAGTTACAGTAAAAAAACACTCCTTTAGACAGTTTTGCAATGCTAAAGAAACAAACCCTCAGACTCCCAAACACTCTTTTCAACGATGTTCCAATGATAATGAAACACTCTCAGGATGGCAGTCATTGTTTCAACGGCTGCCTTACTGCATAAAGCAAATATCGCTTGTTATTACGAGTCTTTAAAGCCAGTTCATTGTCCTGTTGTTCTGCTCTCTCTTGTCCTGTGCAGACTGTTTCTTACTTGGTCCCTGCCTCTGCTGCGCCCCATGCTCTCCAGTCGAGTCCCCTCAAGTAAGACAACTACAAGTTCTTTTAAAGTCAAGAATCTGAGTTGCTGTAATGGAGACATTTAGGAATTGTGAATCTGAATGAAGGCACCATTGCTAAATTAAAGTTGAGGGCTGTTACTGCAACTGCCAAAATAAATGTTATGTTTTCTCAGTACTCTCCTGACAATCTTTTATGCAGCTCAGCAGCCCAGACACAGCAATATGTATAGACAGTAAACAACAAAACATAAGAACAATTAATGTGGTATCACTACAATATTATTTATTATAACTATTAGTGGTTAGGTCTCTTATAGAAAAAAATAAATATGAAATTTTCCAACCATGCTAAGTGTAAAAGTATCTCTAATAAACCAATAAATTTCCTGCAGATGGAAACAGTAGATACCAAAATGTTGTGTTTCTTACCTTTTTTCTTCAAAAAATGTTTCACCATCAGAATAACCTTTAAACATTTGTCATAATTTTCAGTAATTTACTAACCTAATACACATTAATGGGGATGTGAGAAAAAAATAGGCTACAGGAAGAAAACTCAGCACAGCAGAGACAATGGCCTGGCTGGTAATTAAATGTCTGCCTTTTCAACTATGAGGCTGTAGCCCTTGCTAATATATATATGACCCTTAAATGCAATAGTAAGTTGGCTATGACACTTTCATCTATTCATCCATCCACTATTTAACGTGGTTAAGGTATTTCAGAGTTTTTGGGGTGATGTACTTGGGCTCCAGTAGAACAAAAACACTACATCACTGAAAAATCAAGACTTCAGCAGAAAATACATGCATATAAAGTTAAAGTACATCTTTGATATAGCTGAACAATCAAGTGGAACCTGCGATGGTCTTAGTAACCAGTAACAATTACGGATACAAGAAAAACAGTGATCAGAATTTCCAGTAGCCTAAAAAACAGAACAGAACAGACTGGGAGAGTTTTGTGGCATAATAAAAAGTTAAATAACTCCTTTTTCCTAGACTCACCTGCTCTATAATTAATAGTACAGGCATATGACCAATTAAAACAATGTTAATTTGTAATAGAAAATAAGTCACATCAGTCTGGTTTTTAGCTTTCCCTCATTGGCTCCCAGTTTGTTTTAGGTATAATTTGTTTGTTTTTAAATCTTTGAGTGGATTAGCCCCCCCCCCCCCCTTATATTTTTGTCTTTCTTTGCCCCCACTCCATCATCAGGTAATTAAACTATTGTTAAATTTGCTTTGGTCCTGGCTAAAACGTAAAGAAGATCATACATTCACTATTGCTGTCCTGGGATTGTGGAGCAGCCTACCCCTAAATGCTAGAGCTGCTCCTTCCATTACTGTTTTTTAAATGTAGGCTCAAAACCCACATTTTTCATTCACTTTTGAGTCTGACTAGATGCATACTATTATACATGCTCTTTGTTTTTTCTCTAAATTTGTTTGTGTTAGTGATTATATTGTTTGTAAATTTGTTGTCTTTTTCCCTTGTCTTTTCTCTGTTATAAGTATGGCACTTTGGTCAACACAATTTTCTTTATAAATGTTCTTGATAAATACAATTTGCTTGCTTGGTTTGCTTTAACTTTACTTTATGTACAGCAGATGAAACAAAACCATAATAGCCAAGAAAAGTTTTTTTTTTGAGTTGGTGTGAAATTATAAAATAAGTGGTGCAAATGTATAATTTATGCAGGAATTAACAAAAAATCAAGCATCCTAAATCCTGTATCATTATAAGCTATCATTTCTACTAACAAGTCCTTATTAAGCTGTTTATCCACTAAGCAAAAAAATTCTTTACTAAATCATAAACAAGAATCCAGCTGGTTTTAACAGCTGCTGCAAAATAAATGATGAAAGGGAACAGAGCGTCAACAATTGTATCCTCAAGTGATGCGATGAGACATGAGACAGTAGTATGTGCTCAACTTGAGAACTAAATAATTTAATTGGATATTCACGTCTTATTTATTTCATGAAAACTGTTTGTTTTTGGAATGAGTGCAAACTGTAATAATTGCACCTTTCAAAGGTTTTATATTTTATTGTTTTCTATATAAAGCATATTGATTTAAAACACAAAACGATTGTGATCTGGCACCATTTGCCATTTGTATGCCTGCTCTCTTATATGAAACATATTGCCTTACATACATAATAACAACTATATTGCTGTTTATTGTATAAATTGTAATAACTCCCAGCTTTTTTTCCCTAATTGTTTAAACTATTGTGTGACCCTTTCTGAAGCCATTTTTTTTTTAAATATTGCCCTTCTTTACATACTGAGTGCAGAAAGATGCCCACCATTAAAACATATTGTCACACTTGGGTCACAGATTTACACAGAAACACTGGAGATTGTAGAGACAGGAATTTTATTCAAACACTTCAAACAAACATTTCTCTCTTTCAAAAGGGGTGCGCGTCAGAAGCGGGACCCCCAACAGGAGCAGTGGATGTCTGGAGGAGGAGAGAGATAAGCAATCAGCCAAAAAGGACAGGTGCTGTTCAGGGTTTTAAGTGTGCGAAGAACCGCGTGAAAAGCATATTATGCGACAGAGCAGCCACAAGTAAGTCCAGCAAGTAAGGGAGGATTCTGAAGGTAGTCTATCAGAGTTTTTAAGAGGGGGGTTTTGAAGAGCGTCCGTGTCTTCTAGGGGTGCGTTCAGCCCCCCTGCTCACATCCCCTCCGTTAGCTTTATTCACATTTTCGTGAATTAAGCGACTCTCCAAACTAGGTTCAAACAGGCGTGACAGGACATCAGCATTAACGTGCTCAGAGCCGGGTCAATGCCTGACAGTAAAAGTATAAGGTTGCAAGCTCAAAAACGATCTCATGAGACGAGAGTTTGTATCTTTCTGATGGTATAACCATTGAAATGGAGCGTGATCTGTCACTAATGTAAAATTCAACCCCATAAGTAATAATGAAGCGCTTCCACAGCCCATTTAATCGCCATTATTTCTCAATAGTCGAATAATTGCCTTCCATAGGAAGCAGTTTTCTACTCAAAAATGTGATAGGGTGCTCTTCCCCATCAAAAACCTGAGACAGGAATGCGCCTAAACCAAACGCACGCAGTCCATCAGGAGTTGCAAATGCTGTTTTCCCACAACTGCCAGCCTCAAGAGGCACCAGCCAGCAACCTTTCGTGAGATCCAGCATGGAGATATACAGGGTGGGCCATTTATATGGATACACCTTAATAAAATGGGAATGGTTGGTGATAATAACTTCCTGTTTGTGGCACATTAGTATATGTGAGGGGGGAAACTTT